>CM066034.1:845309255-845909255 GCA_033557465.1 Ichthyophis bannanicus
CCCAACGAAGGATCTAGGTAAATTTGGACGGATCTGCAATCTCTCATTCCCAGGGGGAATAGTTTGAATTCTTTCATAGACCCTGCTCTTTTTTCAGGTTATATACTCTTTTAATAGGCTGTGGAAATTGGTTTGGAGTTCTGGAGCAACATCATGATTTGACTCAGCTTGCTTCCAATTCACCCTAACTCACCTCCCACTTGTTGGATTTTCATCATTCTATAGCTCTACAGTAATTTGTCATTCATAACTCACAAGCGGGGTTTTGATGTCAGTTGATTGCGAGTGATACCACGCTGGTGCCTGGTGATAAATCCCTCCGTAGAGTTACAGAATGGTGTTTTCCCAGACAATTGGGGGCACCGTTTATGTTCCTGACTCAACATTCTCTTTGACTGAGAAATGATTTTTGCTTATTACATCTTTAGCTACCTGGGTGTCTCGTCCTGCTGACCAACAGGTTCAGTTTTTAAGTCCAGCTCTGAATCAGGGAGAAAGACTGATGTGTTGGAGAGGCATATACCTCATGGTTTAGCTGCATCCTCTCTTTCCTCCAGACATGAATGAGTTCATGTGTTTGTGACCCTGAGAAAGCATGATTTCACTGAAGAATGGCCATGTGGTAGGGTCTGTTTCTTGTTTCACAGACTGCTTTTCAATAAATTTAGCTGTTTTTTCTCCATCGCCTGTCCCCTTGTAATATATTGTTTGTTGGCAATGTTCCTGCCTTTTTTGGTTTTGTATCATTCTTCAGTAGGTTAGCCTAGGCCAGTATGCTGAGAAGAACCTTTTGAACCTTTGGTGATAGGTGAACACTATCTGTGCTCAGCAGCCCTTGGTAAATCATGCCCATGGTCCAGGCAACCAAAATTCTATTGTGACACCATCCTTGTAGCCATGCATTCATCTATGGGCTGCGAGCCTCTCTGTCTTGGAATCTTCCCGCTCTCTCGCTGAGGCATGAAGTAACTACTTGATCTGCCTGGAGGGAAACTAGCAGTACAATTTGTGCCCAAGGTGAATGAACCATGATCGATAATAGTACTCTAGATGAGTCTCGATAAATTCTCCATAATATCTCAGATTTTGGCATCTGGCAGGACAACAGATCTCCTGGGACATTTAGTCCTTGTCATCAGATAAATACCTCTGTATCCCTCAAAAGAGAGTCACCAACCATCACTATCCTTCACTTTCTTTTGATCACTGAGTCAACAACTTTGGAGATTTGCGGTTCTTCCTGGTCCTGGGTTTTTTTTCAATCTCCCCCACTTCTATGGGCGTGCATAACCGATTTTCAAATCTGAAGGAGGTTGGATTTGGAGTGTTAATTCTTGCATGCTATGGTGCCCCATTTTCGAGCTCTCTTCTTTCTGTAACATACCATCTTCACACTTCTGTTTCATAGCCTCTAGAAAGCATTTCATCACTAAAAAAAAACTACTACTACCAATCATTTGTATAGTGCTACAAGAATCTATGCAGTCCGGTACCAGACATGGTTAGATGAAGGTCCTTTGCTCATCAGAGCTACGAGTCTATTCAGAACAGATACCACAACAACTGGGGCTAGGATGTGTTTAGGGGAATGGTAAGGAACCGCATAGCTGGAGAGCATAGACCTAGCAGATCAGGATCCAAAGGCAGCCTCGAAGAGATGAGTCTGTTTGGCAGGTCAGAGATGTAAGCCTGACATACAGACTCAGATAATATAATCCAGGCATAGGAAGCATCAGGGGGTAAAGTATCGAAGTCTTAAGTTGGCAGTGGCAGAGGACCAGATAGAAGCGATCGTTACAGAAGAGCAAAGTTCCCAAGGAGCGGATATAGGGGGAGATAGGAGAGGAAAGTAAGGAGCAGCAGAATGAATGCACTTATATAGGTCAGTAAAAGTTTGAACTGGATATGGTAAATGCGATAGGGAGTCAATGAAGTGACTTGAGAAGAGTAGGTTACAAGTGAGAATAGTGAGACTGGTGGAAGAATAGCCGCCCAGCTGAACTTTTGCAACAGATTGAATTGTATAGAGATGATTCAGAAAGGAGATCAGCAAGGGAAGGCGTTACAGTAATCTATGCGAGAATTGAGTAGAGTGGGATCAGGTTCTTAGAAGTTTGTTCAGAAAGGAAGGGGCAAAATTTTTGGCTTATATACAGAAAGAAATGACAGGTTTTAGCTCTCCTTTGGATGTGTGTGGAGGAATATGTTCTTGCTGGTCCAAGGGATGCTTCTCACCCTTTTTTTTTTTCCACCTCTTCTCATCAGCTCCTCCACGGTTGTTTCATAGGGAATTCAGCTTTCAGGCATCTTGTACACAGAACCAGTGCCTTGCCTGGGATAATGCTTGACTTTCTGGACAGAGGCCCGAAGCTGTAATGGGTCAACAGCACTGACAACATGATTTTTTCAAGTTATAGTTCAATTGTTGAAGGAAATGATCAAAAGACCCATCAAAATCCCTAAACTTTTACTCACTGGTGCCTTTTAAGACACAAACATCTAGCCTCTTTTATGTGAGATCTAACCACCGTCCGGTTCTGATTCCCCTTCTGCAATCCTGCTTGCATGCTCACGCTGTTATTTTGGGATCGCACTCATTTTTAAATCACATTCAGACTACTAAAGAATCTGTTATAGATGTTCTGTGAGGATGGTGTAGTGTCTATTATGCTCCCTTTGTAGAACTACCTAATTACAGCACCTTCATATCTAATTAAATTGTTTACTTTTAGCAGATATCCAAATGTGGAACTATTTACCTCCTAGAATTTTATCCTTCCAACCAACACCAGCTCTTTAAAATCTTAAACACGCAGGCTAATTGGTGAGTTGCTCTGTAGAGCAAGGTTTCTCACATGGATTGGGTGGTAGATATGGTGGAAGGGAGGGATCTAACCACCCTCAGCAGTGCAGATTCAGGAAGGGATGCAAGGGCCTGAGTTGAGGTGGCCCTTTGGAGACTAATTTTGGCATGCCATATTGCTTGGGAGTTTTTTGAAGGACTTTCTAGAGGTGTGCTCCCCTCTGCTTTGAAGCCTATTTTTTTTCCTGGGACAGCATTTGCATTCACCTTTCACCCTTTTGCAGTATAGTCATTGAACCCATAGATGAATCTAAAGATCAGCCAAGGGCTACACTGGCGCCTGCTCTACAGTGATATTGTCGTGATATGGCCAATCAAATCAAATATTAGGATCACGTAGATCTAACTAACGGAGGGCAGCGGGGATCTTGTTGGATGTGTCATATTGCAGTTGCCATTTTGCGCAGGGTGAGACCTATTTGGCGAGTTATTTTGGTGGGTGTCATCGAGACGTTTCATCCATACGACAAAATTTTCAATTTCAGCGGTGGCATTGAAGACACAGGCTTCTCAAGGATGGGCATCCTGGCTATCAGTGCTTATGGAGGTAATGGTTTATAAGGGGCACCCAACATCCACCTGTTTAAGGCAGGGCTAACCGCACTCCACTATGCAACTAGCTATGCAATACATAGTGCATCCGAACCCGAGTGGGTTGGTGGCGGCAGCAGAGGTAGACATTGGTGCGGCTGCCGTGCTGCCTGGCCCTCCCCTAGCTTCCTCCTCAGAATTCCATTTGGGGAGGCGTGCAGCGGCAATATTTCCAAACAGCGGGTAGCAAAACCCCGCCACTGTTGGAAATGCTACCATTGGCCCGCCTCCCCCTCACGAGAGACAGAAATCAGGCGAGAGCAGGGGGACTGGGTGGCAGTGGCATTCATCAGCTATGGTGGGGGGCAGCAATCAGCTGGGTGAGTGGGCAATGCTGGGTTTCTGCTTAGGTTGGCAGAGACCCCTTGAGCTGGCTCTGCTTTTAGGCACCTATTGCAAACCTTTTAACCTGGGTTGTTATTTTAGTCATTACCTGTAGTTTAAATTGTGATTATATACATGCCTTTAGTAACCCATTTATAAAATACCAACTAGCATAAAAGTCCATGCGTTGCGTGGTCTTGGCGTTGTTGTCTGCTGGTGGGTGTGCACAATGGGGGTCTTGCTGAGAGTGAAGAACACACAAGTGCAGTACATGCAACTAGGAGATTAAAGAAAACTACTGCAATTATTCACATTCTTGCAATATATAGACACGGGAACTTAACAGGCAGATCTAGGATGTGGACATTTCCTGTTTCCTCAACTTATCTGTCACACTAGTATTTTTAAAAAAAATAGGTTGCCTACATTTCTTTATCAAATAGCACCTAAATAGGAACGCTACTTCATGCTACAGAGCAGTGCGTAGATGTCATTTAAGACATAATCCCTGCCACTCATTCTACTATTTGTAGAAAAGATTAATACTTACTATGCCATCGTTATAATATAGGCTAAAAATAGGTGCCTGCTTTCCTCTTATTCCTCTAATACTATCATAGGAATCCTTATATCTTCCAGAGGTTTAGAACAAAGAACTCTGCTGATGGTGAAAAATGGAACAAATTAAGGTATCAGATGGTGTCCATGGGAAACTGCTTGTGAGATGGAAACATGGAAGGGGGATAGTTATTTTTATTTCACAAATCAATAAAGTATTTATTGTTTTATTTATTTTATTTAGCCCAGCATGGTAAGCCTCGCTCCTTCCAGCGATCAGAAGCCTGTAGGATTACTATTGTGAAACACCCTAATCAAGTCAGGTACAAATTTTGTTTACATACCGATTGTCAGAAAAGCACATCATACCGAGTGAACACTTCGTAGCTCTGGGGGAGTTCATTTACATATATACCTAAATACATATATACAGGATAATCCATCTTGGACACAAGTGGTCAGGGGCTGCTCCAGTCTGTGGGTTTAGTTAATGTTGAAATGTGATTGTAAAATGTTCGTTTTGATTTTCTTTCTGAAGTCTAGAAGGTCATTGCTAGCTCGTAGGAGTTTCTGGTGGGAGTGTTGGTTCCACAGTGTTGTCGCCGCATATGATAAAGCCCTGTGGCTGGTGTTAGCTTTGGCAGATCCTTATCTCCTTTTGGAGTGTGAAGGATGTTGGAATTGTGGTTTCTTCTGTTTCGGCGTAGGAGGTTGCAGAGCTTACTAGGTTGTTGAGGAAGGACGGTGCTAAGTTGTGGATAGAGTTTTGAAGGTGGTTTGTTATTATTTTGTCTTTTGTGCGAGCTGTTTATGCTTCTGTAGCCCATTGTAATTGAATTAGTACGTTGTTGGTGTGATGTGGATCACTTAGAATTTTTCTTTCATTATGGACCCTGGCAGCTACGATTTTGTGCCATTTGTAATATGTTTAAGGGGTTTTTTGTAGGTAAACCTTGTAGGATGGCGTTGCAGTCGTCCAAAATGTGGCATGATGAGTGCTTGGGCCACATGTTTCTGGACGTCTTGGGGATCAATAATATTCCGAATGGGTTGGAACACTCTAAGCTTGTGGAAAACTGCGTTCTGGTTGGTCCCTTTCGGAGTTGTTTTTCCATCTTTATGGTCACGAGGTCAAATGTGACTACCGTAGATACTTTATAATGAATCGTTGTTTTTGTTTGGTAAGAGTTGTTACATAGTTTTATTTATGTGGTAGGGTCAAAATTCGTTTCTATGGATATATACATTACTTCGGTTTTTTTGTGATTAATTGACATACTAGTTTGTTGTAACCATTCTTGCATCTCTCCGATACATGTCTCCAGTGGGTTGTAGTCTGGGTTTTTAGTGTCTAGTTGTGTGTATAGCATGATATCATCGGCATAGATGTGGTTAATTAATTTCGTGCCGTGAGAAAATTTTGCATAGTGGCTGCATATATATGTTAAACAGAAGTGCTGAGAGAGCAGAGCCTTGGGGGATTCCCTGTGTTTGTGAGAAAGATTCTGCTTTTTTCCTCCGTTGAATTGAACCTGTTGTGTTCGATTTGAGATGTAGGATGAGAACCATTTTAGTGGGGTTCCTGTTATTCCTATTGATTTTATCCTATTTATGAGGGTCCCATGATTAACTGTATCAAAGGCAGCTGAGATGTCAATGAATACAAGAATGTACATTTTCTTTTTGTTTTCAAGGCCCTTTAGGAGGTTGTTAAGTAGAACTAGTAACAGGGTTTCAACTCCATGATGTTGCCTGAAGCCATATTGCTGGTCATCAAGAGGAGCACTGTCAGTCAGATGGTCCTTGGAGTTGTAGAAGGACCGTTTTTTCTATGATCTTTGCCAGGAATGAGATACTTGATATGGGACGGTAGGAGGGCTGGGGTCTTCTCCGTTGAGTGTAGTGTTTTTAGGATCGGTCTAATGACTGATTTCTTTAGTTCTGAGGGCATGATTCCTTGTTGTAGGGATAGGTTAACTATGTGTGCTATGTGAGGTGCTTATGTCTTGTTTTCACTGCCTTGATCCAGGATGCAGGACAGGGATCTAGTGGGGAGGTGGTGCTTGTTCAGGCTTGTGACAATGGCTGTGATTTGCTTGGTTCCTATTTTGTGGAAGTGCTCCCATAACTGGTTTTGCGTTGTGTTGTTCTCACTTCTGATTTGTGGTGTTTGGTGGGGAGGGTGGAGGACCAGGGGCCGTCAGTTTGGTCGCGTAGTGGTTTGCCAGTGTTGGACCGTTGATGGATTTGTTGAGGTTGGCATTTTGGTCGGTTTTGGTTAGTGATTTGACTAGTTCAAATAACTCCTCGTGGGCGATTGATTGCCTTGTTTAGGATGTTGGTGTGATGTAATTTTTTTGCATTGTTCACGTCGTCTTTGTATTTTGCGAGATGGGCCATGTATTTAGTTTTGAGATCGGAGGATTTGGTTTGTCTCCATTTTCTCTCTATTTTACGGAGCTCCCTTTTTGATTTTATTAGAGTTCCTGTGTACCAGGGTTCCGAGTTGATCTTATGTGGGTTTGATGTGTGTTTCAGAGTTGGGTTAGATGTATTTTGGATGTGTGTGTTCCATCTGTTAGTTAGTTCGTCTAGGTCTGTGGAATCTAGGTTTATGTGGGATGCAATGGTGCTTATGAGGTGTTCCTCGTTGAGTTTTGCTGAATTTTCCTAATGGGGTTGGTCATTCTCATCTCCTTTGAGTTTTTGGGTTGGCACTGTAGTTTAAGTTTACAGTTGATTTGGTGGTGGTCTGACCCATGGTACTTGAGTTATGTTTATTATAGGTGGTTCATTGCTTTGTTGTGGATTTCTGGGTATGAAAATCATATCTAGGATGTTTCCTCTATCGTGTGTGGGGTTGCTTATTATTGTTGGAAACCCAATTGGTCGATGGCTTCATATTAATTCTATGTATCTTTCCCAGCTAACCGAAATGATGGTGCTTTTCCAGAAGAAGTAAATGAAGATCACAGTTACAAAGACGAAAAGAAATAAGTAAGTTATTTAATGCAAAATGCCCTATTTACGAAACTATGTTAAGAATTTGCAGTTAACATACACTGACTTTAAACGTTGTCATACAGTAGCTGCAAAACCAACACGGTATTTGTGGTGGATATTCCGGACATTTGGGAGGTTTTTTTATTTTATTTTATATTTATGAAAATTTTCAAATAAATCAAGAAAGTTTACACGAACCATTCTTGCAGCAATAGAGCAGACAACAGAAAAGTACCGTATATACTCGCGTAAGCCGACCCGAATATAAGCCGAGGTACCTAATTTTACCACAAAAAACTGGGCAAAACTATTGACTCGAGTATAAGCCGAGGGTGGGAAATGAGGCACCTATTAGTCAATGTAAAAAATAAAGATATAGCCCTCTGCTGTTTCCCCAGCTCCTTGGATGACATCTCTAATTCTTCTCTGTGATCATAGAATAGCATTTTATACCATACTTCCACTCTTAGGGATGGATGCTAGATCACTTAAAACATATCATAAACTGGGAACCCTCCCTTTGCAAGAAAGTTCCCCATTTTAACAAACAGACACTGGAAAGATAACTTTTGTATAGATCAATAGGTGGGGCATTGGTAATCTAAGTCCACCTATTTACCGTTAGGCTAACGTTTTATGTTGAAGGCACATTTAGATAGTAATGTGGAGATCGGAATTGAGACGTCAGAGTTGGAGCCTACTTAATTCCGAAGGTATTTCAGAAACAGCTCTGCCAAATGTGGAGCGGTTTCTAAAATACAGATCCACGTGCGGTGGGAGGAGCCATTGTACAAAGTTACACATGGGAAAAACTGATGGAGAAAACCTGCCGGCTTACATTTACAAGTGTCGGCATTTCACAGCGTGCACATGTCAATACTGGTGCATGTGCAGCTGAGCCGTTTTGCAAATATAAAGGTGTAGCTGCTGCAGCTTAACTACAGAGGGTCTATTTTTATCTACCGGTAAATACAATTTAGAAAGGACGTGCTCCGGCGGCCAGCTGGTATTATGGACGCTGTCCTTAAATAAATATTACCTTTGTGCTGATTTACTTGCTCCATGATGGGGAAAAGGAAGGGGAAGGTCACATACCCCGAAGCTGATCTTCCGCCCAAGCAGCAGCCCATAACCAAGTTTGTTACCATCAGAGCTATGCAGAGTTCTGCCGGGGTTAGCGTCGGAGCTGACTTGAAGGTGGTCCTTTCGACCTCGGTTGTGAGTCTGAGCCCCGAGCAGCATGTCCCACCTGATGAGCCTTTTCTGCTGTCCGTTGGACCAGATTCCTGGCTGCAGTCACACCTAGATGAGGTAGTTGCTGTTTCGCCATCTTTGGGGGCAATGCCGAGCAAGGGGTTGCTGCTGAATGCTCCTTAGCACCCGCCGCTCGCACAGTGCTCCCTGCTAGACATCTGCAGACGTTGACTCGAGTATAAGCCGAGGGGGCCGTTTTTCAGCACAAAAAATGTGCTGAAAAACTAGGCTTATACTCGAGTATATATGGTACTCTCAACCAGAATACAACAGAGAAGAAAAAATCATGACGCATTTCCAAAATGGAAAATAAAGTGTCTACCCTCCCTAGCCCACAAAAAAGGGGGGGGGGGGGAAAGTATCCTATTCAAACTTTAATCAATATATGTTAAGAAACAAAGCAGATAGTCAACATTCGGATCTTTATCTAACATGAGCCTAGGAGGGATCAATGGAGGACTCCAGTCGTCTGGCATTAATGAAGGCTAACAGCTGGGAGGGCTCATAAAATATATAGGAAACAGATTGCTATTTCACCAAGCATTTGCATGGATGTTGTAAGAAAAAAGAGCCCGCCCAACTGTATAAACCCCAGGATGGAGCAGGAGAAACTCCCTACGCCGCTTCTGGGTATCTCTTGCTAAATCAAGATATATACGTACAGATAAACCATGAAATAAAAGTTTCATTTTCTGAAAGAATAGTTTTAACAACCATTCTTTATCAGACAACAAGGCAAACGTTATTAACAGTGTAGAAGGACCCTGAGACTCGTACCCAGAATTTTCTAACAAATCTGTAACATTCAAGGTGTTCCCCTGTACTAGATCCCCACCCGACTCTCCCAAAATCGGGGAAGCTTCGCTTTGGGCAAACAGTAGATTCTATCCAAGGGGGGGGGGGATCAGTTCCGGAGAAACTCCTATACCTCCACTAAATACCGTTTAAACATGTTTCTGGCCGAGACTGAAGGCAACCTTGGAAAAGTAATAATTCTCAAATTATTAGCTCTAGATAAATTATCCAAGTGTTCCAGTTTAACTTGAAATGACAAAAGGTTGTTTTTATAAATGTCAGAGTGTTCCCCGAGACACACAACCTTGTTTCATGTTTCTTCTATTCCACTTGTATGCCAGAAACATTTCCAATTCACACACTGTAAGCATAGAAGTATTCACCTTTGTGGCTAGAGAAGATACCTGAGGCAAAAGAACTTCTCCTAATGATACTATAGCATTCCAAATAGCCTCCAAGGTGAAGTTTGCAGGTCGCTGTATGGAAAAAAACCACCTCTGATTCAGCTGCTGATGACACTGCCTCCATAACCGCCGACGGCTCCCTTCCACGTGTAGCTGGAGTTTCCTTTCCAGCACACACCTCTCCAAATGATGCCGACGATGGAATCAAGTAGGGCTCTCCACAGACAGCACTCTCTGGCTCCACTAGCACTTCCTTTCCTGGCCTTCTCGAGAAACTCGCTCCACCCCGCATCGAGGGAGAAGCCAACTCTAGGAAGCCTTCCAGCTAAGGTTGGCTACGGAGCACTTTCGCGCCGGGCTCAATGCTGGGGAGAGAGATGACGCCGAAACAGCCGCCGAGCACACTGACTTCGGCGAATCTGTTAGCCGGCTTACTCCACCAGCTCCATCCAAACCTCAGGCTGCACGAACCAGGAACGGATCCAAAGGACCCACCACCAAATTGGAAACCAGTGTAGAGGTAATAGAGGGCTGTGAGGGCAATAGCCCTGGTTTCCCCATACACTTCTTCCCCATAGAAGCGTCTTCACACGGCAAAGACTGCTGCCGCCATCTTGGAAACGCCCCCGACATTTGGGAGGTTTTAACAATGCAGCTAATATGGGGCAATAGCTTTTTAACATGGAATGTAGTTCTCTAGGGTATAATACGATCTCTGGGTTATCTGGCGTGTTAGCATTTATTGTGCATTAACGATACCTGCTCTAAATTGCAAGGCATACTCGCAGTCTTTTTCCTTGCACCCTAATATGAAATTCCATGTTAAGTGTTTAACACTGCAGTTAAGGCATGCTCTTAGTATAGTGTGTTAACTCTTTTCGAGATCCATGTTCTTAGAGTGCAGTAATATCTGTGTTAAGCATATAGAGCCCGATTCCAGTAGGGGCATGTCTGGGCCATCTGGATGGCCCCAGGCAGGACAGGCCCTTGGATCCCTGTGGGAACATCCACCTGGCATGCCTACCATGGTGCCGACCACCTGTTACCCCGCCGCCTGACCATGGACTGGGCAGTCGGGACCTGGATCGGGTGGTGGGGACCTACTGGCCTCCAATCCCAGCTCTGTGTGATGTTCCCGGGCCTGATCGCCTTCCTTTTCACTGTTTATTCCACCTCTGCAGTGGAAAAAGTGTCACATCCAGTTCACCCCTGCAGGACGTACAGGGCTGTGATCTGGATCGGCCCTGTAAGTCCTGCTGTCTCAGCTCACCCCCACTCTGCTTCCTCCTGCCCACTGCCGGCTCTCACATATTGCTGCTCTGGCCATGTGGAGAGAATCTGTGGGGGAATACGGGCAGCCCCGCAAGTTACCTTGCTGAATCGGGCTCCTAAGAGGTCCTTTTAAAAGGAGCCATGTAATTATACACATCATCAATGGCTAATCACCCATTTCCAATGACATATGTGTGTCAATGAGCCTTTACACACATACTTTAGGTGGTCACTGTTCTGAAAGTGCACACGTTGGGCCAATCACGTGTACTTTCAATGTGGGCATTCACATGGATGGAGCATGGGCAGAACATGTGTAAAGAAATTATACTATAATTTTCACATTTTCCTGAGAAATCTAGAGGCAGGCATATACAGTACATCAGCTATAGAGTTGGCGTGCATGATTGCGTCTAGATTTGATATGCTTTTCTACCCACTTATGTCTCTATTTTATAAGTAAAGTATGCATGTACTTGATTTTATAAAATAAGCAGTATTGGCATATGTTGAAATGTGCATGAACCACATGAGACTTTTTAAAATTACCCTCCTAAATGTGGTTATATATATTGCCCCAAATATTTACTGTGCCAGTGAATGAAGGGTAAAGAGACACTGCACTGCAATTTAAGCTTTGCATATTTCAAAAGATGGATGTACCGACTGGTTAACCCTTGGTGCCACCCTCGCTAGGGCTCCAGAATGCACTGACGCTAAGCGGTTAATGTCATGGCATTCAGTTTAGCTAGGATGTGTGCCACTCAGCAGGATAAATGAAGCCAGCAGGTCTACTAATCGTGTTAATCCCTTTAAATATGCCCCCCCCCCCGAATGTATAGGAACCGTCTAATGCTGAATACCACTAAAACAAAACTACTGTGAGTTGGTAGATCAGGTCTGCCACTTCCAGAAATAAAACCCAAATTGATAGGAAATCAATTTTTTTTGTTCTGAAAGCTTAAGTTACTAGGGGGTATATTTACTAAAGATAATAACCTGCATAGTACTTAATGCATGTCATCTTCATTGGTGTGTGTTAACTCCTAGGGGTATGTTTACTAAAGGTTATCATTGATTCACTCATAACATTTGAAACTCAGATGAATAATCTTGTTAGAAAGGTATGCTTTTAGTATGAGGAAATCAAGACAAATTAGGCAAAGATTGCCAGTGGTGGTATTTTGTGTACTAATCCTGGCTCTTAATAATGGCATTTACTTAGCAGTCTTCATCAGATTAGGAAATACAAATTTTACAAAATCAGGCTACTAAATTAATTTTAAAAGGCAAGTCTACCTACTCCATTTTTGATAAGTTTACATTGGCTACCTATTCACTCTAGGCTGATATTTAAACGTTTACATTTAATTCATAAAATTATATATGGAAATGTTACATCACTTATGGTAAAATTAGTTTCTGTGGTTCTTCCACAAAGGTTATCAAGTGCAATAGATATGTTACTTTTAACACTGTTTGAAATGTAACTTACCTTGAACTTCTGAGAAAAGGCATGAACTAAGTCCAGTTCCCTACACAGTCTTAAAGAGATTATCATTTAAAATCTAGCATGGATAGATCTTTTAAATTCAGAGCTGTAATTGACTGGAATTCTTTGTCCAATGAAATAAGAATGAAAATCATCTATCTGAATTTTAGAAAAAAACAAACAAACATTTGTTTCTGAAAGCTTATTCAATGTTAAGTTATGATGCTATTTATTATACGATCACTAGATTGATGAATATTATGTATTACACTGCATTTTAGAGGGTGTGTTTTATTGCTTGTTAAGGTATTATTTGTTTTATGTATTGACTTATTTGCAAGTATGATTGTATTCCACTTTGAAACTCCTTCAGCGTTAAAATGCAGACAAGAATTGATTAAAATTTAATTAAACTTCCTAAAGATCCTGACGACTGGCAAAATTAATAATTTCTTCCTTGATTTTCCACTTGGATCAATAATTAATAATGAAACCAATCCAGGTTAGGCAGAAGGCTTTCTTTTCTTTGAAACCTAAAATGCTCTCTTTGAGAGGATCTCTTCTTTCTTTGGTTCCCGTGTTTGATGACCTTGGATAAGTACCAATTATGTATTTGTGGATCTTTCTTAGTAGGAAAAATTAGTGCTTGAAAAGCATGTATCTGTTTCATCTGGAAGTAATTAGAATGAACGTGGTTCTATTGAATGAATAGCCAACAGATATAAACAGAATTGTCCTGTGATTTTCTTTTCTTTTTCTGATTCCTTGTTTATCTTTCTCTCCTCTTGAAGTTGGCTTGCATTGAATTTGTATTCATGTTTGTATATGCAGCAATATTCCATGTGTTCTGTATTTTTTTAAATAAAATATTTTCAGATGCAGAGATGTATCTCTGTTTACAAAGATTTGACTTATCCAAACCATAGTATTTTTAGTAACGTTATATGGATGTTAAAGATGGGCAGTGAAGAAGAAGAAAGAAAAATAATGCTTTAAAATTATGATGCTGGTAAAGAATACTATGTATACCATGGACAGCCCGAGGAGCCAATGAAGAACAAATCACTTAGTACTAGAGGAGATGAAACCTAAACTTTCCTTAGAAGCTCAAGTGACAAGTCTTTGATGCCATTAGTTTGGACACATCAAGCAAAGAGAAAGATCATTAGACAAAGACGACATGCTTGGAAAAATTGAAGGTCAGCACAAAAGAGGAAGACCGGCAATGTGATGGATCAATACCATAGCAGCTATGAATGCCACTCAACAGTTGGGAGAACCATTCACAGGGTTGCCATGAGCTAACATTGACTTAATGGCACTCAACAACAACATAACTCAAAGGAAGAACATTCTGGAGTTCTTGTTCCTAATTAGAGCTCTGCACACTACGATGTCATGGGGTGGGTCGACTTGTCAATCAAGGGATAGGGGGTGTCTCCTTGTACATTTTGGAAGGAAGTATAAAGGGACATACAGGCCAAAGGCAAACAGACATGAAGCAGAAGAGTTCGTGCATCAGGAGAAAGGAAACTGTTTTTCGGTGTGCATCGAGAAATGAGACTGTACTCAAGGTAGTAGGAAGAGACCTGACTCTTGAGAGCTCATGTACCAAGGTGTAGAGGGACTTGTTTCCTAGATGCATCCCTAGCCTCCCATTCAGAAAGCAAATAAACAATTTTGATAAACCAATTGACCATTATTTTTACACTTGCTCATTGGAGAGAAGAGCAAGTGGGTTCACTAAGCATAGCTTCCTACCCCTCTTTGTTAGAGAGCATAGTGGAGAACTGGAGCTTTGTGTCTTGAGCTGAGAAACACTGAAAATGGAGTGAAAAAAACATTTTGATATCTGATGGCTTTTGTCAGCTCTTATCCAAAAAGGGTGAGTACAAAGGAGTGTGACAAGTACTTAACTAAGAACTGACTGTGAGGAGGCTCCTGGAGAAAAGAAGCATTAGTGCAAAGAACTTTGCACTCTAAATATGTTCTGGCCTGGTCAATTGTTTTGTGCCTGAAATAAAAACTGCATATATTTCATTTTTGGGGTCACTTTAATAAATGTTTTTTTTATATAATTTACTTTTTTTTTACACTCCTTTGCCTTTTTGCCGGATATTTTAATTTCCAGTCCCAATACAAAAGATTGCTCCACTCACGTATTCAAAAAACACTATGTTAATTAGGGAACAGGTCTCAGACTAAATCGGGGAGGAATCATATGAGGTAAAAACCTCTAAACACCAATCCCCTTTATTGCATCAAGGACCTGAAATTTCCCTTTACAATAAATCACTCCCCTTGTTTCTTTCAATGGTTTATATATTCATGACTCTCACTCCCCTTGTTTCTTTCAATGGTTTATATATTCGTGACTCTATTAACAGCTTAGATAATAGCAAAAGATGCTTATCTGAAAAAATGGTTGGAGTCAGAGCTTGGGTCCCAACGCAAATCCTTAGCGCTTATGCGTTTCACCGACTAAGCGGTTTCTTCGGGGGAATCCAATTCGATGTAAACATGTGGCTCCTGCTCAACGCTACCAGTTTTAGATAACCTCTCCGCTCACTCCACCAGAGTTGTCATTGTTGAAAAACGCCGCGCATGATATTTTAATTTGGCTCCAGTTGAGTACTTAAGCTGTGCTCCCCATAGACAGTAACTCAGCCCTATGCTTTCTTTTTGATGTACTGCTTTGTTTTTAGTTTGGTTTTGTTCTTGCTGCGTTTCTCTCTATTTAAAGTAACAGGCACTGATCTACAAATACTTCTGTAACCCAGGGAAATATATACATATTTTATTTCCTGTTTTACAAAAAAAACACTCAACTAGAGAAATATATTCTTATGCAGGTGAAATACCTAAATTCAAGTCTCCTATAGAAAATGACCCTTACTATCACTACCCTCCTTTGGCAAGTGCTTATGCATAAAGCATGTTTCAGTGTGTGGTGCAACGGCCCTATTATAAAACCTCTAAGCAATCGTTAATCGACAGACCTGAGGCTGAAAGTAGTGCAAGAGAAGCATTTTATTTTACTGATTTGGTGACTAACAGAATTATTATCCTTTACATAAATTTATTTATTGATCTGTTGCCTTAAGTTTGTATATATTTTTCCTGTGCTGTTGTAGGATAGAATTCATATGAATGAAATACTACAAGAATATTTCCAAGTTATTCTATAACTTAATGTTTTGATGGTATCATAGTATTACATGGATGTCAAAAGCTCTGATAATTTAAATCAATACCTGCCTTGTGTATTTCTTAGCAACATGACACTTACAAAAATGTATATACTTTCAAATGCTATTTTAAAGGCCAGTATTCAAGTCTGCTTTAAAATTGTCTGTAAATGTGCTTTACTGGATGATGGATGCATTTTTCCTAACAAATCACCATGTAGAGGGGCCTCTTTACATATCTGCATTGGGTGTTTAACATGCAGTAACATTGTGGTACTGCATTCATTGTTAGTGCATGATAATTTCTGCCTTAAGCACCGAATGCACAAATTCTTATTTGGGGACATGGTGTGCTGAGATGAGTGGGAAGTGTACCTTTCATTTAATGCAGCAGCTCCATGGCTGTCTTTCACAAAGAGTTGGAAATACCCTCCAAACGTTTACACGGAGGTTTTGCATTTAACATACTATATTTAGCTATTAAAGGGCATTAGAATGGAGGAGTAGCCTAGTGGTTAGAGCAACAACCTTATAACCAAAAGATCAGCAGTTTAATTCTCATGGGCGGTCCTTTTAGCCTTGGACAAGTCATTTTTCTCTCCATTACCTCAGAAAAAAAAGGCCTGGCAATCTGCTTCTGGTGATACATTGCCCAGAAAACCCAGAGGCAGCTGGGTCACCAGGAATCAGCACTGACTTGGCAACACTTAAAAAAGAATTAATAGTGTTAGATTCAAAATCTTACGCAGACTAGTATATAGGATCCTAAATAACCAAAGTACTAATGGGCATTAAATCTGTTGTCTTATGGGAGACAGCACTGCTGATGTGTTACCACTCCTGGCAGTTGCAAGGCCAATGGGGGACCTCAGTACACTCCCACTGACTGCACAGTAAGCCCTCCCTTTCTTTCTCCTGATGGTCAACTAAAAACCTCAACCTTTCACCCCTTTTGACAGTCAGTCAAACCCAACACAAGCTTAATCTTTCCTCCGTAAATCAAACAAGTGGCAAAAATGGCTGATACCTCCTTATTCTTTTTTTGTCCTTGTTCTTTTGCCATTCCCCCAGATTGTGATTCTCCAACCACCTTATAGGCAACTATATAGAAGTTGAAAAGGACAGGAGAGCACGTCTGCCTCTTACCCCATTAATGCTTCATTTGGCATTGCCAGTGTACAGAACTGCTTTTAAATTGGCCCTTATCGGATATTAACAACCTCCTACAAAACATAGGTTAAACATCCTATGTTCTAATAGACACTTAGGGCCCAATATTCAAAGTGATGAATGCGGTTAGCTGAGCTACTAATTGCATTAATATTCAGTGGCACTAACTCGATCTCTACGCATCCCGATGCTAACTGATTAGCATCAAGGTGTGTTGGGGGCAGAGTGGAGGGGCACCGCTTGCTAGCTGGATAGTGGCAATATTGAGCCGTTGCCCAGTTAGCAATATGCAGTGAAAGCCAGGCATAAGAAACCATAGTCTAACTTTCACCGTGCATTGCTAATCTGGCAGTGGCTCAATATCGTTGTTGCCTGGTTAGTGAGTGGCCTGTGACAACCCGGGATATTCAGTGCCAGGGACGGATATGACCTCAACATTGAATATCCATATTTAATATTCAGCACTGGACTGAAGGACTAGAAAGGGGGACTGTTACTTCTGGAGAGAAATCTGCAACTGTGAGTATATACTTCTGGTAATTTTCTAAAAATAATTCTTTGTATTAAAGCTACTTAATCTATGAACCCACTGTTTTTTGTTCGATCAGTTAGGGCCTAGTAGCAGCAATTAAAGTTTGAATTTAAAACACAGAGGAGAGCTTTCTGGTTACATTTCATACCCAGCAGAGAGCTTATAGTTTAAATTGAATAGTCACTCAGGGCCAAGTAACAGCAAAGTACTTTTAGTTTAAATTTAACACACAGAAGAGAGCTTTCTGGTTAAATTTAGTACCCAGCAGAGAGCTTGTAGTTTAAATTTCATAAGAAGTTAGAGCCTAGCAGCAGCTAAGAGCTATAATTTAAATCAAATCAGAATTTAGCTTACCTCAGCAGCACAAAACAGGGTACTGTGTAGCAACCCTCTTTTAATAAGTGTTATTTCCCTCCCTCCCCTGGGATAATCATAGATTTATAGGTACTTACACATCTTAAAAGACAGGAGGTGCTTTCAGGTGAAGCTCCTTACCCAAATCAGTCATACACTAAGGACCTGAGATTAATTAAGCTTCAGGTGAACAAGGTATATTAAACGTATTAGGTACAGTTTTATTGGTATAAATACCCATAGCAACCCCTAGTAAGTAAGAACTTAAAGATCTAGACACAAACTTAAAACTAAGATGCAGACAGCAGTCCAGCAGCGGGATGGGGGCTTTCCAGTCTTTTGCATTGAGTGTCACATGTATGATTTTCTCCCAGTTGGTGAGAGGTCTTATGTGTGCACTAGGTGCAAGGAGCTCTTTTCTCTCAGGGAACAAGTCTGTTCTCTAGAGGCTAAAGTAGCAGACTTGGAAAACATAAGACAGACAGAGAGGTACATAGACGAGACCTACAGGGATATAGTCCTGAAGTCCCACCTCCAGTCTGGCAGCACCCCTGTTGCCATGGAGGAGAGAGGTCACGTGACAGGAGAGCATCACCCTGGTGTGGCAGGAAGTGATCCTATAACTAGGACCTGTCCTCCAGGTGATGTAAAACCCTCTCGCACCGAGGAAGTTTCTCCAGGGCCATGTGCCCATGAGGGAAGGGTTAGGACAGCCGTTATAGTTGGTGATTCGATCATTAGGCATGTAGATAGCTGGGTGTCTGGTGGATGTGAGGATCGCCTGGTAACATGCCTGCCTGTTGCGAAGGTACCGGACCTCACGCGCCACCTAGATAAGGTCTTAGATAGTGCTGGGGAGGAGTCTGCTTTCTTGGTACATGTCGGTACCAATGACATAGGAAAATGTGGTAGGGAGGTTCTGGAGGCAAAATTTAGGCTTTTAGGTAGGAAGTTGAAATCCAGAACTTCAAGGGTAGCATTCTCCGAAATGCTTCCTGTTCCACGTGCAGGACCCAAAAGGCAGGCAGAGCTCCGGAGTCTCAATGCGTGGATGAGACAATGGTGCAGAGATGAGGGTTTTGGATTTGTTAGGAACTGGGGAACATTCTGGGGAAAGGAGGGGCTCGTCCGAAGGGATGGGCTTCACCTTAACCGGGATGGAACCAGGCTGCTGGCATTAACCTTTAAAAAGGAGATAGAGCAGCTTTTAAACTAGATATTAGGGAAAAGCCAACAGTCGCCCAAGAGCAGATGGTTCGGAAGAATGTATCCTTGAAGGATACTACCAAAAGCAGAGAGGTTCCACAAAAGAGTAAAGTAGCCCAAATGCCCTCAAGTATGGAGCAGACAGAGCTTAAAGATCCCAATTTACCCATGTCTAACAATAGCCAAATTAACATGAATAAAATACATTCTCTAAAATGCTTGTATGCAAATGCTAGAAGTCTAAAGAATAAGATGGGAGAGTTAGAATATATAGCACTAAATGAAAGGTTAGATATGATTGGAATATCAGAGACATGGTGGAAGGAGGACAACCAGTGGGACACTGTGATACCTGGGTACAAACTATATCGTAATGATAGAGCTGATCAAATTGGTGGAGGGGTTGCGCTCTATGTTAGAGAGGGCATTGACTCAGAAAGGATTAAAGTTTTGCAGGAAACAAAATCTGCTGTAGAATCCATATGGATTGAAATTCCATATAAAGGGGGGAAGGCGATGGCAGTGGGGGTGTACTATCGAGCACCTGGCCAGAATGACCAAATGGATGATGAAATGCTCAAAGAAATCAAGGAAGCTAACAAACGTTACAGCGCAGTAATAATAATGGGTGATTTCAATTACCCCGGTATCGACTGGGTTAGTGTCACATCAGGACATGCTAGGGAGATAAAGTTCCTAGATGAAATAAATGACTGCTTCTTGGAGCAGTTGGTTCATGAACCGACCAGAGGGGAAGCCATATTAGACCTAGTCCTTAGTGGAACACCAGATCTAGTGCAAGAGATAAGGGTGTTGGGGCCACTTGGCAATAGTGATCATAGCATGATCGCCTTTGATTTAATTAGTGGAGGAGGGATAGTAAGGAAATCCACAGTACTACCTTTTAACTTTTGAAAGGGAGACTATGATAAAATGAGGAAAACAGTTAAGAAAAAACTAAAAGGAGCAGTTGCGAAGGTTAAAGACGTACATCAAGCTTGGGTGTTGTTGAAAAATACTATCTTGGAAGCCCAGACCAGCTGTATTCCACGCTTTAAGAAAAGTGGAAGGAAGTCCAAAAAACTGCCAGCATGGTTTAAAGGTGAGGTCAGAGAGGCTGTTCTTGCCAAAAAAGCATCTTTCAGGAAATGGAAAAAAAAGCCAAACGACGAAACCTGGAAACAGCACAAGCACTGGCAAGTCAAATGCAAGGCATTGATAAGGCAGGCAAAGAGAGAATTTGAGAAGAAGCTTGCTGCGGAAGCAAAAACACGAAATAAAGACCTTTTCAAGTACATTCGTAGCAAAAAACCTGTGAGAGAGTCAGTTGGTCTATTAGATAATAAAGGGGTTAAAGGAACACTAAGAGGCGACAAGGCGATAGCGGAGAGACTGAATGAATTCTTTGCTTCGGTCTTTACTGAGGAAGATGTAGGGATGTTACCCATGACTGAAGTGGTATTTAAAGGTGCGGAAGAATTGAAGGAAATATCGATACATCGGGAAGATGTCTTACAACTATTAGATAAACTGAAGAGTAGCAAATCACCTGGGCCGGATGGTATACATTCAAGGGTGTTGAAAGAACTGAAATATGAGATTGCAGAACTGCTATCAGTAATCTGTGAACTATCATTAAAATCATCTCTAATACCTGAAGATTGGAGGATCGCCAATGTAACACCAATTTTTAAAAAGGGTTCCAGGGGTGATCGGGAAACTACAGACCGGTGAGCCTGACGTCAGTACCGGGAAAAATGGTAGAAACCATCATAAAGAATAAAATTACTCAGCATGTAGATAGTCACAACCTAATGGGAGACGGCCAACATGGCTTTAGACAAGGAAGATCTTGTCTTACTAATCTGTTATTTTTTTTGAAGGAGTGAATAAACAGGTGGACAAAGGTGAGTCGGTTGATATTGTGTATCTGGACTTTCAGAAAGCCTTTGACAAGGTCCCTCATCAGAGACTTTTGGCAAAACTAAAGAGTCATGGGATAGGAGGCAGTGTGCTATTGTGGATCAGGAACTGGTTAAAAGATAGAAAGCAGAGGGTAGGGGGGGGGCGGAGCCTGATGTCCAGCGGGTAAGACGCTTCGCGCTGAAGCTCCCGAGAGGCCTACTCAGAATCCTGACTTAATACCTACATAAACTCAATTTTTTGCTCCGAACTTACCGGGGTACCTCGGGGGGGATGGCGGCCCATAAACCTGCGCGCTTGGACTTCGGGTCTCCTTCTTCTTCACACGGAAAACGCTCCAAAACAGAGGTGTCTTCCCCACAGAAGATGGTTCCACTACGGGAAAACCCCGAAATGCATCTGGAGATTTTAGAGGAAATACGCGGCGTGAAGGAACTGGTGCAGTCCAACGGAGAAGCGCTTCGAGCCATGCGAGAAGACTTCGGTGTGCTCCAGGACCGCCTTGAAAGTCTCTCATTACGGCAGGACAACATGGCGGGGGTCCTCGATTCGCACGCGGTGCGTTTGGTCAAACTGGACAAGGCTGAGCGCCAGATACAGAATCTTCAAAAAGAGTTAGAAGATAGCAATAATCGAGCCCGTCGCAACAATGTGAGGCTCCTTGGAATACCGGAGGGGGCGGAAGCAGGAGATATAAGAGAATTCTTGCTCAAAACTCTTCCCTCTTTGCTGAAGATCACATTTCATAGAGATCTGGAAATTGATCGAGCACATCGTGTTCCTACCCATATGGCGCTCAACCGAACGACCCCCCGGCCTATTATCTTTCGCTTACTACGATATCAACAAGTGGAACAAATTCTAAATGCTGCCCGGGCGAATCGTCATCTGGAGTTTGAAAGTCATAAAGTCTCCTTCTTCCCTGATTTGGCAAAGCCCACAGTTGACCGTCGGAAGAGACTCCTTGCTTTTCGCCCTCGACTTCAACAGCTACAGGCTCGCTTTGGCCTGTTGTATCCAGCGAAGCTCCGAGTGACTCTCCATAACCAAACTAGGACATTCGAAGATCCTGATCTACTATCAACATTTTTAGACTCCAAAGAAGCAGAGCAAATGCGCTAACCCAACAACTTGGACTTATTATCTGCCGGCTCTGTCCGCCATTTTGAAGGGCCCGACGCGGTGGTCATAGCCAAGCACAGAGACTGCCTGGACTTTTCTTTCTGTCTTTATATGACTTCTTGGTCTCCTATCCCTCCATGATGTGTGCCTCGGTTGGATTCGGAGCACGCACAGTTATACAGGTTATATGTTTTCAATTTCGGCCTTCTCTGGGGTTTCTCCCCGCAGACACATGGTCGCCAGTAATTTCTGGGGTTTTGCTTCTTCTCTACCGCACTGTGGTTCTTATTTTTTAATGTGGGGCGCTTCATTGTATTACATTAGCTTATTTTCTATCATGTCATGTGTACAGCTAGATACAGTTACTATGAGGGACATTGTGCAATTATGTGCGTTATCATGTTCTCTTTCAGAATGTTTAACCTTTCTCAATGGCCTTATGTAAGATCTTATCACTTAACGTAAAAGGCATCAATAGCCCAATCAAAAGAAAGAAAATTCTTAGCTATCTTAACCATGAGCATGCTGATTTAGTGTTTCTCCAGGAAACGCATCTAAACTCCGCTGAAACACTGAAACTCAATGCTAAACCTTACATGGTGGCTGCCTAGTCTCCTGCCGTTTCCAAACGGTGTGGGGTAGCCATTCTGGTTAAGAAGTCTTTGCAAGCTACTGTTATAGATACTAGCTCTGATAAGGAGGGTAGATGGGCCCGTGCACAATTTAAGGTTGGAGATAGTGAATTCACGTGTATTTGTATTTATGCCCCGAATGTGGATAACCCTGCTTACTATGCAAGTATTGCGCAGTTGGCACAGGCCTCGGCCAATACTCCCTTAATACTTGGTGGCGATTTCAATCAAGTGCTAGACCCTTTGATAGATAGACAACCGCCTAGAACGAGTAGTCCACCCAAGAGTCTTGCTACCCTTACAGCTCTGATGCAAGATCTTGCGTTAGTAGATATATGGAGGCTGCTTCACCCCTCTGACTTAGAGTACACCTTTTTTTCTGCCCCCCATCACTCACAATCTAGAATAGATTTCTTTCTCATTTCCAAAGCACTGATTTCTCAAGTGGACACGGCTAAGATTCATCCTCTCCATATTTCTGATCACGCTGCCATATCTTTTTCATTACATGTCACTCCGCGAGATGATCATCCCCGTGCTTGGTTTTTTGATAGATCCCTCCTAGCTCAAAAAGATTTTCAGGTTGACATAAAGGCCGCTATCCAAGATTATTTTCATTTTAACTCACCCCATGACACAGCGAGCTGGGCTTGGTGGGAGGGTTTTAAGGCATCTATCCGTGCTACAATAACCAGCTATCAAATTCGACAGGGGAAACAAAGAAAGCAACACTTACTGATTCTAGAGCAACAGATACAAGCTGGGGAGCGTCTCCTCACGTCCCGTACTGACCCATGTATTTTACTCCGTTTACAACGCCTCCGTTTTCAATACAATCAGCTTTTATATACCGCTGCTGCTAAAAATATTGAATCACAACAAGGGTTGTATTACCATGAAAATAACCGTGCGGGCAAATTGTTAGCGAATGCCCTGAAAGGTCAAAAAGAAGCCAAGCGTGTTACCGCTCTCCGTAATCCGTCGGGGGGGGGGGGGCCTGGTCACTAAAGATACAGAAATCTTAGAACTCTTTCGTGATTTTTATACTCGGCTTTATCAATCTGAATGCGATTTTGAGCCCGAAGTATTTGAACGATTGCTCTCAGGGGTACAACGACCGACCCTATCTGACGAAGATAGAGAGGCCATGGACAAACCATTCACTTTATCAGAAATTCATTCTGCTCTCAAGAGATGTGCCACAGGTCGAGCTGCCGGCCCGGACGGTCTCCCTGCTGAATTCTACAAAACCTTTAACGCTGACTTAGCTCCTGTTTTGAAACTTTACTTTTCTGCTCTGGCCGAGGAGGGTTCTCCTTCTGGGTCCTTTTCAATGGCAAATGTAGTAGTTTTTGAGAAAGAGGGGAGAGATCCGCAACTTACAGCTAATTATCGTCCAATTTCCCTCCTAAACGCGGACTATAAAATATTTGCCACCATTCTCTCCACCCGGCTCTCTGATAGGATGTCTACTTTAATACACCCAGATCAATGCGGTTTCATTCCCGGTAGATCAACTGCTGACAATGCTCGGACTCTATGTCATGTATTGACTACCGCAGTTAATCTTGATAGACCATTTGTTGGCCTCTCACTTGATGCTGAGAAGGCCTTTGATCGCTTAGAATGGCCTTTCCTGTTTGCAACTCTCCGCTGGTACGGTTTCGGAGAAGGTTTTCTCCGTTGTCTCCACACCATGTACGCACAGCCTACAGCCAGTATCTGTGCTAATGCTTTAAAGTCTCAGCCATTTCCCCTTCAACGCGGTACTCGCCAGGGATGCCCGCTGTCTCCACTTCTTTTCGATCTTGCACTCGAACCCTTAGCTTTACTAATCCGGCAATCGGAGGAGATTCATGGAGTCCCCTTCTCTCATAGGGAAATCAAAATTTCAGCATATGCTGACGACCTTATGCTCTTTGTCTCTCTAGACTCAGTGCCGGCTGTCCTAGAGCAAATCGGTAAATATTCACGACTCTCGGGGTATAAGATAAACTGGACCAAATCGGTAGCCTTTCCACTAAATCCTCTGATTCATCAAGCAGATATGCAATCCTTCCCCTTCTTATGGCAACCTCGCATGGTCAAATACCTTGGGGTGCACTATTGCTCTCCTTTGGAAGACGCTATCTCCTTTAATGCCAAAGACTTAACCTCTAAAGTCCGGGCACTTACTCACCGTTGGACTCCTTTAACACTTACTTGGTGGGGTCGCCTAGAAACCATAAAAATGATGATTGTTCCTAAAGTAAACTACATTTTAGAAATGTTGCCCTGTCTCCTGCCTCGACGTACATATAAAGATTTAGAGGGCCTTCTGACTAGATACTTATGGCAAAACAAGACACCTAGGATAGCGAAGCATAAGTTGCAAGCTGATAAGGAAAATGGGGGTGTCAGATTCCCTGATTTCCTGAAATACCACCACTCTTTTCTTCTCAAACAAGGCGCTCGTTGGCTGGAAGATCTAGCACCGAGTAGACCTGTGTGGCTCGACATAGAGGAGCACCTTTGTAAACCGTTTCCTCTTACTTCTCTCCCTGGTATGACTTTCCCATCAGACTCCCACTACCCACCAATGCTTTTAGACACTTTAGGTGCCTTTAATACTCTTATTCAATCTCTAGACTCCCGATTCTGTCCGTTAGACAGACTCCCGCTTTGGTACAATACTCGATTTCAAATACAAAATAAACCGATGGCGTGGAGCCCCTGGTACACTAGGGGCATTTGGACCCCTACCCAGTTGTTCCATGATGATCGCTGGAAAACTTTTAGTGAATTGCAAATTGAATTTGGTCTCCCAGCGAAACACTACTTTCAGTTGGTGCAACTACAGCATTGTCTTCGGAGTGCTAAGGTGCTCCCGCCATCGGAATCCCATACCCAAGACTTGTCGGAGATTATCCGATCTATCGGGAGCTCACAGGGTGTAGCATCTAACTTTTACAAAACCTTAAGTAATGCTGTAAATAGAGGTACCCCTATAGCACAGAAAGCATGGGAGCGGGAACTGCATGGAACTTTGACCCCGGAGCAATGGAGCCTTGTCTGGAGCAGAGTGACACGGGTCTCCAGATCCGCCTCACTCACTCAGACACTCTTCTTTCTAGCCCACCGGTGTTTCTATACTCCTGACAGATTAGCCAAATGGAACACCTCCCAGGGCAATAGATGCTGGACATGCCATGCGGCCATTGGTTCATTAACTCATGTTATGTATGAATGTCCCGCACTACAGTATTACTGGCGTCGGGTCTGGGGTCGTATCCAATCTATTTTGCACTTTCAAGAGCCCCTGTCTTGGAGGATAGTGGGACTCCGCTCAGCTGCGGGGATCCCCTCTCTTCCAAAATCGGCTTACTTCCTTTTAGACTTTATGCTGGGCATTGCTATTTCCCTAATTACGAAATACTGGAAAAATAGCTCCCACCTGAGCCCCAATGAATGGTGGAATCATGTCTGTCTCTACAGTAAATATGAACAAATACCTCGTATGTTTGCTTCTTCCGTTCAGACCCCCCATCAGCTGTCTAAATGGAAGATGCTCAATGACTATGTTCACACCGCTAAATGCTCTCATCTGATTGTTTAAATTTGTATAAATCTCTGTCACATGATCATTCTGCATTGCAGATGCTATTTATGTTTGTTTTGATGTGCAATCACTGTTGTTTGGAAGCGCTCACATGCTGATACTGTCGGCTTAGAGAAGAAGCATGGGGGTGGGGGGTAATAGGGTTTGCTTTTCCTTATTGTATACTTGTTTTGTCTCCTTTGGTGTGTTGTTTCTTTTGTTTGTTGCAAAATGAAAATAAAAGTTTAAAAAAAAAAAAAGAAAGCAGAGGGTAGGGCTAAATGGCCAATTTTCCCAGTGGAGAAAGGTGAATAGTGGTGTACCCCAGGGATCTGTGCTGGGTCCGCTGCTTTTTGACATATTCATAAATGACCTGGAAAGTGGAACAACAAATGAGGTTATCAAATTTGCAGATGACACAAAACTATTTAAAGTTGTTAAAACCCAAGAGGATTGTGAAAAATTGCAAGAGGATCTTAATAAATTGGAAGACTGGGCATCAAAATGGCAAATGAAATTTAATGTGGACAAGTGCAAGGTTATGCACCTAGGGAAGAACAACCCAACTATGGTTGCACGATGCAAGGTTCCACCTTAGGAACCACCACCCAGGAAAAAGATTTAGGCGTCATTGTGGATACCATGTTAAAACCCTCGGCCCAGTGTGCAGCGGCGGCCAAGAGAGCAAATAGAATGCTAGGTATGATAAGGAAAGGAATGGAAAATAAAACAAAAGATATTATAATGCCTCTATATCGTTCCATGGTGAGACCGCACCTTGAATATTGTGTGCAATTCTGGTCGCCGTATCTTAAAAAGGATATAGCGATTTTAGAAAAGGTACAGAGAAGAGCCACCAAAATGGTAAAGGGGATGGAAGGATACTCCTATGAAGAAAGGCTAAAAAGTTTAGGGCTCTTTAACCTGGAAAAGAGACGGCTGAGGGGAGATATGATAGAAGTCTATAAATTAATGAACGGAGTGGAACTGGTAAACGTAGATCGATTGTTTACCTTATCAGAATATAGAAAGACTAGGGGACATGCAATGAAGCTACAGGGTAAACTATTTAAGACTAATAAAAGAAAATATTTTTTCACTCAACGTGTAATCAAACTCTGGAATTTGTTACCGGAGGATGTAGTAAAGGCTGTTAGTGTAGCTGGGTTTAAAAAAGGTTTGGACAAGTTCCTGGAGGAAAGGTCCATAAACCATTATTAAGAAGTGACCAAAGATATCAATGCTTGACCCAGTACAAGCATTGTGGAACTTGTGTCTCTTGGGGAAACTGCTAGGTACATATGACCTAGATTGGCCACTGTTGGAAACAGAATACTGGGCTTGATGGACCTTGGTCTGACCCAGTATGGCATATCTTATGTTCTTATGTTCTTAGCAGCGCTAGCCCCCGGCACTGAATACTGGGCCTCTATTGTATTATTGCCACTGGCTATCACAAGGCCTGCTGTGACTTGCAATATACTCCCTCCCTATGATAACAAACTAGAGCCCCTTACAGCAAGGGTTTCTAATGTCCTTGAGGGCTGCAAACCAGTTGGGCTTTCAGAATATCCGTAGTGAATACGTATGGGATGGATTTTCATACAGTAGAGATAGTAGGCAAGCAGATCTATCTCGTACATAGTCATTATGGATATCCTGCAAATCCTACTGATTTGTAGCCTTCAAGGCCTGGAGTTTGAGAACTTTGCTTTACAGGGATACCCAACAATCAGTTGAGTCCCCTTCCTGAAATGAAGTAAAGTTTCTATGAAGTCAATGGAAAGGGTAGTTAAATTTTTGTTTTACCTGAGAGTTAATATAAATCGTATTGCTTAGCATAGTTTGTAGTAACCTTATTTGCTTATTAGTGAGATACTCTGCATGTGGAAGAGATATATGGGTCAGAAGCTGAAAACTCAGTTCGTACAAGAGGATACCGGCTCTGCAAAAGTGGTGGTGTGAAAGTCCTTTTGAAGGTCAAGGACTTTAGAATCAAAGAAAGTGGCAAAAGCATGACCATGGTGCGCACCGTATGGGTAGCAGAGAGCTGTCTAATAATAGATTGACCAAGGTATTGATAAAGATGGTAAAATAGAACTACTTAGCAGAGGTAACCTGAGAGTTTGTTCTGGCACCAATGTGTTTCAGTTTTCCTCAATGGTAACTTGTAGAGCATAAACCAGCATGGAACCAACAATGTTTCAGAATTCCTAAGTATGAAATTGATCAAGGAGCCAAGGATGTCAAAGGCTTTCTGAAGGGAGACTTTCAAAACATGGGCCATCTTATTCTCTAGGAAGAGCAACTGTGGCTCATTAGGAAATTAAGAATGTAGGGAAGGCAGTGAGCTGACATCTATAAAGGACAGTTCTGGTTGTAAGTGATGAGGATTAAACTGGAATAGGGTTGTCAAGATTGTAAGAAAATCTCAGAAGGATCATCAAAGAGTGATGTCCAGGGAAGATACAGTGCAACAATATTTCCTCCAATAGTCTTTATTATGTTTTGTCCGTGACGGCAGCTGTGAGGTTGGCAGAACACTGGCACCTAAATGTAGCATATCTTTTCCATTCCATTACTCATAGAACATTAAACTTTGAAACTAAAAGATAAACATTTAAAAGTAAAAACAAACAAAAAGAAACGCAGTAGAGGAGTCATCCCTGGGAAGTTACCAATGCCATCGAGGCCTTATTATAGCTGCAAATGCTTCATTGCTGGTGGGCAGTGGGATAGCATTCCCCCTTCCCCCTCTCCTTTCAAGAGTGTCAGCAGAGGTACCTAGCCTTAGCTGGGAGGCACTGCAGGGCTGGGCTGAGCTGAGGCATAAATAATGACTGAGGTGGATATGTCTGGGAAATTAAATGGTCCAATGCAGAAGCACTCCGAAGACTCACAGAAACACAAGCTAACAACCAAGAACGAGACGGTAAAAAAACAGTTCAAGAACTTTATTAAGGGGTACAGTGTAGCCACACCCAACACGGGCCGTGTTTCAGCACTTGCCTTCTTCAGGGGTATAATGGCACTATAACAGATAATCATAACATACGTATATAAATAACATGAATAAAAATTATAATATCATCGATTAAAAAACATTATGCATTTAAATAAATAAATACAACTTTAAAAACAAAAAGGTAGCCATTCTGAACCAAGTGACATCGAAAATAAATATGAAACAAATACCATTCATGATCCTAATAAAATCATATGTATGCAAAAGACTGGTTCATACGATTTAGGAAATCGGAGTGCTGCAGTATTGGGTAATGTCCCGTTCTTTCTTCCCCCCACCCCCCATCGTTCTATTCGCCCACATGAGCCTTTTAACTTGATGATTCCTCATCTTCACACCCTAAGATTCTGCTCTTTCTCTCATTTAGTTTTGCACATTGCTTCAGAAGTTCATCTGCATATGTTTGTCTATTTTGTTTTACATAATTTTATTCAGCATTATGAATGGTATTTGTTTCATATATATTTTTTATGTCACTTGGTTCAGAATGACTACCCCTTTGTTTTTAAAGTTTTAATTATTTTAATGCATAATGTTTTTTAATTGATGATATTATAATTTTTTATTCATGTATGTGTATGTTATGATTATCTGTTATAGTGCTATTACACCCCTGAAGAAGGCAAGTGCCAAAACACAGCCTGTACCCCTGAATAAAGTTCCTGAACCATTTTTTAGCATCTAAGGGCTGGTTGTTAGCTGAAAAATTAAATGGCCAGAGAAAGAAAAAAGGAAGGGAAGGGAGGAAAAGTGTGCAGAAAGAGATAGGGTATTCCCAGGGTATATGGTTATGGGCTCTTCTAATCCATCACCCAAACTAAGGAGAGATGTCTTTACAAGGACAGTAGAAAGACCTACAGTTTCCAGAGCAACTGTGGAAGAGCAGGTGTTTGTGCCCAGAGTCCACAGAGGAGAAAAGGGAGACTGACACGGTGCAGGGTAGGGGGATACAAGAGAATGAGTAGGGGAAATGAAACCAGCCTCGCAGCCGATGCACTGTATTCCCTGCTGTAAAGTGTGTGAAGATGGTCATGGCAGATACAGAATCTGAAAGATCTACATGGTTCGGATTTACATCTAGATCATCAGATGTTGAAAGTGTACTGGCCCATGATACAGAAAACATCTTTACTGGGGAAGTGGTATATATTGGATAGATGGAGGGTGCCTGACCCTGGAGGAATGCCCACCATGAGTTGGCATGGATGGAATATGGTCTGTCTAGGGGTTTAGAAAACTGAATGAAAGTGCATATGATAATAGGGGGATATTTAGATTCGTTCTCCATAAGAATGACGTTTAGTGCTTAATTCATTTGGGTGAAGGCATGTTGAATGTATCTGGAAGCATGATGTGTGAATGGATTGAGCTCATTAGATTAGTATGGGCAGGAGGGCCAAGAGATCTTGAAAGGTAATCAAGAAGATAAGCAAAATCCTTGGAAAGACTAAAGGGATGGGGGGGGGGGGGAAAGGGGGAGATGGATAGGGAGGAGGTTGTGGGTTGTAGGAATGAATATTTCCACAAACACCGGGGAACAGCAAGACAAGGATGCCTCAATGTGTGACATTTATTATTTATTTATTTATTTTATTACAATTTCTTATATACCGCACTATTCGACATCAGCGCGGTTTACAATAAAGAAAAGACCAGAACAACAGGCTGTTCGGTTTTACAGAGAACAGGTGTACAAACTTGGATAACATGGGTGAACTATTTACATAAAATATCTACAAATAGGCGTTCTGACATCAGGCATTGGTTAGTACTGATGTATGTAATAAAGGAAGAGGTGGTAGGGGGTGAAAAAATGAAAATCTTTACAGAATTGTTATGCTCTGAAAGGACTGGTATGTAGAAGAAATAACTATGTGCTCAGATGTTTGTTGTTTGTCATCTTTGGAATGAAATTATTTGAGCATAAAGCATAGTATGTGCCTAGAAATCCCTGCTGCTGCTGCTGCTGCTGCTGCTATTGGACCAGATCAAGCCCATAGCCTTAGATTCAGCTGGCCAGATGTGATCTACAGACTTCCAGTCAGTCTCAAGAATAATAAATCCCTGGGACACAGTAACTTCTGGCAAAACCTGACAGAGAAGGCTGCCACAGCCTGAAACAACACTCCAAACCCGTTAAAATACTGTTATCTGACAGTGTAGAGCAATACAGCGGCAAAATCTACTATCTATTTATGACTGCAAAAAGCAGCTGAAACTAAAATAAACTCCAAGAAAATCCACTACACCCATCATCCAGAAACTGACTCTGCCCCCTCCAGCACTGGTGACAAAGACCCGGAACAGGCCTTTTTCTACACTGTTGGAGCGAGCAGGCTAGCAGGAAGACCTGTGCTCTGCAGCTCACAGCTTCCCAATCACAAACTGTGGCTGGACCCGCAGTCACTGCTGTTACCGGGAACCACCCCCGATCGCCACCTGTAACTCCTCCCCACAGTGGGACAAGGGCCTCCCTTAGCACACCATAATACACAGAGACTCATCCAGAAAGGCTCACATCCCCACCACTGCACTTCTTTCACGCTATGCCCAACCTCATAAAGTCAATGATGCCATATGGCGCAGAGCACTGATCATCTCCGCGATTAGGAGTCCCACTGGCGAGGGAAAGAAAAACATCATCATACAACCCAAAATTGCACACTGCAGAATACCAAGTACCCAGCATTGACAGAAAAAAGGGATCAGGTAACCAAACAGCAGCACCCCTCCCTCCTAAACCCTCCTCTGAATGCAAAACCAGCAAAAACCCCACAGAAGCCTCCGTCATTGCCTTACTCATCAGCCAATGCTAGTTTGATGCCTTGTGGCTACCTTACCCCTCATCTCCTTTCTCCCTTTCCCTAACCACTGCGTTCATGACACGGGCGATATGAGGGCACTCAAGGGCTCAGCCATGTTAAGGCCACTCTCGAGGGCTCTGCCATCTTTGCAATAATTTCCTTTCCTATACTAAATTTGCTTTATTTTCTTTACCTGTAGCTAATCTTCAATCAACAAAACTGATTAAAACAAAGTAGCACCAGTTGGCCTCTGTATAGCTGAGGACAAGCATGTTTGTAGCCTCTTCAAAGCTTTCTTTTTACATATTTATAAGAAAACTACAGAGGTTTCGCATTTCAGATTGCAGAGTTTTGTAAGCTGTTATGAGAAAATGAAATTTCTTTACACAATAAAATACTCACTCATATAACATGAAAATTGACAAAGTAATGCTTTAGAAAACCATTAATACAATATTATTTTAGTATCAGATTGCGCCAAAATACATTCTGTAATCTAAGTATTGATAAAAGGCAGCCCATGTGACATGATTAACAGTGTATCATTGACTTTTGTGTTTTATTAGCAAAAACATGTTTTCCTATTTCTCAGCTTACTGTAAATGTGACTGGCTATTTGCAACCCAGCTTCTAAATCAAAGAGAAACACCACTTCTATCTAAAACAATTGCATCTGACCAACAAGCCATTATTGTATTTCTTAGGGGGGAGGGAGGCAGTTTTCAATGGTACTCTGGGCAGATAAGGTAACTAGGGTTGCCAAATGGCTCTAGATGTGCCCGACAGGCTTGATCCAGTTCTGGGTTTACACCATTACATGCAGAAATTTATAGTCTTGATTTTCTTATGGCGTGCAATAGAGAAATCAGAAGTGCATGTCCCTGTATGCAGTGGGTAAAACCCAGGACTGGATTAAACCCGCTGGACGCATCTGGAGCTAGTTGGCAACCCTAAAAGTAGCTAGTCAATTGTAGTGGGTATCTTTAGAAATGTTAACTTTGCTGCTGAGATTTTTAACTGAAAAATCTAGCCTATCCAAATCTGATCATCTCAATATAGGACAGCTATTTGAGTGGCTGAGGTTTCCTAGCTAAAAGTAGCCATTTAGCGCTGATAGGAGCATGTTTACTAAGCCTTATACTGGTAACAAGAGTGTGGGCACATTACTAGTACTCGAGTCAATACTAACTTCAGGGGGCATGTGCTTCTGTCTCCCTGTGGTTAGTACATGCCCAGGATGTGGCACCGTGCGAGCTGGCAGACCGGTGCACTTAAAACTATCCACTGAGGTGGCGTTAAGTTCACCCAAACTAAGAATGTCAAGCTCAGTGAGCATGGGCCACTAATGCCTGTGTTCCACCCCTGTCCTGCCCAGTCCCCATCCCGATGTGTGCTACCACGGTAGCATGAAATATTTGGTGCGAGGGCCTGCACTACTATTTAGCATGGCATCCTAACCCCATGCTATTGGGTAACACAGTTTAGTAAACATGCGCCATAGTCACCTCAAAGTGACTAGATTATAGGACCATCCAGAAATGCTCCTGGATCTGTCCCTTTTTATCCACTTAAGTCTGACTGCTTTCTAAGTGTTGCTTTTCCAAGTAGAGCTACTGTATAACTATCTAGCTGAGGATATTAACTATCAGTTCAACAATTTGAAATCTGACCTCTGTGTAGCTCTAGATGCTAAAAGCATAGTTGTACCCAGGACATGCAGATTGAGATGTTAATAATTTTAGGCGTATTTAACAAAGGCTCTGTGAAAACGGATTACTGTATCTGGATAGCAGTACCTTCTGTATGGATAAGTGTCATTAGCTCGGACTATTGTCAATATTCAACGACACTATCGGAACAGTAACACTGAATATCTGACAGACTGTCTTGGTGTTGCCGGATAATGTCAGAGCAGTCTATGAGTGCAGCAAGGGTAGTATGGTGAATTATCCTGATAACAATGACATTCAGTCCGTTATCCAGATTGTTTATGACTGCCATGTCCGGCATTTTAAAAAGCACTAATCACAGTGGCTGAATATTGGCCTCTTTAATTTCTTACTAATGTTTTATGAAACACTTGATTCTGTCAATGAAAAAGGCTAGCTTAAACCAGTTTGATTATTTCAATTCCATCTTTAGTAGGAGCAGCACAACCAGGTTAAAAAAGGTATTGACAAGTTCTGGAGGAAAAGTACATAACAAGGTAGATGTGGAAAAAGTCACTGCCTTAACTCTGGGAGGTTGGCATCGGGGATACTAAATACTTTTAATCTTATTAGGTACTTGTGGCCTATATTGCCCACTTTTGGAAATAAGATATTGAAACTGCTGGATCTTTGTTCTGAACTAGTATGGCAGTTCTTATGCTTTCAAGTTCTTATATTCCTACAGTGGTATAAGGAGTATTATTATTGGTTAGGTATCTTAACACATCAGGTAAAAAAAAAAAATAGATGGCTTTCTTTAGAAGTTGTAGTTGCCACGTTACTCCACTTGGATTTAGAGAAATAGGGGCAGGAGCGGCTCTATAATGAGGCGAAGTGAAGTGGCCGCCTCAGGCAACAAGTCTTGGGGGCAGCAAAAAATGCCCCAAAACAGTCGCCTCACTCCACCTTCAAAGGATTACATCAGAGCAGAATGTCCTACTTATGCTGTGCACCCATTGTCAAGGGAGAGGTTTCTGTGGATGCAGAATATATATTCAAAAAGAAAAATTGAGAACCATAACGCAGTTTATAACGGAATAAAATGAGTTATAATTTGGTGTTATAAACTGTGCTGTGGTTCTCACTTTTTTTTTTGCTCCTTAGTGTGCGGGCATCTTGCATTTCCTTTGTTTTTTATGTGATATATATTTACCTTAACACCATGCTGGTTCAGTGCACAGTTTCAGGAGTTATTCTGGGGTTGCCAAACTGCCCTTAGTGTTTATGTTTGAATGAGAGGTGTTGTATTGGGGTCACAAAGTCCCTCTTATTTTTCAGAGGGTAAGAAGTGCTGTGTAGGGGCCACTGAACCTCTCTTTGTTTTTCAGAGGGTGGGAAGTGCTGTGTTGGAATGCCAAGTCACTCTTGTTTTTGTAGAAGTAGGAGATGCTTCTTGGGTGCTGTTGAGACCCTCTTGCTTGGCATATTTGCAGCATGTTTCCTAGGCTCTGCACTGGTAACATGAATATAAGAAATGCCATACTGGGTCAGACTAAGGTCCATCAAGCTCAGTATCCTGTTTTCAACAGTGGCCAATCCAAGTCACAAGTACCTGGCAGGTTCCCAAAAAGGCACACAGGTTCCACAATGCTTGTCCCAGGACAATCAGTGGATTTCCTAGGTCCTCTTTAATAATAGTTTATGTACCTTTCCTCCAAGAACTTCTCCAAATCTTTTTCAAACCCAGCTACACTAACAGCTTTCACTACAATCTCCAGTAATGTATAATTTTGGGAAAGAAATCCTGTAAACCTAACAGTAATGGGTAAAAGCATTTTTTTCTACATATGTCAGTTTTTAGTTTGTATTGATAGATCTTCACCAAATAGGGAATATATCTCTTTCTGCATATGTGTGACTGAGGCTACATGTTCTGTTAGCATGGAGTTTCTATGCAGGGAGCTATAGTAATCTGGCTTGTTCAGTTTTCTGAATAGGAGTATGGATGTTCTAGGGCCCACTGCAATATTTATGGTGCTGCCCTTTTCTGGGTGCGCTCCATGTTGTGTGAGGTTTGGAAATTAGTGCTGTAATAAAATAATAGATTTGCTGTATGGGTCCTGTACTCTGGGTTTTTGGTTACATCAACTGTAGGGCATTGGTTGGGGGGGGGGGGGGGAGGTACTGGAATATGTATTGTTTTTGAGATTTGCAGTTGTGCATTCTTTATGCTGCCAGACTGAAATTTAAAATATTTTGTCAGTTCAGATTCAAGGAAATTTTAAGGGAATGTCTCAGTTTAATTTTGTTTAGTAGCTTGATAGCTTCACCACTGCTGAGATCTGGACTTTTCCATCTCTAGCACAATCCAATCCAGCATTTGAATTTGTGGCTACTAGGATTAGTTTCTCATTTTATGTCTTCCCTCCTCATTAATAACACAGGTACACTAAAAAAATTTTTTTTTAAACTGCCTCTAATGTTTCGATTGATTTTTACGTTTTTTGGTGCGCTGAATCCAAATCTGGTAACCAATTTGCTCCATCACGTACAGATTTTTTGCTACATTGGGTTAGCAGTTTGAGGTGAACGTTTCAGATTGAGTGCGATTGAGATAAATGTTTCTTGGATAAATTCTTTATACTAATTGTTTAGTACTTATTCAAATAAGAATAAAGAAAATTGTAACAAGGCAGCACATAAGAATAGAGTAATGTCAACAAAACACACTGTGATGGTAGCAAAATTGTCTGCACTTAAAACAGCCACATACATGTGCACAAACATTGAGCATATAAGAGCGAGGTTAGACACAAAGCAAAGAAAAGAAATGTGCAAAAAATGTTGTACAGGTATGTATGTAAGAATAGAAACCGCAAACCGCACCATTGCAATACATGAAGACAAACACCCGATGGTGTGAAAATAAAATTCTAATAAATGAGATCCGACACTGTGGTAATAACTAGCAAATTTTTATTTCAAAGTTTAGTAAAAACACGATATTTGTCAACACAGTTTAGATTTTAAAGTCATTCTTGGGTCAATCAATCTCCTGGTGTGCCCGTTTCTTCTTCCCCCGAATGCTTCTCTTGGTGCGCTGCTTGGCGTATTTTTCATCTGGGGTTTCGCGCAGCAGCAGCAACCAGCAGAAATCAGCCATCATAGTGGTGTTCCATCTTCCTTGGTACCTTCTCTCTGCGTCCTTGATGTCCTGGTGAAACCTTTCACCTTGTTCTTCACTGTACGCCCCCAAGTTTTCGGGAAAGTAGTTCACATGGGAGTGCAAGAAATGGACTTTCAGGCTCATGTTACAGCCTTGTTCTTTGAAGGCATTGAGCATCCTGGCAACAATATCCTTATAGTTCTCATCCCGCCTGTTCCCCAAGAATTTGAGAACAACATCCTTGAAGGAATCCCAGGCTTCTTTTTCCTTCTCAGACATCGTTTCAGCGAATGCTCCATCTGAAATGAGTTTCCTTATATCAGGGCCAACAAACACTCCTTCCTTTAGCTTTGCTTCAGAAAGTCGGGGGAACTTTGAGCAAAGGTACCGAAAGCACTCACCATCTTTTGGAAGGGACTTGATGAATTGCTTAATGAGACACAACTTAATGTGGAGAGGTGGTAATAGAATTTTATCACGAGGTACCAAGCTCTCATGAAGAACATTTTTCTCACCGGGTCTCAAATTTATTTATTTATTTATTTATTTAACAATTATTTCTATACCGCTCTTTCCCAAGTATCAAGTGCGGTTTACAAAGAACAGTATGTAATATGGTATGGGTAATATCATACCAAGTCATTTTACATAGAACAGGTGGAATTAGATACAGGTACAATATAAAGTTTGAACATTAAACTATTAGAACAATATATAAGTTTGAACATTAAACTATTAGAACTTATATACATTGTAGATATTTACAAATTAAACTATTAGAACTTATATACATTGTAGATATTTACAAATTATATCATTTATCACTTGTGGTTGTATACATTATTCTAAACTTCAAATACTCCCGAATTGGCCAGTCTTTTTTCCCCCAGTGTAGGTCGCAGGCCCGGCTATCCCACAAGCAAAGGAAGCAGGGATATTTGGTGAAACCGGATTGCTGCCCTAATAGCATGGATAGAATTTTAAAGTCTCCACAAATCATCCACTTATGCTCATCATAACGAATCTTCTGAAGAATCAGGGCCAAATTCTCGTATTTTTCTTGGAGAATAACAGAGTGAGCAATAGGAACTGAAGCGAATGTGTTGCCATTATGAAGAAGAACACCTTTTATGCTGTCTTTTGACGAATCAATGAACAGCCGCCATTCAGCAGGATCATACTTGAGTTTAAACTTTTCCATCACTCCGTATATATCGTTGCAAAATACCAAATCTTCCTCTTTGCTGAAATACTTCAAAAATTGTGTCTCGCGGTTGCGGTACCAATAAAAAGGTTGTTCCTGGTGACAATAGATTTTTCTGTTTAAGCCGAGAACCTAGCAGTTGGGCAGCATCTTTTGGGAGTCCTAAATCCCGGACTAAATCATTCAATTCAGCTTGAGAGAAAAGTTCAGGTTTCGGATCTGGTTCAGTTTCAAACTCGGAAGTACTGGACTCATCGGGAAAAGCCATCTGATGAGTCTCATCATGATCAGAACCGTCCACACAAATATGATCCAAAGATTTTGGTGGTTCAGGCACAGGTACTTCGTTGCTATGAGGCATAGGCCTAATTGCTGAGGGAAGGTTGGGGTAACTTATTACGTTCTTATTTTTTAAGTTGTATCCCTTCACAATGCAAGAGCAAAAATAGCAGTCACTGCTGTGGTCTCTTTGTTCACGCCACATCATAGGTATTCCGAAATGAAATGCTTGTTTTTTACCTTTCATCCATAAGCGTAGATCTTCCTCACATGTCTTGCACACTTTGTGAGGAGCCCACGGTTTGTCTTGATCTCCTAACTTAAAAACGAAATATGCGAAATATAATTTTTTAATAAATTCAGTAATGTTCCTCTGCCGCTTTTTCACGGTATATTCCCCACAAATAAAACAAAAACTGTCCGGAGAGTTGACGCAACCTCTGGCTCTGTGAGCCATCACAAATACACAGCACTGCAAACTACAACTGTAGTGAACCACTTCGGAATAAAGCTTGGATTACGACTGAGCAAACAAAAGGTAATAATGAACTTGCAAGAAACTGAAATTTGACAGGAACGTTCATGTCGCAACCACCGTGTTTGAGCGAGCGAACGAGGCGAGGCGAACAGGAAAGAACATGCGCCAGCGCGAGTACTGGATTTAGCCCCCCACCTCCCAATTGTCCTGTTAATGTATAAAATGAATACAAAACACTCTAAAATATCATGAGGGAGTGTTTCTAGTTAGTTAACCATTACAACCTCTATTTTGGGCCAAGAAAATAAACTGCAGTTGGCTAAAAAGAAATTATGTGAACATTCCTTATATGGGTAAGAAATCTAATTTTGCAAGAAAACGTGACGTGATGGAACATTTTGGCTATTTTTCCTGGATTCAGCACCCCAAAATCTATAGGAATCAGTTGCAAAACTGGAGGCAGTTTTTTGGTAGTGTACCTGTGTAATCTGATCAATAATCTGGTCATAGCAAAATAAATCTGATGTGCAGATATTTAGAATGTTTTGATAGAGGTGGGGGGCTATGTAAGTGGCTTTTAATTAATCAAATTTAATGTTTTGTTATTGTTTGTTTTATTGTAACATTTTGTTTTACTAAATTGCATGTGCATCTTTAGGAGCCACCTAGGATTTTAGATGGGTGGTATATATATTTTAAAGTAAACTATACGCAATGTATGCAAATGATGCCGCAGTGAATCTCTGCACATGGCCCTGCACCACCCTCATACTGTCTCTGGGGGAAAGTAGAGAGGTGGGTGCACTGGAAGACAGAGAAAAGCAGAAACCTCAGATTGGGACCTACATGATCAGAGAATAAAATGGTCAGACAACGTTAGAAGAAAATTTTATTTTTAATTTAATGATCGGACTTGGTGCTATCTTTTCATATTTTATACAGTACATGGACGTTCATCTCTATCTATTTCTCTGGTATTGCACTGTATGCAGAATCTGGCTTCTTGGGGTTTCAGTTTAATTTTTATCTACATATGTTTATTTTTAGGTTATGGTCACTTATTCTGTACTTGGTGAGGGTCTATGATTCTGAGTGTATGACCAAAATCAGGTGTTCTGTTAACATGGAGTTTGTATGTAGGGATCTGAACTATAGTAATCTGAATTGTTCAGCTTTTCAAATGGGTATTTGGAAGTTCCAGGGTCTGCTGCAGTATTTATTGTGATGTGTTTTTTTTGGATGGGCTCCTTATGTGAGTTTTGGAAGTTGGTGCTGATATGGTATGGTATTGTAGATTTGCTGTATAGATCCTCAGTGACTTTGTTGTAGGGTTTTGTATTAGTTCACAATATGCCTGGTACTGGAGAATGTTTGTTGTTGTTGTTGTTAGTGAGGTGATTAGAATCAGATTTTTTTTAAAGATACTGAATTCTGTGGGTGAATGTCCTGGTTCTGCTATGCACTCACTGTTGAGGGAGGGGGGGGGGGGGTTCTGTAGATGCAAAATATATGTTCAAAAAGAAAAAGCAAGAACCATAATGCAGTTTATAACAACAAAATAAAAATGAGTTATAATTTAGTTTTATAAACTGTGCTGTGGTTCTCACACTTTCTTTTAGGTCCTTGGTGTGCAAACATCTTGCATTTCCTCCATATAACCTAATTGTTTTTTTTCGGTTTGGTTCAGTCCCTGATTGGAGTTTTGAGAAAGCCCCCCCCACCATAGTTGGGGGGGGGGAGATCTCATCCCTCACCTCAGGCAGCAGATTGCCTTGAGCCGCCCCTGAATAGGGGATATCAAACTTGGTGATACTTTTTTGTTTGGAGCAGCTTAATAATTCTTTGCCAAGCTTTCCAGAGATACCCTTTCTTCTTTACGCCAGTGAAGAAACAATGCAGATATGATGGAGTGAAATAAGAAAACAAGAAAATATGTATCATATTGGGTCGGACCAAAGTTCCTCAAGCCCTTTATCTTGTTTCCAACAGTGTCCAATCCAGGTCACAGGTACCTGGCAAGATCCCAAAAGGTAGACATATTCCATGCTGCTTATCCCAGGGATAAGCAGTGGATCTTTCCCAGTCCATTTTAATACTGGTTTATGGACCTTTCCTACAGCAACTTGCCCAAATGCTTTTTTTTAAACCCAGTTACAATAATAGCTTTTACTACATCCTCCAGCAACGAATTCCAGAGCTTAATTACACATTTAATGAAAAGATATTTTCTCTGATTGGTCTTAAATGTACTATTTTTTAGCTTCATTGCATTATCCCCTGTTCTTTGTACTTCTTGAGGGAGCAATCAATCAATTCACGTTAACATTATTTTATGGACTTCTATCATATCTGTAATCCAGATAGTGCTGGCACTGACCTCTCTATCCGGATATTCAGCACTGTCACTATCCGGATACTGTCACTGAATATCTGCCTTTTTTTTGGCTGCCACAGCTGGCATTTAGAAAAAAAAAACACCGATCGCATCAGCTGAATATTGGCCCCTTGAATTTTTACCTAATCTTTTCTAAAACATTTGATTTTGTCAATAATAAAGACTAGCACAAACCAATTTGATGATTTCATATTCATCTCTGATAAAAGGTTGGGTGAGGAGTAGAGTTAGACGGAAGGGATGAGACCGTAACACTTATGAGTTTCCTTACCATTCCCCTAGATACATTATAGTCCCCAGTTGTTGTGTTGTCTTTCTTGACTGTTGTGTCGTCTGTTCTGACTGGACTGGAAGCTCTTATGAGCAAGGCCTGTCTCTTACATGTCTCTGTATAACTCTGAAAGCGCCTTGTAGTGTTATACAAATGATAAGTAGTAGAAGAAGTAGTTAAAAGACTCTTATGGCCCTTATATCAGAAGCATTCCCATGTGTAACCAGTGTTTTGTAAACATATAGATTGCCTACACAGGCGAATAGTGATTGAGAGAGCTGATATCTACATATGATGATCCACACAATGTAGAGACTGCAAGAAAATGTGGTTAAGGCATGGAGACGGGATTGTTGTGGGTGTGCTAAAATAGTCACAGGTATTCCTAATTTTACACATAGATTTAAAACATTGTCAGCATTTACGCCTGCCCCAAGATACACATAACTTCTTGCATGACAAAGCAGGTGCCAGTGCAGAGGCCAGCATCCCCCGTTCCTCCCCTGACACCAGCAACCACTCCTGACACCTTCCAACACTCCGAACATCAATCCTTTCACTCGGTATCAATGCCCCATACCCTAACAATCCCCTGCCATCAATTGCGATGGTTCCCCCAACATCCAGAGCTATCAGTGGTCCTCTCCCAGACCTCCTCCTCCCACCTCTAGCAGAGGCAGTGTGACCCCTATCAGTAATATAGTGAGATAACCATTGAGGGTCAAGGGTTCTATTTTGAATCCAGAGGAATTATGAGCAGGAGTGACTGGGGATTGTTCCTATTTTCACTAGACTACCAGGGACCCTGATAAGAGCCAGGAGTAGAATCGGGGAGGGGCGTGGGGAGGGTCTGCTAGTGGAGTCATGATTGAAGTCTGGATGTTGGAGGGGATTGATGTCATTGGGGGGATTGATGTCAGGGGTGTTGGAGACTTAGGTTTGATGTTAGGTGTGGGGATTGATATCGGGGGTGTCGGATGATGGGAATTGGAGAAGTGAGAGGAATGAATATTGTCAGGTGCCGCACTTTTTAAAAGAACTCTACCCATTTACAGTTGGGGAAGAGCAGGATCTTCTTTTCCCCACATGCAGCTTTTAGAAATTGTTTCTCCTGCTGGATGAGGTAGAAAATCCACATGCAGTCCTACAAGTCTTGGTCCATATTTTACAAGAGACTCTGCAATGGGCATAGTCTTTGTAAAATACAGTGGGGATTTTCCATATCCTGACCGCTTCAAGACCTATTTGTAATTGGCCTTCATGGGTAATACAGTATCCCTCTTGTGTCTTTTTTGTGCTTATTTCAAAATGTTTGATCATCCTAATTTCAAAGGTTTTTTTTTTTTCCCCCACTGAAGTTTAATTGTATGGGCTTTAAGGGAGTGAGCTTCCTTTGAAAATTGTTCACTTACTGAGTTGTCATTCTGTTTTATTTTTCTCCAGTAAGTTGTAGAATGTCTATAAAGATTGACATGCCCTTAATATTTGGCTTGTTAATTGATGTTGCAGCCTTTGGCACATTTGTTTGCTTTGGATCTTGTATGACATTCAAGGAGAAGCTCAATGTTGTTAGCTGTAGAGTCTGTTGTGATGCATTGCAGGATTTTGTGCTATTTTCTTCCTTTTCTAATTGTGTTCTGTGTTTACTCCTTGGGGCCTTTTTACTAAAGGTTAGCATGCTTTAATGAAATAGAAATTAAAGGGCTGTGAACACAATGAGCCAGATTCTGAAAGGAGCATGTCAGGGCCATCCAGATGGCCCAGTGCAGGATGGGCCCATTAGGACCTGATTCTGTATAGCGGGAACAAAGCACACAGAATCGGGCCTGAGAACGGCTTGACGTGCCCTTGCCTGCCTGTGGAGATGGCCTCCCCGCAGGCACCCCCGACTCCCATGGCTTAAACCTCCCTCTTCTTCAACGCCCAACCCACGGCTGGCCAGCCGGGGCCCAGATCGGGTGGCATGGACCCCTTGTACCCGGCCCCTTGGGGGGATCCCTGGCCCTGATCACCGGGTCAGTACTGCTTATTCCACCTTAGTGGTGGAATAAGCAGCACATCCCCTCTGACCCTGCAGGACATACAGGGCAGTGACCAGAATTGGCCCTGTATTTGCTGCCGGCTTGGTCTGCCCTTGCTCCACCCAGATCCCGCCACCTCCTGTCACCCCCCCCCCCCCCCCCCCCCCCACCAGCTATCTCCATCCTGCTGCTCTGGATGTGCGGGGAGAGCTGGAGGAGGAATGGGGTCCCAATGGCTTGTGGTGTTGCATGTCCCCAGCAGGATGTGCAGCCCTGCAACCCGTGACTCTGATTCGGGCTCAATGTGTGTTAAAACCTTTAGTAAACATGCCCCCTTTTAAGTCTTTGAGGTTTTGTAACATGTTATATAGTTAACCAAAAGAAAATAGCAGAAGAAATGACCACGGCCTACCAGATGATAATTAAAATCCTTTATTGTGGACCCAACTTAACAAGTTTCGGCCGAAGCCTTCATCAGGGGTCTAAAAAACAAACATACATAAAATAAACCAAAGATCAAAATTAGAAACAATGAAACATAAATATCATAAGAATGAACATGATTAAAGAAAAATTTGTATATTGGAAGTTACCAGGATACCACATAGATATGCTACCGTGTATGGCTTTTATATAGGCCCATATTTTTATTGATTCTGATCTGCATATGGCTAATTGCAATAACTTTTAAAGAATTGGAAGTCTTAAAGTGCACATGGCTAACCTGAATTGTTTTTAATCAGTTGCCTTTTTGTAACTACATGCAATTATTTGGTCCTTTGCACCTCTACATTGTAGCTCACGTTTCATGACACAATGTTGTTATTGGGCAAATGACCGTTTTTGGCCACCCTTTTTTTGAGGAATTATATTTTCTCCTGTGCCTTCATGTCCTTTTTGAGCATGCACCTGTATCATTCTCTTCACATTGCCAAAATGCAAGCTTGTTTTTGCTGTTTTTTTTTAATGTGGCATGATTTTGTCAGTTGTCCACTCATCAATTGCATCCCCATGTGTATGCAAACCACCATTTTTCTGGTCTCCTTTTTTATTTTATTTTATTTTGTTTTTGTCCTCTCTATTCATACATATCCTTGCTTGTTTTTCTAACAGCATATTGGCCATACACGGTAGCATATTTCCAATGTTTTTTAACTTTCCCTATGTACACTATTCTATGTTTCATTTATATTCCCTAGATTCTGTTCACTTTTTAGTTTATCTCACATGTAGGTTTATCTTTGTTTATGCTCTGTTATGTTTCTAATATGGTTTTATCATTTTTTAATTAGCATCCTTTGTGTTGCATTATGCCTTTTTTACAGCTTATGTTATGGACACAGTCTCTTGTTTACTATTTACAATTTGTTAAGCATTATAATATGTACTTTTACACATTCATGTACTTTTAACTGTTATGTTATATATAATTACTATCATTACTATTATCTTTCAGATTGGGAAAAGCGATTGCTTCACCACATAGACGTGTCTGTTACAGCATCTATGTGGTATCCTGGTAACTTCCAATATACAAATTTTTCTTTTATCATGTTCATTCTTATGATATTTATGTTTCATTGTTTCTAATTTTGATCTTTGGTTTATTTTATGTATGTTTGTTTTTTAGACCCCTGATGAAGGCTTCGGCCGAAACTTGTTAAGTTGGGTCCACAATAAAGGATTTTAATTATCATCTGGTAGGCCGTGGTCATTTCTTCCGCTATTTTCTTTTGGTTGTCCAATTTGCGGAAGATATTCTTCTTCTCTTCTCCTCCACATGTTATATAGTTGCCTGGAGGCTAGAACTGTGGTGGGGAGAGAAAGGGGAGGAGGAGGAAGGAGGAACCATGATTTTGTTTTTTCAGTAATTTGCCTTCCATAAATATGAATTGGAGATCATTTATAAATTTCCTTTTCTCCGGATGCTATACACTCTATGGGTCTACTTTCTATGTACTATAGTAGATTTTCCATGGATATTCTGTGTGGAGATGCAGTTTTCTTAAACTGTCAATGATTTTGGGGTGATAGCCCCTTTGTCTGAAAGATTCTCTTAGAGCTTTAATGTGTTTATTCCTGTCCTTTGTGACAGAGCAAATATGACGGTATCATGTAGCCTGGCTGTGTATAATGGATTTTGTTATACAGTACATGCAAAATGGAAACAAGCTATGTAGGTGGTTACATCTGTCAGCTGAGTTACTGTATATAGATGTTTGTAGGTGACTACTGTTAACTGAAACTGCAGCGTTTAAAAAGTTAATTCCTTCCATGGAGTTATTTATTTTGAGCCTGATTGTGGAATGGGATGCCTTGAAAGAGTTGTAGAAATGTTTCTTCTTTGGTCGAATTATGAAGATATCAGTAACATCTGAAACATTTGTTGTGGAATGTGTCTTCCAGTTCTGACATAAAAATATTGGCTTACTGTGGTGATGATACAGATTTTCTGAACAAGTTAAACAACATTGAGCAGCTACAATCTAACCCCCCTCTGTGTCACAATACATGTGAAATCATCGCACAGCAGCACCCTCCATGCAGATAGCATAGGCACAGGTTACAGACTCCTAGAAATAACTTCCCCAGATCACAATTACATAGCAAAAAAAGCAAAAACTGCTTTAAAGCTAAATTAGTTCATCCTGACCCACAACTACTTCATCTTTAATAATGGCATCTATTTACTGATGATGGAAAATTCTTTAGGCACCTAAATGACCATCCTTTTTATGTGAGAATCTGAAAAAACATTTCAGAGTTGCTACCCCCAACAAACGTTTCTGATAGTATCAGTACATTTATGATGTTTTCATAATTTGTAGTGAAGGAGAAGACCTTATGCATCTCTACGACCCTTGGAATGTGGTTGGAAGGGGTTTTCTTTAAAACACAGGCACTGACTGGCGGAGTCAGCCATGGTATAAGATGGCCACCTAAGGGGGATGCTCCTCTGATCTGTTTCCAAATCTGACTTTCCTGTCCCCTCTCTCAGTGTGAATTTCCCCCTGATTGACCCCCGGATCGCCCAGGCATGACCAACATCTAATCCATGAAACTTGAATATCCACAAGCCCTGAGTCAAGGAGTTAAATGCTGCAAGAAAAACCTGCCATTTCCCAACAAAATAGTGGCGGCCAAAGACTCCGACAGCCCTTTGAGGTAGCTGCTTAATGAAATGCGGCAAATCAAAGATCTAGTTGCTGCTAATGGAGAGTCGCTTCATTCGGTACATGCTGATTTCATTCAGGTGAAGTCCCAACTCGGAGCGCTGACACTCCGCTTAGATATGGTGGATGAAAAGCTACAAAATCTTGAAGAGAGAGCTCAGCAGGTCCAGTGGAATGCACAGTGCTTGACACAGTGCGAGCACCAAATTGAAGATGCCAGTAATTCCTCCAGACTGAACAACGTATGAATTATAGGCATCCCAGAAGGCAGCGAGGGTACCAACATCATTCAATTCCTAGAAACTATGCTCCTGACTGAGTTGAATTTAGATTTCCACCCTCCCCTTGAGATCGAGTGGGCCCGCAGAGCACCCTGTAACTGTACAGCTCAGTCTCAATATCCAAGGCCCATAGTGTTCAAGACCTTGCATTATCATTACAGATTCTGCAGGCTACCCAGCTCAAAGCTCCGATGCTCCTGCAAGGCAATAAACTCCAGTTCCTCCTGGATCTAAGCAAAACCACAGTGCAACATAGAAAAAAATTACTGGCATTCCGCCCGCAACTCCAGCAGCTGCAGGCTCGATATGGTCTCCTTTTCCCAGAGCATATGAGAGTCATTTTGCACAACCAGACGCGTTCCTTCAAGGATCCCAAACAACTCAAACTCTTCATGGACAATTTCTCAGGTAATGGGATGAACTGATGGATTGCATGGGGCAAGGAAATAGTGCCTCTGGACAACCTATTGGCCAGTAGAGCCACTTCTCATGACTCGAGACTGGTGAGTTTTTTTGGACATGGGTCAGGAAACGTGCCGGGTAGGCCTGCCCAACTAGAGTGATGTATCGGCACCATGCAGATGACCATCGGGGCCTCTGACCCAAGCTGCCTTCTTAGCCAACTAGCCTCAACAGCCTCGGACCTCAAGCTTAATTGTCATCACATTATAGAGACATGCTGTCTATTACCTGAAGTGGGGGGGTATGTTTTTTTTGTGTGTTATGTTTGGGGGGCAGGGAATGGATAGAATCCATTTGGGGGGGGGTCCTCTGGGGCTGCTCATCATGGAATATTCTTCTTTATTGCCAAAGGGAGGGGGCAGATTTGATGTTCTTCCATGAGACCCACCTGGACCTCAAGCAGGCGGTAAAGCTAGACTCTGGGACGTATACATTGATTGCTCACCAGCAAGGAAAAAAAATGGAGTGCTTACTCTTGCATGGAAATCTCTCTCCCCAACTATCCTCAACACAAAAACGGATGTGGAGGGATGATGGGCCAAGGCAACACTCCATATAGGCAAGCACTCACTTGCCTGTCTCTCACTCTATGCTCCTAAAACACATCGCCTGCAGTTTTTCCAAGCCCCGGCAGAGGAGCTTCTAGATATCACATGCCTGTCAACTATTTGTGGGGGAGACTTAAATCTCGTACTGGACCCGCTAATAGAAAAGCAATCACGATGACATATCTGAACTACTAAATCCATGTGGGTGGTGCGAGCCACAATGGAGAATGCAGGCTTAATAGACCTCTGGATACTTTTACACACCTCCGATAGAGAATATGCATTCATTTCACTGACCCTCACCATACGCACTCCCGCATCACAAAGTCCCTCCTCTCAGACCTTCTTGCTACTGAAATCAAGGGCATATCAGTCTAGGGCCATGCTACCATCACTGTATCTTTGCAACTTGACTAGCGTCTGTCAGTTTTGCCCCCATAGCATTTCAATAATGCACTCCTGAGTGAAGATGCCTTTCTGGTCAAAATGCAAGAAACAATTGCCATCTATTTTGACAAGAATAAGCCCACAGAGACAGCAGGTTGGGCGTTATGGGAAGCTTTTAAGGCCATGCTGAGGGCTGTCATCACAAGTTATGCAATAGGTTCCATGAAGCAATAAAAGACAGACCTACAAGACCTAGAAGTCCAGGCTGGTGAGCAGTCTCTAATACACCATACTGATCCCACAGCCTTACTATGGCTGCAACATCTCTGATAAAAATTAAATCGGATTCTGGGGGACCAAGCCTCCGAGATGATTTTTACCCAGAAGGTCCGCTATTTTGTGGGGTCCAATCGGGCAGGTACATTATTAGCTACTATGCTCAAAACCCATAAAAGATAATGATGAACAACAGCTAACTCGGGATGCAGGTATATCGGATAGCTTTCAGAAGTTCTGTACCAATCTCTATGCCTCAGAATTCCCTGATAATCCAGAGGAATTTGACAATCTTAGTGCAAAGGCTTCAACATCCCATCCTTATGGCAGAGCAAGCGCAGCATCTGGATCATGAGCTACAGACAGAAGAGGTCCCAGAAGCCATCCAGCAACTTCCGACAGGTAAAGCCACTGGACCTGATGGGCTTCCCACAGAATTTTACCAAATGTTCAAAACTGAACTCATACCTCATCTGCAGATTTACTTTAACTTACTTAAATCACGAGCCCCGATGGTAGGCACACTTGCTAAAAGCATAGTAGTAGTTCATGAGAAGCCAGGCAGAGACTCTCAGAAAGTGGAGAATTACCTACCAATAGCATTCCTAAACCTGAACTATAAAATTTATGCCAAGATCTTGGCTAATCGACTTGCTTTTCTTATGCCCCATCTCATTCATCCAGATCAATGCAGCTTCATAATTGTGTGTTCCTCAACTGACAATGCATGACTCCTTTGTCATGTTCTTGATGTAGCCAAAGCCTGCTCACACTCACTTGTGGGTCTTTCCTCTTCCAGGCTTTACAATGGTTCGGTGTTGGCTCCAGGTTTATTGATATGGTGAAACGGCTGTGTGTTAACCCAATGGTGAGAATTGTTACTTCTGCCTTGATACCAGTGGTTCTATCCACCACTGAGCAGTATTCTGCCCTTTCAGGCTACAAGGTCAGTTGGGTCAAGTCTACCAGTTTTTCCCTGAACATCCACACATCACAAGCAGATCTATTTGCATACTCTTTCCAAAGGGCAGGGACTTCTTTCAAATACTTGGGAGTATCTTTTAGTCCCATCCAAGCAGAAACTTGTGAACATAGTGAAGCATGCCTGTTAGATCTTACCCAATCCTTAACCTTACAATGGACTCCTTTGTCTCCCTCCTGGTGGGGCCGTCTTGAGGCGGTGAAAATGTCTCTGGCTCCAAAAATCAAAATGTGTTAAGCATGATTTCCATTCTCTTTCTCAATGCTTTTTACCAGCAGCTGAAAACACTGCAGTTTTCCTTCCTCTGTGGAAAGAAGGCATCACAGATTGCAGCCTGGAAACTTAAATTGCATAAAGAAGATGGTGGGGTACAGTTCCCAGACTTGAAGGCCTTCTTGCTCTGACAAGGAGCACAATGGATGTCTTCCTGCTCAGGTTACTCCAGTCTAGTCTGGTTAGATCTAGAACTGCAATTGAACCATCCTATCTCACTGCATCTCCTGGCATGTCACATGGCACAGCTGTGAACCCATCGATAGTCACCACCACCCAGATGTCCTGCCATTGCCTAGCCCAGCTACTGCACTCAGAATATCCCTTCTCCAAACAACAATTGATTTGGCATAATCCACAGTTCAAAATTAAGAGGCATACCAACAGTTGGCAGGAGTGGCAGATTAGAGGTATAGAAACATAAAAATATGACAACAGAAAAAGACCACATGGCCTATCTAGTCTGTCCTTCCATATCAACAACTACAACAGTCCCCTTTTTACCTTTAGAAATCCTCTGTGTTTGTCCCATGCTTTTTTGAATTCAGTTACTGTCCTCATCTCTACCACCTCCACTGGGAGACTATTCCACGGATCCACTACTCTTTCCGTAAATAAATATTTCCGCACATCATTCCTGAATCTATCTCCCTTCACCCTCATCCCATGTCCCCTCGTAGCAGAACTTGCTTTCAAATGAAAGAGGCTCTCTCCCTGAACATTTATGCCACAGAGGTATTTAAACATCTCAATCATATCACCTCTATCCCTCCTTTCCTCTAAGGCAGGGGTGGGCAAGTCCGGTCCTGGAGAGCCGCAGACCAGTCAGGTTTTCATGATGTCCCTAATGAATATTCATGAGATCTATTTGCATCCACTGCCTTCCATTGTATGGAAATAGGTCCATGAATATTCATTAGGGACATCATGAAAACCTGAAAGGTCTGCGGCTCTTCAGGACAGGACTTGCCAACCCCTGCTCTAAGGTGTACATATTAAGATCCTTAAGTCTGTCTTCATATGCTTTATAATGAAGACCATTAATCATTTTAGTAGCCACCCTCTGCACCGACTCCATCCTATTCACATCCTTTTGAAGGTGCAGTCTCCAGAATTGCACACTATACTCCAAATGAGGTCACACCAAAGGCTTATACAGAGGCATTATCACCTCCTTTTTTCTGCTAGCCATTCCTCTCCATATGCACCCAAGCATCCTTCTAGCTTTTGCTGTCGCCTTTTCTACCTGTTTAGCTACTTTAAGATCATCAGACACAACCACGCCCAGGTCCCGCTCTTTTTTAATGGACAAAAGTACTTCATCCCTTATACTATATTGCTCCCTTGGATTGCTGCAGCCCAAATGCATGACCTTACATTTTTTAACATTAAATCCAAGCTGCCAAATTCTAGACCATTCTTCAAGCTCAGCTAGATCCCTCCTCATGTTATCTACACCTTCCTGGGGGTCTACTCTATTACAGATTTTGGTATAATCTGCAAAGAGGCAAACCTTACCCGACAGCCCTTCTGCTATATCACTAACAAAGATGTTAAAAATAATCAGACCAAGGACAGATCCCTGGGGCACACCACTGGTAACATCCTTCTCCTCAGAGTGAGCTCCATTTACCTGTACTCTTTGTCGCCTCCCACCAAACCAATTTCTAACCCAAGCAGTAACTTTAGGGTCCATCCCTAGGGTGCTCAGTTTGTTTATAAGTCGCCTGTGAGGAACAGTGTCAAAGGCTTTACTGAAATCTAAATACACCACATCTAGGGCTCTCCCTTGGTCCAACTCCCTTGTCACCCAGTCAAAGAAATCCATCAGATTTGTATGGCAAGACCTGTCTCTGGTGAATCCATGCTGCCTCCGATCCTGTAATCCGCTGGACTCCAGAAACCTCACTATTTTCTCTTTCAGCAGCGTTACCAATAATTTACTCACCACCGAAGTTAAACTAACCAGCCTGTAGTTTCCAACCACATCCTTACTTCTGCTTTTGTGTAAAGGCATCACATGAGCCTCTCTCCAGTCCTTTGGCACCACTCCTGACTCCAACGAGGCATTGAAAAGGTCAGTCAGTGGAGCAGCAAGAACGTCCCCAAGTTCCCTCAGTATTCTAGGGTGTATCCCATCCGGTCCCATTGCTTTGTCTACTTTAAGTTGAGCTAGTTTCTCACAAACACAGTCTTCTGAAAATTGTTCAAGATGTCCCTCGCTTCCGTTCCGGTTTGTGGGTGTTTTCTGAGGTCCTGCTCCTGGTTCTTCATCTGTGAACACAGAACAGAAATATTTGTTAAGCAATTCCGCTTTATCCTTATCAGCTTCTACATATTCCTCCCCTGCACCCTTGAGTCTGACAATACCATTTTTGCCCTTTCTCTTCTCACTAACATATCTGAAAAATGTCTTATCCCCCATTTTATTGCATTGGCTATTTCCTTCTCCTTTTGAATCTTTGCCTTCCTGACTACTTTGCTAGCTTCTCTGAGTTTTTCCAAATATAGATGCCTGTCTTCCTCTCTCTGTGATCTCTTGTATTTCATCAAGGCCTCCCTCTTTTTCTTCACATTTTCAGCTACTTCTTTCGAAAGCCATAGTGGTCTCCTTTTCCTTTTACCTTTATTTACCATTTTAACAAAAAGGTTGGTTGCCCTTAAAATATCCCCTTTCAGTTTTGCTCACTGTTTTTCTACATTCCCCAGTTGTTCCCATCCCACTAACAACTCCCTGAGGTATTGGCCCATCTTGGCAAAGTTAGTCTTCCTAACGTCTAAGATCCCCACCTTTGAATGGATTCTTACAGCCCTAGTCCTAATACTGAACCACACGCAAAATGATCTCCCACTACAACATCAGAAACACTTTCACCATTGGTAAGCACTAAGTCCAGGATGGCCCCTTCACATGTGAGATCTGTTACCAATTGCCTGAATAGTTCTCCCTGTAGAGAATCCAGGATCTCCTTACTTCTAGATGATACTGCAGCAGGTATCTGGACCATAGGTCAGCTCCTCACTCCCACAGCATTTAAGGATTTTCCCAGTCTTCAATGTGAATTCAGTCTCCCTGAGCAGACCCATTATCAGTGGTTGCATCTCTTTCACAGTCTCTAGAAAGCGGGAGTGTCCTGGCCCAAGTACCACATGAATGGGGTCTGATGGGCACCATGCAGACTTTAGCAGACTCCGCAATAGTGGCATGCTGGCATGGTAAGCTGTGTGGCCAGTGGACTTTGTCATTGCTTCCTTATGCCTGACCAGGTGGCAGGCAGTAGAGCAGTTCAAACGAGGCTGGAAGGGGGCCTCACAGGGAAAATATGGGAGGCAGGGAGGGGGTGAAGGGGGATAATGGTAAAGAAAGCCCAATAGAGGGGAAAGAATGTATGGATGATTGAATGAAACTTAGAAGGGTGGCCATACACTTTAAAAGCGAGTAAAATCCATGTTTGATATGGGGGGCATCAACAACTGGGAGAGAAGTGGGAGCGCCTGATCATCAGATGTTGAGAATAATCTCATATAATGTTAAAGGCTTAAACTCACCCAATAAGCAATCCCTACTATTTAAGGAATTGAAAAGCCTGCAAAGTGATGTGATTTTGTTACAGGGACCCATCTCAGGATGAGCTGCATGGCTTGGTTGAGGAGACAACCCTATGGGGAGGTGTGGGTAGCAGCAGATCACATGGGGTGGAAAAAAATGTGGGGTGGCAATGTTAATATGCACCACGATGCAACATGAGGTAGAGAGGGTACAATGGGACAGAGAAAAACGGTGGCTTATTATAAACGGTTGCATTGAAGGGGAGTTAAATACTTTAGCAAACATATATGGACCTAATGAGGGACAAGCTAGCTTTCTTAATGAGTTTAAGGTCATCTTGGCTGCATTTGCAGTGGGCAAACTGATAATTGATGGTGATTATAACACATGCATGCAGCCACACATGGACTCCACGGGGTTAGGGGCCTTGTGGAGGGGGTGGGGCACTGAGACGAATGTTGCGGGACCTTGGTCTACGAGATGCTTGGCAGGATGGCCACTGGGGTACTCGTTGGTACTCCTATTATTCCCTGGTGCAACGAGTCCATACTCAAATTGAATATCTTCTGATTGATTAGCAATTGGCAGATAGGGTGCAGGATGCGGAAACTGGACCCATTACGTGGTCAGATCATATGCCATGTTGGCTAGACTTAGAAACGCAGGACCCTAGACATCATACACGGCAGTGGGTTTTACACCTTGATTTTTTTTGAGGTCGGATGCAGTGTGGCAGCACGACAACTTCATACAAGAGTACTTTGAGATCCATAGTGAGACTGAAGTCCCGAAACCATTGGTGTGGGATGCTTTTAAAGCTATGGCACGGGGGCGCTTAATGGCAGACGCAGGTCAATATATGTGCAGGTGGGGAAAAAAGCTCCAGGAATTAAAAGCTGAAGCAGAGCAGCTACAGATACTGCATGCAGACAGGGTCACATAGGTGTGGAAAAAATGGATGGCGGTCAGGAAAAAGTTGGATGAGAAATTGTAGAGGGATTAGGAATGTCAGCGGTCTCTCCTGAGACAAAACTATTATGAAAAGGGGAAGAAGGTGAGGAAACTGCTGGCGTTACGGCTGTGTAAGCAGCAGGCAGACCAGATGGTCCATGAAATGCATGATGAGAGGGGACAGAGTTGTGTAAAATCTTCTGAAATTAGGGGGATTTTTGCTGAGTTTCTGAGACGATGTATCAGTTGGAGGAGGTTGAGCAGTCGCACATAGATGACTATCTCCGGGAGGTTGAGTTGGGGACACTAACGGAGGAAGAGCGTGAGCAGTTGGAGGTGCCCATCACCGTGCAAGAGATAAATTTAGCTATATGTGTCCTGCCAGCGGGAAAGGCTCTGGGATTGATGGCTTCCCGGTAGATTATTATAAAAGCTCTGCTCTCCGGCTGGCTCCGGTACTGGCAGAGGTTTATAATGAGGTTTTATCTGGGGGGGAGCTGCCACAGATGCGATGGATGCTGTCGTGGCTTTAATCTCTATGCCAGGGAAGCCGCCGATGAAGGCCTCTTCTTACCACCCACTTTCCCTTTTAAATGTAGATGTACAAATTTTTGCCAAGGTTTTGGCGTGCTGACTGGGGACAGTCCTGCCTCGAATGATCCATGGTAACCAGGTGGGTTTTGTGGCTGATCGGCAAGCAGCCGATGGGGTGCATCAAATGTTACAGCTGGTGCATGCGGCTCGGCAAAAAGCAGGCGCTTCTCCTCGGAATTGATGCTGATAAAGCATTTGACCAGGTCCATTGGAATTTTCTATGGGAGGGTGATGGGGCGCATGAGGTTTGGGCCTCCTTTCTTGACATGGTTGCAAGGATTATATTGAGCACCACACGCCTCTGTCTGAGTTAATGGAGGATGCTCTGACTTTTTTCCCCTGGGACGTGGAACACAGCAGGGATGTCTGCTCTCTCCTTTTTGCGTTGGCAGTGGAGCTCAATGTTTTCGGGCTTCAAGGGATGTGCATGGAATCCAAGTGGGGAGAGTGGACTACAAAATAGCTCTGTTCACGGATGATTTATTACTAACTTTGACACAGTCATTGGTTTCATTGCCTAATGCTATGCGAGAGTGTCGGATTTTTGGATTAACTATACCAAGTCAGACATTTTGAATATCAATTTGCCTCAGGAGCTATGTATGCGGCTGCAAGCAAACTTTCCTTTTTGCTGGGTGGAACGTTCTCTGCGTTATTTAGGGGTGAATTTGACAATGGACCCTGGGGCCTTATATAGTTGATTTTATGTAAATAGTTCAATCGTTATTGTAGATAGTTACCCTTGTTACCCAAGTTTATTGCCCTGTTATCTGTAACTCATACGTGTTTTCAAATGTACTGAGATTGTTTTGTTCCATGTAAACCGCGCTGATGCTAAAGAGCGCGGTATATAAGAAACTTTAAATAAATAAATATAAAACTAACTATGGACCCCTTCTGGTACAAATCGGACGTGATATGGAAATTTGGTCCAATCTGTTGTTGTCATGGTTTCATGCAACACTCAAAATGGCAATTCTGCCGAGATTCCTCTAATTGTTTCAGGTTCTTCCAATAGCATTACCACACGGGGTACTGGAAACGTGGCAGCATCTTTTTATGAAATTTGTCTGGCAATCTAAGTGACCCCAAATAGCAAAACATGTCCTTTTTGCACATCGCCGAAGGGGTGATATGGGGGTAACCCAATTAAAATGGTATTATGCAGCTGCCCAGGTGCAGCCAGGGGTGGAATAGATGAATCTTGCTAATAATAAATGTTGGGTAGGCATTGAACGGACACTAATGAGAATTGAAGACCTGGGTGGGCAGTTATGGTTATGGGCTAGCCTTAGGGTGTGTGATGGATGGAGTAACCCATATGTGGAGCATACTTTCTGGAGCTGGGACCTTTTCTTTTGGCGGTGAGGAGATATGCTTAAACCACTATCCCTCATTGTAGATAGTAAAGCATTCATACCTGGGCTTCACTTGGGTATCTTTAGGGCATGGAGGGAGTTGGGACTAAGACGCATAGGGAAACTCCTTGAGGATGACCGACTACTATCCTTCCGGGAACTGCAGACTGAGTTTGATTTACCACCCTCCCATGCCTATAGTGGTCCACTGGGTGAGTTGAAAAGAAGTCAAAAACCTATGTGGCTCAGACACTTACAGAATTGGAATCTTTGTGTGAGGAGCGGTGCACCAGGCAGGGGTTGGTTTCTGCACTATATGTGTGCCAGCAGAACCGAGCAGTTAAGGTAGGGGAGCATAGAACTTGGTGGACCCAGGATCTGCAACTACAATACACTGAACAACAGTGGTTGCAAACAGAGGGATGCTTATGGTGGGGCTCTGTGGCCGTTAATGCCAGAGAAACAAATTATAAAATCTTGTATGGCTGGTATTTGTCTCCAGCGCGGTTGGCTAAAGCTTACCCCGCACTAAGTGGGTTGTGTTGGCGGAGATGTAGAGCCCAAGGGACACTAGCCCATATTTGGTGGACCTGCTCCCGAGTCCAAGGTTATTGGAAGGGGATCCATTATCGGGTGTCTGCCATGCTGGGGCTGACCATACCTTGGGATCCAGGCATTTATCTGTTGCGAAAAAAAAGCAAAAAACAGGGGCCACAGCTTCGCAATTGGCCTTGATAAGGCACTGCTTGAATGCAGCTAAATTAAATCTGGCCTCAGCATGGAGGCAGGTGGGAGTGCCTTTGCTGGCCCCGTGGCTTATTTGGATGTTGGATCACAGAGCTCTGTGTGCATCACACGGCAGGTAAAATGTGTGCATCTGGAAGGTCAAATAAGATGTGAACAAACATTGGAACCATTTGTGTAGCTGTATGGCATGAATAAGCAAGCTTGAAGGTGAATGAATGGATGAGGAGTGTATGGGGATCTCTGTTGGGGGGGTTAGATGCTGAGGGGAAGCATGATATTCTGAACAAATTAATTGGGGATAGGTAGGACGTTTTGTTGTTGGAAAATGTTTATAAAAATGGGGTTAAATATGGGATGTTGGGTATTCTGTTTTATATATCAGGTGGGCCTATGGTGTTGATTATCTTGAAATACCATGTATGTTGATGTGTTAATAAAGTCCTGAGTTACAAAAAAAAAAAAAATTGAAAACCTTGGATGATTCCACTGCTGCTACATGACACTATGGCTTTTCTTTTTGGCACTGGAGCTGCGTACCCTGCCTCAGCAGGTAGCATGAGTGCACCCATTGTCCTGCTGAGGCGTGGAATGCAGGGCCATGTGGTAAGTGTCTGCTTTGTGCAGTAAAAGCCAAACCGCCTGCATTTATCACACAAGCTTTCTACTTACTGCACCATATGTTTTGCAGTTAAGGTATGGTATGTGCAAAAATTTAGTGCCCAATATTCTTCTGGGATATCTATGCGGTTGAGTGCCTTTCCCATTCTCTTTCTTCATGCAATTAGAGCCACTTGTGGGTGGGGGGACTGTATATGTTTTTGTGCTGTTTCCAGTTCTCATTGTATCTAAAGATTAGTTACATTTCAAAACATACAATAAAAACAAATACTTAAAAAAAAAACCCACAGGCACTGACTAGACCTTCTTCAAGCTCCCTAACTAGGGTGAGGTTAAATCTCAGCCAAAATAAATAAAAAAAAATCCTGACCTGTTGCACAGGCCCAGCCTTGGAGGGATGTGGATTTGCTCACAGTCATGTAGTTAGAGGAAATCCTACCACTGCCACCATATATGATAGTATGTCATGCAGTGGGAAGGGATTTTTTTTAAAACACTGGCCAGACAGTAGTTTATGAAAAACAAAAGCAGTTTTTATTCTGTCTCAGCTTGTTAAACCTTCACAAAACAAAACCCAGAACAGACAGTAGTTCAGGGAAAACAAAAATCAACTTACTTCTGTCCCAGCTTAGTGTGGACACTTGCTCAGCATAGCTTGATAACAGTGCAGAAACCCCCAGGTTCAAGCAATCCACCAGCCTTAGTTAAAGTTCCTACCTCAGAACTCCTTTGCATGGCATGCCTTGGAAGGACTTCTGACTCCACGGGTCTCTCTCCCTCCTGCAGCCTGCTGGGTTCTTAACCTCTCCCTATGAACCATGCCCTCCTAACCTTGAATTCTGGGCTGCAGACTCTCTTAAAGGGGACTGTTGATAATCCCTTTAGAGAGGGACGGATAACATTCTATATACCCCATCACAGGATCCCATCTCACAATCAGACTGAAAATGAACTATTCTCATGGAAAGAATTAACTTTACTGACACTACATTGTCGATCAACAATAGCCACCTACAGACATAATCACATAAGCAGACAGCCTTAGATGAATCTGTGGATAGTCAAATTGATTAACGCAGTTAGCAGCCCTGCTAACCACATTAATTGCCTTGGGCAGGATATTCAGCGGCACTAACACAGTTAATGCTCATGAATATCCACAGGTACCACGACTGCGCATCCCGATGTTAGCCGACTCAGGGTGTTCCAGGGACATTCTAGGGGCAGCACTCAGTGATAACTGGACAGTAGCAATATTGAACTGCTGCCTGGCTATCACTATACAGCGAATGTTGGGTGCAGTAAAAACAGGCCTAACGTTTGCTGACAAAGCTAACCAGTCAGCGGTTGAATATTGCTGCTGTCTAGATAGCTTTGCCGTTATGTAGCTGACCCAGCAATGGAGTACTGCTATGGGGGATACTATAGGGAATGCTGTGTGCTAGGGGTTCGGCTTGTGCTGCTACTTGACACTATGGCTTTCCATACCATGACTCAGCAGGTAGCATGAGTGCACCCATTGTCCTGCTGAGGCGTGGAATGCAGGGCCATGTGGTAAGTGTCTGCTTTGTGCAGTAAAAGCCAAACCGCCTGCATTTATCACACAAGCTTTACACTTATTGCACCATAGGTTTTGCAGTTAAGGTATGGTACGTGCAAAAATTTAGGGCCTGATACTCTTCTGGGATGGCTATACGCTGCTATGGCACATAGCCATCGCTGCTGACCTTTAACCCAAAATATTCAATGCCGGTGTCACATGCGGCCCTGGCATTGAACATCCAGGGTCACCGCACAGCCCACAGAACCAAACGGGCAGCAGCAATATTGATCTGCTGCCTGGTTAGCTCCCACAAGTAAAGATAGGCCAGCTTTTGCTGTACCTATCTTTTACCGGCGGGTGCTAACCGGGCAGCAGTGCAATATCGCCGCTGCCAGGTTAGCAACTGATGCCGCCCCCGGAATGCCCATCACACAACCTGATGCTAAGCGGTTAGCATCGAGGCGTGTCGCCAAGATAATCAGGGATTATCCCCCTAAGTGCCATTTACACAATTTACAGGTCTGTAAATCGTGTAAATGCCTTTGAATATCACTCTTACTGCACTGTAGTAAACAGGCTCCTTAGAATCTTTTTCTATTCTGGATCCAAGGGGAAAGAACAACTTCGTAAATCAAGTCTTTTAATTTCTTAAATGCGTTTCCACTGATTCATTCGAATGAACTGGAACAGTTGCTATAACTTAATTTCTGAAAATTGAACATACGTCTTCCCAAGATTTGAATCTGTGATTCTGATCACCATTTGTTGAAATCCTTACTCAACTAGCACAGTGGTTCTCAACCTTTTTTATAACGTAACCCCTTTTACCATTGGTCAACTTGTGATGACCCCCAATGATAAAATCAAATGCGTCTCTCTTCCTTTACCATTAACACATTGTCGCTGTAATCATTTGTTGAATTATTAATATATTATAGGCCTTTGCAATATGCTTTTATTTATAAAATTTACTTACTTAAACCACAATAATTAATCACAATAACAAGTAACAATATTTGATTTCAAAATTATGATGATTTTGTAGTGAAATCACTAATATGAAATAAAATTATTTTTTCTACCTTTGCTGTCTGACCAATTTATTCTCTGATCATGCTGGTCCCGATCTGAGGCTTCTGCTTTCCTGTCTTCTCTTAGCTCTCTTTCTGTGGTCTATGGTCCATCTGCCATTTCTTATCTCTTATTTTGTTTTCTTCACGTCTTTCCATCAGCCTATTTCCAGTCCCCTTCAAGTCCAAATACCATGGCAGCCCCTCTCAGCATCCACTCCCTTCCAGTCCCATTCTCCCATCCCCTCTCATCAGCTGATTTGTAGCCCTAGCCCCCAGTTTTCTTCCAAGGCCAGCAGCTCTATTCTCCCCTCACCATCATCAGCCCATTTCCAGTTGAAGCCCCCCCAATCAGCTCACTTCCAGTGCTAGTCCCCCCTCAACCCCATTACCAGTGCTAGGCTCCCCTTATCAGCCCATTACTAGTCCTACCCCCCCATCAGTCCATTACCAGTCCTAGCCTCCTCTAATCAGCCCATTTCCAGTCCTAACCTCCCCGATCAGCTCATTTCCAGTGCTAGCCCCCTATCAGCCCATTACCTCTCCCAACCCCCCCCCCCCATTGATCAGTCCATTCCCAGTCCTAGCCTTCCCTAATGAACACATTACCAGTCCTAGCCCCCCCCCCGATCTGCCCATTACCAGTGCTGGCACCCCATCAGCCCATTATAATCCTAATCCGCACTGTCTCTCCCCTCTGTCCAGCATTTATCCCCTGTCTGTCCAGTATGTCCCCCCGTCTCTCCCCTTTGTCCATATCAGCCCCCTCCCTCCCTCCATCCATCCATGTCAGCCCTCCCCTCTATCCATGTCAGCCCCCCTCTATCCATGTCAGCCCCCCTCCCTCCATGTCAGCCCCCTCCCTCCCTCTATCCATGTCAGTTCCCCCTCCCTCTATGTCAGCCTCCCTCCCCTATATCAGCCCCCCTGCAGGTTCCCTGCCCTCTCCTCCCTTATCCCTATGTTTGCCTGCTACTGCCCTGTTCTTCTGCAGCTGTGGCTCCCTGTCTCTTAGGGAATCACAGCTGTGCTTGTGAAGCTGTTGAGAAGCCTTCCTGTCTCTCGATGGGCTCCGTGCAGCATTGTCCCGCCTCCAAAGGAAAATGTTTACCACTTCCTTTGGAGGCGGGACAATGCTGCACGGAGCTCGTCGAGAGACGGGAAGGCTCCGCAACATTTTCACAGGCACTGCCACGGTTCCCTAAGAGACAGGGAGCCGTGGCTGCAGAAGAAGGGAGGCGGTGAATTTGCGGACTCGGCAGCGGCAGCAACTTATGCATTTTTAATTTTTTTTAATTGGAGTGAGGAGACCTCTGCTAAATCCTGTGGCGACCCCCGTGGGGGTCGCAACCCACAGGTTGAGGACCGCTGATCTAGCACATTCTCTGAGCCAATATATGGTTCCAAATAAATCTATTTTGTTAAATATTTTCTGGTTAGTATTCTGAAGGTCTTGAAGAATATCTCTATTTTTTTGAAAAGTTATTTTACCAGTTTTTTGAGTTAATTAGATGTAAATACAATAAACAGTTGAAGTAGTATAAATGTAATGATTTTAATCACTTTGCTGTTGAAATTTATATATTATCTAAATATCTTTGCTTCACTGTTGTTTTCCTGTCCATTTTAAGAACTGAAGACTCTCAGGCTACAGTTAATAAGGTTGTAGAAATGGAAGATAAAAGTGTAACAACATCCATGGACCAAGTTGCACAAACATTCGAAGAGCGTATGACCAATTTTAGAGAAATGCTTCTTGAAAGAGGGGTATGTATTTTTATTATCATTTGATTGTTGTGTGGAGAGAGGGGGCACTATCATATTAATTCCCAAAAATAAGATGTGAGCCCCAAACTATTTAAAAACTTTAGATTACAGTATTCCCATAAAATATGGACTGTTATACTCTATGGTGGGTTTGAAGCCAATTTACATCCTCTATATATTATAATCATAGATGCTTATGTTTTTAAAATATTTTTTGTGCAATTCTTCTAACAAGCCCATTCTCCTCCACAATAAATGATAAGCTAATCCTAACCATACCAAGGGAAATCACATATTGTGACTCCTGCCAGCAAGCTTTCCAGGAATAGCCCCCAAAACTCTGGGACTCACTCCCAACGTGACTGTCTAACTCAAGACTACCTCTACTTTAGGAAGCACATAAAGCCTGATTCTTCTCCCAAGCCCTTAATGATTATGGTGACTGACTTTCCATTCACTTAGAGACCAATTCTGATCGGGACATGTCCGGGCCGTCCGAACATCCAAAAAATGCACAGCCCATAAGTGCACCCAATTTTGCACTTGTGGGAGCTAGATGTTCCCATGGGTGCAGAATTGGGCACTTAGATGGGCTGAATGGGCCCGGATTTCACAACACTGAGATGTCCAACTACTTCCCTGTCTAGCCCTTCCTGTGCTCCTGCTGGAATCCTGGTGCCATGGTGTCTCATTGCCATGGCACTGGGACGCCATGCAGGAATGTTGAAAGGCCTGATAGTACCTGACAGTGTTCCTTCCCCACTGCCTGATCCTCAGCGGGGTCTTCCAGGGCCAGGATCGGGTGGAGGGGTCTCACTTCATGCTGCTCCCTTCTTGGGGGGGGGGGGGAGCCTTCCTGGCTGGATCACTGCCATCTATCAGACTTATATCATCTCTGAGGTAGAATAAGTCCCATGTCCATCTGCCCCCAGCTTGAACGTACAGGGCCGTAGCCAAAATAGGCCCTGTATGTCTGGGTTGTGTACTCCGCCCCGCTCCTCCCACTCTCTGCCCCGTCACGACCCCTCCCGCCCACATCCGATGCTCCCTGAACAAAGGCTCTGTACATGCGGGGAGCTTTCAGGGTAGAATAGGCACACTACAAATAGCGGGGATTATAAGTCCAAACCGGATGTACATCCCCGCTATTTGCTATTCAGAATGACCCACTTACTGTATACTTCTACAGGACTCGCTTGCTGCACATTAGATTTTCAGGCTCATTATTGTTTGTCAGAATATATTCGTTCAGTTAGCCTTTGGGAAGTAAACCACTTGTGTAATCATCTCATTCATCCCAATTAAAGTCTATGGGGGAAGCTATTTTTCAATGCTGTTGCTTTAGTCAGATTTGCCATCTATTTTCAGTCAAACCTGCTGGAAATTTGATGGCAAGAATATGTAACAGTCTATACCAAGAGTGTCACAAACCTTCCAGGGGAACCAAAAGAGGGGCAAAGATTACAGACAGTGGCAGGATGAATACCAGAAACCATCATCAGAAGAGCAAAGTGTACGAAGAGAGCAATGAATACCTTAAGATAGTGGAAGAGGGCACAACAGCACCACAATTGGTGCAAGCACACCAAGGTACTTTAAGAGAAGTAAAATGGCAAGGTGACCAGCATAACAGCCAGATTGGCTAGAGGCTTTTGTTTCTTTGAAGCTTGCAACAAAAAATAATCAAAATCAAACACTCAGCACCTTATGCAAAAAATACAAAGGAAATAAATTAACAATACTTAAAAGAAACACAGAAGAAAAAAAAACAACAATTCAAGGAGAATACAGCAGGATGACACTAAGCAAGAATAAAGTACTCAAGGCTTTTCTAGGAGGATAAGATCTAGAGCCATAAATCCATGCTCCATAAGACAGCTTAGCGAAACAGGGAACTGAAAGGCAGGCATACACTTGTTTAAACACAATTACATTAAAAGGAAATGACTGCAAATATGTTCCATGGTTCCTTCCTTTCCTATAGATTCTGTTGAATAAGATGCAACCTATGACCCCAAAGCAAATGAAAAAATATATTGCACACTGAGGAATACAATTTCTCAGGGAGCAGATACACATAATCTATGTGTAAAAATAAGGAGAGTAGAAAAGTTTTAATCAACAGAAACCATTCCCTGAGGGTGGATTCCCACAGCTTCCAATGAGCTATCCTTCCCTTAACAAAGTTCACTTTATCCATCCAGCTTAGTCTCCTGCACTACAATCAATTCCTAAAATCCTAATGTGCTCAGAAGGCACAGGAAACCCAGCACACATAGAAAACTTTCAAAGGTTGAGTCCTGCCAACGGGACTTGTTGCTCCTGCGGGCTGAATTGTACAAGACCGCCCAAATGGAGGATCCTGCCCACGGGACTTGCACAATTCTTCTGCCTGCAGGAGCAACAAGTCCCGTGGGCAGGATCTTCCATTCTGGGCCGCAATTGCAGCCTTGCACAAATCTTCTGCCCATAGGAGCAGCAAGGCCACAATTGCAGCCCCAAATGGAAGATCCTACCTGCAGAAGCAGCAAGTCCAGCTGACAGAAGAACTGCTGGCCAGATTGTGCCTGCTGCAGAGCCAGAAGTATATAAGAGTGCAAGATGGAGAGCAGGGGGGTGAGAGTGCAAAGGGGACGTGAAGAAAGCAGAGAGCTGGGGGGCAGTGGAAGGAAGATACTTGACATGGAGATGGAAGGCTAGGGAGACAGAGATACTGGACATGGGGGGCATAGGCAGATGGAGGGGACATGACGATGGAGAGAAAATGTTGGACTTGGAGGCATTAAGGGAAAACAGGGTAGATGCTGGACATGGGGGGAGGGGAGGCATTGGCAGTTGCAGGGGAGATGCTGGACATGGAGGGCCACAGGGAGACAAAAGGAGTATGCTGGATGCAGGGTGGAATAGGGAGGCAGAGGGGACATGCTAGACGTGGGGGCTAGGGAGTTCAAGGGGAGATGCTGGACATGAGAAGTGGGCACAGGGAAAAGCAAGGAGTGGACATTTTTGAGATGCAGTGGGGATGCTGTGCATTGGGGGAGGGGGTGTAGGGAGACTATGAGAAGATGCTGGACATGGGGCCTGGAACAGAGGGAAATGGGAGATGCAGGGCACCGGGGTAATAGGGAGAAAAAATTAATACGGTAGTAAGAGGGATGAGAAAGAAATAGAAAGATGCTGGACATAGAGTAATAGGGAGACAATAGTATGGAGATGGGGGAGATGCTGGACGAAAGGAATTGGAAGGGGAACACAGAATGATAGAGAGAGAGAGAGTAGAGATGTTGGATGGAGCGAGAGTGAAAGAGATACTGGATGGCGGCAGAGAGAGAGAGTGAGTGAAAGACTGAGGAATAATGGATCAGGGAAAGAGAGATGTGGAAAGGGAGGACTAGGGTGAGGGTTGAAAGGTGGTAGGTAGATGGAGTAAGAAATAGGGAGCTTGAGGACTGGATAGTAAGAAGTTAGTAGTGAAATCTAAGTAGACAGAGAGAGAAAAATAAATGAAAGAAAACTGAAAGGAAACGATCAATATCCAAGATAAAAAGAAGTGAAGAAAACAAAAGGGGAGACAAGAAATGGCAGATGGAGTAGAGACTGTAGAAAGAGTGTTAAGAGAAGACAGAGGAAAACAGAAACCTGAGATTTGGACTAGCATGATCAGAGAATAAAATGATCAGAGAACAGATAGAAAAAAATCATTTTATTTTTCATTTAGTGATCAAACTTATTGCTATCTTTATATTTTGCACAGCACAGGGAAATGCATCTCTTTCCATTTCTCTGGTGCTAGAATGCATGGTGCCAGGTCTGTGTTCTTAGCGTGTGACCGAGTTTGCACATAGGGATGTTCACTGTAATAATCTGACTTGTTTAGCTTTTCAAATAGTTGTACAGATGTTCTAGGGTCCACTACAATATTTCCAGTGCTGCTTTTTTTCTGGGTAGGCTCCTTGCGCATGTTTTAGAAGTTAGTGCTTGTATGGTATGGCAAATTTGCTCTGTAGATCTTCAGTGACTTTTGTAGGATTTTGTATTAGCGCACAATATACTTGGTGCTGGAAAATATTTATGATGTTGTTAGTGAATGACCAGAATCAGATTTTTTTTTAAATATATACAGTATATATATTGAGTTCTATGGGTGAATGTCCTAATTCTGTTCTTCACCCTTGTCAAGGGAAGGGTTTCTGTGGATGCAGAAAACATGTTCAAAAAGAAAAGGCAAGAACCATAACACAATTTATAACAAAATATAATGAGTTATAATTTGGTGTTATAAACTGCACTGTGGTTCTCGCTTTTTCTTTTAGTTCCTTGGTGTGTGAGCATCTTGCATTTCTTTGTTTTTGTGAAATTTATATTTACATTAACATCATGCTGGTCCAATGTGCAATTTCAGAGGAGTTATCTGCTCCTCTTGGTGTTTGGTACATGTAGTGACATTTTTACTAAGCGCCGCACTGGTAACACATGTTTGGGCTGTGTAACCAGCTCAGGGCTGTAGGCTAACTGCAGGAAGGGCAGGTACATCCCCCTGCAGTTACCATGCTTGAGGTGGCATTAGTTGTTTTTTTTTTTTATTTTATTTATTTATTAGAAACATATATACCGCCACTTTCAAAGATCAGAGGCGGTTTACAGAGAACAAAACTGGAAATTTACATTATAACTTTGAAAAGCTTATTTACAGAACAAATCGAAACAGTACAGCTTAACAATTTGCATAACTATGTACGATATAGAGATATTGTATAGCATATGTGAAAGTGTGTAAAAGGGAGGAGATGGGGAAGCAAGGGCTATCAAGGGGGTGGGAGGTTTGGGGGAGATTATTGGTGGAGGGACCATAGTACTCAACAAATAGGTGGGTTTTGAGCTCTTTCCAGAATGTTTGGAGGTCTTTGATGGCTCTGAGGTTGTCTGGTAATGCATTCCAAATAGAACGGGATACATTAGAGAAGGGTCTATTGCTGATAGTTTTGTTGGCATTGCGGATGTGGGTGGGGATTATTAGTGCATTTTGGGAGCAGGTCCTCCTGGTTCTTGAGTTGTTGAGTGGGCTAAGGAGGGAGTTGAGGAAGGATGCAGCAATTTTATTATGAAATTTGAAGGTAATTATGAGGTATTTGAATTTGACCCTCATTGGAATGGGCAGTCAGTGGAGGGAGTGGAGGAGTGGTGTGATGTGGTCGGAGTAGTTAGCCTTGTGTATAATGTGTGCGGTTAGGTTTTGAGCTAATTGGAGTTGATGGATGGTGTTTTTGGGTAGATCATACAGAATACTGTTGCAGTAGTCAAGGTGGGGTGTTATCAGTGCTTGAAGGACTGATCTAAAGTCTTGACCATCTAGTAAGGGACGGAGATGCTGTAACATTTTCAGTTTGAGGTGTATAGTTGTACCTACTCTACTTACGCCTTGCCATTTCTGATGACAATGCAGATGCCTGCATGTGAGAGTTCTTTCTCTCACCTCGCTCTGGAAGACAGTTTAATTTTGGGAAAGAAATTTTGAAAACCTAGGAGTAATGGATAAAGCATGGATCTTACTCCCTGGTCCAGCCAGAAAATGGCCATGTTATACTCGCTTTTCTCTCATTCCAGTTTCACTTCCTACTGCTAGTACATTGTCTGCATGACTCCCAGGAGGAAGTGAACATACTGTAGAGTGAAAGAAAGCCAGAATAACAGAGGCTTGTTCAAGAACTAAAAACAAATCCTGGGATCCAGTAAGGAGAAAGCATAGATTTATTGGGGAGTCAAGAGCAACTAATTTTGTGATCCACATTGGAACTCTGGGAGCTGTTTAAAAGATGCTGGATCGGGATGACCCTAAATGATCATATTTTGCAGTACCAGTTGGCTGTTTAAGGATGTGACTTTCACACTTGAGAGTCTGCAGAAGGCTGTTTGTCTTATCACTGCATGGCACAGTAAAAGATTTTAGAGAAGAATAGTCATCAGATTGCTTTAACATATTTTACGGACACTGTTTGGGCTTCCCAGTACAGTAGCCTAGTGATTAGAGCACTGGCTTGGGAAACCAAGAGACCAGGGTTTGATTCCCACTAGCACTCCTTGTGGCTTTGGGCAAGTCACTTAACACTCCATTGCTCAGAAAAATCCAAATTATCAATGTCCCTGTTTAATGTACATTTACCAAGTTTAAGTTATAATGTAAACCGCTTTGATTGAAATGATGATAAAGCGGTATAAAAAACCTGTTAAATAAATAAAACAAATAAATAAATAAATTTATGAAACAGTGAAATGCCTGGGCACAGCAGAGCATTCTGATAAGCTGGCATATCAATAATATATTCAGAGTATGTTTTCTTATTTTACAGCAGTCTAGTGACATGCTTGTATAATGTTGGCCTATTTTAGTAATTATTATTCACAGTGCTATAACTTGGAACCTACTGGTTTGTCGTTGAAACCTGCTTAACCCATGTGGTTTAAATTAGTAGTATATAAATGTTGCCATGGTTTTTCTACAGTGATAGACTATTTTTTGCATCAATATTATACCAATTTTGCTTATGGCTTCTAGATCGATTTATTTATTTAACAGGTTTTTTTATACTGCTTTATCATTTTAGTCAAAGCAGTTTACATTGTAAGTTAAACTTGGCAATGTACATCAAACAGGGACATTGATAACTTGGATTCTTCTGAGGCAATGGAGAGTTAAGTGACTTGCCCACAAGGAGTGCTAGTGGGAACCAAACCCTGGTTTCTTGGTTTCCAAGCTAGTACACTAACCATTAGGCTTCTCCTCCACACCAGATGTACATTGACTGCATTGATTTCATGTTGTTGATTCCTATATTCTGTACAGTATCTTTCTCCTGCATATTTTATTCATGAGTAAAATATTTCCAAGCTGTCCGTACTGCTGAGTATTTTTCTTTTGATCCATTTCTAAAATTTGGCATGCCCTTGGACTATTACAGCCTGTTCATATGATGCTACGTATTTACTGTTCAGTAGTATTTTTATTCTGGCTATGTATTTGCCCCATCACTGCAATTTCTTATAACTGGATTTGAAGGAGAAATACTAGCATCATGTGAAAAGAACTCACAAAGGAGTGCAGAAAAAGGGAGGTGGAGTGTAGCCATCATTAATAATAATGAGGGAGGGGTGCCAATCTATACAGTGTATTGCAAAAGTATTCATCCCCTCTGTGTTTGTCCTGTTTTGTCGCATTACAACCTGGAATTAAAATAGAGTTTTGGGGGTTAGCACCATGTGATATATATACAACATGCCTACGACTTTGAAGGTGCAAAATATCCTGTGTTGTGACACAAACAATAATTAAGACAAAAAAAACAAAAAACCTGAAAGCAGGAGTGTGCATATGTATTCACCCCACAAAATCAATATGTTGTAAAACCACCTTTTGCTGCAATTACAGCTTCAAGTCTCTGCACATCTAGCCACTGGGATTTTCACCCATTCTTTAAGGCAAAACTGCTCCAACACCTTCAAGTTAGATGGGCTGTTTTGGTGTACAGCAATCTTCAAGTCATGCCATAGATTCTCAATTGGATTAAGATCTGGGCTTTGACTAGGCCATTCTAAGACATTTAAATGTTTTCCTTTAAATCAGCTTTAGCGGTATGTTTAGGGTCATAATCCTGCTGGAAGGTGAACCTTCGTCCTAGTCTCAAATCTCTGGCAGACTGAAACAGGTTTTCCTCAAGAATTGTCCTGTATTTAGTCCAATCCATCGTTCCTTCAGTCCTGACCAGTTTTTCTGTCCCTGCTAATGAAAAACATCTCCACAGCATGATCTTGCCACCACCATGTTTCACTGTGGGAATGATGTTCTCAGGGTGATGGGAAGTGTTGGGTTTACACCATATGTGGCATTTCCCGTGATGACCAAAAAGTTCAATTTTCATCTCATCTGACCAAAGAACCTTCTTCCATGTGTTTGGGGGCTCCGCCACATGTTTCTTCTTTCTTTCTTTAAACAATGGCTTTTTTTGGCCACTCTTCCATAAAGCCCCTCTCTGTGGAGTGTATGGCTTAAAGTGGTCCTATGGACAGATACTCCCATCTCTGCTGTGAATCTTTGCAGTTCCTTCGTGTTACCATTGGTGTCTTTGTAGCATCTGATTAATGCCCTCCTTGCCCGACTATGAGTTTCAGTGGGCGCCTTCTCTTGTCAGGTTTATATTTGTGCCATATTCTCTTTTGTTATAATGGATTTGGGATATTTTTTTATAACACAACCCTTATCTATACTCCACAACTTTGTCTCTGACCTGTTTGGAGTGCTCCTTGGTCTTCATGTTGCTAGCTTAGTGGAGTTGCTGAGTCAGGCATATTTATACAGGCATCATGTGACAGGATAAAATCAAAATAAACTTAACTATCTAATTTCTCAACAAGCAGGGGTGCCCTACATGGAGCGGTGGGTTCACCCTAAACAAAGACATGGGGAGGGATGACCTGCACGGAGCGGCAGGTGTACCTACTCTTGCCACCTTGCTGGGCAGACTAGATGGACCATACTGGTCTTTATCTGCTGTCATTTACTATGTTACTATGACAGATCATGTGACACTGACTGCACACACAGGTGGTCCCAAATCAACTAATTATGTGACTTCTGAAGTTAATTGGTTGGACCAAATCTTACTTAGGGGTTTCATAGCAAAAGGATGAATACATATGCACTCACAACCTTTCAGTTTTTACTTGTCTTTTTATATATACAAAGTATTTTAATGTCATTTCACTTCACCAATTTGGACTATATTGTTATGTCCATTACCTAACATCTAAATGAAACTCCATTTTCATTCCAAGTTGTACGTAATGTGACAAAACGGGACAAAAACCAAGGGGGTGAATACTTTTGCAAGGTACTGTAAGTTGCAGGGAGGAGCCAGAAACCCTAGCACCGGCCCTGAAGGCTAGTGACATCCTTTCCACTCTCTATTGTTCTCTATTGATACTGTCAGGATCCCTTTCTATTTCCTTAACATTTAGCACACTGAAAGCAACCTCTACAACACCCTCTTCAGCCAATGCACTTAATATGTGATGAGTCAGAAGTAAGAATGCCTCAGATTCTGTATCCGTCAAGAACATCTCCACACATACTTTTCAGCACAGTGTACTTGCTATGACCCCTGCCAGGCTTAGTTGCTGTCAGCTGCTGCTTCTCTCCTGCCTCCACCCCCCCCTCCCCACCCTGAATTGTATCAGCTTCCCTTTTCTCCTCTGTGAAGATCACATTGGATACCTGCTCTTTCACAGATGCACTGGAAGTTGCACCTCTTTCTCCTCGTGAAGACATTTATTTTTAGCTGGGTACTGACGTGAGGTTTACCGGTCTGTAGTTTCCCGGATCACCCCTGGAACCCTTTTTAAAAATTGGTGTTACATTGACGATCCTCCAAACTTCAGGTATTAGAGATGATTTTAATGATAGTTCACAGATTACTAATAAAAGGTCTGCAATCTCATATTTCAGTTCTTTCAACACCCTTGGATGTCTACCATCCGGCCCAGGTGATTTGCTACTCTTCAGTTTATCTAATAGTTGTAATACATCTTCCCGATGTATCGATATTTCCTTCAATTCTTCCGCACCTTTAAATACCACTTCAGTCATGGGTAACATCCCTACATCTTCCTCAGTAAAGACCGAAGCAAATAATTCATTCAGTCTCCCCGCTATCTCCTTGTCGCCTCTTAGTGCCCCTTTAACTCCTCTATCATCTAATGGTCCAACCGACTCTCTCACAGGATTTTTGCTACGAATGTACTTGAAAAAAATCTTTATTTCACGTTTTTGCTTCTGCAGCAAGCTTCTTCTAAAATTCTCCCTTTGCCTTCTTTATCAATGCCTTGCATTTGAGCTGCCAGGGCTTGTGCTGTTTCCAGGTTTCGTCGTTTGGCTCTTTTTTCCATTTCCTGAAAGATGCTTTTTTGGCAACAACAGCCTCTCTGACCTCACCTTTAAACCATGCTGGCAGTTTTTTGGACTTCCTTCCACTTTTCTTAAAGCGTGGAATACAGCAGGTCTGGGCTTCCAAGATAGTATTTTTCAACAACACCCAAGATTGATGTAAGTCTTTAACCTTTGCAACTGCTCCTTTTAGTTTTTCTTAACTATTTTCCTCATTTTATCATAGTCTCCCTTTTGAAAGTTAAACGGTAGTACTGTGGATTTACTTACTATCCCTCCTCCACCAATTAAATCAAAGGCGATCATGCTATGATCACTATTGCCAAGTGGCCCCAACACCCTTATCTCTTGCACTAGATCTGGTGTTCCACTAAGGACTAGGTCTAATATGGCTTCCCCTCTAGTCGGTTCATGAACCAGCTGCTCCAAGAAGCAGTCATTTATGTCATCTAGGAACTTTATCTCCCTAGTATGTCCTGCCGTGACACTGACCCAGTCGATACCAGGGTAATTGAAATCACCCATTATTATTACCGAGCTGTAACTTTTGTTAGCTTCCTTGATTTCTTTGAGCATTTCATCATCCATTTGTTTATTCACCTCTCATTTAGTGCTATATATTCTAACTCTCCCATCTTATTTTTTAGGCTTCTAGCATTTGCATACAAGCATTTTAGAGACTCTTTTATTCATATTAATTTGGTTATTGGTAGACAAGATGCAGACAGCAGTCCAGCAGCGGGATGTGGGCTTTCCAGTCTTTTGCATTGAGTGTCACATGTATGATTTTCTCCCAGCTGGTGAGAGGTCTTACGTATGCACTAGGTGCAAGGAGCTCTCTGCTCTCAGGGAACGAGTCCGTTCTCTAGAGGCTAGAGTAGCAGACTTGGAAAACATAAGACAGACAGAGAGGTACATAGACGAGACCTACAGGGATATAGTCTTGAAGTCCCACCTCCAGTCTGGCAGCATCCCTGTTGCCATGGAGGAGAGAGGTCACGTGACAGGAGAGCATCACCCTGGTGTGGCAGGAAGTGATCCTGTAACTAGGACCTGTCCTCCAGGTGATGCAAACCCCTCTCGCACAGAGGAGGTTTCTCCAGGGCCAAGTGCCCATGAGGGAAGGGTTAGGACAGCAGTTATAGTTGGTGATTCGATCATTAGGCATGTAGATAGCTGGGTGGCTGGTGGACGTGAGGATTGCCTGGTAACATGCCTGCCTGGTGCGAAGGTAGCGGACCTCACACGCCACCTAGATAAGGTCTTAGATAGTGCTGGGGAGGAGTCTGCTGTCTTGGTACATGTCGGTACCAATGACATAGGAAAATGTGGTAGGGAGGTTCTGGAAGCTAAATTTAGGCTTTTAGGTAGGAAGTTGAAATCCAGAACTTCCAGGGTAGCGTTCTCCGAAATGCTTCCCGTTCCACGCGCAGGACCCAAAAGGCAGGCAGAGCTCCGGAGTCTCAATGCGTGGATGAGACAATGGTGCAGAGATGAGGGGTTCGGATTTGTTAGGAACTGGGGAACATTCTGGGGAAAGGAGGGGCTCTTCCGAAGGGATGGGCTTCACCTTAAACGGGATGGAACCAGGCTGCTGGCATTAAACTTTAAAAAGGAGATAGAGCAGCTTTTAAACTAGATAATAGGGGAAAGCCGACAGTCGCCCAAGAGCGCATGGTTCGGAAGAATGTATCCTTGAAGGATACTACAAAAAGCAGAGAGGTTCCAAAAAAGAGTAAAGTAGCCCAAATGCCCTCGAGTATGGAGCAGACAGAGCTTAAAGATCCCAAATTACCCATGTCTACCAATAGCCAAATTAATATGAATAAAATACAGTCTCTAAAATGCTTGTATGCAAATGCTAGAAGTCTACAAAACAAGATGGGAGAGATAGAATATATAGCACTAAACAAGAGGTTAGATATGATTGGAATATCAGAGACATGGTGGAAGGAGGACAACCAGTGGGACACTGTGATACCTGGGTACAAACTATATCGTAATGATAGAGCTGATCAAATTGGTGGAGGGGTTGCGCTCTATGTTAGAGAGGGCATTGAGTCAGAAAGGATTAAAGTTTTTCAAGAAACAAAATTTGCTGTAGAATCTCTATGGATTGAAATTCCATGTAAAAAGGGGAAGGCGATGGCAGTGGGGGTGTACTATCGTCCGCCTGGCCAGAATGAACAAATGGATGATGAAATTCTCAAAGAAATCAAGGAAGCTAGCAAAAGTTACAGTGCAGTAATAATAATGGGTGATTTCAATTACCCCGGCATCGACTGGGTCAGTGTCACAACAGGACATGCTAGGGAGATAAAGTTCCTAGATGAAATAAATGACTGCTTCTTGGAGCAGCTGGTTCATGAACCGACCAGAGGGGAAGCAATATTAGACCTAGTCCTTAGTGGAACACCAGATGTAGTGCAAGAGATAAGGGTGTTGGGGCCACTTGGCAATAGTGATCATAGCATGATCACCTTTGATTTAATTAGTGGAGGAGGGATAGTAAGGAAATCCACAGTACTACCCTTTAACTTTCGAAAGGGAGACTATGATAAAATGAGGAAAACAGTTAAGAAAAAACTAAAAGGAGCAGTTGCAAAGGTTAAAGACGTACATCAAGCTTGGGTGTTGTTGAAAAATACTATCTTGGAAGCCCAGACCAGCTGTATTCCACGCTTTAAGAAAAGTGGAAAGAAGTCCAAAAAACTGCCAGCATGGTTTAAAGGTGAGGTCAGAGAGGCTGTTGTTGCCAAAAAAGCATCTTTCAGGAAATGGAAAAAAGAGCCAAACGATGAAACCTGGAAACAGCACAAGCACTGGCAAGTCAAATGCAAGGCATTGATAAGGCAGGCAAAGAGGGAATTTGAGAAGAAGCTTGCTGCGGAAACAAAAACGCGAAATAAAGACCTTTTCAAGTACATTCGTAGCAAGAAACCTGTGAGAGAGTCAGTTGGCCCATTAGATGATAAAGGGGTTAAAGGAGCACTAAGAGGCGACAAGGCGATAGCGGAGAGACTGAATGAATTCTTTGCTTCGGTCTTTACTGAGGAAGATGTAGGGATGTTACCCATGACTAAAGTGGTATTTAAAGGTGTGGAAAAATTGAAGGAAATATCGATACATCGGGAAGATGTCTTACAACTATTAGATAAACTGAAGAGTAGCAAATCACCTGGGCCGGATGGTATACATCCAAGGGTGTCGAAAGAACTGAAATTTGAGATTGCAGACCTGCTATCAGTAATCTGTGAACTATCATTAAAATCATCTCTAATACCTGAGGATTGGAGGATCGCCAATGTAACACCAATTTTTAAAAAGGGTTCGAGGGGTGATCCGGGAAACTACAGACCGGTGAGCCTGACATCAGTACCGGGAAAAATGGTAGAAACCATCATAAAGAATAAAATTACTCAGCATGTAGATAGTCACGACCTAATGGGAGACAGCCAACATGGCTTTAGACAAGGAAGATCTTGTCTTACTAATCTGTTATGTTTTTTTGAAGGAGTGAATAAACAGGTGGACAAAGGTGAGTCGGTTGATATTGTGTATCTGGACTTTCAGAAAGCCTTTGACAAGGTCCCTCATGAGAGACTTTTGGCAAAACTAAAGAGTCATGGGATAGGAGGCAGTGTACTATTGTGGATCAGGAACTGGTTAAAAGATAGAAAGCAGAGGGTAGGGCTAAATGGCCAATTTTCCCAATGGAGAAAGGTGAATAGTGGTGTACCCCAGGGATCTGTGCTGGGTCCGCTGCTTTTTGACATATTCATAAATGACCTGGAAAGTGGAATAACGAGTGAGGTTATCAAATTTGCAGATGACACAAAACTATTTAAAGTTGTTAAAACCCAGGAGGATTGTGGAAAATTGCAAGAGGATCTTGATAAATTGGAAGACTGGGCATCAAAATGGCAGATTAAATTTAATGTGGAGAAGTGCAAGGTTATGCACCTAGGGAAGAACAACCCAAACTATGGTTACACGATGCAAGGTTCCACATTAGGAACCACCACCCAGGAAAAAGATTTAGGCGTCATTGTGGATACCATGTTAAAACCCTCGGTCCAGTGTGCAGCGGCGGCCAAGAGAGCAAATAGAATGCTAGGTATGATAAGGAAAGGAATGGAAAATAAAACAAAAGATATTATAATGCCTCTATATCATTCCATGGTGAGACCGCACCTTGAATATTGTGTGCAATTCTGGTCGCCGTATCTTAAAAAGGATATAGCGATTTTAGAAAAGGTTCAGAGAAGAGCCACCAAAATGGTAAAGGGGATGGAAGGCTACTCCTATGAAGAAAGGCTAAAAAGGTTGGGGCTCTTTAACCTGGAAAAGAGACGGCTGAGGGGAGATATGATTGAAGTCTATAAATTAATGAACGGAGTGGAACGGGTAAACGTAGATCAATTGTTTACCTTATCAGAATATAGAAAGACTAGGGGACATGCAATGAAGCTACAGGGTAAACTATTTAAGACTAATAAAAGAAAATATTTTTTCACTCAACGTGTAATCAAACTCTGTAATTTGTTACCGGAGGATGTAGTAAAGGCTGTTAGTGTAGCTGGGTTTAAAAAAGGTTTGGACAAGTTCCTGGAGGAAAGGTCCATAAACCATTATTAAGAAGGGACCCAGGCTATCAATGCTTGAACCAATACAAGCATTGTGGAACCTGTGTCCCTTGGGGAAACTGCTAGGTACGTATGACCTAGATTGGCCACTGTTGGAAATAGAATACTGGACTTGATGGACCTTGGTCTGACCCAGTATGGCATATCTTATGTTCTTATGTTCTTATGTTGTTACAATGTAAACCGCTTTGACTTCAAGATAAAACCTGTTAAATAAATAAATAATTGTCTGGGATGGTATATATGTGGGATGGTTCTGTACTTTTAACTGCGTGGGACTCATTCCTGTACCGTATGTTGGCAGTACACCAGCAAAACAGGTGCAACTAGCACTTGGTCAGAGGCAGGTGATAACAGCACTCACATAGGTGGCATCTTTGTGGCTCAAACACACAACTAGTGCGGCCATGCCAGCCGCATAAGGCTGCTCCTGCACATTCTCCATCCCAATTTCTGCTCTAACCCTGCCTAATTGCGCAGTGCTTGAGTAGTGTGGCATTTTTAGCACGGGAGCATTATTACGGCTTGGGGGCTAAGTTGCGTGCTATTCCAGTGCTAAACCCTGTGCTTCCGGTTGCAGCACTTTATTAAACATTCCCCTCTATGAATTATGAGCATCCACATGTCCATTTAGCCCTTTTTAAAATCATCTTTTCCACGTGGAAGTGCTGGATTTTCCACATGGAAAGTGCGAATAAGGCATCTAACATGACCCCATTAGGTTCATTGATGAAGATTTGTATACCAGTAGATATTTACTTAGGTTTACCTACGTTTTATTGAACATTTCCAGATGCCTCAAAATATAGATTGTTGAGCACATGAGACAGGACCCTTTGGTGACTTGCCGTGAGTTCCTGGAATTCATTGCTAATAAAAATTCAATTAGAAGAATCTTACCTGAGATTCTGTAAAATTCTGAAAGCCTGGATCTCCAGGAACAAGCAGGAATGAGTCTTCACATATGGGTATGTCGGTACCGACGGAGCCTGCGCGGGAACGCTCCACAGCGTCCAAAAAGAAAGCTTTTGGGAGCATCCCACGCGCATTCGCGCTGCCTTCCCTCCCATTTACTTCCCTCTCATCAGTTTTCCGTTTTCCGCGCAGCCGGCAGGACGTATTCCTGTCACCGCAGAAAATTCTTCTTTTTATTCTTAGTTTTCTGTGGTCGCGTCTGCCTTCCCTCGACGCCACCAGTACTGCCGGTGCTTTTCTTTCTTTTTCCTGAAGAATTTCTTCTTTTCTTAGAAATTTTTTCCTGTTTAGAGCCTGACGGTTTCTAGGCCACTAGGCCTCTACCCTTCCATTATGGAAAAGCCAGCCACTATCCTTAAGAAATGCTCAAAGTGTGGCGGTACAAATATTTGTTCAGACACTCATACTTGGTGTCTAAAATGTGTAGGTCCTGACCATTGCCCTCTGGAGTGTCTCTCCTGCTGGAGCTCAAACAGAGGAAGTCTTTAGAATCGAGCACAACTCGATACCCGGTTCACATCGCTCTCAATGTCACCAGCTAGAATATCTTCTTCTTCACAGGATCAGGTAACCAAACAAAAGTCTGTAAAGACTAGCCAGTCCTCGAGTGGTAGATCTCCTTCTCAGCATCGAGATGGCTTCGGCCTTGCCCTCGAGGACATCTTGGCAATAAAGCCCCGGCGGGAGTCTTCGGGCTCCAAAGCATTAACGGGGCTCCAGGTTGTTCCCAGGGTTCTTACCTCGATGAACATACCTGGGCCATGCTCGGTGGTTGTGGCCACTTCGAGTGGTACCGACACCCCGGCATCGGCTATGGTGATGGATGAAACACTCCTCACCGATGAACGTAGTCTAGCACTCTCGGCTACTTCGGTACCGCTAGAGTTGCTGCAGACCGTTCCTCGAGTATAGGTATCGGCATCGGTGCCGGTACTGTCCATGCTTGCTTCAAACAGAATTGCTTCCCTCGATGCCGAGCCTGGAATTGATCTCTAGCATGAAGGATTCGGTACCGACTTGTCTCGGTACGGACCTCGGGCGGTACCGAAGACATCGCTTTAAAGAAAATCCGATGCTTCATCCTTTTAAGTCTTCCGATCCCGATGACTGGGATGAATCCATCGGTACCAAGGCTGATTTTTCTACAAGTCTATCCCTTACCCCTCATTTTAGAGGGTCCTCCTCGGGGGAGATTTCTTTTCAAGCTTTTCTGCTTGATATGGCAAAGTTACTTGCCATTTCTATACCTGGTAAAGAATCCCTACCGGGGAATTCAGAGACACTGCAATTTCCCTGGATTCCAAAGGAGGTGATCATGCTTGCTTTGCATCAGATCTTACAAGATCTACTATTAAGAATGTGGGAAACTCCTTTAACGGTATCCCCACATTCTAAGACACTTGACACTATGTACAAGGTGCCACCTTCTCCAGGTTTTCAAAAGACTCAACTTCCTCATCATTCTATTGTTGTAGATTCAACAATAAGGTGTATTAAGAGTGCAAAGAAGCACTCTTCTTATCCGCCAGGTCGTGAGTCTAGGACTTTAGATGCCTTTGGACGTCGATGCTTCCAGGCATCCATGCTTTCAGCAAGAATTATCTCATATATTTTCTATATGGGATTATCTCTTGAAGAGGTCACAAAGAACTTAGTTTTTGAACCCTTTTCTTCCAGAGCATAAAAGAGCAGACTATTCCTTATTAGTCAATCATGCTAAAAATATCTCTAGGTTCCTTAATCGTGTGTCCCTGGACTGTTTGAGTCTATTAGCAGAACTTCTGCTATAGCCATAGGAGCACGGCGCATAGCCTGGCTCCAAGCTTCAGACTTGGACAGATGGGTTCAGGAAAGGCTGGGAAATACTCCTTGTACTGGTTAAAATCTCTTCAACAAGGAAGCTTTATTTTAAGCTAATCAGCTGAGCACCGATGCTGTTACTTTCAGAGGATTGTCACAACTTTCCTCTATCCCAGCCACTGTTCCCTCTAAGCTGTGCGCGTGTGCGCGCGCGCACACCTCACCGAGTGAGCTCACATACTTTACAACAGAGCGCACAAAAATTACAGCTCTGATTCTGATAGAAAACAACACAGACGTCTTAAAATTTAAAAGTTATGATTGTAATTACTAGAAATTTCCCGCTTCATAGTCTATTTTTATTTAATTTGATTAAAATCAATGTGGTGTACATACTGTATTCTGACGTGTAGTCAAATTTTAAAGTATATAACTCCGAGTGTCGTTATGTGGCGCACAAAAATTTAACCTTCCTTCAAAAGCTGCACACAGCTGATATTTTATGCGCACACAGCCTACAGAAAATTAGAGGGAACATTGATCCCAGCTAATAAAAAATCTCCTAAAAAGCTTTATTTCCCCCAAGGGAAAAAAGTTGTATCCATCTTCTACCCATTCTGCAGATGTTTCCAAAGATGGGCAACATCACACCAGGCTAAGAAAATCAAAACCTCAACAGGCTCAGCAAACCCAGCAATCACAGGGTTTCTGATATTTTATTCATTTTTTCTGTGTGAGGTTTAAAACTTTTGAGCCTACTTCTTTTCAACAGAAGCATCTAAAATTCATCTCATCCATGCTGAGATATCAGTCATACATTGACTCAATCCTCGACTCTGGGCATGAATCTCTTGCTACAAGAGAAATCTATTTTACAGCTCTAAGAGCTATTAAGGACTATCATACCCCAGAGATAACAGGTTTCTCCTTTTAAAACAAAAGGAGGACTAACAACTAACAACAGGGTGAGCTATACCCTTTACCTTGTCAGTTTCCTGTACGAGGATATCTCATACTTTTAACTGCAAGGGGACCCTATCTTTTCAAAGACTTACCAAATTGTAAGTCTTCTCAACTCGTATTACTTTCTATCCCTCTTAGCCCAGACATTCAGTCTCTAAGAGTACTACTAATCAACTGGAGGGCTTATTCTCTAAGCCATAGGGTTTTCTTCAATACCTACTCCAGTAAGTAGTTTCCATACAGAGTTTTCTCCCCTTTTGCGGTTCATCTTCTTCTCACATATTTTTTTTTTAAGGCAGCTTTTTGGACAGAAATTGGGTATCACTACTCCAAATTATGTCTGTCGGTCCTCTCCAATCTATAGGACCTTACTTTTTATGCTGCCTTAATAACAGATAATTCCAAAAGAGATCCAGAACTAATTTGGACTATTTATTGTTGCAGGCATCAGGCCTGTCTACTATTCTTAGCCACCTTCAAATTCTCTTTGGCTCCAACAGAATAGATTAGGTTGCACACTGGCAATTCAACAGCCAGATCTAAGCAACCTACAACATGCTCTCTGCAATTCTACAACAAAGCTCTGCAACTGTGGGCCTTTGCCAGAGAGCCTCAGAGCTACTCCTAATAGGTAGCGGCCATATAGTTAAGAAGGGCTTCAGCTGGTAGACTCTGCCAGTCATGCTCCTACATGAATGTTTTTTTCCTACTCTTACCATATTCCGTAAAATTTCCTTTTAAGAAAAGGTAACCAGGGTTTAGACCACGTGAAAGCGTAGAAAATTGCACAATTCCCTGGTTTGTTCCACATCTCACTGGAACTTCCACAACAGGGATGCATTTTTTTCACTGCAGTTGGTCCTTATTCACTACTTTCCTTCTAATTTCCTATACTTCATGGTAGCTTATGTTGAACAAGAGAACGCATGATACTCATATTGCCCTCATAAAGAGGCAAACATGGTATCCCCTTATATTGCGTCTTTTTCTCCAGCTACTATTTGAAATTATAGAAGGATCCAGATTTGCTGTCTTAAGACTAAGGATCTCCTCTGCACTCATTCACGTACGTCTTGAGACCTGGTTATTTCAGGAGCTAGATCTTTTCAAGAAGTCTAGTCCTATCCCTGTAAGTGAAGAACATAATACCAGTTTCTACGAAACTTTCTCTATAGTTCTTCCATATTTAACCAGACAGAGATTCTCCATCAATATTCTCAAGTAGGTCTTAATCCTTCTTGTTATTGCGTCAATCTCTATACAACATCTGACTTTGAAAGATTTGTTTACTGTCCATATTAATGCTGCCCCAGCATACCATAAAACTCAATGGACAACCAATTTCTATGGTAAATTAGGAAATACCTTCTTTTACCGTTACCTTTTAGGTTACGTCACATCTGAAGCTCTACATGTAAGGTCGTCATCATAAGTGACATCACTTATGAAAGACTTTTACTGATCTTCAAGAAATTGGAGGCTCAACGCCTAGTACAAATGTCTGTCTTTCATTGGAATAAAGGGGATCTTAAAGACCTGCCCCCTTTTTTCTGCAAAGGGTATTTCTGCCTTTTCATCCAAACCAGTCAGATTATCTCCACTCTTTCCTAGGACCTTATTCTGCTCCAAGGACAAGAAGTTCAATTTTTTGGACTTTACAGAAGCTTTAGCTATTTCTCAAAAGTCCAACCTCATTGAACTCCCCCAGTACTTTCTTCTGGGGTTAGTTCTGGCCATGAGGGCTTCTCATCTCTTCCTGTATTGCAAAATTTATTTTTTTCCCTCTACTTCACATTGAGGGAATTTCTTTGAGGATAATGTACTGGCTCTCAACCACAGACCCATATTATCCTCAACAAGTATTTTTGCAATGTTTTTGAGTGAGATCCACATTAGAAAATTAGGACTCAATATTTTTCTAATATTTATGATTTACACAAGGACTCCCCTCTGGATACCTTGTTTAGTTAAGCTGTTCCACAGCACCTCTTTTTTCTTTTCTAGTTCAACTCCTACCCTCCATCCCTTGGATGCCTGAGGTTTTGAGGGATAAGCATGGCCCATTTTTAGATTTACAACATGCTGGGGCCTCCTCTAGGCATCTTAGATTGGGAGTCCCCATATGTGAAGACTCATTCCTGCTTGTTCCTGGAGATAGCACAGTTATTTACCTGTAACAGGTGATCTCTGGGAAGAACAGGAATAAGTCTTCACAACCCACCCACCTCCCATAGGAGTTGTTCTCTCTCTCTCTCTCTTTTTTCTCTCTAATTTGTCTACTTCCCTCCTTCGGTCTCAGCTACAAACCCAACTGTTGAGAGGGAAATAAATGGGCGGGAAGGCAGCGTGCATACGTGTGGGATGATCCCAAAAGCTTTCTTTTTGGATGCTGGGGAGTGTTCCCGCGCAGGCTCCATCGGTACCGACATACCCATATGTGAAGACTTATTCCTGCTGTTCCCAGAGATCACCTGTTACAGGTAAGTAACTGTGCTTTATTTGCTAAGCATCTTCATGTCTGATTTGTTCATATACTGTAAGCGTTCAGCCTGGTGTGTGTATGGTCTCACTGTTGTGATGCTGGAGTTGTCATACCATTGGACCATTGATAAAAATGTATTTCAATGGTTTTATCATTGGTAAATATGCAATTTTGTTTTATCTTATTTATATTTTAAAATATTTTCTTTCACACTTTGGTCTGTAATGGTTCTGGTTTGTAATATTTTTTGTTTTCTTTTATTATGTTGTTTTTTTTATCTTTTGAACTAGCTTTGAACTTGTTTGGATTTAGGTGGAATATAAATATTGTATTAAATTAAAGAATGTAAATAATTACCCTATGAATAGAGTATTCAGAAAAGTAAGACAATTAAAGTCAATCCTGATTTCTCAACAGTTTTCAAGAGATACAATAGTAAGTGTAAAGCTGCAGTATTTGCATTCTGTATACCAGCACCATCCCAGAAAAGCACTGGGATCATGACCCTAAGAGAATTATGGAAAATGAAGAGATTATGATCACCTGGGATATCCCTATTCTGACCAATAAATAGCTGGATGCAAGGAAGCCAGGCATAGTGGTTGGTATAGGAGAACACCAGTGCAGCATTGAGTACAGAGGTGTCAGTCCCAAGCAGCTAGTCTGTGAATTGCGTTGAGAAGGAGAAAATCTTCAAGTACCAAGAAAGACAGTTAGAGACCAAGAAAATGTGTCAAAAAAGATACCAAAATATTTCCCATCATGTTGGGTGCCACAGACATGATCATGAGGAATTTCTAAGGATACCTTGATAAAATACACATATATGTTACATCTTACGAACTACAGAAGGGGGTTCTCTTTGGCATAATGCAAGTACTATGCCGAGCATTATCAGTAAATCTGAGAAACTGAGATAATTCTCCACATATCCTAGCTTAGTAATGGCTTTCATGACTGTCAATGGTATGCACAAAACTAACCCGTTTGGAGAAATTGCTCCCAAAATAGAAACTCTTTGAAGTTAGTGAACTTGTTGATGAAACTTACGGCTTCTGAAAAAGCAAATTTCAAGACTTCAGAAACAGTCCATAGACATTAACCACCATTAAAGAAATCCAGCTCTTTGGGAACTCGGTGATATGGAGAACATAAGCAAAGCCAAATGAATATAAAGCGTGTTCTGAAAAGGAATGAATCTCTCCTAGACTCTCATAATCCACTAGTAAATAATTGCATATATGTTCTTTATCTCACCCTCTCACTTCTCTCACTTCCTTGCCCTTTTTTAAGTGTACCCAACCAAATTACACTGTAAAACACTTTGATTGAAGGATAAGGTGGTATATAAAACTGGTTAAATAAATAAATCTAGTCTCTACGAGCTATGAGACTCTATTTTCTGTGCCAAAAGTCATGCGGTAAACTGATACCCAAAGCTTGTACAATGGAACAGCAAATGTTGCAGAAGGTCAGATGGGGCCCTACTCTTACAAAGGGTATAAAGAACACTGGCTGGATAGGAGATTCCAGAGGTGAGGATGCTGCTGAAGGCATGTTTAAAAACAATATTGAGATGGGCAGACACAGCAATCAAGAAGATTAGATAATGAGGAGCTGGCGGGGAGGGGGGGGGGTGCTATGGGGATGTAAATAGTAAATTAGGAGATAAGATAGTTGAATGAGGGAGGGATTAAGAACATATTAAGGCAAGGAAACTGATTTACAGGTTTCATGTCATCAAATTCTTAGGCTCCATAGTTTGGGCACATATAAGGAGTAACTGATACTGGGACAGACAGTGACAGACACCATAGATGAAAGCAAATTTACCCCCGCCGGATACATACGAGGTGATGCTTAAGACTGACTATAACTGCAAATTGTATGTATCAGATGTAAGTCAATGCTGAGCTTGTTTATTGCAGATCAACCAATAAATTAGGTGCTATGTTATCAATTCATTGTCAGGTGTCCTGTTGTGAAAGAGATAAAGATTTTATATGGTAAGACATTTAATGTTGGAGTGGTAAATGCAGAACTATAACGGAAAGAAAAACCCTCAACAGTTCTCACACTAGGGGACTTATTTTAGATGCATTCCCACATCTAAAAATCAGCATTCACATGTGTAGAATGGAATACACATGTGAATGCCATTTTAGAACAAGCTTTTTCCAGGCATAAGAACGCTCAGCACATCAATCTTGTCAGAGGAAGCTGTGAGGATGGTGAATGGAAGTATTTTGAGCAGGGCCTATATTACAGATGTGAAATTTCCATTTCAATTGGGAAATCCATGTCTCAGTGAAAATATTCAGATACTGGCATTTATACTTCCCAAGGTAGACAGGTCTCAGCTGAGGTGCCAGACCAAGACAAACCACCCATCTGGGCAGCAGCAGAATGGGACGCTGTTTGCGCAAAGGATCACATTTCTATGACAACAGCAACAACATTAAACTAAACTTCATGGAAGAAAGACCTGGCAATCTACTTCCGTATCTTGCCATGAAAACCCAATGAACAGTCACAACAAAACAAATTGCACTATAGTGCTGAAAGATGAGACTCCAAGTTCGGAAGGCACTCAGTTGGCTACTGGAGTTGTGCTGAAGACGTTTCAGAATAAAGCCAGCATTTATGATGTGGTTGGATCAAAGCCCTTGGGACGTCTGACTGTTGATGTAGCTGTGCATGAAATGAGAGTCAGAAGCTGCAAAGATGTCTTACATATTTGGACATGAAATGTACGAAGCACGAACTAAGGGAATTTGGACGTGGTCAAGAATGAAATGGAACATGTACAACTTGATCTGTTGGGTGTCAGCGAATTGAAATGGACTGGCATTTGGCATGTTGTATCTGATGATCATATAGTCTACTATGCTGGAAATGAAAGACAAAGAAGAAATGGTATTGAATTTATAATTAAGAAGAAACTTGCAAGAACTCTAGTCAGTGAACGCTTAATTTCTATTTGTGTATGAGGAATGCCCATCAACACAATTATAATTCAAGTATATGCCCCAACAATAGCTGAAGAAGAGGATGAGGTAGATGAGTTCTATGAACAAGAACAAGCTGAAATTGGTAGAACATGCAAACAGAATAGCCTGGTAGTCATGGGTGACTGGAACGCAAAGAAGGCAAAGTAGTTGGAAAATATGCACTTTGCAACAGAAATGAAACTGGAGAAAAATTGATAGAGTTCTGCAGGACCAATGATCTATTCATCTCAAACACCTTCTTCCAGCAACACAAGCAGTGACTGTACACATGGACTTCATCCAATGGATTGTACAAAAATCAAATTGACTACATCTGTTGAAGTCAATGATGGAAAAGCTCTATAATATCAAGAAAGACAAAACCTGGAGCTGACTGTATGCAAACTCAAGCTAAAGTTGAAATGAGAGAAAGCCACTCATGAATGTAGAAATTATGACCTTGAGACTATACCACCAGAATTTAAAAACTGACTGCAAAATTGATTTGGTGCCTTAGATACAAATGACAGAGCTCCAGAAGAATTATGAGATGGCATCTAGAAGGCTGTGTTGGAAGAAAGTGAGAAATCTCTACAAAAGGTGAAAAAGCAAAAATGGCCAAAATGGATGATGGAAGAAACTCAGAAAATTGCCCAGAAACGCAGAGAAGCTAAAGCCAGAGGAGAAAGAGAGGCAATCGCAGAACTCAACAGAGATTTCCAATGTGCAGCAAGACAAGACAAGGAGAAGTACTACAATGATGCATGCAATGAAATAGAAACAAAACCCCCAAAATATCACAATCACCCAACCCCCCCCCCCCAAAAATCAAAATTTGATGCCTTTTAGTATGTCGGAGTGCACCGAGAGGTGGCCATATTTATTAACGGTCCACAACCAGTAGGTGAACTCCTTATTAATAATTCCTATGAAATCTTCTTAACTATGTTTGTCAAAAGAAACGAGTTTGGCACTTAGCTTCTTTTAGTCTGGAAATCCACCAGAATCCAACTTGACATGAAGCTCAATGAATCGCCAAACTCCCAGAATCAAAACTTGGTAGATAACTTGAAGAACTTGTCAGCCGAGCACGACGTGCATGTTTCAGGATCTCCTTCCTTGTATCAAGTGCTAATGTCTCTTGCTATGGCCAAACCGCCATCTGACGCTAATTACTGAGACATCATATTTTAGAATGCATGCTCTCTTCCAATTGACTGCTGTCTCCAATCACTCAAAACAGAACCTCCAATGAAGAAGGGAAACCCCATCAAACCCAGCGGAACCCCTTGCTTCAAAGGGACGACCTCAGAATAGGCTAGGCCAATCGATCTCCTTGTTTAATCCAAAGGGTTGGACTGTGTTGAGTCTATAAATCCACCATTGTTCTTGCCATTGTAAACAGGCTACTTGCCATTGTAAACAGGCTACATCCAAAGGTGCATGGTCAATCACAGACCATGTCAGATCACTGAACTCATGATTAGCAGATATGCAGTGTTCCACGATTGGTGCAGAGATCACCCGCTGGCGAATCCTTGACGCATGCTCAGTTAGTCTCACTTTTATCTGCTGCGATATTCTGCCAAGGTATAGCAGCACGCATGGACATTGTATCATATAGACCACAAACATAGATCTACAAGTAGTGAGCCATCTGCATTCAAAATGCCTACCTGATTGAGGGTGCTGCCAAACCAAACCCGTTAAAGATGTGGAGCAATGCACACACGATTCACATGAAAAATGACCCCCTACTGTTGCTTACAGGAACCTGAGTCCTGTCAATCGGAGAAGTAGATCGGACCAGCAAATCCTTCAAATTAGGCCTCTAGTAAAGGCAATCATGAGGAATATTTGAAAGCATTTATGTAAGGATAACACTGGACAATGCTTTTTAAGAATTTGAACTATATTGCTGCTAAAATGCTTGAATGGAAGACTTTCCCCGGGTTGATGTAAACTCCTCGTCTAACAGCCAGACATGATGGACATGATAAGCACGACGGTAGGCTATGTCAATCACTTTAACCGGATAACCTCTATGCAATAGACGTTGTTTCAAATCAACGGCATGCTTTTTAAAATCATCCGTAGAGGAACATAGCCTACGTAGTCCAAGAAACTGACCAAACGGTAATCCCCGACATAGGAGACTCAGATGAAAACTACGAAAATGTAATAAACTATTGCGTTGCACTTTCTTCCAAAATAAAGTGGTTTTCAAAACACCTTCATCTTTAAAGACCAGCATATCCAAAAATTCTATTCTTTGTTGGTCCACATAAATTGTGAAAGAAATATTGGATTTTAAATTATTTAACCAAGAGATGAAGTGATGTAAATCAGGTAGAGAGGAACACCATAAAAAGAATATATCATCTAGGAAATGCCTCCAAAAAGGGATATGTTCAAAATAAACCGAGCCATACAAATACCGCTCCTCAAAATCAGTTAAATATAGGGTGGCAATAGATGGGGCCGCTGTTGCCCTCATTGCGATGCCAAAAATTTGTTGATAATACTGGCCCCCCAAAATGAAATAATTGCATGTGAGAACAAGATTTGCAATGAAATAGAAGCAGAAACTATTAGAGGAAGAACAAGATCAGCTTTCCTAAAGATATTAGAGTTAAAGAAAAAAGTCCAGCCTTGGATTGAAATGTTACAAGATGCTCAAGGATCCATGTTGAATGATGCTGAGAAGATCAAGAAAAGGTGGAAAGAATATACAGTCATTATATGATAAAGATCAAGTGGACCAACAGCTGTTTTAATCTGTACCTTATGATCAGGAACCATTAGTGGTGAAAAAAGAAGTTGAAGCAGCATTGAAAGCCTTATCAAAGAACAAAGCACCAGGCATTGATGACATTCTCATTGAAGTGTTACGGCAATCTGAGCAGCTGTTACCATACTTACAAGGCTCTGCCAGGAAATTTGGAAGACAATATCATGGCCAACTGATTGGAAAAGGTCTGTGTTTATACCATTACTAAAGAAAGGTGATCCAACTGACTGGAAATTATTGCACAATTGCTCTGATTCCACATGCCAGCAAGATTCTACTGAAGATTATTCAGCAGAGCCAACCATACCTGGAACAAGAACTGCCTGAAGCACTTGCAGGGTTCAGGAAAGGGCGAGGAACCAGAGACGACATTGCAGATGTAAGATGGATCCTTGAAAAGACTAAAGAATACCAAAAGGATAGCTATATGTGTTTTGTTTGACTACAGCAAGGCTTTTGACTGTGTAAACCATGAGATACTCTGGGCCACATTAAGAAGCATGGGTATACCAGAACACCTAAGCATTCTCTTGCACAACCTTTACATTGATCAAGAAGCAACAATTTGAACAGAACAAGGAGAAACAGAATGTTTTAAAATCAGCAAAGGTGTACAACAAGGTTGCATACTTTCCCCATACCTGATTAATTTATATGAGGAGCAAATCATCAGAGAAACAGGATTGTATGAAGACAATAGAAGTATGAAAATTGGTCGGAGACTCAACAACCTTCGCTACGCTGATGATGCCACATTACTGGCTGAAAGAGAAGATGAGTTGAAACATTTGCTTCTGAACATCAAGGAACATAGTCTTAAAAAGAGCCTGCACCTTAATATAAAGACGACAAATATTCTGACAGCTGGCAAAATCAATAAGTTCATCGTTGATGGAGAAGAAAATGAAATAGTGGACAACTTTAACCTATTTGTATCAACTATCAATAAAGAAACAACAAGCAGTCAAGAAATCAGACAGCGCATTGCTCTTGGCAGAATGGCTATGAAGGACCTAGACAAGATTCTGAAGAGCAGAGATGTTTCTCTCCATGCAAAGATTCAACTCAGTCAAGCCATGTTATTTTCAATAATATCATATGGATGCCAAAGTTGGACAGTGAAAAAGATAGGAAGAAAATTGATGACTTTGAATTATTGTTCTGGCTACGAATACTGTGTATACCATGGACTGCCAAAAGAACAAACAGTCAGTAGTAGAGAAGATCATACCTAAGCTTTCTTTAGAAACTCAGATGACAAGACTTTGACTTTCATACTTTGGACATATCATGCAAAGAGAGAGATCATGCTTGGCAAGGGAGAAGATCAACGCAAAAGAGGAAGGACAGCAATGAGATGGATCAATACAATAACAGCAGCTATGGATGCTATTCTGTCAACAATAAGCTGCTTGACTGAAGAACGAACACAGTTTAGAACAACTATTCAGAGAGTCGCCATGAGTCGACACCGACTTGACGGCACTTAACAACCACCACCTGCCACCAGGCCCAAATAAGTGCCTGCTGGCAGGGGCAGTAGTGAAAGCTGATGTTGCCCCTCCGCACACAGAAGATTACCACTAGGGGGTACCTAGCAGTACTGTGAGATTACCATTAGAGGTTATCTGCCCCATTTCAGGTCTGACATTGTGAGCAAGAGCAAGTGTGCATTGCTCCTGCTTCCACTGGCCACTAATGACCCTTGGTAAGCCCAGGAATGGGGATCAGGGAGTGGAGGTGAGTGATCTGCTACAGAGGCACCCGGGGAGGGGCACACAAAGAGGTTAGGTAAAGGATATTGTCTGTCTAGTGGGACCTTGAGGGAAGGTGCATCATTGTCTGTAGGGGGTCTTGGCTGCTTTACTTCAGAGGGGATGGTGGATTAGGGCTGATTAGAGAGAGTGACTGAGGAGATCAGTGCTGCTTCATGAAGGGAGATCTTGGCTGCTTAGGGTCAGTGGCTGGGGAGATCACTAATGATTAGGTACAGGGGGACTTGAACACCAGGTGGAGGGGGGTGGAATCAGAAGGGCAGCACAGAGGGGGGTTCCAAATGTCACAGCAGCAATTGGGGAGGGCCCAACCAGTGCTGCTAACCTAGATATGCCCTCTGTGCCAGAATAGTGATTTTAAGAGGCTGCTCCCATGTCTAGGTTGGGGGGTAGGGTTTCCTTAGCTTTTCTTCCACTGTGCAGCAGCTTAAAATAATTGCTCTTTCCAAGCATGGTGAGGCATACCTGTGTTACCTGTACCTGTTTTACATGGGGCCTTATGTTTGGCAAAACCTCTTGCAAAATGCTGTCAGAAATCGCCATATTCTCACATGGATGTGTGATTTCCTCTCTACAGCCTTTCTAAAATGTGCCTTGTGTGCACAGATGTGGGAGGAACATTCTAACCTCTCTGAGAATTGTTTCTCTTTCTCCCATTGTTTTTCTGCAATATAAATGGGGGGAGTGTGGTCATCTTTCTCCCTTTGTCCTCTTCGGTCCCAACACCTAACCTAGTTAATACACAGTGGATCTTAATCTCAACCATCAACAGTGGTATGACTAACACGAGAAAGTATACCCTTAACAGCACCCTGCCTAGCTTAAGAGTTGAAAACAAGTTCCAGGCAGAGGGAAGAACATGAACTAATCATTCGTCATTTGTTATTTCGTAAAAGAATTCCTAAACTATAGGGGGCATTTTGGAAGCTCTGTATTTTGGATCTCTGAAAATTGGTGCACAGATGTCCAAATCATGGAGATGTTCCCAGAGCCATTTTATAGAAATGCCTCGGTATGAGGACATCCAACTAGGATGGGGATGTGGAAGTGGCATTCCAAAGAACTTAGAGATGTGCACTCTATTTCAAAAGTGGCTGACATGTGTCTGCCCTCATCCAAATCTATTCCTCCTCCAGGGCATGAATAGGCCTATGAAAAGTATTAATTTTACCCTTAGAACATCTTTAGGGTCTCCAGTACTGTTCATAACCATAAAGACAATTAATAGATATTGGGGAAACATGTTTTGTGGTTGTCATGCTGCCGAATGTCTCCACTAGCAAAGTAGCAGACTGCGACACGTCCCCTGTCTGGAATACCATTGCAAGGATGTCTATGTAGCTGTCCCCAGTGAAATCCTTATCGGGCATATCCACATTTATGAAGTCATGCCCAAACTTAGACTTCCTGACTTTTTTTGAAACGTTTTCACCTGGACATCCCAGAGGGCACTTGGATGTCATTTCTAAAATGTGCCTCCATATCTTCATGTTTACACCTGCAATTTGGAGCAGATCATTTTTCTCAGTTAAAATACACAGATTTGTAGATATGCACAGCACAAAGGTTTTGATTCATTTTCTATTTGTTTGGGGTTTTTTCAGTCTCCAGTCAGTTTTGGTTTGGTTTACACCTTTGTTTTAATAGAAAAAAATTAACATATAGAATTTTTAATACATGCTATTTGACTTGATATGCATTACGTTTGTAGATTAATTTGTATTAAATTGATTTAGCATGCTGATGAGCCAAATGTGCACTAATGGATGCACATTCCTGATGTACATATTTGAATTGTCAAAAAGCATGAACGTAAATTCATATCCCTCCATAACCCCAACCTCAGGGAGACCACCTCAAACAGCAGGCAAGCCTTATATAGGTGTATGGTTATAAGTTCATTCATGTATCAGGCAGGAGATTTTGCAATAGTCAGTTTCTGTAGTTAAAACGCAGCTTTTCTCATGGAAATAACTTTGCATATTATCTTTTCTATGTTCTTATTTACAGGGCCAGCCTGTTAATAAGAACATCGAAAGAATAATATGCAAAGGCTAACCTCTCCCGGCATTCGCGGCTTCATTGAAACAGCTGCCAGCGTGAAGGAAAAGGCTCTTCATGCTGGCGGGCTGTGCAGAGGGAGCCGGGGCCTCGCGCGGCCTTCCCCGGCTCCCTCTGCTGCCCCTTAGATGGCGCGAGGCTCTTCAGAGAGGGGGGGCAGCTAGGACTGGATGGGCTGTGAGGGGGGGACCAGACTGGAAATGGGCTGTGAGGGGGGGGGGGAACAGACTGCAAGTGGACGTTGATGGAGTGAACGGATTGCAAGTGGGCTGTGAGGGGGGGGGGTGAGGGACTGAAAATGGGCTGGGATGGGGGGCCCGGAAGGGAAATGGGTTGTGATGTGTGTGTGTGTGTGTGTGGGGGAAACGGACTGCAATTGGGCTGTGATGGGGGGAGGACTGCACTTGGGCTGTGATGGCGGGGGAGGGCGGAAACGGACTGGAAATGGGCTGAGATGGGGGAACAGACTTCAAGTGGGCTGTGATGGGGGGGAAGCCTGCAAGTGGGCTGTGATGGTGAAGGGGGGAACATACTGCAATTGGGCTGTGATGGGGGGGAGGCCTGCAAGTGGGCTGTGATGGTGGGGGGGGGACTGCAAATGGGCTGTGATGTTGGGGGGGGGAACGGACTGCAATTGGGCTGTGATGGGGAGGACTGCAATTGGGATGTGATGGCAGGGGAGAGGGGAAACGGACTGGAAATGGGCTGTGATGAGGGGGAATGGACTTCAAGTGGGCTGTGATGGGGGGAGGACTGCAAGTGGGCTGTGATGGTGGTGGGGGAAACGGACTGAAATTGGGCTGTGATTGGGGGAAACGGATTGCAATTGGGCTGTGATGGGGGGACTGCAAATGGGCTGTGATGTTGGGGGGAACGGATGAAATGGGCTGTGATGGGGGGGGGACTTGGACTGGAAATGGGCTGATGGGGGCTGGAATAGGACAAAGTGGGCTGACGAGGGGGCTAGGATTGGAAATGGGCTGATGGGGGACTGGAATGGAACTGGAAAAGAGCATATGGGGGGTAGGATTGGAAATGGGCTGATGAGGAGCTGGAATAGGACTAGTAATGGGCCAATGGGGGGAATGTAGACTGCAAATGGGTGATGGGCTGGAATAGGACTGGAAATAGGCTGATGGGAGTTGGAATAGGGATGGAAATGAGCTGATGGGGGAGCTTGGAGTGGAAATGGGCTGATGGGGGGCTGGAATGGAACTGGAAAACAGCATATGGGCGGCTAGGACTGGAAATGGGCTGATGTGAAATCTTGGGAGACTGGGACTAGAAGGGGGCAGATGCTGGGTGGGTCTAGAACTATAAGGGAGCTGATTTTGGGGGAGGACTAGAAAGAGATGGGGAATGAGAATGGAAAGGGGAAAATATATTTTGTGTGGGAGAGAAGAAAAGTCTACGATGGGACGGGTATTTAAAGAGTTAAGTGGAGATTGAGAATGGAAGGGTGAAGTTTGAGTGGATGATAAAGGAATAAGGAAAGAAATGGAGGAAAGAGCCAAAGGGGAAAGATTGGTATGTTAAAGCAGATATAGAGAAAACATTTGAAAAAAAATCTAAAAGAGAAGAAAGGACAAATGGATAGCTCGCAGAAGACACAAAGAAACCAGAAGAAAGTGACTGGAGCAATTGCAACTGAAAAAGAAAATGCATAAGCAACAAAAGGTAGAAAAATACTTTTTTATTTTGAATTTATTAACTGAAATATATCAGCTCTGGGAAATGTGCATTGTTAACGTCTTTTGTGTTTTGTTTAGTACAAGAGGAAATCAATTTATAGTTTTATTTCTCCAGTGTTGTTGTACATCCCAAGTTTGGCTTTTGGGGTTCCCAGTTTAATTATTGTCTTCCTATTTCTAAATTGTGATCCCTTGTTCTTTGGTGACGGTCTATGTTCTGCATTTTAACCAAGCTGAGGTATTCTGTTCATGTAGTTTCTATTTGACCATGTCACTTGTTCTCTTTCCCCAGTAGGAGATGCATTGGTATTCTCTGAGATATATTGGTTTAATATTTGCAGTGTTGCCTTTTGATAGGTAGGGTTTGGTGCTTTGTGAGTCCTGGCAGAGCTGTTACGATATGGTGGATTTGCTATGAGTTCTAAATGATCAGTGTTCATAGTACTTCCTAATGGGCCTGGTGGTTGGCACTGGAATATAGTAATGTAGAAATCTGTTAGTCTTTCTTTATCCAGACACTCATTAAGAAACATGTTTACTAAAAATGCATGTTAACGTTATGCAAATAGTTATGCAAACGATGTTCCCTATGCAAATGAGGTCCCACAATTAATCTCTGCACAGGGCCCCGCACCCCCCTTAGGCCACCCCTGTTTATTTATCATGATAGCTGGTTTTTACAATGAGGTGTTATTTTATTGCATTAAATATGTTTTTAACAGAAAGATGAGAACTCAGAACATTCAGCATTTGGAAGACATTTGACCAGTGGTATAAGATTCTCATCATTTTCCAGTCTCCAGCCGTCTGGGTAATCAGTATGAAGCACAGACAATTTCAGAAAAAGCACATGAAATTGTTTTCTGAGTAGACCTTTGTCAACTACCACCACACTTAAATTAATTTTAAAACTAGTTCCTAAGAATAATCTATTATAAAAGTAAAAACCTCAGGCCTGACTTTTCTGTTTTTGTGATACATCTGTAGAAGTTAGCTTTGAAGCTTCATTTTGTTCTCATGCATTCTTTAAATCCAAGGAAATTAAACTGAATTTCATGTCAGGCTACAGTGTCTGCTCTACGTAGGCCAACTGACAGGGGCGGGTCCCCCTTGAATGCTGTGGATGAACAGAGGAAGAAGAGCATTACTGCAATTTCTGGGCTAATACATTTGGAAGAGGATATAAAAATACTATTTATTTATTTATTTTATTTATTTATTAACAATTCTTATATACCGCACTATTAGACATCAGCGCGGTTTACATTGAACAGAAAACATCCGACAATTTACATATGTCTTGTCATTACATTTAACAGGAAGTAGAACTTGGAGAAACGGGGTAACTAAATACAATGGTGGTTTATACTATATACATAGGTGGTACAACAGGCACTACAGGCACCTTCCTTATGTATAAATCACAGATGCTCAACAGCCCCCAACATAACCTACACCCCCCTTGCACTCACTCATACACACACTTGCACACACAGATGTGACAGTTTAGTCAGTTGCCTAGCTAGTAGTTTCCTAGCTACCATTTCCTCTCTTATCTAATTATTTTCCACAGCATGTGGGTAAAATAATATATAATTCTAAAAACATGTGATGGAAGACGTGAAATGGTATGTGGAGATTGTAATCTTTCGCCGTTCTCTACTTTCGGTTACTCTCCGTTTGGTCCTGGGTTCATTTCACAGAGACAGTAGGGTTAGTAGCACAATAAGACAACCAAAACTGGTGTGGCTTGGAAAAAGGTCTTTATATAGAAATAGGTTTATTACATAGGTACAGAACAGAAATATAAGGTTGTTACAGAGCTGCTTCCATGTATATCAATGACTCTGTGTGTGGGTGCATGTGTGTGTGTGAGAGAGAGGGGGGGGCAAGAAGTGTGTGTCAGAGCCTCATAGCAAGAAGTGTCCCATGAATGGAGAGAGAGAACAAGGGGGGGGGGGGGCTAAGGAGAAGTGTGTATGTCTGATGAATAGGAAGAGAGATAGAGAATAAGGGGGGGGGGGTGTAAAGAGAAGTGTGTGTGTCCGATGAATAGGAAGAGAGAGATATTTTTGTCCTTCTCTGTATTTATAGTGAAGTTCTTCTCCAGCACCTCCCTTTGTCATAATTTGGTCTGTTTGGTCTGATCTCTCCTGATTAGCAAGGAGGGGCTGTTGTCTTACAGACTAATCAGGCAAACTAGGCCCATCAAGTTCTCTCCTGATTAGCAAGGAGGGGATGTTGTCTTACAGACTAATCACATCAGGTAAACTACGCTCATTAAGTCTGGAGACTGACTTCCCCAGGGGGTCAGAGCTGCCTGCAATCCAAGGTCTGGGAAAAGCCATGACACCTATGCTAGGCATAATGTCATGCTGATGTATGCTGACAGAGATTAGAACTGATATGTTGAGTTCATCATCTTCCCAATTCCAGCAATATTTTAGAAAAGGCTCTGCTAAACATCGGAACCTGTTCTAAAATAGTGCCGGAGTACTCATGTATTTTCTGCCACATGGAACCAGAGAATCCATTTTGCAAATCTACATAACTCTGCAGCTTACACATGTAAGTGTCAGCACTTACACATAGAAGTTTGTGTCTCACAACTGCAACGTGCAAGTGCCTGCAGTTATGTATGCAAGTGAGCCATCTTGTAAGCTTTCACATACATATACTTCAAATTTACTGCAGAAGCCACTTTCTTTTCTAATTTTAATTTGGAGCAGGACATAAACAATAGAGGATAAAGGAAAGGGCTAGCTGAAATGAGCACTTTTTAAAAACCTATATATGCCATGGAGCAACTGTAAATCCTGATGTGGAAAATTTTGGATATACAATACATGTGCATTCCCTATGTAAAATGGAGAATGCATGTGCAGATTTTTAACTTACCATGATACACCCCCTTACAATTTCTACATATTATGGATATCCATGTGTAAATTTAGCCCTTTCCAAAATTGCCGTTTACATGTGGATGCCATTTTCCTTGAACACTCCAATTTTCTGCATCCACGACAGTCTGTGTTCCGTGTAGGCCATAGCATGGAAATCATTTTACTTTCTCTACTCTGTGAAGTTCAGGAATCATGGGATAAAGGCAACTTTGCTCTTGTTATCACCCTTGACCTTTCCTGTACATTCGACCTCGTCAATCATTTTCTCCTCCTTTCACATCTTTCCTCTGCTGGGTTGGGTGGAACAGGACTAAGCTGGTTCAGTTCCTTTCTTTCTTCACATTCGTTCTACGTATCCATCCAAGCCGCGTCTTCCTCTTCTCGTCCCTTACCATTTGATGTCCCCCAGGGCTCAGTCCTTGTTCCCCTTCTTTTTAATGTTTTCCTGGTCCCTCTGGCTACTCTTGTCCAGCAGCAGAGTGTCTCTGCATATTATTATGTGGATGACATCCTGCTGCTTTTTGACCTGTCATCAACCACCACTAATCCGAACACAGTTGACTCATGTCTCTCTCTGGTAGCATTTTGGCTATGCAACAACCACCTTAAGCTCAACCCCTCCAAACCATTTCCTATATGGTTCACGGGCTTCCTCACCACCCCCCCAACCCCCTCCCTGGATGGCCTTTCAATTCCCTGTGTCCCCTCTGTCAAGTTCCTTGGGGTTATTCTAGATTCTTCACTCTCCTTCAACAAACAATTCAGCTCTGTGGTTAAACAAACTTTCCTCCCCCTTTGTCAAGTGCACCCCATTTGGTCTCTCCTCCCCGACTCTTCTATCATCACTCTTCTTTTGGCTTTGGTGATAGCACGATTGAATTATTGCAATATTGTTTACCTAGGCTTACCCCAGTATCAGTTGAAACATCTCCAATCAGTTCAGAATACTGCTGTTCATCTTCTTCAGCACGCCTCCCATTTTGGCCATGTATCCCCCCTTCTCATCAAGTCACATTGACTCCCTCACTCTCATCCACAAGACCCTACATTCCAGCACCCTAGCTTATTTATCCTCTCGTCTTATCCCCTATGTTCCCTCTCGTGTCCTATGTTCAGTCCACGGAAATCATTTGCATATTCCACAACCCTTGTAGGCCCATCTTGAGTCTACTCATCATGCTGCATTTTACTTTGTTGGCCCCAGTCTTTGGAATTCCCTCCCCATTGATCTCTGACTTGAGCACCCCCACCCCATGTTCAAATCTGCTCTAAAAACACATCTCTTTCAGCTTTCATATGATCTTCCAGCCTAGCTCACACCAGATTCTGCTTCCCTCTCTTCCTGTACCCCCTTTTTCCCCCCTCTCGCCTTAGCCTCCCTTACTTTACTATCACTTTCCTTTATATTAATTAGTGTTCCTTTTCCTTTAATTTTTAATATTTTCTTGTAACTTTATCCTTTTTGTAAACTGCTCTTGTATATTGTGAAGGGCGGTATATCAGGCACCAATAAACCATAAACCATTTACATGCTCAAGTATCAGATTTCCATGTGTAAATTGCAAATTAGGCTTCTAAAGTAACTCCCTGGGGGTCATTTTTACTAAAGTATGTGAGTTTTGCACTTACCTCGTATTATGTGCAAAAATTAATGTGCAGTAACTGCAAAGCCTCTGTGGTAAATACAGGGGGCATATCAGTATCCAGCATCTATCTTGCATTTACCCTGCAGGCAACACTTAGAACCTGAGCCTTTGCTCCTTGTCTTTGCAGGCAGTGTGGGAGCACCCGCACTACTTACTGACACATAAGAACATAACATAAGATATGCCATACTGGGTCAGACCAAGGTCCATCAAGCCCAGTATCCTGTTTCCAACAGTGGCCAAGCTAGGTCATACGTACCTAGCAGTTTCCCCAAAAGACACAGGTTCCACAATGCTTGTACTGGGTCAAGCATTGATATTCTGGGTCCCTTCTTAATAATGGTTTATGGACCTTTCCTCCAGGAACTTGTCCAAACCTTTTTTAAACCCAGCTACACTAACAGCCTTTACTACATCCTCCGGTAACAAATTCCAGAGTTTGATTACACATTGAGTGAAAAAATATTTTCTTTTATTAGTCTTAAATAGTTTACCCTGTAGCTTCATTGCATGTCCCCTAGTCTTTCTATATTCTGATAACGTAAACAATCGATCTACGTTTTCCCGTTCCACTCCGTTCATTAATTTATAGAATTCTGTCATATCTCCCCTCAGCCGTCTCTTTTCCAGGTTAAAGAGCCCTAACCTTTTTAGCCTTTCTTCATAGGAGTATCCTTCCATCCCCTTTACTATTATGGTGGCTCTTCTCTGATCCTTTTCTAATAATGCTATATCCTTTTTAAGATACGGCGACCAGAATTGCACACAATATTCAAGGTGCGGTCTCACCACGGAATGATATAGAGGCATTATAATATCTTTTGTTTTATTTTCCATTCCTTTCCTTATGATACCTAGCATTCTATTTGCTCTTTGGCCGCTGCTGCACACTGGCTGAGGGTTTTAACATGTTATCCACAATGACGCCTAAATCTTTTTCCTGGGTGGTGGTTCCTAATGTGGAACCTTGCATCTTGTAACCATAGTTTGAGTTGTTCTTCCCTAGGTGCATAATTTTGCACTTGTCCACATTAAATTTCATCTGCCATTTTGATGCCCAGTCTTCCAATTTATCAAGATCCTCTTGCAATTTTCCACTATCCGCTTGGGTTTTAACAACTTTAAATTGTTTTGTCATCTGCAAATTTTTTTTTTTTTATCAAATTTTGCAATACAATCCAGAAATCACACTCTGAATAAGAATCAGAATAATTAACAAAGAAACATAAGTCTCAAGATCTATCCAAAGAAAAAAAGAATAGTCGTGATGGCAATAAACAATCAACTGGTATAGCCCACAAAAAGAAAACCCCACCATATGATCCAAGAATAAAAGAAATAAACTAGGAAAATCACCCTCTGAAGAGAATTGATCATAGGAGCACTGATGTTATTACATGGCAGCCGGTATGGTAGCTTCCCCGGCTCCTCCCCCCTCCCTACTCAAAAGAAATTGCAATAGTTGCTTAGACTCAAAAAACAGAAACTGCTTCGATTGAAAATTAACCATACATTTACAAGGGTATCGTAACTTAAATTGCGCGCCCAAGGCAAGCGTCCTCTGGCGCAAAGCCAAGAACGCTCTCCTCCTCTTTTGCGTTTCCCTAGCCAAATCAGGAAATATGAGAATTTTTGAGCCCAAGAACTGTGATGCAGATATTCTACGGAAATACAATTTAAGCACAATATTGCGATCTGACTCGATGACAAAATTAACCAACAAAGTGGCCCTGCTGGTAACCACCTCTAGTGAGCTCTCTAAAAACTCAGAAAGATCCATTTGAGAGGGGCCAGACTCTGCAGAAGAATTCCGCTGAACTCCAGCCTCCAAAGCCGATATAGACACATACTGAGCTCTCACTATTGTTGGCAACGATTCAGCAGGCATCTGAAGTACTTCAATAAAGAACTTACGGACCAAGTCCAAGGGTGCCATCAAAGGAGATCGAGGAAAGTTCAAAAATCTAAGATTATTCCTTCGAAGCTGATTATCCAGATACTCAACTTTCCTCGCTTGAACTAAATGATCCTGAGCAAAGGCCGCTCCACGGGACTCAAGGTCCTCCACCTTCAATTCCATTTGAGTAATTCTTGTAGACTGCACCGCAGCCTCTGTAGTCGTCAGAGCGCACTGAGCTTTTACTGCAGCCAATTCCTGAGAAAAACCCCCAATAATAGGGAGTAGAGATTGCTGGAGAGCCGATATAGATTCCCATAAGCTATCTAAAGTCACTCGCGCTGGTTTTTCTACCTTCTCAGGGAACCGGAACGCCAAAGAACCGGTAGAGCAGGATGCCGACTGTTCCGAGCACTGGTCTCCACCACCAGGAAAAATGGCCAGGCGTTCTCCCTCAACATCGACACCAGCTCCAGCAACCGCTGCCATTGACTTCCTCATCGGAGTTGAACTCCCAGCAGCCAGGAGAGCTCCCTGACCCGGAGATACCCCTCCCAGCTGCTCAACTCTGAGACGGCTTCCGGGCTGAGCTGGAGGCGCCTGTACAGGGCTCAAAACAACCCCCTCCATGCTCAGACCCGTTGAATCGCTCAAAGGATCCGCCGAAGCCATGGCGCTGGAAAAAGTGCAGAACCCGGCAATGCACCAACCTATCCGACGGGGTCGAGGCCACAGGGGGATTCTGTGCTCGCTGTTTGCACTTCTTTCCCATAGGTAAGCAGTGCAGCGGCTGGCGTAGAGAACTCCACCTCAGCGTCTCACTCCTCCGCCATCTTGGATCTGAGCCCTTCTCATCGTCATCTGAAAATTTGATAATCTGACTCGTTATTCTTTTTTCCAGGTCATTTATGAATATGTCAAAAAGCAGCGTATCCAGCACAGATCCCTGGGGTACACCACTATTCACCTTTCTCCATTGGAAAATTGGCCATTTAGCCCTACCCTCTGCTTTCTATCTTTTAACCAGTTTCTGATCCACAATAGTACACTGCCTCCTATCCCATGACTCTTTAGTTTTGCCAAAAGTCATGAGGGACCTTCTCAAAGGCTTTCTGAATGTCCAGATATGCTATATCAACTGACTCACCTTTATCCACCTGTTTATTCACACCTTCAAAAAAACAAAACAGATTAGTAAGACAAGATCTTCCTTGTCTAAAGCCATGTTGGCTGTCTCCCATTAGGCCATGACTATCTACATGCTGAGTAATTTTGTTCTTTATGATGGTTTCTACCATTTTTCCCAGTACTGACGTCAGGCTCACCGGTCTGTAATTTCACGGATTACCCCTGGAGCCCTTTTTAAAAATTGGCGTTACATTGGCGATCCTCCAATCTTCAGGTATTACAGATGATTTTTTTTTTTTTAATTTTTTATTTATAAATTTTTTCAAAATTACAAAGAAAACAATCCAATATCCATTAGATAATTACATGAGAAAACAGTACAAAAGGGAAATCAGATATTTAGACCACTTCAAGGAGGAGTGCGGCATACTCTAATACAAAACCGAATGGCTCCTAGAGGAATCTAACAAAACTCCATTAATAGAGACACTAATCAACTTTTGTCTTTAAGAAAATCAACCAAATGTTTGGGATCAAAAAACATATACCGATTACCTTGGTATAAAATAAGGCATTTACATGGAAAACGCAAATGAAAGACAGCCCCTATGGCCAACACACGTGGACGCAGCTCTAAAAACGCTTTGCGCCGCACCTGTGTGGCCCGTGACACGTCAGGAAAAATTTGAACTGCCTGACCACAAAACTTTTCAAACTTCTTTGGAAAATATGCCCTCAATATTTTATCTTTGTCTAATTCAGATATTAAAGAAACAAGGAGAGTAGCTCTACAGATGATTTTAATGAAAATTAACAGATTACTAATAGCAGGTCTGCAATCTCATATTTCAGCACCCTTGGATGTATACCATCCTGCTCAGGTGATTTGCTACTCTTCAGTTTATCAAATAGTTGTAAGACATCTTCCCGATGTACCGATATTTCCTTCAATTCTTCCGCACCTTTAAATACCACTTCAGTCATGGGTAACATCCCTACATCTTCCTCAGTAAAGACCGAAGCAAAGAATTCATTCAGTCTCTCCACTCTCGCCTTGTTGCCTCTTAGTGCCCCTTTAACCCCTCTATCATCTAATGGACCAACAGACTCTCGCACAGGTTTTTTGCTATGAATGTACTTGAAAAAGTCTTTATTTCGTGTTTTTGCTTCCGCAGCAAGCTTCTTCTCAAATTCTCCCTTTGCCTGCCTTAACAATGCCTTGCATTTGAGCTGCCAGTGCTTGTGCTGTTTCCAGGTTTCATTGTTTGGCTCTTTTTTCCATTTCCTGAAAGATGCTTTTTTGGCAACAACAGCCTCTCTGACCTCTCTGACCTCACCTTTAAACCATGCTGGCAGTTTTTTGGACTTTCTTCCACTTTTCTTATAGCATGGAATACAGCTGGTCTGGGCTTCCAAGATACTATTTTTCAACAACACCCAAGCTTGATGTAAGTCTTTAACCTTTGCAACTGCTCCTTTTAGTTTTTTCTTAAATATTTTCCTCATTTTATCATAGTCTCCCTTTCGAAAGTTTAAAGGTAGTACTGTGGGTTTCCTTACTATCCCTCCTCCACTAATTAAATCAAACTCAATCATGTTATGGTCACTATTGCCAAGTGGCCCCAACACCCTTATCTCTTACACAAGATCTGGTGTTCCACTAAGGACTAGGTCTAATATGGCTTCCCCTCTGGTCGCTTCATGAACCAGCTGCTCCAAGAAGCAGTCATTTATTTCATCTAGGAACTTTATCTCCCTAGCATGACCTGCCATGACACTGACCCAGTCGATACTGGGGTAATTGAAATCACCCATTATTATTACTGTGCTGTAACGTTTGTTAGCTTCCTTGATTTCTTTGAGTATTTCATCATCCATTTCTTCATTCTGGCCAGGCGGTCGATAGTACACCCCCACTGCCATCGCCTTCCCCTTTTTACATGGAATTTCAATCCATAGAGATTCTACAGCAAATTTTGTTTCCTGCAAAACTTTAATCCTTTCTGACTCAATGCCCTCTCTAACATAGAGCGTAACCCCTCCACCAATTTGATCAGCTCTATCATTACGATATAGTTTGTACCCAGGTATCACAGTGTCCCACTGGTTGTCCTCCTTCCACCATGTCTCTGATATTCCAATCATATCTAACCTCTCATTTAGTGCTATATATTCTAACTCTTATATCTTATTTTTTAGACTTCTAGCATTTGCATACAAGCATTTTAGAGACTGTATTTTATTCATATTAATCTGGCTGTTGGTAGACATGGGTAATTTGGTATCTTTAAGCTCTGTCTGCTCCATACTCGAGGGCATTTGGGCTACTTTACTCTTTTTTGGAACCTCTCTACTTTTGGTGGTATCCTTCAAGGATACATTCTTCTGAACCATGCGCTCTTGGGTGACTGTCGGCTTTCCCCTATTATCTAGTTTAAAAGCTGCTCTATCTCCTTTTTAAAGGTTAATGCCAGCATCCTGGTTCCATCCCGGTTAAGGTGAAGCCCATCCCTTCGGAAGAGCCCCTCCTTTCCCCAGAATGTTCCCCAGTTCCTATCAAATCCAAAACCCTCATCTCTGCACTATTGTCTCATCCACGCATTGAGACTCCGGAGCTTCTGCCTGCCTTTTGGGTCCTGTGCGTGGAATGGGAAGCATTTTGGAGAACACTACCCTGGAAGTTCTGGATTTCAACTTCCTACCTAAAAGCTTAAATTTAGCCTCCAGAACCTCCCTACCACATATTCCTATGTCATTGGTACCGACATGTACCAAGACAGCAGACTCCTGCCCAGCACTATCTAAGAATTTATCTAGGTGGCGCGTGAGGTCCGCTACCTTCGTACCAGGCAGGCATGTTACCAGGCGATCCTCACGTCCACCAGCCACCCAGATATCTACATGCCTAATGATCGAATCACCCACTATAACGGCTGTCCTAACCCTTCCCTCATGGGCACATGGCCCTGGAGAAACTTCCTCGGTGCGAGAGGGTTTTACATCACCTGGAGGACAGGTCCTAGTTACAGGATCACTTCTTGCCAAATGAGGGTGTTGCTCTCCTGTCACATGACCTCTCTCCTCCATGGCAATAGGGATGCTGCCAGACTGGAGGTGGGACTTCAGGACTATATCCCTGTAGGTATCGTCTATGTACCTCTCTGTCTTTCTTATGTTTTCCAAGTCTGCTACTCTAGCCTCTAGAGAACGGACTTGTTCCCTGAAAGCAAAGAACTCCTTGCACCTAGTACACACATAAGACCTCTCACCAACTGGGAGAAAATCATACATGTGACACTCGATGCAAAAGACTGGAAAGCTGCCATCTCACTGCTGGACTGCTGTCTGCATCTTAGTTTTAAGCTTGTGCTTAGATCTAAGTTCTTTACTTACTAAGGGTTGCTGTGGATACACTTATTAAAAGAGGGCTGCTACACAGTACCCTGTCCTGTGCTGCTGAGGTAAGCTGTGACCAACTTCCTGGGTGATTAACAGTCCTTGCTTGGATAGAAGGAGTCTTTCAAAATGGCCTTTTGACCTGCCACCTGGTGTTAACACCTATTGAAAATGTTTCACAGGTCTCTTGCCCCCTAGGTAGAAGGCCTCTTTGTAACGGTCTCTAGAAGACTTTATTTGTTGTTCAAAGAGTACTGACCCTGTTTTGCCTTTTATGCTAAGTTATATTCTGATTTGATTTAAATTACAGCTCTTTGCTGCTGCTAGGCTCTGACTTATTATGAAATTTAAACTACAAGCTCTCTGCTGGGTTCTAAATTTAACCAGAAAGCTCTCTTCTCTGTTTTAAATTTAAACTTAAACTGCTGCTACTAGGCCCTGACTGATTTAACAAAAAACACTGGGTTCACAGATTAATTAGCTTTAATACAAATAAGTCCTTTCAGAAAATTCCCAGAAGTATATACTCACAATTGCAGATCTCTCTCCAGAAGTAGCAGTCCCTTTTTCTAGTCCTTCAAGGCTATACAGAAAACATCGCATGGTACCCAACTACTCTCCCAGACCCAATCCTCCCACCATACTCAAGTCACCCAGTGGACCTAATCTTCCCTCTTCAGCACTCCACTTTCCAGAAAATGAAATCATCCAAGCAAGAGTAATATTTCAGAGCCCCTCCCCCCAATGCCCATTGGCTGACAAGCCCCTAGACTCTATCCTACCAGAGAACACCTCCATGAAGCTGAGTTCCTAAACATCAGCACCGCCCTCTCCCCATCCCCACCCTCTAGCCCTCTCTGCTCCCTTTGGTCCTCCTCCACTCCTGTCCCAGCTGTTGGGGGTCTCTAAATGGCAATGGTAACCCCTAGGAATAGTTTCATAGGGGTTACCATTGAGGGGCTACCACATTGAGACCTGCAGCAGTTAATGCAAGAATGGAGAGAGCAGCTGATACAGAGGGATCGGGTGGAGAGTGGGGGTGGGGATAGGGTGGAGGGGTTCCTGCTTTGTGGGGGGCTGCTATTTGGAGACCCAGCTTTCTGGGGAAGCTTCTGGGGGGGGGGGGGGTTGGTTTAGGAGCTTGTTGGCTGCTGGACATTGGGTTGGGGGGGACATTGAAAACCAGTTCTGGCTTGGGTGATTTTGCTTTCCAGAAGGTGTAGTGATAAAGGAGGGGGACCAGATCTGAGGAATTGAGTATAGGGAGAATCAGGTCCTGGGAAGGGGATTCCATGGGGGGGGGGGGAGGTCCAAGAGCAGGGTGCTTTGACTAGGGGTCTTCACTGATTTTTGCCTTAACGTGAGCAGCAGCTGTGCTACTATATTGCCAGTGGCTAGCTGCACTTATTACCATGTCTTGATGCGGTGTTAGGTGCAGATCTGCTATCAGCAATCATGACAGTTAGCATGGGTTCAATTCCCACATAGGGACAAGTAACCTCAGGCCAGAGGGACTGGGGTCTCTATTCCCATAGCCACTCCTTGTTACCTTGGGCAAGCCACTTAACCCTCCATTGCCTCAGGTATGCTTAGATTGTGAACCCTTCAGGAATGAGGGAATAAAAAGTGCCTGTTAGAATATATCTGTAAACTGCTCTGATACACACAGTAAAGGGCAGTATATCAAGTGCCTAAAACCATTAACCATGCGGTACAGTCTGGTGCACTAGCACACCCACACTCCACCCTGAACCTTTCCCGATCCCACCGAAACTGATGCTAAGCACTTAGCATGTTTTGTTTTTTCATGGAGGTGTTTTCATTATGTGCTAACAGTTATCATGCGGTAAAACCTGCTTCGAGTGCTTACTGCACATTAGTAAAAGGGCCCCATAGAGTGTGTGTCTTGCCAGCTTCTCTTGCTGTTTCTCTCTTATCAGAAAACTGAAATCTAGTCCATTTTTTGATTTAGTGGTGACACAGGTTCTGTATTTTTGTTTCTATTTTTGAAACAGCTGGAGTCTTCAAATTGTTGAAATTTTAACCACATATATTCACCTTTCATAATGTAATTGTCGTGAATCTATATTACTATATTCATTCGTACAGTTGAACAGATCCAGGTTAGAAGTATGACATGCATCTGTCAGCACAGAGTATCATGGACATTTGTAATCTGCCATATTTCAAAAGAATCGATGATATAGAGACATATTCGTATTTATAATGTTTTTCAGGTGTCAGCATTTTCAACGTGGGAAAAGGAATTGCACAAAATAGTTTTCGATCCACGCTATCTTTTACTAAATTCTGAAGAACGCAAACAGGTGTGTCTCAATGAGCATAATGGATGTAGATTCAAGTTCTGTATCATGTGTGAAGGTCAGTTCATCCTTAATGTGTGTGGAAGAACAGAAAACTGCTTTTGCTGGCAGTGTACAGCTTGGGATCATTTTGAAATGCCAGGCAGGTTTGCAATCCTGCGGCTACATTGCATTCAGGCGACTGAAAGCATATCTGTAAAGGGAAGCCTCATGCAATATTTTCCTTTGCATATGGTCCAGTCGGAGGGCACAGACTGATCAAGCGGAAGGGTAGCCTAGTGCTTAGAACAGCAAGGTATGGCCCACTGAAATCAGGGTTCAAGTCTCACTGATCCTGGTGGAAATTGCTCAACTGTCTCTTGTTTGTGATATAAATTGATTGTAAGCAAGACAGAAAAGTATCTAGATGCAACTTGCCTTGAACTGCTACTGAAAAGACAATCTAAATCCAGTGTTATTTTTACTGCATATATTTGTATCTGCTTTCAAACAAATGGCACTAGAACTGCCAACGTATATATAGGGCATTTCTGCCTCACCTACTCTTGCTCCTTGCTCCTTTTCAGGTGGGTGAAAGTAGGTACACTGTGAATAGTGTATATACTTTTCCCTCACAGGGCCTGATTCCGTCCCACATGTAGACCCCCTCTGTGTATCTGGCCTGAACCGGTCACACAGTGGGGATCGCAATTCTGATCCCGTGGGGCACTTCATGTTGCCATGGCACCATGGCTCCATTTAAAAGCCGTGATGCCGGCCACCTGAAAAAGGGGTTACTTCCCCGCAGCCCAACCCCTGATCTGGCCTCCTAAGGCCAGGGTCGGGCTGCGGGGAATAAACCCTGGCCTCCCCCTGCCCCATCCACGCCCCGGGCAATTAAAACAAATTCCAAGAGAAAGGTCCATATACCATTAAGATAGGCTTAGGGAAAGCTGCTACTTATCCCCAGGGGTAAGCTGCTTGAAATCGAACTTACTTTTGGTATCCTGCCAGGTTCTTGTGACCCGTATTAGCCGCTCTTGGAAACAGGATACTGGGCTTGATAAGTCCCATGTCGACATGTAAATGGGCTTTTGCCAGCAAAAAAACATTTTTTGAAAACTGCCCAAAACACTTCTGAAAACACTGGGGGGGGTTATTCTATTTTCAAAAACAAGAGGCAGAATTTCAATGGATGTTCTACTGATAGTGTGCATGCATTCATTTCAACCTGCACAAAGCGCGATTCATTTTGAAACATATCATGCCCACATACATTTTGGATAAAGTAGTACGATTGTGGTGTTAGTCCACTTGAACAATAGATAAAAGAAGAAAAAAAAAAGACAATGAGGTGATACTTTTTTGTTGGACAAACGTAATACATTCTTGGACTAGCTTTTAAAGATTACAGCTTTTTACTTCAGGTCTAGACAGTATGAGCAACAGATGACAATACCCATAATATATAAGTTATTTACAAAAGCATTTCTTTGAGGTGGCATTAAGTACATCCTTGCTAATGTCAGCAGTTGTGGTTAGCGCATACCTATAATGCCATAGCCGTGATACACTATCATTGACTATGTTCCGCCCCAACCCACCCTTTCTCCGCCCAGTCATGTGCTAACCTGTCCGTGTCGGATTTTTAGCACAGGGTCCCATGCTGACTTTTAATGTGTCATGCTTACAGCGTGCTAAACCTCACACTTAGCGTGGTTTAGTAAACTTCTGAGAAAGTATATGCCAAATTACCAATGGCTAAAATTTCGCTTAGTCAAAAGATTTAGATAGATTAACTACTTTTACCTCATGAAAGACGCTTTAGCATTTATGGAGTAAGCTCTATAAATATTTCTTTGTACTCAAACAATGATGTCTTTACAATTACAAGAATGTGTTCTGCTTTATCAACTGGACTTTTGTTGATTGTGATATCTTGCATTATTCCAGCAGTCTGATGTTGTAGCATATGAGCTGAGACCAGAGATAGGGCATTTAACCTGAGGTAGTCCTTGGTCCTTGTCAGGCTAATCTAATTGTGTGAATGAGTGTCGAAGGAAAATGCTTGAAGTGGTATCCTTCAATTTTAGCAAGGCTTTTGATAAATCTCCACCCTGGAACATAAATAAAATGAGTTACCTAGGTATGTATCCAGAACCAGCTGACTGGGTGAGAAAATGGCTGGAAGGAAGGCACATGTAAATGACATTCCTTCTGAGAAATGGGGTGTTACCACACAGGAAATGGTTCTAGTTTTGTTCAACATTTAGGCAAACAATATTTGTTGTTGGTATTGTTGGTTTTGCAGATGATGCTAAAACCTACAACAAGGTGGAAAGCCCAAAAGGCATAGAAAACAAGCATTATTCAAAGGAACTGACAGAATAGTTTAGGAAATTATGCCAAAAAGTGCAAGCCAAGGGATTTCATACTAGGTGATCTAAAGCTGGTCTGTGTGACAAGGCGGCACATCAGAAGAGAAATAACCATCAGAAAAAAAGAGGTGCAACAAGATTATGCAAAATAGTCCAAAGAGGCAAGGTATTATAAGAGCAAAAAGGTATATTTCTATCACAGGTAAAACAATAAGTCAAGGTTTTATAGATACTTTCATAAATATATATATCATAAATTATACACTAAGGGGGGGTGTCATTCTGTGCCATGAATAGCAGAGATATATGTCCTGTCGAGATAAACATCCCCACTATTCATCCCTCTGCTACCCTGGTGCAAAGGCCCCCCCCCCCATACGTATAGCTTTGTTGTATGGGGAGCCGTAGATGGGAATGGGAGGGGGAGGTCTGGAGGTGGGATGAGGGCGGGGCAAGACCCCGGACGTGCAGGGCCGATTCAGAGGTCGGCCCTGTATGTTCGGGGTCAGCCAGGTAGACGGGAGACTTATTCCACCTCTGAGGTGGCGGATGGCGGGGACAGACAGTTGAGGGGCAAAGGGAGTTCTCTGTAGCCCAACCCTGGCCAAGGGAGGCCGGATTGGGGGTCAGGCTGCAGGGAAAGGGCATTTTGGGTCGGTGGCCAGGGATCGCGGCTTTGTAATGGAGCCGTGCTACCATGGCAATGAGACGCCATGGCACGGCAACTCCATTGCAGAGCCAGGCTAAGTTAGGCAGGTATGTGGCTGGGCATGCGGCCGATCAGAATCAGGGCCTGGCCTGCACATCCAGGCCGTAGACCCGATTCTGATCCCACGGGCACATCTAACCCCTGCAGGATCAGAATCAGGTTTACCTCTGAATGCCCCGATGCTAATCAGCAGTACAGGAGCTGGACGGCCAGTAGAGAATCAGCCTCTAATTGGTAAATAAAAATACACACTGATTGGTAAACACATGAGCTAAGTAGAAATATGACAAGAGACATTAAATGACCATTTTTCAGAAACTGTCTGAATAGGGGGCCATTCAGTGTTTCTAAAAAATAACAAAATATATGTATTACATTATGCTTCTATTTAGGAAACTGTACAAGTTGTTTTTTCATGCACTGCCTCAATTGTATGCAAACATGTTGCACACATATTCACTGTGGGCATTTTAAAAACCTGACCTTCTATGAGTCCCTCCAACAAGTTGGAGAAACATTGTTCTGGTGAATTAATTTTAATGAATAAAGATTTATTAGAAATGAATCAAAGGTATATGTGTTTTTCTTTTTCTTTTCCATTGACAGTTTCTTCCTGCATCATGGAGCTTCTAGCTTAATCAGAAGTAGTTTCTACTGGGTTTTCACACAATGAGGATAATTTTATATGCAGTAGGACACTCGGTCAGAGACGGAAAGTCTAGGTCCACGCATGCAAAACTGACCACAGATGGGGGCATATTCAAAAGAATGAATGCGGTTTGCAGGAATATCCCAGTGAGTGTGATATTCAACGGTGCATAGCCATTTTGTGTCACTGAATATCCCCTCCTAACACTGCTGCATAACCCAAGGCTAATTGCATGGCATCGGGGCATTCTGGGTGTAGCGCTTGAGTTAACCAACTAAAAAGCTGGCCTAACTTTGGCCAGTTTAGCTATCCGTACAGCAGTTGAGCGTACAAACCAGATATTCAGTATTAGTGCTGGATATGACCCAAGCATTTAATATCAGGTCTAATTTAAAACAACAACAGCTAACTGCTTTACAAGCACTGGCCAAAAGTGCCATTGAATATCAGCCCCAAAGTCTTTATAAAATGCATGAGGTGCAGTGGGAAAAAAAATGTTTGGCATAACACATAACAGAAGAAGCAATTTTATAAACAAGCAGTTTTTGAAAAAGAACAGCGACGCTCAACAGCTTTGCACATATAAGTTCACGTATAAATGGTGATTTTGCTATTTATGGGGGCAATTTTGTAAAAGACTTTTACATGCAAACCCTGCTTTATGTGCCTAAAGGCCTCTTATAAAATTGCTCCATTAATTATGTGCATAGAAGAACAGGTGATGACTCTCATCCCTCACCATCCTCCAAGATGTTCCTGTTCCCCTCATCAGTCATTTCACATACCTCTGAGACACTTCAAAGCAATTCAGTCTTATCTGGGACAGGCAGCCTAGCATACTGTGATCTATGCCAGTATCATTTCCTAAGTAGACCACTGTAATGTGCTTGCTGGCTCCTCTCAACTAAAATGATTACAGACAGCCCAAGTTACTGCTGTATGACTGCTATCTCAGGTCTGTTGATATGACTATGGAACACCACTGCTTTATCACCATCATTGGTTATCAGTTTTCTGCATAGGTATCTTTATAAAATAGCCTCAAAATAAGTGTCTACTAAGATCTCCAGCCTAAGCAATCTGTTAAAAAATCACCCTCTTTAACAATCGGCTCAGGTTGGCACTCTTGCATTTTAGGCATGTTGTGTACAATATCGTGAGAAATAATTGGAAATATTCCAACTGTATGCCATCATAATATTTTAATAGTATATTCAAAGGTATACAACAACAAAAAATGTTTGCACAATTTAAAACGTAGTAATTTCTGAGGAAAACAAAAACCTAAATATGACATGGACCAGATTAGCGGCACCCTTTACTAATATTTGGTTGGCCAACACTTAACAGTGATGATAGCCTCCAAATGTTTCTTATAGCCATCTATAAGTTTCATACATCTGTCTGCTGGTTGTTTCTCCCACTCTTCAACTGTGATTTGTTCCAGTTTATAAATGTTTCCAGGATTCTTTTTACTAATGGCAGATTTCAGCTCTTTATTGGATGTAGATCAGGACTCATTACTGGCCAGTTGATAACAGTCCATTTTTTCCTTTTTAACCATTCTTTTGTACTTTTGGATGTACTTTGTATGTCATTGTCCCACTGAAAGACACATGACCTTCGACCCAGACCTAGTTTTTTGACACTAGGTAGCACATTTCACTCCAAAATGCCTTGGTAGTCATTTGATTTCTGATTTCTTTAATACATTCCAGGCCTGCAATTCTGAGGCATCAAAATAGCCCCACAATATTATGGAACCTCCACCATCATAGGCGGCTCTATAATGAGGCCAAGTGAGGTGGTGGCCTCAGGTGGCAGCTTTTTGGGGGCGGCAAAATTGCCCCCAAAAAGACCACCATCACCGCCTCACTCAGCCTTTAAAATAAAAGAAAAAAACAAAATTCCGGCGCAAGAAGCAGCAATGGCAGAATGAGGAGGATTTTCTGTTTCCCATCAGTGCCTTGGGCAGTGGCAGAATGAGGAGGATTTCCTGTTTCCCATCAGTGCCGTGGGCTCAGCTTTAACAGAACCGTGGTTAAGGGAAACACTGTCCCTTCGCCTTGGCTCTGCAAAGCGGAGCCGGGGAAACCAGCAGGCTCTCCGGGGGGGGGGGGTGGCAGGCGGCCACAGGGCTCTTCATTCTGCCGCTGCCGCCACTAGAGCAGCAGCAGCTGCTGCTTCTTATGCCGGAGGTTTTTTTTTTTTTTTTCAATTTCCCTGGGTTGGGGGGGAGGGGTCTAGGACTGGAACTGAGCTGATAGGGGGGGTAGGACAGGAACTGGACTGATTGGGAGGTTTAGAACTGGAAATGGGCTGATGGGGGGTTAGTACTGGAAATGGGATGATCGGGAGGGGGGCTAGGACTGGTAATGGTCTATGGGAGGGTTAGAATTGGAAATGGGCTGATGGGGGTGTTAGGAGTAGAAATCGAGTAATGGGAATTTAGAACTGGAAATGGACTGATCAGGAGGGGGGCTAGGACTGGTAATGGGCTATCGGGGGGGTTAGAACTTGAAATGGGCTTATGGGGGGGTTAGGACTGGTAATGGGTTATGAGGGGGTTAGAACTGTAAATGGGCTGATGGGGGTTAGTACTGGAAATTTTATTTATTTTAATTATTTACATTCTCTTATATACCGCGCTATTCTGCATCAGTGTGGTTTACATTGAACAAACTGAAATTACATTGAACAGGGCATTATAACTTGGAGATAACTATTTTATGGGGAACGTGAGCTGTGGAGGGTTAAGTGGCTTGCCCAAGACCACAAGGAGCACCTGTGGGACTAGAAACCCCAGTCCTTCCGGCCCAAGGTTGCTGTCCTCTAGTAGGATTTGAACCCTCGACTTTCCGGTCTGAAGTACCTTGCCCCAACCACTAGGCCACTCCTCCACTCCAATGGGCTGATTGGGAGGGGGGCTAGGACTGTTAATGGGCTATGTGGGGGTTAGAACTGGAAATGGGCTGATGGGGGGGTTAGAACTGAAAATTGACTGATGGGGGTTTAGAACTGGAAATGGACTGATCAGGAGGGGTGTTAGGACTGATAATGGGCTATCGTGGGGGGGGGGTGTAGAACTGGAAATGGGCTAATCGGAGCCTAAGACTGGTAATGGGCTATCGGGGGAGGGCTAGGACTGGAAATAGACTGATGGGGGTTTAGAACTGGAAATGGGCTGATGGGGGGGATAGGACTGGTAATGGGCTATGGGGGGCGACTAGAACAGAAAATGGGCTGATTGGGGTGCTAAGACTGAAAATGCACTTATTGGAGGGTAACGACTGGTAATGGGCTGATTGGGGGGGCTAGGACTGGGGTGGGCTGATAAAGAGGATAGGACTAGAAATGGGCTGGGACAGGAAATGGGCTAATAGGGGAGGGGAGGAGAGTGCTGCTGGCCCTGGAAGAAAACTAGGGGCTAGGGCTACAAATGGGTTGATGCAGGGGGGGGGGGAGGAGATGGTAGAATAGGACTGGAAGGGAGCGGATACTGAGAGGGTCTGCCAGGGGAAGGATGGGGCAGGAAGGGAAGGAGAGGGCTGGAAAGGAGCTGACACCTTGAATGTACCGAAGGGGGACTGGAAGGGAGCTGACACTTGGAGATGGGAGTGGTAGGTAGCTGGGTAATAGGGAGGAGGCTGGAAGGGAGCTGACATGTGAATGGCACTGGAAGAGAGATGGACAGATAGGGTAGGGTGGCTGGAAGGGAGCTGCCTGGGGGGGTGGCACTGAGAGTGAACCTGAGCTGATACCTGGGATGGTATTTGGACTAGAAGGGGCTGGACAGTGGGAAAGGAGGGGGACTGGAAGGGAACGGACACAAGTGGCAGTCATGGGAATGCAAGGTGGTTGACATTGGAAGGTACTGGGGGGGAGGACTGGAAAGGGGACTGATACTGGGGATGGTTACTGAAACTGGAAATGGGCTGATGGAAGGAAGTGAAGAAAACAAAAGAAGAGATAAGAAATGGGCAGATGGACCATGGACCATAGACCACAGAAAGAGAGCTAAGAGAAGACAGGAAAGCAGAAGCCTCAGATCGGGACCAGCATGATCAGAGAATAAAATGGTCAGACAACAAAGGTAGAAAAAATAATTTTATTTAATTTTGGTGATTGAACTTTGTGCTATTTTTATATTTTACACAGTATTGGGGAACTGCATCTCTTATTTATCTGATGTTGCACTGCATGTGGACTCTGGCTTCCTGGGGTTTCAGTTTAAATTTTGTCTACATATTTTTATTTTTACTTTAGATTGTGGTTACTTATTCTGTACTTGGTGAAGGTCGATGTTGTGCGTGTGTGACTGAGGCCAGGTGTTCTGTTAACATGAAGTTTGTATATAAAGATCTATACTATACTGTAGTAATTTGACTTGTTCAGCTTTTCAAATAGGTGTATGAATGTTCCAGGGCCCACTGTAGTATTTACAGTGACACTTTTTTTGGATGGGCTCCTTATGTGACCTTTGGAAGTTTGTGCTAATATGGTATGGTATGGTAGGTTTGCTTTTTGTTGTAAGGTTTTTTATTAGTTCACAATATGCCTGGTACTGGAGAATAGTGGTTGTTGTTGTTGTTGTTAGTGAGATGATCAGAATCAGATTTTTTTTTTTTAATATTGAGTTTGGTGGGTGAATGTCCTGGTTCTGCTCTGCACCTACTGTGGATGCAAAATATATGTTGAAAAAGAAAAAGGGAGAACCATAACGCAGTTTATAACAAAATAAAAATGGGTTATAATTTAGTTTTATAAACTGTGCTATTGATTCTTGCTGTCTTTTAGTTCCTTGGTGTGCAAAGAGGACCGTACCTAGCCCTGTGCAAGCAGTGCAGCCGCACAGGGCACAAAGGCTTGGGGGGCGCATTTCGGCTCTCTGCTGTAGCCCTGATGCCGCTGGCAGGACAATAGCAGGCAGTTAAAATGCGCCCAAAGCCTTTTCGCAGCACTTTAAGCAAGTCTTGTCCCTCCCTCCTCTGACACGATGTACCCCTTTAAAGTTTGATGTTTGGTGATGATGACTTTTCTGATGGCCTCATGCCTCTTGTCTTCATCATTGTGAAAATGGAACTGGGAATGAATGCAGTCATTTTAAACATTAGAACCATCATTCATTGGTTGATTCAAGTCATCTGAGTACTGACAATTGATCAAAAGTGTGTCTAATTTGACTGCAGTGGGAATGTGGTTCTTCTATTCAAACTAATTTGAATTGTTTATAAGGGTGCCAATAATTATGTCCTATACTATAAACCTGAAGAATAAACCCGTGCCAACTATATGTCCTGAAAACAAGTACATTTTTGTTGAATCATTTTCCATGAAAGAGATACTCTTTCTCAAAGCAAATCCTCCGTTTTATTCTATTTAAAAGGGAATTAACCCTTCACACCACACAAAGGGATAATACCATAATTTCCCCCAGAATAACTTAGCTGAACTTGAGTGCTCTGAAAAGTAGTTGGACTCCAGCAGTAACACCTTTCCATCTGATTGGCATCAAGCCTTACTCAATAATGGGTATTCCGCGTGCCCATTAGCAATATCAAACTCTGGAAAACACTCTCCAGCTTTCCAACTTGTGTATTATATCTGCTGCAATTCAGTACCATTCAAACCGCTACACAACGTTGCGTTTCAGGCCTCTGAATCTCCCGGCCCTTCTTCATGCATATTGCATCATGCAGTCACTTCTCCTCCTTACAATTTTTTGGTCTAACCCAATCATGTGACTATTACCCAATGTTGCTAATCCATGTTGGAACAAATGATACTGCCAGGTATACCTCAGAACATATCAAAAGTGACTTCCTGGCTCTGGGACAGAGGGTGAAGCAGTTAGGTGCACAGGTGGTGTTCTCTTCAATCCTCCCTGTTGAGGGTAAAGGCCAAGGCAGAGAGGCTTGCATCCTGGAGATGAATGCATGGCTGCGTGGGTGGTGTCATCGAAAGCGTTTTGGTTTCCTAGACCATGGGATGCTGTTCCAAGGGTTGCAGAGCAGAGATGGCATCCATCTGTCCAAGAAAGGTAAACGCATCTTCGGTACTAGACTGGCTAATCTACTGAAGAGGGCTTTAAACTAGATTCGTTGGGGATGGGTGAAGAAAGCCCCCAGGTAAGTGAAAGCCCCCAGGTAGGTGATACATTAAATACCTTTATGGAAATGGGTAACAGGGGTAACATATGGAAAGCAGTGTGTATTAATGCCCGTAGCATGGGAAATAAGATCCCTGAAGTTGAAGCTTTGGTGGGAGTGGCTGACTTGGATTTAGTGGCAGTTACAGAAACATGGTTCACAGAAAACCATGACTGGGATGTAACTATACCTGGCTATACTTTATTCAGAAAGGACAGGATAGGAAGAAGGGGAGGAGGAGTGGCACTATATGTAAAAACTACTATTAAAGCTTTGGAATTACAGAGCTTAAAAGGGAGAGAGGAGGCATTGTGGGTTAAACTAGAAAGAGGGAAAGAGAAATCTATTTGCATTGGTGTGATATACAGACCTCCCTCACAAGAGGAAGAGGTGGACAGAGAGTTAATTGAAGACATACGCAGCATTATTAGGAAAGGGGAAGTGCTACTGATAGGAGATTTCAATATGCCAGATGTTGATTGGCACATTCCTGCTGCAGTATCATCTAGAAGTAAGGAGATCCTGGATTCTCTACAGGGAGAATTATTCAGGAAATTGGTAACAGACCCCACACGTGAAGGGGCCATACTGGACTTGGTGCTTACCAATGGTGAAAGTGTTTCTGATGTTGTAGTGGGAGATCATTTTGCATCCAGTGATCACCAGATGGTGTGGTTCAGTATTAGGACTAGGGCTGTTAGAATCCATTCCAAGGTGAGGATCTTAGACTTTAGGAAGACTAACTTTGCGAAGACGGGCCAATACCTCAGGGAGTCGTTAGTGGGATGGGAACAGCTGGGGGATGTAGAAAAACAGTGGGCAAAACTGAAAGGGGGTATTTTAAGGGCAACCAACCTTTTTGTTAAAATGGTAAATAAAGGCAAAAGGAAAAGGAGACCTCTAGGGTTTTTGAAGGAAGTAGCTGAAAAAGTGAAGAAAAAGAGGGAGGCCTTCATGAAATACAAGAGATCACAGAGAGAGGAAGACAGGCATCTGTATTTGGAAAAACTTAGAGAAGCTAGCAAAGTAGTCAAGAAGGCAAAGATTCAAAAGGAGGAGGAAATAGCTAATGCAATAAAATGAGGGGATAAGACATTTTTCAGATATATTAGTGAGAAGAGGAAGGGCAAAAGTGGTATTGTCAGACTCAAGGGTGCAGGGGGGGATATGTAGAAGCTGATAAGGATAAAGCGGAATTGCTTAACAAATATTTTTGTTCTGTGTTCACAGATGAAGAACCAGGAGCAGGACCTCAGAAAACACCCACAAATAAGAACAGAAGCGAGGGACATCTTGAACAATTTTCAGAAGACTGTGTTCGTGAGAAACTAGCTCAACTTAAAGTAGACAAAGCGATGGGACCGGATGGGATACACTCTAGAATACTGAGGGAACTTGGGGACGTTCTAGCAACTCCACTGACTGACCTTTTCAATGCCTCGTTGGAGTCGGGAGTGGTGCCAAAGGACTGGAGAGAGGCTCATGTGGTGCCTTTACACAAAAGCGGAAGTAAGGATGTGGTTGAAAACTACAGGCCGGTTAGTTTAACTTCCGTGGTGAGTAAATTATTGGAAACGCTACTGAAAGAGAAAATAGTGAGGTTTCTGGAGTCCAGCGGATTACAGGATCCGAGGCAGCATGGATTCACCAGAGGCAGGTCTTGTCAGACAAATCTGATTGATTTCTTTGACTGGGTGACCAGGGAGTTGGACCGAGGGAGAGCTCTAGATGTGGTGTATTTAGATTTCAGTAAAGCCTTTGACACTGTTCCTCACAGGCGACTTATAAACAAACTGAGCACCCTAGGGATGGACCCTAAAGTTACTGCATGGGTTAAAAATTGGTTGGGTAGGAGGCGACAAAGAGTACAAGTAAATGGAGCTCACTCTGAGGAGAAGGATGTTACCAGTGGTGTGCCCCAGGGATCTGTCCTTGGTCCGATTCTTTTTAACATCTTTGTTAGTGATATAGCGGAAGGGCTGTCGGGTAAGGTTTGCCTCTTTGCAGATGATACCAAAATCTGCAATAGAATAGACACCCAGGAAGGTGTAGATAACATGAGGAGGGATCTAGCTAAGCTTGAAGAATAGTCTAGAATTTGGCAGCTGGGATTTAATGTTAAAAAATGTAAGGTCATGCATTTGGGCTGCAGCAATCCAAGGGAGCAATACAGTATAGGAGGTGAAGTACTTTTGTCCACTAAAGAAGAGCGGGACCTAGGCGTGGTTGTGTCTGATGATCTTAAAATAGCTAAACAGGTAGAAAAGGCGACGGCAAAAGCTAGAAGGATGCTTGGGTGCATACGGAGAGGAATGGCTAGCAGAAAAAAGGAGGTGATAATGCCTCTGTATAAGTCTTTGGTGCAACCTCATTTGGAGTATGGTGTGCAATTCTGGAGACCGCACCTTCAAAAGGATGTGAACAGGATGGAGTCGGTGCCGAGGGTGGCTACTAAAATGATTAGTGGGCTTCATTATAAAGCATATGAGGACAGACTTAAGGATCTTAATATTTACACCTTAGAGGAAAGGCGGGATAGAGGTGATATGATTGAGATGTTTAAATACCTCCGAGGCATAAATGTTCAGGGAGAGAGCCTCTTTCAATTGAAAGCAAGTTCTGCTACGAGGGGACATGGGATGAGGGTGAAGGGAGATAGATTTAGGAGTGATATGCGGAAATATTTCTTTACAGAAAGAGTAGTGGATCCATGGAATAGTCTCCCAGTGGAGGTGGTAGAGATGAGGACAGTAACTGAATTCAAAAAAGCATGGGACCAACACAGAGGATCTCTAAAGGTAAAAAGTGGACTGTTGTAGTTGTTGTTATGGAAGGACAGACTAGATAGGCCATGTGGTCTTTTTCTGTCGTCATGTTTCTATGTTTCTATGTTTCAGACCTTTGTGCAGGCATTGGCTGTCCGCTGAAAACTCATTCAATCTCCACACCTTCAGTCTATCAGACTCCACCAATCCAAAGCAAGATTTAAATCCTCCGCAACCTAAGGCTAAGCAACGCAGACATCATAATCAGTTTTGATGTTGTCTCCCTCTTCACCAAAGTCCCAGTGGAAGAAGCAGCTCGGGCCATATACCACAAGCTAGAAACATGTGGACATACAATGGAATGGGCCAACCTAACAGTCTTTTGTCTAAAAGCAATTTTCTTCCAGTATCAGAAAAAATACTAAGCCCAAAGAGAAAGCTCAGCAATGGGCTCTCCTCTGTCCCCAGTGGTAGCCAACATTTTCATGGAGTCTTTTGAATCCACCCTACTGGACAATACAGAGCTGAAATCCAAACTCTGGGTCTGCTGTGTTGATGAAACTTTCATCATTTGGCCCCATGGATGGGAAAATCTTGAAGGGCCTGATATTAGAAAGGCAGTTACTTGGTTTGTAGCCCTGTAAAACGTGTAAATGTCGCTCTTCGGGATATTAAATGGCACTAACACGGTTAGTGCTGTTAAATATCCCCTCTCTTCTCCATTTCACGCCCAAATGCTAACCACTTAGCATTGGGGCACATCAGGAGCATTCTGGGGAGGAACAGAGGGCAGCAACTGTCCCTAACAGGCAGCAGTGATATTGCATGCTGCCTGGTTAGCGATCAGCACCTAAAACCCTTACCTATCTTTAAGTGCAGGAGCTATCCAGGCAGCATGCAGTATCGCTCCTGCCTGGTTATTGACTGTGGTTGCAAGGCAGTTCAGTGATCCAGGATATTCAATGCCATGTCTGCATATGACGCCAACATTGAATATCCAGGGTTAGAGGTTAATGGGAAGGGCTATGCAGTGAAGCGGTGCATAGCTTTCCTAACTCAATATCAGGCCCAAAGATTTTCTGAACCATCTGAATAGCAACCACCGAAGCATGACGTTCACTATGAAGACTGAGACCAATGGATGTCTCTCCTTTCTTGATTAATGATCAAAAAGTGGACAGATCCAGAGCAACACAACAAACAAGTAGCAAATGGAGGTCACGGGTGCTTTTATTCAATGGAAACCCCAACGCTTTTCGGCAGCAGCCTTCGTCAGGGGGTACACATCCTCAGAAAACATAATGAACAATAATTACAATGTAAATAATAAAAACAAGTGTAAGTAAAACCATAAATACAATGCGGGTTATTCTGAGGCACGAATAGCGGGGATGGACGTCCCAATGGGATATCCATCCCCACTATTCGTGCCGGCTCCTGGCCCTGTATAACTTCCCCGCCGGTTGTGTGGGGATGTTAGATGGTGACAGAGAAGAGATGGCATGGGGGCAGGGAGTGAGCGGGCAGTGGGCGGTTGCCAGCCCTGGACGTACAGGGCCAATTCTGATGTCAGCCCTGTACGTCCAGGGCCGGCGAATTGGCCGGGGAAGTTATTCCACCTCCGAGTTGAAATAACTCCCCTGGGCATTTTTTTTGGGTAGAGTCAATGCACGGAAGGGGTTGGGGGGGGTAAAGTTAATGCCCTGCAGCGTGACCCAGGCCTTAGGTGGCCAGATCAGGGGTCGAGCTGCGGGGAATTAACCTTGTTGGTTAACGGCTGGCATTGCGGCTTTTAAATGGAGCCATGATGTCATGGCAACAGGATGCCATGGTGCCACGGCTACATTTAAAAGCCCTGTCTGAGTTAGCAGGGCTATCGCTATATGTGCAGGCCAGAACTGAATCACAGTCCCGGCCTGCATGTACAGGCCTGTTCACGATTCTGATCCCGCGGGGTTAGTTGTGCCCACGGGCTCAGAATCGTGAACTCCTTTGTATGTTCGGGTCTGCCCAGACGTACAAAGGAGTTGTACGTCACCATCGGAATTGGGCACAATAAATATAAGTGTAAATACAACATAGTAAATAAAAAACAAAAAGAAGAAACAGTTGAAAACAACAATAATACAGATTAAAATCAAAAATATGGCAAAGATTAAAATCAAAAAGACAAAAAACCACAAGGCTGGTACTATAAAGAAGGCAACGATAATCATAAAATGCACAGAACACACACAAAATCCAAAAAGGCATATCAAAGAGTGATGAGGAGGAATAGCCCAAAATGAACACACAAACAGAAAGTACTCACAAGGGCACACTGTGGAAAACCCCAATCACTGAACCAGTGAGACTGTGGGAGATAAATCAAGGCAGGTTGCTACTGTAGTGTTCAAGCGTTTAATGTGGATTTCCAAGCTAAGGTTAAGACACTGGAAAACCATGTACAAGCTGCTACTAAGAGTCTGGCTACAGTATTTAATAAACTGGAACATCTGAAGAATGCTGAGAAAGCTGCTAATTTGAGATTAATTAGCTTCCTGAGGAGTTCTGTGTTGTCAGCGAAGGAGATGTTTAAGAATTATCTTATTGAAGTTTTGAATGTACCTTTGAATCTCATCCTCCGTTGGTCAAGATATTTTACTTATCATCTGGGAAGAAAGAACCTTCTCCTGAAGTTATAGGGATACAGCAAGTGGATTTTTTAAATGTTACTGATATGTTGGAATCTTCACAGAAGCCGCTGTCTCCTCTTCTACTATGGTGGTGACATTCGCCTTGCTCTCAGATAAGGTGTGGTTGTTAAAGTTATTTTTTAGGAAATGAAATGTGATGTTTCATGACTTTCTTGTGAGGATTTATCCGGATTTATCTAAGGACACTCAGAAGCGTAGGAGGGAGTTTCTCCTTCTCCGATCGGGAGTCCAGCAGCTGGGGGGGGGCTCTTTTTTCTTAAACAGCCGCTGGCCTTTGTGAATGCTTGACATTTAGAAGCTTCGATTGAGTCTCCTGATGTGTGAATATTGGGTATATGCTGGGATTCTTGTGTTTTGGGTTGGTTTCTTTAGAATCTTCTCCCCTTTGGTAGTGGGCTTGGGAGAGCACTATACATTTTCTTTGTTTTGCTTGAGGGAATTTTGGTTATCTTCTTTTACTTTTCTTGTTAGTGGCTCTATTTCTGTATAAGTGTATTCTTGGATTGTTAAATTTGCATAGATATAAAAAAAAAACCACTTGTGACCTCTATATGCTACTCGCTTGTTGTGTTGCTCTTTTCTACTTCTGCAAGGCTACCTGCTCTCTTTGTGGTTTTCTGTAGATGGAATCTTGAGCCACACTGTATACAGGAAACCCACCTATACCAACCATTATCTACATGCAGAGTCACACCACCATCCATCCACAAAAAGAGGCATCTTGCGCACACTACTAGTTATCAGGACACCTAAGAGACTGCAACCTGGACAGTCACCAGGAAGAAAGGAACATCCTCCAGGACATGTTCTCAGTCAATGACTACAACAAAATGACCATCTCACAAGTCTTAAAACCTTTGGACAACCCAATCTACAAGAATAACAACAACCAAAAAGCACTGGTGCTTCCCTATGTCCAAAGAGTAAGAGACCATGTAGGTAAACTGCTTAAAAATAATATCAGAACAGCATATAGCACACCACAGAAGCTGGCATCTTCTCTCACATAAGTGAAGGATTGCTTACCACCATGCCAAACCGCTGGAGTCTATGTAATTCCATGCAGCTGCAGCCAATCATATATAGGTGGAGTGGAGGAGTGGCCTAGTGGTTGGGGCAAGGTACTTCGGGCCGGAAGGTCGGGGGTTCAAATCCCACTAGAGGACAGCAACCTTGGGCTGGAAGGACTGGGGTTTCTAGTCCCACAGGTGCTCCTTGTGGTCTTGGGCAAGCCACTTAACCCTCCATAGCCCATGTTCCCTGTAAAATAGTTCTCTGTGTGCTGTGCTTTCCTGTCTAATCAATGTGTTTATACCTCAAAAATTTCCTGTCATGATTTGACAATTTCCAATCTGTAATCAAAACCGCTGCTGATCGCTGGAAGTAGCGGTATACAAATGTATACTAAATAAATAAATAAATAGGTGAAACCAGCCACATCATAGAAGAAAGGATACAAGAGCACAAAAGACATTATAAACTCTGCAACACAGAGAAATCTGCCATAGCCCTCCATGCAATGGATACTGGCCATACAATCAAATTTGATGACATAGAATCCTGGAAAAAGAACAATGTTGGTGAACAAGGAGGATCAGAGGCGGTAGAGATAACAAGACACCCACAAAACTTCAATGGAGACAAAGGACTTAACATAAACAAAGCATGGCAACTCCTATTTCACAGAAGCTTTAGTGCTACAAGGTCTGGAACTGAAGACAAAAAGATTTTTTCACACAATCTTCCTGCTAAAACCTAAATTCCCTCCCTCCATGATTCCTACTTTCACTTTTCCCACCTTTTCTCCAATGAACCTTCCTGCTAAAATTAAAATGTCAAAACTCCAACCTTTTTCCAATAAACGTTCCCTCTGAAGTCAAATAGGAGCGGAATAAGGTCAATGGGGTGTCACTTATTTCCATCTCTGACAGCCTGTCCAAGAGTGTGGAGTGTATTATTGAGTCGAATGCAGCAGAAATATCAATGAAAATAAGTAAGAAGCCATGCTTGATGTTTTCAATCCCTTCACGGACTGTGTTCATCAGGGATGTGAATAAGAAACATAGAAACATGATGACAGAAAACGACCACATGGCCTATCTAGTCTGTCCTTCCATATCAACAACTACAACAGTCCCCTTTTTACCTTTAGAGATCCTCTGTGTTTGTCCCATGCTTTTTTGAATTCAGATATTTTCCTCATCTCTACCACCTCCACTAGGAGACTATTCCACGGATCCACCACTCTTTCCGTAAAGAAATATTTCCGCATATCACTTCTGAATCTATCCCACTTCACCCTCATCCTATGTCCCCTCGTAGCAGAACTTGCTTTCAATTGAAAGAGGCTCTCCCCCTGTACATTTATGAAACGGAGTATTTAAACATCTGTGTCATATCACCTCTATCCCGCCTTTCCTCTAAAGTGTACATACTAAGATCCTTAAGTCTGTCCTCACAGGTACTCCTTGTGGTCTTGGGCAAGCCACTTAACCCTCCATAGCCCATGTTCCCTGTAAAATAGTTATCTCCAAGTTATAATGCCCTGTTCAATGTAATTTCAGTTTGTTCAATGTAAACCGCCTTGATATCATGAAAGGCGGTATATAAGAAAGGTTAAATAAATAAAATTCAAGTTTCCTACCTTTCTTCAATGAACTTCCACGCCAGAAATTGGTTCCTGCTTCAAACCCACCAATCTGGTTTGAAAACCACTGTATATTAGAGCAGACATTCAGTGCATAACTACTTCACTCGGAAGAAAGACACAGAATGATGGCTGAAATGTCAGTTTCATTTACGAGGATGCGGTATGACCCAGAAAAGTATAAAGATAAAAAAAATGGAGGAAATGAGAGGGAGGGCCTCTGCCCCTTCTCCACTAATCTGCTCCCACCAAATGTCCAAAACCCACCAACAATAGCATTCCCCTCCCCTAATTCACCTCCCCACTATGGGTTCCCATCCTATTCCTTCAAAGACGCTCTCAGCTCCCACCAAATTTGGCACTGCCCCTCGAAATGTGCTCAGCCATGTTATAGGGAAAGTGGTTTAGTCCTCTGATCCTCTGAAACTAATAGTTTCTGAGCCCGTATCCAATTAAATGTAACCAGAGATTCTGTTATTTCATTTTACTGTTTTGCTGTTGCCCCAGGTTGTAAATACATGTCAACTTTTTTCATTCATAACTCCTTAACAATTCCATTTAAAATGTATTTGAATCATAGCAAACAGCAATGCGGTGAAATTTCTATCTTGAAGTTTAAAGTAAGTAAAATGTGTTGTTATGTAGGAAATATATTTGCAAGGAAATAAAGTTGGTTACTAAAACAAGAAATCTGTCCACGATATCAAAATTAATCAGCATGTTAATAACTATATTAAGGCTTTTGTGTTTTTCACAGGTATTTGAACAATTTGTGAAAACACGAATAAAAGAAGAATACAAAGAAAAACGAAGTAAATTACTGCTAGCCAAGGAGGAATTTAAAAAACTTCTTGAAGAATCCAAGCTGTCATCAAGGTATCATTGTTAATCAGTTTAAATGAGACATGATAGTGAAAAGATTCAGAATGAAATAAGAACATAAGAAGTGTAATGTTGAGACAGGCCAGTGGTCCAATGAATCCAGCATGCTGTCTTTGACAATGGCCATTCTAGGTCACAAATACCTTGCTTTCATCCAGGATAAGTTGTGACTTTCCTGAATTTACTTCACTAATACTGGTTAACCGGGTAGCCGGACCCAATGCTCCCCCCTTTTTCACCACCACCACCTTTCCTCCGAAATCCCCCCCCTTCTTCCTCCCCCCCCCCCCCCCACCGTTGGTTACCCATGAACTACACAGACACTGCTCTTGGAAGCAACTGGTCGCAGCTTTATTACCAAGTTAACATATTGAACACTCAGAACAATAATAAACAACAACCGAACCCCAGCGGAGCAATCCGTCACCAGCCATGCAATTAGCAAGGTGACCTCACCTCCGCCCCTGCCACGGTCAAGCTACCGGAAAAGTTCCTATCACCCTTATCCGACTTTTCCATATCAGTAGCAAAAGTCTGCCAGGATTTGTCTGGGTCGTGGGCACCCCGCCCCCGCCCCAAGTAGCCTAAGGCTCCGGACCCCAGAAACCTCCAGGATCCTGCACCCCCCCCCCCCCCGCTGCAACACCCCTAATCCTCCCAAACTTCCCTCCCCCCCAAAGTATATTGGGTGGGAGGGTGGGAAGCCAGCGAGAAATCTCCAACCATGTGCTCAGGCCACCACCGCAGCACTGAGCACATGCCCGCATGGATCCGATTGGCTTCCCCTCGCACGCTCCTGTGGGTGGAGCCAATCGGTTTAAAGGATGCATCCTGGCCACGTATGTGCCTCCCCCCATTTCACACCCAACAGCAAGATGCGCACAGGGTCCCGCCACGGGACGAGCACCCGGCTACCCGTGGGCACCGGGACCCTGCCCGCGCCCTTACTCTAATCAGGTAGCCGGACCCGATGCTCCCCCCTTTTTAACCACCACCACCACCTTTCCTCCGAAATCTCCCCCCCCCCTTCTTCCTCACCCCCCCCCCCACCGTTGGTTACCCACGAACTACACAGACACTGCTCTTGGAAGCAACTTGTCGCAGCTTTATTACCAGGTTAACATATTGAACACTCAGAACAATAATAAATAACAATCAAACCCCAGTGGAGCGATCCGTCACCAGCCATGCAATTAGCAAGGTGACCTCGCTTCCGCCCCTGCCGCGGTCAAGCTACCGACAAAGTTCCTATCACCCTTATCTGACTTTGCCATATCAGTAGCAAAAGTCTGCTAGGGTTTGTCCGGGTCGTGGGCACTCCGCCTCAAGTAGCCTAAGGCTCCAGAACCCGGAAACCTCCGGGATCCCCCCACCGGCACAGGCCCGTTGAATTGTCTGTGCCGCCCCATCCTATATCAAGCTGCAACCAGCGGGTATTATCTTGTACCACCCGCTCCAGTGCTTCCAGCCAGTCATTCAACAGTAAGTCCACCCCCACCGGAGATAGATAAACCCCATCACTCCTGTACAACCCGGCACAAGCCATCTCCACCCATGCATGCTGCACCTGATACCCCCCCTGCTCACACACCCACCGCCTGATCTGCCGATTAATTTTTGTCAGACCCCTAGACCACCGCCGTTGCTCCCAGCACACCGGTCTAGGTATAATATCTGACCATAACAACACAACCCCCTCCAACATCCTCAGCACCACAGCAAAATCCTTCTTTGCCGCATTAATTAGCTACTTGCATGTCCAGGAAGTCAACTCATTGCCACCCAGATGCAACAACATAATCGCCAGCTGCTTCCGTAGGCGCTGATGGTGTCGAAGCAAGGGCAGCAGCTGTGTCCACCGCAGACCCTGCTCACCCAGCCATGAAACTGACACCGCTGCAGGATCGAGGCCCAGGTTTAGCCCGACTGGCCCCACTGCCACTCGCTGACTGGCCCAGAAAACGAAGGAGTGCCCCAGCATCCAACAATCCCGCACACCAAGTCCCCCATCGGTAACAGAAATTAACAGTTAATATCACCCCCGGCCCTTGGGCCCATCCCCTTCATAAATGAACATATCCTTTAAGCGCCTTGGACCGCCACCTGCCCTCCAGACAGCCCCACTGCCGCCTCACTGGTTGCTGCCCCGATGCGAAAAGAATGTGCCGAAAAATGGCTCGGGTCTTCCCCAATGCGATGCAACACCATCCGAAACACCGCCGACACCTGAAACCGCGTCAGCAACCATGCGTAACTATGCACCAATAAACCGCCCTCTGCCACCAGAAGAACTCGCAAGTACACCCTCATCACAGCAACCGGGCACGTAAACCCCCTATCTCCTTCAGGACCACCCAGAGACCCCTTCCTTGCTAGTCCGTTTTGGATTTGGCTAGGAGTACCCGTACTTGCCCACCACCGAGCTGTACGTGCTGGCGTAGCAAGCTACTCCCTTCCCCCGATTTCGCAGAGCTCACCACCAATTCCCCCACCCGGAAGGCGCCAAAGAATGCCAAACTAAACACTGCCTGGAAAAGTATGGCTTCATATCGCGACTCCGCAACATTAGGTAACTACATAGTCTCAGGAGTAAGTCATGCGTAATCAGCCACCGACAATCCCATGGTGTTGGCCGCGAACGCTCCCACCCCCGCAAAAGCCTCCGAACCAGGAACCTTCCCCCCATCGCACCCCATCTGACGGCTCTCATGAAAAAGGCAAAATCAGCCAGATGGCGCCTTACTGATGATCTAGCCATCCCTTGACCTTTAGCACTAAGGATATACTGCCCAATCAATTTATCCAATACCGCCCCTGTCCGCCAACCACACGCCTGCAAAAATTCCACTACTCTCTCACAACCTCTCCGATAAGCATCCCAGGTCCGCTCTGCCACCGAACTCCGCAGCAGCTCCTTCATCTCAGCAGGCCACCATTCCATAAGCTCCAAGGGACACCGCGCCCTTCCAGGTCTGCCTCCGGTGCCAACTGCCAAAACCGGTCCCACTGTAAACGGGAAAGAGAATCAGCAATTTCATTAGTATGTCCTGGGATATGTCGGGCCTTCAACACAACATTCAGGCGCAAACAGGAAAGCACCACCGCTCTCATCAATGACGCCACCTGTAAACATCGTGGAGTGTAATGGTTAATGACGTTTACAACTGCTTCATTATCGCACCTCCAAACCACTTTAGGGTTCTGCAGTCTGTCAGGCCACAACTCCAACGCAACTAGTATCGGGAACAGTTCCGAGAACGTTATATTTTTTGACAAACCCACCTCATGCCACTCTTCGGCCACTTGTCGGCACACCACGCCCCACCAAAGTAAATTCCCATACCTACACCGCCTGCCGCATCCATGTAAAGCTGTAACTCTTCACTAGAACTCTCCGATTCCAGTATAACCGCCATCCCATTAAAGTCCTTCAAAAAGACGTCCCACACCCGCAAGTCCTCCTGCATAACCTTGGAAACTCAAATGCGGTGATGTGGCTTCCCCACCCCCGCCATCGCTGCCGCCAAGTGGCTTATAAATACCCAAAAATACCACTAATAAAGCTGTATGGGAGCTATTCTAAATGACATTAAAAAATCCCACGCTCCCAAAGCGAAGCTTAACTCAAACACTATCTCCAAAAAATTCTAAACAATTCCAACAATCATTCTACAAGGCAATAAGACCTCAGGGTGGCTAGTACCCCACATGCAGCGAGAAACTCACTGTAGGGAATAGCTGATGCTCACATCATAGGTCACAGCCTTTCCAAATTCCCTAATCCATACAGAATCACTATCCAATTTCACACCATATCAAATTCACCCTGGGACCATAAGACAACAGATTACAACAACATACACATTCTACCAAATGCCTATCAAAATTCACACACACAGCTCAAAAGCATCAGAATCAATCAATTATTACGATGAGCAGCACAGGAACAGTCAGGAAAACTCCTACAATAATAAAGAATATAATCAATATCCAAAATAAATAAAGGACCAAAATAGCCCATATACACTTATCTTATCATGGTTTTCTCCAACTTTCTGCTCTGTAGCCGCTTCAAACGTTCATCTCAATAGCCGCTTCAATGGCAGCTCAATGAAACATGACGAACAGCAACCAGGAACATTCTATCATAGCGGGGAAGATACTGCACCTCTTATAAATTTGTAACTTAGGAAAACCTTACAAAAGCTTTCGTTTCACCAAGTACAGGCTTCTTCAGCGGTTAAAACTCTTCGTCTTCACCATAGATCAACTGACCCCGCCATCCCAAAAGACGGAGTGTGACATTGCTTTTAAAGCACCTCAACAACCAATCAGAACCCTACCTAGTACTATTGTCATTTTCTCCCAAAAGCCTTACAAATCATTCAACAAAACAACTAGCATTAAACATAAAAACAAAAAGGAGTAAATGAAGAGGAGCCCCACAGGAATTACTTAAACAAAATCACAAAAGAACTCAATCCGGCAGCCTCACGGATAGAATCGCTGGAAGTAAATCAAATAAAAAGTGTCCACTCTATTTTATCATTCAGACCAGAGGGATATAAAGTGTCCAAAAAATAAATCCATCGTTGCTCCTTCTGCAGCAGAACTTTGCCATGATCTCCCCGTTGAATATTCAATGGGACATGTTCCAAGACAGTACATCGCAAGTCAGCAAACTGATGACCAAAGTCCATACAATGCTGAATCAGAGGTATATCAATATGTTTCTTATGAAGACAGTATTTGTGTTCGGCAAGACGTATCCTAAGTGGTCGAGTAGTCTTCCCAACATAAAGTTTTGAACACGGGCACCAAAGGCCATAAATAATGTGTTGTAGCACAAGTAGTGTTAAAATGCAACTCACGAACCTTGGCACTATAAGCTGCACAGATCGAATGTGACATAACGCTGCAAAAAGAGCAGTGCTGACATGCAGAATGACCAATTACTGAAACAGAAGAAAACAGCTTCCGTGGCACAGCTGGACATAAATGGTCTTTCAAGTTAGAACTACGGCTATACGCAAGCCGTAAGGAATATCCTGAAAATATAGGGTGCGTTGTCAATAAAGCCCATCGCCGACGTAACACCGTAGCAATATGGGTCGACAGGATAGAATATTGCAAAACACTTTATATCCCTCTGGTCTGAATGATAAAATAGAGTGGACACTTTTTATTTGATTTACTTCCAGCGATTCTATCCGTGAGGCTGCCGGATTGAGTTCTTTTGTGATTTTGTTTAAGTAATTCCTGTGGGGCTCCTCTTCATTTACTCCTTTTTGGGTTTTTTTTGTTTTTTTTAAATTTATTTTTATTCCAGTTTTGTAGAATACAACGAGTACATGAGCTAGCAGTTACATTGTAGCCAGAGTACAAACAAATCCAAAAACATCATTCTTCAGACATATGATGTAAAAACCTATTAACAACAGTAAATGAAAGGAAAAAGAACCTAATCCCACCCCAGCACCTCACAGGCCGTAATTAACCATGCAAATTAGCCTATCGTGACATCAGAAATAGAAGTAAAGCGATCCAGGGCGGCCCACTTAGCCTTGGGGTTCCCCCGCCCCCCCCCCCCAGGACAGAGGAATGGTCAGAGGCTCTTTCGTATCTGCTGTAGAGACAAACTTGATTCCACCATCTGCCCCAATGCAGGTTCGAGGGGTCTTTCCAGGAAAACAAAATTTCCTTTATGGCGACAGATAGCATAAAATTCAGTATGAAAAAGTGCTCTTTGTCCAGGCCAGGGATGCTTGACGAAGACCGTAGCGCAACTATGTGCCAGGACAGGGGGAAGGAGAACCCCAACACTCTCTGAATTCTCTTCCAAACGTGAGACCAGAATCCCTGAATGCAGGGGCATTCCAGGAACATATGGCTCATCGTGCCGACCGCACTCTGGCAGGACCAGCATTGAGATGACTGCCCAGAGTCCCATTTGGCAAGCCTTACCGGAGTAATAAATGCCCGATGAGCAAAAAAGAACATAGCTTGCGTGAGGGGAGCTGATCGCGAGGCACGAATTACGGGACCCCACAGTAGGTTCCAAGAAGGGGTGGCAAGTGTAAAATTCGTTTCATCTTCCCAGATCTTTCGAAGACCCAGAAGCTGATCTGGGTGAGAGTCCCGAAAAAGAGCATAAAAGCGAGATGTGCCCCCTCGCTGTAGGCAGAAATCCGTGACCAGCTTACATAGGCCCCAGGACGTATCAAGATCCAACTGAGCCAGACAGTGTCGGAGCTGGAGATACTGGTAGAAACAGGATGCAGGAAGTTTAAATTCTTCTCGAAGCAAGCTGAAGGATTTCCAATCTCCATTCAGAATCAAGTGGCCCACGGTCCAGATACCACAGCGTTGCCAGGATGGCCATGAGAAAGGGACTTTGTTAATCTTGACGGCAGGATTACGCCAGATAGGGATATGTAGGGAGAGTGGATTCTCCTGAACTATGAGAGGAAGTAACTTTTGGAACGCTTGTTGCGTATCAACAATTATCCTGCCCATCCCAGAAGTAGGGTGCCGCATATTCATGCACAGCTGCGCCGGGCAAGGGAGGAGGAGACGTTCTTCCAGGGAAAGCCAGGTGGGCTTCGAAGAGGGAATAAGATCAGCTCCCCACATCCCACCCTGTTTTAATATCGCAGCGAGGTGGTACCAATGAAAGTCAGGGAATTGTACCCCACCATTCTGTTTATGCGTCTTCAATTTCTTAAGCGCAATTCTGGGCGTCTTCCCTTTCCACAGAAAGGAGCTCAGGATCCGCTCCACCTTCTTATAGACATCAGCAGCAAACAGGACCGGGACCATCCCGAGAATGTAATTTATTTTAGGCACGAGTACCATCTTGATCGATTCTAGTCGACCCCACCAGGTAAGATGTAAGGGCGACCATTTCGTAGTAAAGGATCGGGCGACGTCAGCAATCTTCGTGGCGTTCAGCTGCACTGTCTTCTCCAACGGTGTTGAGAATTGCACTCCGAGGTATTGTATGGCTGATCCAGCCCACTGGAATGAGAATTCCTGAAGCAGATTGCTATGAGCCCGCTGATTCAAGGGGAAGGCCACTGACTTGGACCAGTTGACCTTGTATCCTGAGAATCGAGCGTACTGTTCAATCACTTGAAGGAGGGGAGAGACCGAAGAGGGGCGCAAAAAAAAGAGAAGATCATCAGCGTAGGCTGAAAGCTTGATATGCAGGTCGGCCACTTCAAAGCCCTTGATGGTCTGTAGCTGTCGAATACACAAGGCAAGTGGTTCCAGCGCCAGGTTGAATAGCAGGGGGGACATGGGGCAGCCTTGCCGCGTGCCTCTGTGCAGAGAGAAAGGTCTGGACAACTCCTGGTTGGCAAAAATCCTAGCCACAGGTCGAGCATACATGGGACGAATCATATCAACAAATCCAGCAGGAATACCAAACCACTCTAAAACAAGGAATAAGAAGGGCCACTCCAGCCTATCAAATGCCTTCTCTGAATCCAAAGACAACCCGATAAAAGGCTCATCAACGTGTTTTGCCAAGTCAAGGAGATTACATAGCAGGCGGGCATTGTCTGCCGTTGACCTCCCAGTTACAAAGCCACATTGATCTGGATGGATGAGAAGGTGCAATACTTTGTTAAGTCGATTAGCCAGAATCGCAGCATAAAGCTTGTAGTCTGCATTTAAGAGGGAGATGGGCCTATAGCTGCCCACCAACTTTGGATCCTTTCCGGGTTTTTCCAGGACGACCACCGTAGCCTCCGCAAAGGCACCGGGGGCTTTGTCCAGCTCTTGGAGAAGTTGGAAATATCGTAGCAAAAATGGAGATAGGACTTTTGTAAACAGCTGGTAGAATTCAATCGGGATTCCATCTGGTCCCGCCGCCTTACCCCCCTGTAGACTTGCCAAGTTCTCTTCAAGTTCCCATAGCTCCAAAGGACTTTCGAGGTCCGCAGCCTGATCAGAGCCCAATGTCGGGTGTTCTATTGTTTGTAGCCAGTCCCTCATGCTGGACGCATCACTCTCCACCTCTGAGGTGTATAAGGAGTTGCAGAAGTTTCTAAAGATATCAAGAATCTCCGCGTTTCCAGACACCTGGCCGTTTTTCTCATCGGACAGCGCTACCACATACGCTTTTTCACGCTTAGGTTTCAGGCTGGCAGCCAAAAGTTTACCCGACTTGTTCATCTCCGTATGGTAGCGCGCCTTTTGTTCAAAAGAGTGTTGTTCCACTTCTTTACTGAGCACTGTATTATATTGGATTCTAAGATTTTGCAATCTGGATAGAACCAAGGGGTTAGGCTGCCGATGTAATAGACGTTCTCCAGCCCTGATCTGAGAGTCAAGGACCCGCAATTCCTCCTTCGCTTTCCTCTTGAAAGCGATATTATAGCTGGTGATCTTCGCTCTAATGGAGGCCTTGAAAGCTCCCCACCATGCCCAAGCCGGGGTATCTTCTGGCTGATTAATCTCAAAAAAAGCCTGGATTTCTTGCCGGATAAATTGCTTGAAGGACTCATCTGCCAAAAGGTATCGTGGGAAAAACCATCCGCCAGAGGATGACGGTGATTTGGAGACTTCCATTATAAGCCGTATGGCAGCGTGGTCGGAGATATGGGAGCTGAGAATCTCCGCGCAAGGAATATCGGAAACCAGCGAGCGTGACACGAGAAAAAAGTCAATCCGCGAGTGAGACACATGCGGAAAGGAGTAAAAAGTAAAATCTTTTTCGGTGGGATGCAGGATTCTCCATATGTCGACAAGGCCCAATTCTTCCATGATAGACTCCAAAACTTCAAGAGCTCTGTTCCTCCTGATTCTCCTACAGGGCTGACAATCATTCAGAGGGTCTAGGACCAGGTTGAAATCGCCACCCATCACGATAGGGAAAGAAGAATGTTCCGTGAGCATCTCTGCCAACCCTTGAAAAAAAATAGGGTTGTCACAGTTGGGTGCATAAACATTCAGGAACACAAGTTGCTGCTGGCCTACAGTAATTTGGGCACAAACCCATCTCCCTTCAGTGTCAGCTCGGAGCATCTGAACTTGAGCCTTTACAGCCTTATTAAGTAGGATTGCCACCCCGTTTTTCTTCCCAAGTGCTGGAGCCTGAGCCACCAGGTTGTATTTGCCTGAACCCAGCTTCACCGTCTCAGCAGCGGACAAATGCGTTTCCTGCAGCATCACTATGTCAGCGCCTTGTTTATGGCAGTAAGCGAGGATCTTTTTACGTTTGGCAGGAAGTTTAATGCCCTTCACATTCAGGGACAGGACTTTAAGAGAGAGCATTTGTATTGTCATACTGGAGGGCCCACAAGCCCCGGATCACTTCAAACAAGCAGGCCTGCATCGTACAGAAAAATATCTGAGGTCTGTGAGGTGCTACCCAAGGCATTACAATATGAAGACTACCAACAGGGTGAGCCAACGCAGGTATACAAGAGGCAACCCTGCATCTCATCTTTTACACCACAACTAAGTAAAAACAGAGTACTCAGTAAGCACAAGTTTAAAAAAGAAAACTTGATACAATGAAACACAATGAAGTAGCATCCCCAGCATCACTAGCTAGATACTACTCTTTCAGGTCTGCCCCCTCCTCCCTTCTCATATCTCCCAATATACCAGGAGGAGAAAATGGGGCATCTAGAGGGACAGATCAGGTAAAAAATACACATTGTTGCACATATCTTTTACATCCTCCCTATGCATGATATACAGTGCAGGCCAAAATGGGACTTACACGCCTCACAACTCCGCAGAGAGAAAAGCCCCATGTAGAATACGGAGGGGGGGGGAGACTCCTAGAGACAAAAAATCATACAGTAGCAAAGTCCCAAAAGTCACTGCATTTGGAGGGCTTCCTGCTCATCTAGGAATTGGCGAGCTTCATCCGGATCATCAAACGCTCTGGAGCTGTTGTTATGTGTGACCTTCAGGCGGGCAGGATAGAAGAGGCCGAACTTCGCCTGGAGTCGCTGAAGCCGGGGTCTTAAAGCCAGGAACTGCCGACGTTTTATCCGCCGTGGCTTTGCAGACATCAGGGAAGAAGGAGATCCTGTTGCCCTCGTATTCCCACACTGCCTGCCTTTTGGCCGCGATCAGAATTTGAAGGGCGTGCTGATGGCGAAGCAGGCAGAAAATGATCGGGCGGGGGAATTTCCCATGTGCCGGCCTCTGTGACGGCACTCTGTGGGCGCGCTCGATTTCCAGCAGGCCAGTGATTTGCACTCTGAGTAGGGAAGGAAGAAGCTTTACCAGGAACGCGAAGATATCCGGGCCCTCCGCACCCTCGGGTAGACCCACCAGCCGGATGTTGTTCCTCCGGTTGCGGTTGCTCAAGTCTTCGATGTGTAGCTCGAGGCGTTCCATACGCTTACACAGCTTAGGCAAGGGCGTCAGCATCTCGCGGTGTACCACAATGGCGTTTTCGGCCTTATCTAGGCGGTCCGAGAGAGCTTGGAAGCGCACTTTCATGTCCCCGAGCTCCGACTGTACCCTGACCAACGCTTCTCCGTTAGCCAGCACAAGGTCTTTGACCGCCCGGATTTCGGCCAGCAGTTCCTTCATATTTTCACCCGTGTCCCGAGGGGCCGCCATCTTTTGGGGTGATAAGGGGTCTGATTTTGCTTTCTTCGTCCCGGAATTCACTGCCGCGGCGAAGTCCAACTTAGTCGGTTTTCCCCCCGCCATGGCGCCAGTGCTTTTAGACACCAGACCAAGCCGGTTAAGTAAGTTAGCTGGGGAAAATAATACTCTATTTCAGGATTCAGACCAGGGGATGCAGGAGCTTAAAAGATTAAGCAGCCATCTTGCTTCCTCACAGGCTCCGCCTCCACTCCTTTTTGTTTTTATGTTTAATGCTAGTTGTTTTGTTAAATGATTTGTAATGTTTTTGGGAGAAAGTGACGATAGTACTAGGTAGGGTTCTGATTGGTTGTTGGGGTGCTTTAAAAGCAACGTCACACGCCGTCTTTTGGGATGGCGGGGTCAGTTGATCTATGGTGAAGACGAAGAGTTTTAACCCCTGAAGAAGCCTGTACTTGGCGAAACGAAAGATTTTGTAGGGTTTTCCTAGGTTACAAATTTATAAGAGGTGCAGTATCTTAACCGCCATGATAGAATGTTCCTGGTTGCTGTTTGTCATGTTTCATTAAGCTGCCATTGAAGCGGCTATTGAGATGAACGTTTGAAGCGGCTACAGAGCAGAAAGTTGGAGAAAACCATGACAAGATAAGTGTATATGGGCTATTTTGGTCCTTTAGTTATTTTGGATATTGATTATATTCTTTATTATTGTAGGAGTTTTCCTGACTGTTCCTGTGCTGCTCATCGTAATAATTGATTGATTCTGATGCTTTTGAGCTGTGTGTGTGAATTTTGATAGGCATTTGGTAGAATGTGTATGTTGTTGCAATCTGTTGTCTTATGGTCCCAGGGTGAATTTGATATGGTGTGAAATTGGATAGTGATTCTGTATGGATTAGGGAATTTGGAAAGGCTGTGAACTATGATGTGAGCATCAGCTATTCCCTACAGTGAGTTTCTCGCTGCATGTGGGGTACTAGCCACCCTGAGGTCTTATTGCCTTGTGGAATGATTGTTGGAATTGTTTAGAATTTTTTGGAGATAGTGTTTGAGTTAAGCTTCGGTTTGGGAGCGTGGGATTTTTTTATGTCATTATAAATACCCGACCCAATCGGAATCACTCTACAGGCAAAATTTAGTGATCCAATCAATGCCTGCATTTCCTTCAATGTTAACTTTGAAGAGGCCAAAACATTAGCAACCAAAACCCGCAACTTCACTACCTTCTCTATTGGCAGGCGCGCTACCATTTGCTCGGAATCCAGCTCAACTCCCAAGAAGGTGATCCTCGTACACAGTCCCTCCGTCTTACTTTCCACCAAGGGTACCCCCAACTCGCCCGCTAAGCTCACAAAACCGTCCAACAGCTCTTTACACGCTTTCGTTTGCGACGCGCCCACAAACAAGAAAATGTCCAGATAATGCACCACTTCGGACCGACCCACCCGCAGCATCACCGCCCACTGCAGGAAAGTACTGAATTTATCAAAGTAGGCGCAAGACACCGCACAGCCCATCGGCATGCACCTGTCAAAATAAAATTCTTCTGCAAAACGAAAACCCAACAAATGAAAGGCAGAGGGATGCACTGGCAACAAACAAAACGCCGACTCAATATCCACTTTCGCCATCAATGCTCCGAACCCTGCTTTTCTGACCCACTCCACTGCTCTATCAAACGATGCATAGCGTACCATACACCACTCATGCGGTATGTGATCATTCACAGATGCCCCCATTGGAAACAACAAATTATGGATCATCTGAAACTTCCTCGGTTCCTTCTTGGGTATGATTCCCAGCGGAGATACCACAAAATTCCAGAAGGGTGGCTGCGTAAATGGACCCGCTATCCTTCCTAACCTCAATTCAACTGCCAACTTCTCCTGCGCAACGGCCGCAAAGTGTCGCACCAAAGGGGAATTTCTCGCTGCCGTGACTGCCACCACACCCTGAACTGGTATAACAAAACCAAACTGAAACCCCAACTGTAACACTTTGCTATCCCTTTGCTTTGGGTAGTGACTAAGCCACCCACTTAAGACCTCCACCCTTATTGGCATAGGGGCCAAGTCGAAACATTCTCCCCTACTTAAGGGCCGGCGATGGGGGCAACGCAGTACCTTTCTTAATGCATTTGGCCGCTGAATGTCCCCCGCCACAGGCCGAGCAAAATGCCGGAACTTGCAATCCAGACACGAGGACTTATTAAACCACCAACATACGTCCCCTCCTCCGCTTGACACCGGTTTAGCCGATGACACGACTCCACCACCACGAAAGGAACGGCCAGCCCCCACATTGGTCACTGTCCCTCCCTTCACCACTCCCCCCCCCCCCGCCATCGCCCGAACCGACATCTGGGTGAGCCACAAGTTGATATCCTGCATGCCCCAGGTTAACAACTTGTTCTCCTCCATTTTATCCCTAAACTTCTCATCATAATTAAGCCACACCCAACCTTTATTGGTCTGTGAGGCTTCTAATACTGAGTCCGCATATGCCAGCAACATCCCATTCTGTCCCAGATAATGCTGACCCCACACACTAGCCAGCCGCAAAAACGCCCGCACCCAGTTCACGACCGTCCTAGAAACTTTCCTAATCCGGCCTGCCTTCTCGTCCTCCTTGCGCTTTTTCCTGCTCTCTCCTGACCGCTTCTGACCCTCCAGCAAGCGGAAAATATTTATGTATCTCTGCTTTCAAATTCTTTGTCTCAACTTCCTTGGAACCCCTTCCCACAACTCAGATAAGGCTGCTAAAGTCGGAGTCCCACCTAATGCCTTACATGCCATTGCAGCCCCACCCCACACCCCCAGCCTTCCGCCCTCATCCCCCGAGGACGGTCCTGACGAACCCGAAGACGAAGAAGACGACGACTCCAAACTCCGCTGCCGGCACACATGCTTCCTCTTCCGGCTCGCTTTACCTGACCGTTCGGCCCACTCCCCTCACCCCCTGCACTCCGGTCAACCTGCAACTCACCCGTCTCAGTCACGGGCCCCGTATCCATCACCGCTTGGCGAAGCACCTCTTGTGCAGGATCCTCACTCAACCTCTGCTCGCTCTCCACTGGTGCCTCCGCTCCTGCCGCCGAGCCTCTGCGCAGAGCTACAGTTGGTGCGTCCATAGTCCCCAGCGGTTGTCCCACTGGTCCAAGCACTAGTCCTGGAGATGCTAGAAACGGCACCTGTGGAGAAACAAAAGGAAAAGCAGGGGGGGGGGAACCCGCAGATCATGCCAGTAGCCACGCCCCCGCCCACTCGACCCTCAATGGGCTTTGTCCTCCCCCCATCCAGTGCTCACATGCATACTGATGCCCCACCGAACCATAGTCCACCGGCCCGACTGGCCCACTCCCTGAGGAAAAAACACCTCCTGCCCCCACCCTGGCCACCCCATGACCAGACCTGTCCTCCGGACCCACTCTCTCTCCCATCCCTGGGTGGACCGGAGTTCCAATCCCTTGCCTTATAGCTTCCCCCCCCCCCCCCACCTCCAGCCGTATCAGCCGCAAACCCCGCTTGAGGGACCTCCTTGTCCTATTTCCACTGATGGAGGAACGGCATCCTCAACCACTATGTCACCTGTCCTCGGCTGACTCCCCGCTCCTCATCCCCGAGCTTGGCGGCCCCCCTTTGACCTCATTGCCACCACAGGGGACCCACCATGCCCAGGAGCTGACCGCCTGGCCCTAACCACCCACTGCTGCGAGGATGGGCTCTCTGCCTGACCCCGCTGGCCCCCCTGCCTCCGCCCTGTCCACCCCCCAACCTCTGGGACCCCCACCCGGCCTGTGCATGTCTGTCCTGCTGGCCCCCTGCCCCTTGCCGTGGCTTCCTTTCCGTCCCGGCATCCCCCCATATTCCCTTTTATTATTTTATATATTTTTTCTTTTTTTTTTTTTGGAACCCCTGCCTTTTGCCCACCTATCCCCCCCCCCTCCTCTTCTGTTGTTGTGTTTTTGTTTTTTTTAATGCAGCCCTACTCACCTGCTATCTGGGCACGCTGAGTCCAGGCCCCTGCAATGACATGTAAAGCTCCCGCTGGCCCTGCTCGTCACCACTGCACGGCTTCACGACACCACCACCGCACTCCGCGCACGAGTCCACGATCAGCGGGCTACCTCCGCATCTTCCGCTCTCCCAGACCTTCCCGCTGCAGCAGCCCAACGTCCACGCTCCCAAGCCAGTGAGAAGTCGCCTACCATGTGCTCAGGCCACCACCGCAGCACTGAGCAAATGCCCACATGGATCCGATTGGCTCCCCCTCGCACGCTCCTGCTGGCAGAGCCAATCAGTTTAAAGGACGCGTCCAGCATACTGGCCACATACGCACTTACCCCCTTCACACCCAACAGCAAGGCGCGCGCAGGGTCCTGCCCTGGGCCGAGCACCCGGTTACCCGCGGGCGCCGGGACCCAGCCCGCGCCCTTACTCTTATGAACTTTTCCTCCAGGGACATCTCTAAATCCATTTTAAGCCTAGTTATACACGATGTCTTGACCACAGCATCTGGAAACAAATTCCAATGCTTGAATGGAAAAACACTTTTAATAATCTGTTTTAAAACTGCTGTTCGTTTCATGGCACGTGCCCTAGTCTTTGTACTATGTACTTTTTTTTTATTTATCTATTCTACCCTATTCATGTTTTTTTTTTCATGAATGGAGTAGAATAGGTAAATAAAAACTCTTCTCCACTTTGAAGGCCCCTAACCTGTTTAGGCTTTTTTCATAGAGGAACAGCGCTATACTGTTATCTTTTTATTTGCCTTTCCCAGTGCTTTTTGTAGTTACACTATGGGGCCCTTTTACTAAATCTCATTAAGGCTATGAACCACATGTGGCCATATTGTATTGATGGTCTACATCTTTTTGTTGCAGAAAAAAAGATCTGAAGTGATAAAATCCAGACAGTATCTAATCAGGCTTTTAAATAGAGTTCAATATGTTGCCTCTATGGCGTGAATGGAGATGTTTGTTGAGTTTACACATTAGCCTTTGCTGATTAGTTTTGGTGTATTTTTCAGTTGGTGTGAATTTCTGAAGACTGCACAGACATATCTGACAAACATTTTGACTCTGAGTACCTCTTGGTTTGTCAGCACTTTGGAGACATTCCATTCCTTCTACAGAAGGCTGAGTGCCGAAATGTGGCCATGTAGGGTGTTGCTATTTGTGAAATAAATTGCTTTCTCATACCGCCTACACTGTTTTCCTCTGCATCTTTCCTGGTGGCAGGAAAAAAAGATCCTAGATGAAAAACAGACAATATGTCGACAGGCATTTAAACTAGAAAAAGGAGATGTCACATGTAAACCAATTCAGTATGTCACCCCAAGCAAAAGCATTATAATAATGGTGAAAATAGCAAGAGACATCATCTTAACCCATGCAATCAAGGAGAAGAGGAGCTACTTGGAGAATTGTGTTCACTTCTGGGGACTGTAGCTAGCAAAAGATATAAAAAGACTACTTGAAATGCTTTAGAGGAAGGCAACCTAAATAATATGGGGCCTTTGTCAGAAGGCATACGAGGAGCTTTGAAGACCTAAATATGTATACCCTAGAGAAGAGGAAGGACAGGGGAAATATGATACAGACCTTTAAGTACTTCATGGGTATTAATGAACAAGCCTTTTTCAGAGATGGGGAAGCTGTAAAACTAGAGGACATGAATGAAGCTGCAAGGAGATAAACTTAAAAGCAACATCAGGAAATACAGTACTTTTCACAGAAAAGGTGGTGGATACCTCAGATGCCCTCTCAGTGGAGGTGGTGGGAGCAATAACTGTGATGGAATTCAAAAAGGCATAGGACAGGCACAGAGGATCCTTATATGATGTTAGCAATGCAAACTTAAATGACTTCACAAAAAGAGAACTGTAACTTACACAGAGCAGCAAGTACAACCCTAAGCACAGACATTGGGGGGGGGGGGGCGGGGGCGGGCGGGTATTAATCTACACAAAGTGCGAGTACAGCTCTACAGTTTTATAACTCTAGCAACCTTACTGGGAAGACTAGATGGATCGTATTGGTCTTTTTCTGCCATCATTTGCTATGTTACTATGTTAAAAGGAAGAACAAATCAATATAAAACAATGGATTAAGCCATATCACTAAACTTTAAAATTCTTTCATAAGTCCCTAATGTGTTATAAGGGCCAGCGGGGTGTACTTTGTACACATGACCACTGTTGCAAAAAAGCAGCATCATAAATTTACAACAAAAGTGAAAAAGCAGGGCTCAATATTCATATAAAGACGGAACTCTGCTGTTGAATGACCTTTATTAAATGCATAATGAAAGCTAGTTAAAGCACTCATCTCTAAAGCAGCTGTTTAGTAATAATATTGAAAAAAGGCTGCTGAGAGGCTGCTACACATTTAAATAACCAGGTTTCCCACCAAGAGACCCGAGCTGGGAAAAGAGACGACTGAGGGAATATATGATAGAGATCTATCAAACAATGAATGGAGTAGAACAGGTAAATGTAGATTGGATGTTTACAGTAATCCTTCAAAAAGTAGAAAGACTATGGGATGCTTAATAAAGCTACAATGTAGCACATTTAAGACTAATCAGAGAAAATATTTTTTTCACTCAACGCGGAGTCAAACTCTGGAATTCGTTATCAGAGGATGTAGTAAAAGCTGTTAGTGTAGCTAGGTTTAAAAGAGGTTTGGATGGGGGAGGCGGAGCCTGATGTCCAGCAGGATGGTCGCATAGCGTGGAGGCTCCAGAGAGGCCCGTCAAGAATCCTGGTTAAAACCTGCTGCAAGCTACAAGAACAACTTTAGATTGTGCCACGGCGAGCCCGGGCAATGGCGGAGCCCAAACCGGTTTGACTTGAATATACGAACGCGATGAGTAACCATGCCAAACGCTCAAAGACTGAGCCCCTCTCCCCTCAAAAGATGGCCGCTGCACGTGAAGGGCCCGAGGGATTGCAGGAGGTGCTCGCAGAGATCCGTGGAATAAAAGATCTCGTACAAAACAACGGTGAGTCGTTGCTAGCCGTACACGAGGAAATAGCCGCGCTGCAAAGCAAGATTGAAGGGATTTCCCTGCGGCAAGACAAACTTGAGGGAATCCTCGACACACATGGCGCTCGCTTAGAAAAGTTGGGCAAGGTCGAAAAGCAGATTCGCGGGCTTCAATGGGAAGTGGAAGAAGGACATAATCAGGCCCGCCGGAATAACGTGAGGCTCGTCGAAGTCCCCGAGGGAGTGGAGGGCAATGATATGAAGACCTTCCTGAGCAAACTGATTCCATCAGCGCTTAAACTAACCTTTGAGAGAGACCTTGAAATTGATCGGGCGCATCGAGTTCCCTCGAGCCCGGCGCTCAATTGCAAAGCCCCGAGGCCCATCATCTTCCGGCTTCTTCGCTACCAACATGTGGAGCAGACCATGATAGCGGCGCGAGTGCGGGCCCCTGTAGAGTTTGAGAGTCACAGGCTATCCTTTTATCTGGATTTGGACAAGATCACTGTGGAGCGGAGGAAACGTTTTCTGGCACTTCGGCCACGTCTACAGCAGTTGCAAGTGCGTTACGGCCTCATGTACCCAGCAAAGATGCGGGTAACTCTGCATAATCAGACGAGATCATTTGAAGATCCAGAGGCCCTTGCAACATATCTAGACAATAAAGAAGCAGATAAGATGCGCTGAGGACTGAGACCAAGGGAACCAACCCCAATTTATGGCAGTTGGCTGGGAAAAGAACTTTTGTAGGTTTGAGATCTATGCATTGTAACAACCAGCACCGGGTTAAATGTTTTGTACAGCCTGGGGTAAACTGATTGTTAAATTTGGCATGCATATCTTCAAACTGATTGTTAAATTTGGCATGCATATCTTCAAATTCTGTTGACTTTTGTATGTTTGTAAGGAATTGAGGGGGCCCGCATCTTTCTGGGCTACCGGTGGTGCGGGTGGGTAATATACTGATGCATTAAGAATGGGCCTCTCTAGCCCACCCTGCTGGCACGAGCTCACCATAGTGTATTTGGGTATAGCTTCTCCTCTAGGGCATGTAGGTGGCATAGTAATGAGATTGTGTATTTGGCCTACTAATCAGCGTCGGGGCTATATGAAGGTGGTGATGGGATCTTTAGTTGACCTGCGCTATCGATGTGTGTTTAGAAGGGGAATTAGAACTGCAAATGTACTGCGAATGTTAAAATTTATGTAAATGGCCCCATGTAAGGTTTTACCATTAAATGTAAAAGGGATAAATAGCCCGATTAAAAGAAAGAAAATTATTGGATATGTGCGACATGAAAAGGCTGACCTGGTATTTTTGCAAGAAACCCATTTAAATCAGAGGGAGACCTTAAAACTTAACATCAAACCTTACATGGTGGCCGCCTACTCCCCAGCTATCTCAAAAAAACACGGGGTGGCTATTTTGGTACGAAAATCCTTGAATGCTACTATTTTGGATAATCGCTCCGATATGGAAGGAAGATGGTCCAAAGTGTTGCTTAGAGTGGGGGGCCTGGAGGTGGCTTGTATGTGCCTTTATGCTCCCAATGTCGACAGCCCTGAATTTTTTGCAGCTATAGCTCAGGAGGCCCAGGTAGCTGCCCGAGTGCCCTTGATAATAGGGGGGGATCTTAATCAAGTTAATGATCCCCTGATTGACAGGCAACCCCCGAGGACCTCTGGCCCGTCCAAAGGCCATTTAATGCTTGCTTCTATGATTAGAGAAATGGCCTTGGTGGATATTTGGAGGTTGTTCCACCCTTCGGAGCTTCAGTTCACATACTTTTCACCCCCTCATCAGTCTCAATCGAGAATAGATTTTTTTCTAGTGTCTAAAACGATGGTTTCTTGCATCGAGGAGGCGCAGATACATCCTCTGCATATCTCGGATCACGCTGCCATCTCCTTTATACTGCGAGATGACCGGTTATGTAAAAAGCCTGTAGAATGGTTTTTTGATAGAACTTTACTTGATAATCTGGATTTTCGCGCAGAGGTCAAACTAGCCATACAAGAGTATTTCCAATTCAATCTACCTCACGTCACTCCTGGTTGGGCCTGGTGGGAGGGTTTTAAAGCTGCCATGCGAGCTGTTATCACTAGTTTTCACATTTGGTTGGGGAGACAGCGCAAGCAGCAGTTGACAACATTGAAGCAACACATTAAAGCTGGGGAGCGGGTGTTATCTTGGAGGGCAGACCCGTGTATTCTGCTTCGGCTACAGCGGTTAAGGTTACAGTTTAATTCGATTTTGACTACTGAAGCCTCGCAGAATATTAAGATACAACAGGGGACCTACTACCGGGAGGGTAATAAGGCCGGGAAACTACTCGCCAGTGCCCTAAAGGGTAAAAGGGAGGCCAAAAGAGTAGCAGCTCTCCGGGACCCACAAGGGCAAGGGATGATAACGAAGGATGCAGAGATTGTGGAACTCTTTCGATTCTTTTACGCTCAGCTATATGAGTCGGAGAGAGCATTTACACAGGACAGTTTTGAGCAGTTAACTTCTGTAATACAGCGTCCGGTATTATCCGCTGAGGATAGGGAGGAGATGGATAGACACTTCTCTGATGAAGAGATTCGGCAAGCGATAAATCGTGTGGCCTCCGGCAAAGCAGCGGGTCCAGATGGCCTCCCGGCCGAATTCTTTAAGACTTTTGCTAAGGACCTAGTCTCTCAGTTACGTCAATATTTTGCCGCACTGGTCGCGGCAAATCCGCATGTTGGGGCCTTTTCTGCGGCGAATGTGGTGGTATTTGAAAGCGGCGAATGTGGTGGTATTTGAAAAAGATGGTAGGGACCCGTTGCTAACAGCTAACTACCATCCCATATCTCTGTTAAATGTGGATTATAAGATTTTTGCAACCGTATTGGCCACCCGCTTGTCAGGGAAAATTCCCACACTGATACATCCTGATCAATGTGGCTTCATAGCTGGCAGGTCTACAGCTGATAATGCACGAACTTTATGCCATGTTTTGGCGGGCTCAGTAAATATGGAACAACCTTTAATAGGCCTCTCCCTTGATGCTGAAAAGGGTTTCGATCGCCTAGAATGGCCCTTTTTGTTTGCGACTCTTAAGTGGTTTGGCTTTGGAGCCGGTTTTCTTCATCACCTAGAGGTTATGTATGCTCAACCCACTGCCAGTGTCTGTGTCAATGCAATTAAATCCCGGCCGTTTAGCCTCCATCGAGGCATGCGGCAGGGTTGTCCGCTATCTCCCATGCTTTTTAACTTGGCACTGGAGCCGCTAGCCCTTCTTATCCGGCAATGTGCTGACATTCGGGGGGCATTGATCGCCGGTCACGAAATTAAACTATCGGCATATGCTGACGATCTGATGCTATTCGTTTCCCCGACTTCGGTCCCAACGGTATTAGAGCAGATCGATCGCTACTCGGCGCTTTCGAGATATAAAATTAACTGGATGAAGTCCGTCACTTTCCCGCTCAATCATTGGGTCCACAGGGGAGGATATGAAGGCTTTTTCTTTCGTCTGGCAACCCCATATGGTGAAGTATTTAGGAGTCTATTATTGCTACCCTTTAGAAGAAACAGTTCGCTTTAATGCTAGGGAAATTCTATCCAGAGTGCGGGACCTGACTAATAAATGGTCCCCTCTTGTGTTGTCCTGGTGGGGGTGGCTAGAGACCGTTAAAATGATGATTGTTCCTAAAGTGAACTATGTACTAGAAATGATACCATGTTTGCTGCCATTGCGTACCTACCAAGAAATAGAGAGAACTTTAAGCCACTTCTTATGGCAGAATAAAACACCGCGTCTAGCACGGCAGAAGCTTAAACTTGATCATGAGCAAGGTGGGGTAAGATTTCCAGACTTCCTATCTTATCATAGAGCTTTTCTTTTGAAGCAAGGATCACGATGGCTAGAGAGCCAAACTGATAATAGGCCAGTTTGGCTGGATCTAGAAGATAAATTACTAGCCCCGATACCGTTAACTAGTCTGCCAGGTATGCAACTCACGCCGGGGGCACGATACCCGAGTGTGATTGTAGATACGCTTGCGGCATTCAGCACCCTCATTCAAGCCTGTGGCCCGGTGGTATGTCCCCCATGTTGGCTACCATTATGGCATAACCCCCTATTTAAAATAAAAAAAAAATCTGTTGCCTGGAGTCAATGGTATTTACGAGGGGTGTGGACGATTAACCAGTTGATTAAAGATAAGAGATGGAAAGATTACAGTGAATTGCAGCATGAGTTTGGTCTCCCGTCTACACTCTATTTTCAGTGGTTGCAGCTTAGACATTGTCTTGAGAGTGCTCAGATCGACCCGAGAGTGGAGATTGGTGAGAGTGGGGTGGTGGAGGTTGTTCGAGAGATCGCGAACGTAGCAGGGGTGGCGTCGTGCTTTTACAAAAAATTGAGTCAGAATGGCTATCCGAGGACACTCGAAATACAGCAGGTTTGGGAGCGGGATACGCAGGCTATACTAACGGAGCAGCAATGGAGGAGATTTTGGTGCAAGCAAGTTCGAGTTTCCAGGTCTGCCTCCATTACTCAGACACTTTTCTTTTTTGCGCATCAGTGTTTGTATACCCCAATTAAAATGGCAAAATGGGATAAGAATACTAGTAATCTCTGCTGGACATGCAATAGGGAGATAGGTACTCTGGCCCATCTTATATATGAATGCTCAGGGATACAATCATATTGGAAGCAATTCTGTGCTCGGATACAAACTATTCTTAAATTTAAAGAGCCTCTTAGTTGGAGGATTGTGGGTCTCCGATCAATGGCGGGGTTACCATCCTTGCACAAGAATGGTCGCTTCCTGCTAGACTTCATGATGGGATTGGCTATATGCTTAGTTATATGTAACTGGAAGAGTAGTGCCAATATCAGCATGCAGGAATGGTGGAGTCAGGTGTGTCTGTATAGTAAATATGAGCAGATGCCCCGGAAAGCCTTCCCCTTGATCAGTACTAATGCTCTTAAGTGGAAAATGTTGAATGATTTTGTGAATGTAGCTAAATGCTAAGCGAGGTCATTAAGATTCGGTCAGACATGACCCTTGTCGCTGCCTCAAAATAGCCTTGATATTGTGTAAATCATGTATCTGTTTTCGGAGCTGGTCTGAATTGTCCTAGAGGAGTGGGCGGGGGGTGGGGGGGATAGTTCTTTTGTTTTGTGTTTAGTTGACTTTGGTTGATGTAACCTATGTTTATATGTTAAATGAAAATAAACTTGTTAAAAAAAAAGAGGTTTGGATAAGTTCCTGGATGAAAAGTCCAGAAACCACTATTAAAGAGGACCGGGAAAATCCACTGCTTACCCATTGGGCAAACAGCATTGAATCCGGATACCTTTTGGGAACCTGACAGGTACTTGTGACCTTGATTGGCCACTGTTGGAAACAGGATATTGGGCATATCTTATGTTCTTATTTTATCTAGACTGATGTAAGCAGCATGCTACAAGCAATCTTATTTTTGAAAAAGAAATTATACTGAACAAAAGGCTAAAATCTATTTATAAAAATTAGTGTAAATTTAGTGTTCGTATTTATTGTTTTGACTCATTTTGGGGGCCATGTGTGGAGTAGAGGTGTGACCTAGCGGTTAGAACACTGGCTTGGTAGCCAAACGACCAGCGTTCAGTTCCCCCGTAGTACGCCTTGTGGCCTTTGGTGAGTCACTTAACTCTCCATTGTTTTAGAAGAAAGGCCCGGCAATCTTCTGCTGGGTTGTCAGGAGTCAGCATTGACTCAAAGGCGCATATTGTAGCCTATGCAGTAGGCCATGCCTCTTTATCTACAGCATAGAAGCTACTAGAACATACTGTAGGAAACTATTTAAAATAGTGAGCAGTAGGACTTCTATTTCTTTGGGGTCCTCAAATGGAAGTGCTGGAATTTAGGCTGTATTTGGGCTTTAGGGAGATTTGCAAGCATCTGGCCATCTGTAATTTAGTTATGCAAAATCATTTCAATAATTTATTTCCCAAAGAGTTTGTACTCTAATGTGTCAATCACAAAGATGTTGTTCCTACAAACTAGATTGGTGAGAGACATAAATAAAATGCCAATTTTGTTAATGAGACCATATGCTAAGAATGCACAACTAATACAATCAAGAATCTAAGGGGTATGTTTACTAAGCAGTCTTAACGTGCGCCCAGCGATAGTGTGCAGGCTGCCATAAAAGGAGTGGGCGTTTCGGTCTTAACGTAGCAAAACGGGATTATCGCGGGATAACGTGCACTGTGCACATTATCGTGCGAGAGAGCGCTGCGCACGTTAATGCGTGGTAATCTTAAGTAGGCGCGCTAACGTGCAATCAGAGCAGCAGAGGTGTAGCACAATGGTTAATACATGGACTGATGGTACAGGGGTAATGAGTTTGATTCCCCAGTGGGCCTAATGAATAAGGTTGGCTGAGGCAATTCCTTTTTCTGTTTGCAACTGCCTCCTGTGATGCCAAATAGATATGTTTTGAGGAACAGATCATGATTGCTGTGTGTTGGGCCCTCATCATGCACCGCCTACTGTCTACATGCACTCATATGTACGTAACACATTTGAGGCGTGCAGCAGCATGTGGGGGGTGAGAGCCTAATGCATACTGCACACCATGCACCTGATGCACATTATCTCTCCTGCCCACCATTTGTAGATGGGCCAGTGACCTTTCTGTAGGATGTAGGTTGCTGCCCTGCTAAATGTGTGTTCCGTCTTTCACCTGGGTTCCACTCACCTTGATATTATGATGGCGGGATCTACACTATCTGTGATGATTAACCAAAATAAATGTATGTCAAGCACATATTTTTGTCTCTGCTGCTGCTTGATCATGCTGACAAAAATGCAATGCAGTGTGTGCCTTTGAGACAGTCCTGACTCCTTGTGACCCAGAAATTCCAGGGTTTTCTTGGCAGTGTCACTGGAAGTAAATTGCCAGGCCTTTCTTCCAAGGCAATGGAGGGTTATGTGACTTGCCCAAGGCCACAAGGGGTGCTAGTGGGAATTGAACCCTGGTTGCTTGGTGACCAAGCCAGTGTTCAAACCACTAGGCTACTGCTGCACTCCTTGAGCACACTGACACTTGTATTTACTGATTTCCTGGTCATGTACATGGCCCACCTGTGCTCACATCCTTGTACGGTGGCAGCTGTCTATCTGCCAGCCATTTGCCACATCACTGGGTGTTACAGGTTCCCATACACACCTTCCCTTTGGGGTACTATTTTTGCATTGTGCTCAGTGTGCTCATTGTGGTTGTTTGGGGTAGTGGTTACAGACATGTGTTATAACACTATAGGTTGCAGGCTTGATCCCCACATGGGGTTTATTTTTTTTTTCTGTTGTGTTAACATGACCATTAGGTGCCTGCAGGTTCATCACCTCTGCACACACCCTTCCATCTCTTCACTGTACACCAGGGTGTGCCCTCTCTGCTGCCTATCCATCACATATTAGCTGTTACATATGTCTCTTTCTTTATGGTGTTTACATGGTAGTCTGCTTGGGGGTTTGGCATTGCTGTGGTTCAGCTGGTCTGTGGCACACCTGTTTGCAGGTTCAATCCTCCCCTGTCCTGTTCCAGATTTTGCACCTGCTCCACAGAGCATCCTCTGCTGCCCTTGGGGTTTAGGTTCTTTCATCTTTTGCATGCTGTATCCGCCGCATAACATTTCATTATGTGTGTGCATGTAGTTATATGTGGCTTTGGTCCCAATTACAGACTGTGATCTGATCTGTACACACCAGATCTGCATGTGCATTTCATCATGGTTACTGTTGGGGGTTTGCCTATCCTAACAGCCAGCAGGCTTCTTGTGTGATGCCCTGCAGTATTTTTGTATGCAGCCTTTGCTAATGAGCTCACGTTGGTTGTGTGGCCTACTGGTTTGTGCATTGCCATTTGTGCTAATGGTCATAGGTTTGATTCCTCTCTGTTCTCTTTCATTTGTATGCCTGTCCTGCACCACTACTTTTCATTCCTGTGACAGTCATATCTTTGCAGATCTGTGCTATGGGCACATTGTACCCTTATCACAGTTGTCAACCATCCTTCTGTCCATCTACGTGTGTCTGCCAGCTGTGTGCCGTCCTACCCTGATGTGCATGCTGCTACCCCACGTCCTACACTGCTATACATTTCTGCATTGCAGCTCTCCCTGGTTGCCTCTCCTGTGTGTGCTCTGCATAGCACTGCTACTCCACTGTCATCCTGACATTACACCTATCCTGCCACTTCTACCTCCTCTGCTGGACACGTCTTCCCATCCTCTGCCACACACTGTCATTATTGCATGGTACATTACCATCACTCTGTGCATCACTACAGCTGCCCCCGATATGTTTGTCCATTTTTCCAGCTGCCACATGTGCTGGACACAGATTTGTCTGGTCCATCAGCTCAGATCTACTTCCTTCCATTACTTATGCATTGTCTTTCCTTGCTGCTTTGAGCAGTGTTAGGTTACATCTGTGTTTGGCCCCTATCTCTCTTGCTTTTCAAATTGGGGGACCTTACTGCTCTTAGCCAACGTTTTTGGGTTAACCTATACATCCTTGGGGCATCGTATGCCACATCTTAGATTCAGGCAGCTTATGGGGTGCCTACTATGCTGCCTTCAGAGTTGGCAATCTTTCAACATGGCCTTTGGGGCACATTATAACCCGCCTTGGCTGACGAGGTTGTTTAGGATGTGCCCTCTGGTGCACCCTAAAAGGTGCATTTGTTTAGGGCACTGGGGTGTGGGTATTTTTAGCTGGCAACACAGATTGTTGTACATCTTCTGACACAGGGCAGGGAACAAACCAGCCACATCTACTACAGTGCATCCGGTGTCGCCATCATCCACCTGTTGGGGGACACAATACCATGGAACTATCCCTGGGAAATGGTGCCATAGGATGTTTGACCTCCTCGAGTGGGACACATGCCTAGGATGGACAGTATTATTGTTGGAGTGCTACTTTGGCCATGACAGACCTGTCCAACACACTGTTGCTGCCATGCTCTGGCTGGGAGTCATGTTCATCGCAGGATACACACATGACCTTTCCAGTTCTGTGGCATATTGGGATGTGACACTTGACTATGCATGCCCAGGGTTTCAAGGACAGTCTTAACCTGACTTGTTGGATTTCAGACACACTTTGCACTTTGGACACTGTGTACTGGTCCCCACGTATGCAGCAGGAACTGACATTGCCGCTGTATGTTGTACATTCCTCCAACGTTGTGTTGTGTTTTGGCCATGTGTGTGACATGGAACACAGGATACACTCATCTGTTTGGTTCAACACAAGCATACAGCCGTGCGTGTGGCATAGGGGGAGCAATGGAGAGGTCCTGTTGTCTAGGTCCACCTACTCTCCACTTGGACATGATACAGTTTTTGCCACAACACCGCTTTACTGCACACCAACAACTTGGATTGATATTTTCGCTCACCAGGGGTGTTTCCGTGCATGTGTGGCATCACTGTATCATGTTGTGATGTACACGGTGCATGTGCATATGACTGACTATGTTGGGGAAGCACAGCATGTGGTAATATGACTTCTGTATGGTTTACTGTAAAATGTTTCCTCTTACTTTCCATCTCTATATACGGGTTCTTGTGTTTGTTTACTGTACAGACGTGATGCTCAACATTGATTTACAAACTTTGCATTGCATGTCTGCACAGTTCTATTTATCCCCTGAGGTAGCGATACTCACATTGCCCCGTTATATTTGGAGTGTCGCAGTGTGAGTGTCCTTTGTCTTCCTTCAATTGTGCATTCCATGTACCGTGATATATGTGTACAGGCACTGTATCCACACCAACCAGTGCAGGGGGACCTCCTGCATAGTGTTATCTCTGCATGTTTCTGCAGGTAGTTTCTTTTTTATTCTCTCTGTATTCATGTGCCTCTGCTACCTGTTAGCATATCCTCATTGTGCATTTGACAATTCTTTAGGGTTACATTGTTGCAGCTTAGATTCCTATATCAGGCATTATATGACAGCTGAAACATAACTTTCGATATGTGATTTTAAACTTTCAACATTTTTACAACATATGCTGTTCAGACAATGGTGGCTTGCTTTGATCAGCTGATCACTCTTCACTAGCGCTTGTAGTGCCCCACCGCTCATCCCTGTGACATGCATCGACCTATGTTGCCCTCAACAGCTATCCCCCTGAGCAGCACCTGGGTATTGCATTCCATCTTGCCCTCCATGCCACAAACCTGCTGCTAGCCATTTCCACTATTGGCACATAAGCATGGTGCATCAGATATGGTTCCCACACATTGCACACAGCATGCACGTGACCAATGACTTTGGGACATAAGAACATAAGAACATAAGATATGCCATACTGGGTCAGACCAAGGTCCATCAAGCCCAGTATTCTGTTTCCAACAGTGGCCAATCTAGGTCATATGTACCTAGCAGTTTTCCCAAGAGACACAAGTTCCACAATGCTTGTACTGGGTCAAGCATTGATATCTTCGGTCACTTCTTAATAATGGTTTATGGACCTTTCCTCCAGGAACTTGTCCAAATCTTTTTTAAACCCAGCTACACTAACAGCCTTTACTACATCCTCCGGTAACAAATTCCAGAGTTTGATTACACGTTGAGTGAAAAAATATTTTCTTTTATTAGTCTTAAATAGTTTACCCTGTAGCTTCATTGCATGTCCCCTAGTCTTTCTATATTCTGATAAGGTAAACAATCGATCTACGTTTACCCGTTCCACTCCGTTCATTAATTTATAGACTTCTATCATATCTCCCCTCAGCCGTCTCTTTTCCAGGTTAAAGAGCCCTAACCTTTTTAGCCTTTCTTCATAGGAGTATCCTTCCATCCCCTTTACCATTTTGGTGGCTCTTCTCTGTACCACATTGGCACATCACAGGGACAACATGGGACTCGGATGCCTACGCACATGGGCAGCCCCCACAACTGCGTATGGAGACAGTCCATGTATGACACCCATGTCTACCTTGCATACACATACTGATCTACATACGTGTGCCATTCTTACGTCCACAGTCTGTGTGTAAGGGAGACACATGACCATTGTGATTTTGTAGCAAAACTGTATTTACAAGGTATGTACAACGGGTACATGAACATATTCACATGAACACTTTGGAACATAATATATGCCATACTGTGTCACAACAAGGTCCATCAAGCCCAGTGTCCAGTTTCGAACATTGGCCAATCTACATTGTAGGTACCCAGCTGTAATGTTGGGTTCCGAAAGACAGGACAGCACAGGGCATGTGTGTGGGCAACACAGGGGCCATCAAACGCTCCTGGGATGCCCATCAATGGATGGCTGTTGAGATGCAGCATCCCTACCCACCACACGCTGCATCTTGACAGCCACCCACTGAACGGAACCTGCCAGCACCCGCATAGTGTGTTCCAGGGCCCCCAGGCGTTGCACCATACCGTCCATTGCCACAGACAGGTCCTGTATGCACCTACCACCACATATACACATGGTGCCAGGTGTGTATGTGGTGGCATGTGCATGGGCCCTGTCTGTGGCATTGGGTGGCATAGCCACACTCACACAGGCATCATTCCCACAGACACGCGGGACTGGCAGGGACCCACAGTGTCCTGTGCTGTCCTGTGTTCCATCCCTCCCTCCCCACCCTCAACAACAACCACCTCCCCCTCCCCCACCCCTCTCCCCCTGGCACCTCCCACCCACCCACCCTCAGTGCACTCCACTCTCCCCTCCTCCTCCTCCCCCCGACATGAACCACACACACTCACCCACCCCACCCTCCACCCCCTCCATTCCCCCATTGCCCTCATCTGCCTCAGGGGCCTTTGCTGCCTCCTCCCCTGGCACCTCCTCCTCCTTTTCCACAGCCTCCACCACCTCCACTGCCCCCTCCTCCTCCTCCTCCTCCGTTCGGCGTTGGGGAGTGGGCCTTGTCACTGGGCGTGCAGATGACGATGTGCCCTCACCAGCAGGATCCTCCTCTGTGGGGGATGACAGTAATTAGCACACTAGTATGTGAGTCACATAACACATGTAAATAGTTTGGCCCCGCACAGGCTGGTGGGCCTCTGTGACATTATCTACAGAGCTGCAGAGGTCGCGGCACTCACCTCCACATTGGGACATTGCCCGCCTTTATAGACGGTCAAGGACCTCTGGGCATCTTAGCCGCATCTCCCAGCCCTTTTTCCGTAGGTCCTCTACCTAGGGGGGGAAAGCAATGGGAGGGTGCATTAATGACCATATCTCTCTGGTGGGTGGCCAACACATATCACACATCTCTGTGTGCAGCATCGTGCTGCTCCTGCTCCTCTTCTCAATGTGTCCTGTACTAACAGTTGCCAGTGCCACCTGCATGTGTGGCTGTGGGTAGGGCCATGTGTGCAGTGACACATATGTGTACTGTGCATAACACCCTGGACACACCATACCCTGTGCCTACACTTTCCTTGCATGACATGGCAGCACCATGCCACGTGTGTTTTGGCCATGCTGGTGTTTATGCTAGGTCCTCCCTAACCCCCTGTGTTTGCCTGACCTAAACATATCAGCCAACACATCCGCCATGGCACCATAATATGCAAACACGCATGGGTGATGTTCCCTAACATACAGCGGAAGTTGGGTGGCCATGTGCACCTTGCCAGATGCCAATAACATGACCCCTGCCGTTACACTGTACCTCTATGGTCATGACTGGGGCCTCCTGTGATCAGGGCAGTTATGGCTGACTACAACAGGGGCATGGCCCGCCACACCTAGCTGGCCTGTGAACATCTGTGTGTCTATGTGGGGTTGTGCCAGAGCTGTGCAACCACAACAGGTGCATGTACCCTTACACCAACATATATATTGTCATTCCTAGAGTGGAATAAATCACATCTTCACAATCCCCATTCTACAAAAACATAACATATTGTTGCACATTGTTCCATATTCATTATAGTTCAACATTCATGTATATATATCACTGTTAATTATGTGTTGTTAGAAACACATTACTGCACAGAAGGTCTCAGTAGCCAGGGCTTACAACACGCATACAACAGACTAAACTGTCATAATGCACAAGCCCTTATAACATCAATGACCTTCTGTGCAGATCCTAACAAGCCACCCAAACACAATCAATGAGACAGCACTTAACCTTCAGAAACATGCTTTGCGCCTCAAAGGCTGGCCATCCTGCTTCCCATTCCCCGATACATCAACGCAGAGCTCATAGGCGTTTCACATGCATCCTTGCTTCATCAGGGGAAAAGCAACTGTCCAACAGGAGATATAACCAACATGACATCCACAATTCCCTGGCTGTTTGCCTTGCTAACGTTGGAAAGGGGTGAGTACGGAGCCTGAGTTGGGTGTGCTGGATTGTGCTGTTGGTTTTAATAGATTGTGTATTTCATGTTGGTTATATGTTTTGATGGACAGTTGCTTTACCCCTGGTGATGCAGGGATGCTTGCAAATATGCTCTTGAGTTCTGAGTTGAGGCGTTGGGAAATGTGAGACAGGACAGCCACCCTTTGGGCCACAAAGCATGGTTTGGAGAGTTAAGTGCTGTCTTATTGATTGTGTTTAGGTGTCTTGTCGGGATGTGCATGGAAGGTCATTGCTGTTATAAGGGCATGTGCATTATGACAGTTTAGTCAGTGGTATGCATGCTGTAGGCCCGTGGTTACTGAGATCTTCTGTGCAGTATTGTGTCTTTATCAACATATTATGAACATTGATATATATACTCAAATTGTGCAAGATAATGAATATGGAAACATTTGAAACATGACTTCTTGTTTTTGTGGAGTGGGCAGTGTGAGGTTTTGTACCCTTACACCAGCATCTATGATGTTCCTCTGCAATCATTTACCGCCCTCCTGGGGAGTGACCAGATGTGTGACCCAAACTGAGTACACATCAATGATATATGGATTTGTTTCACACCTTCTTGATCAGGTCTCATGGTTCCTGGGGTGGGATGGTTTACAGCACATCCACAGCTGCACCTACAATACAATCAGGATCCAGAAAAGACATGTGTCATGAGGTCTGGGCAAATGTGTGTCCAAACACAGCATCCACACCACAATATCTAGATGCCATACCCACCTTTGTAATCAGGTCTCAGGCCCCCTGGGGGCAGGGTGTCTTAGCACACATCATCAGCAGCATACACCATATCAACAGGGTGACTGACAGGACACTTTCAGCAGGTCTCTGGACTCCTGGGGATAGGGTAAATTATATAATATCAACAGCAGCATAGACCATATCACCAGGGTGACTGACAGCCCACTTTGATGGGCTCTCAAGACTCCTGGGGGTAGGGCGGTAGGGTGGAATCTAACAAAGTAAAAGCAGCATAAACCATATCACCAGGGTGACTGACAGCCCACTTTGATGGGCTCTCAAGACTCCTGGGGGTAGGGTGGTAGGGTGGAATCTAACAAAGCAACAGCAGCATAAACCATATCACCAGGGTGACTGACAACCCACTTTGATGGACTCTCAGGACTCCTGGGGGTAGGATGGAATCTAACAAAGCAACAGCAGCATAAACCATATCACCAGGGTGACTGACAGCCCACTTTGATGGGCTCTCAGGACTCCTGGGGGTAGGGTGGATGTTTTAAGCTGCAAATGCGCACTCAACCATATCACCAGGGTGAATGACTGAGCATTTGGATCAGGTCTCAGGACCCCTAGGTGTAGGGCAGATGTGTGACCCTGCAACTGCAGAACCTACCCTATCAGCATGCTGTTTACCAAACCTCTTTAGGCAGATCTAGGGGCTCCTTGTGTTATGGTGTATTTTAACACATCAACAGCAGCAGCTGCCATAACACCAGGATGACATCTGGAACTCTGTGATCAGGTCCTTAGCCTCCAGGGGATAGGGCAAATCACTTTGATATGATACATAGGCGGTATATCACGTGGGTTTAACTAATAAACATAAATGGGATAGAATGCCTACACACAGCAGCATGCACACCTACAATCCACAATGGATATGTATATGGATATATTGACCTGTCCCCATACACTTACCTCACGTGGGTAGTATGCAAGACGGTTAAAGCGCCTTGTGACGCGGTCCCAGGCCCTCCGCACACGCCCCAGGTCCTGCCGCCTTGAGGATCCTGGGAACAGTTTGTTCTGCCTAGTGCAGATCAGCCCTGCAAGGTGCCTGAGCTCCCAGTTGTTAAAAGCAGGCTTTCTCGACCGAGTAGCCATTTTCTGCACTGCCTTGCTCACGCATATGCGCACATGTGCGCCTCAATGCGCCTCCGTGACTCAACATGCATCATTAAGGCGCGCTAGCAACGTGCCTGTGCCATGGCTGGTAGACAGGAAATGATGGCACAATCAGTATATATAAAGATCTATGCTGCAGACACACATTGCAGTGATGTGTCTGAATACAGTTTGTTTATTATGCATTTATCTTGGTGTTGGCACACTGGGGTCTCGAACACATCACCACTGGCTGCCTTTTCACATAGCAATGGCTGGCTAAACAGTTACACCAGGGGGTATGTTTTTTTTTTTCTCTTTTACATTTAAGAACAAACATCATAACCCTATTTGAAACACATCAAGGAGAGAAAACTGCATTATAACCCCGAAGGGAACAAGCAAAAAAAAAAAGGAAAATAGGAGATAAAACTACTCCAAAACAGAGAGCTGAAAAATATAAAGCCATCCCACCTAAACACCCTCCAACCCACCAACACCCTCCCTGTCTTTTAAAAATTGACAGAGAGAAGCTACATCAGTATAAACATAATCATGACCTTCATAAGTTACTAAGCAGCGACAAGGGAACTTCAAAAAAAAAGAAGCCCCCAAGGCAATCACTCTAGATCGAAGCTCGAGGAACTGCTTCCGGCGAGCCTGAGTAGCCTTGCCCACATCAGGAAATACCTGCATTTTATACCCACAAAACAAGCTTTCTTTGTACTTAAAATAAGCACGTATAATTTTCAATTTAAGTGATTCAGACCCGAAAGTCACCACCAAGGTGCATCTCTTGGGGATGACATCAAGTGAATCTTGCAAAAACTCTGTAAGATTAGAGCCAACCGAATCAACCAAGGAAGAAGATTCCCTGGCCTGAGCCGAGGCCCCAACCTTAGGAAAAAAGGAATACATCTGTACAGTATCTACAGAGTCAGCTATGTGCAATATTTCAGACAAATACTTTTTTAATAGAATCTCAGGAGAAAGTAAATGAGTACAGGGGAAATTCAAGAAACGAAGGTTCCTAGCACGCTGGTGGTATTCCAACAATTCCAAGCGGTAAGAAATAGAAGAAATATCTTTAAGATAACCCAAATGGGAATCCTTATATAATTGGAGTTGAGAATCCACCAGAGAGAAAGAACCAGCAAGATTAGTCATTTGATCATCAATAACATTAACCTTTTTAACAACATCATGTGAAAAATTACATAAAGAAGTAACAGTAGTAGATAGACTTATTTCAATGTTCAAAAGCATTGACCAAATATCTGATAGAGTCACCTCACTTTTAACAGGAAGGGAATCAATATTAGATGCGGCAGGGCTTACTGGAACTAACACCGGAGAAACAACTGATGAAAGTACCTTCGAAGGAGTAGAAGAAGAGGTAGGCAGAGGGAAAGGAGGTGGTGTCCGGATAAAAGGGCTCAACGACGCCCCATCCAGAGACTGGCTAACAAGCGAAAGGGCAGTTACATGCCTGTCCATGGGCCCGGACAACTTACCTCCCGCTGCTGACGGTGTCTTGGCTGCTAATTTCGCCTTACGTTTCCCCATGGACAGGCCGACTGCTGGTGCTTCTAACTCACCAAGAAGCACCAAAGGAGCACATAAGGAGCAGAAAATGCCCCTTGTACTGCGCCCCTTAAAACACGACCATGCAGGCCGCGAACACGCAGCCGCGTGTAACCAGCCGGGCTTTGTAGGGCTCGTGGGGGGGTCCTCCACTCCCGAGGGCAGTCACACTCTGCCTACAGATGACCCAGCAGGCACCGGACTCCAATCCAGCACTTGCTCCGCGGTGGAAAAAAGAACCACGGCAGCTCTCCTGACAAGGCAGGTCTCTCACCAGCTGGTCCAACACAGCCGGGCTTTGTAGGGCTCATGGGGGGGGGTCCTCCACTCCCGAGGGCGGCCACACTCTGCCTGCAGATGACCCAGCAGGCACCGGACTCCAACCCAGCACTTGCTCCGCGGTGTTAAAAAGAACCGCGGCAGCTCTCCCGACAAGGCAGATCTCTCAGGGGGGGGGTATGTTTACTAAACTGTCTTAATGTACACCCAGCAATAATGTGCAGGATGCCATAAGGAGAGTGGGCGTTCCGGTCTAAACGTAGCAATCGCGCAATAAGTTGAGTGGCACACATTATCACACGATAGAGGGAGGCGTGCCACGTTAACACGCAGTAATCTTAAGTAGGTGCGCTGACATGCAAACAGAGCAGCAGAGGTGTAGCACATTGGTTAATACACTGACTGATGGTACTGGGGTCATGGGTTTGATCCCCCAGTGTGCCTAATGAATAGGGCTGGCTGAGACATTACCCTTTACATTTAAGCAGTGCTTTGTGAGGCATTTTATTTTTATTTTAATTAGTGCTGCCAGAAAACACACCCTCACAGTGCCGTAACCTAAGGTTCCGCATAAGGCGCCCTATAAGGCACTCCAGAGGGCACATTATAAAGTGCACTGTCCGCCAAGGCACCCTATAATGTCCCTATATGATGCCTTATAAGGCGCTTTATAGGGCACCTTATAAGGCGCTTTATAGGGCGCCTTATAAGGCACTTTATGGGGCGCCATATGAGGCACCTTAAGGTTACAGCACTGTGAGGGTGCACTGTCTGCCAAGGCACCCTATAATGTCCCTATATGATGCCTTATAAGGCGCTTTATAGGGCACCTTATAAGGCGCTTTATAGGGCGCCTTATAAGGCACTTTATGGGGCGCCATATGAGGCACCTTAAGGTTACAGCACTGTGAGGGTGTTTTTGCTGGCAGCACTAATTTACATTAATAATAGGCAATGCCTTGGACAGCCCTATCAAATAACCCCACTGTGGGATCAAACCCATGACCTCTGGCTCCACAGGCAGTGAAGTAACCAGTGGGCTACAGCTCTATAGCTACTAACCAGCCCCTGGCTGGCTACAGAAAGACTGCATGTCACCACACATTCTGCTGTGGTTACCAGGATAGGGTCAACCCACCCTTACCCATGATGCACAGCACATGCAAATCAGCAGTCTACAGATGATCACAAGATGGGGTATGCACCCCACAGCACCTCATCCTGGTAAGGGGAACTGACCGAGTGCACCCCCACAGCACCTCAGCCTAGTAGAGGGTGCCGACGGTGTGTGTTAGTGGCACAGAGTAGCTACAGACCATCACATTGTGTGGGTATTGTGCTCACCCTGAGGGTGAGGTGGGGCGGCCAGCACCAGGTCTGCAGCACCTTTCATGTCACAAATAGGTCATTTTGCAGGTACCCATTAGTGTCAGTGTGTGTGATAGGTAGTTCCTGCAGACACACCTAGGATACATTAGTGTCCATCTGTAGTTGTCTATCAGGTCTAGCCCTTATGAGCTATAATGCACCCAGAATAGTGCATATTCTGCGTTGGTGCCTTGGTAACGGGAGGGGAGGGGAGGGGAGGGGGGTGTTTGGACACATAGGCGGATTATGTACCACCACCCAACCTGCCCTCTGTGGCTCAGGTTGGGAGACAGGATCCCCCAGCAACATATCCACATTCTACCTCCATGCAAAGGTGGTAGTAGAGGGGGGGGGCCATCAACCTCAGTCCTGCTGGGGAACAGACACCCTACAGGGCAGCCAGTGCAGAGCTGTACACATCCATAAGGCAATGACAGACAGACAGTAGGCCTGGAAATGCTCAGCTGCCCCCCACCACCACCACCATCTGACATTCTCCAGCAGCAAGCACAGTGAGTCACCAGCCACTGCACCCTGCAAGGGGTTCCAGCCATACACATATAACTGCAGACAGTCTGCTAGCTAATCCACAGTGCATGTTCCTGGAGGAGATGTGTGCACCCAAAACTGGGATATGAGCACACCCACCAAACACATAAATCAGTGATTAGACCCCAGCAAAGAGAAACCTATACATTTCAGTTGAGAGAAACGCAATATAGCGCTATGGGGGAACCCAGCCATGCCGTGGTCACTGCTCAGTCAGGGTGAGCGTGACCTCCCAGCAGGACATGCTGTGGCCACCCTGTCCATGCAGGTCGTGGCCGGACACTACAATGTCCGAGCCATTGCCCTATGCCCTGTGCAAATGCATCCTGGCCAGGTCACCCTGTCCAGGCTATACCCATGGTACCTTGCTCCTCATTATACACATTGGCAGGCTGACACTGGCAACAGTACAAGCAGTGTGGGCTGAGGAAGGTGTTGGCAGCCACCATACACTGGGTAGACAGACACACACTCCCACACCTATGCCAGCATTGTGCAACTATAGAGGCTTTTGGGAGCCCTGGCCAGCGCACCAGTCCTGGGCACAGTGCAGGCATGGCTATGGTATGCAATACTGTTGGGTTCACTCCCCAGGGTGGTAAACACTGTCAGACACCAGACCTGAAATGCACTCCACAGACATCAGAGAGGTTGGTATGATACAGCTCAATGAGCAGATTGTGCTTAACCTAGGGAGTGCTATCTGTCAGTAATCATAGCAACCTTTTGATATATGTGTACCGTATTCCCAGGTTTAGGGTGGCAGTGCTATGATATGTAAGTGCTAGTATTGGGAGATGGTGCTGCACACAGGGCCCAACATCCTGCCTCTCCAGGAGGCTTTGGATAATGGCGCCTGTGGGTGCGGGTGTTTCTGCCCCTGTTGGCCGCTGCTCTAGGGCAGAAGTTCCCACCTCCAGTCCTGGTGGGCCAAACACTGTTTGGGTTTTCATGCTGTCCCTAATGAATATGCATGGATACATCTGCATACCTTGGGGACGGCGCATAGAAATGTAGCACAGGCATCTTTATTAGACAGCATGAAACCTGAATGGTTTTTGGCCCTCCAGGACTGCATTTGGGAAACTCTGCTCTAGGTATTGCACATGTTTATGGTGTCTGTGCTCTGTAGGGTAAAATATAGGCATTTCAGGCATGTTTGTTATCTGCAATAAAGGTTCCGTCTTTATTACCACGGTTTAGTACTGGGTAAAATATGGGGACTGGGTTGGCAGGAACCACAGCTGGGACTTGAACCTGTGACCTTCTGCTCCTGAACACACTGGCTGTGTATACTGAACCACACTGTTGCCACAGGGACAGTTCATTCTCTGGGGATACCATGACTGTTCGTCAGACAGGGCCTGTCTGTTGCAGTGCATGGCACCCACCTAAACAGGGCTAGGCCATGGTCTGCTGTGGGCAGCTGCCACTGCCCCCTCCACCACCAGTACCCCTCTGTTGCCATACTGACATGCCCTTATGCTGGTGGTGCGCAGTCTCAGGCCATCCAGTGTGCCGGTAGGCGGCTGCCTATGGTGTGGGTTCTAGGGTGCCTGCATAGACGTCCACGCTTCCCCCCAGCACCGCCTGCCAATGTTCTGTGCCCTTGGGGGTATCCCCTGTGACACTGTAGGTTACACACTCGTGCTCCTGTTGGGCCCTCATCAGTTGCTGTCTGGCGGCTCTACTGTTTCAGCATTCCTATGGGCCACCTAGGCATCACCCTAGTCTACACTGTGGCCCAGCTGCACCACAGCATGTGCTGCCTGCAGCCCTCTGTATCCCCTTTTCCAGCATCTGTCCAGTTGCCCGTTCCGACATGCCCACCCTGCTGTTGCGGAACATGTGCACGCCATAGGAAACCTGTCCAATAACAAGGGGAAACTCTGATCAGTGCTATTTCACTGTGGGATCCTTCACCTTGTATGGGGACAGAGCATAGACCCTTCCAAAATAAATATATTTTTTGGAGCTTTCTCGATAGTGTATTTTGCTGTTTCCCATTAATATCACTATTGGCCAGATTGGTTATGTTTTTTTTCCATTTTGTTCAGGTCATTTTCAATGTTTATTTGCCCTTTTGTTCCGTGCACATCTATCATACTTGTCACTTTTTGTAGGTTTCCCTGGCTTTGCTGTAAATTGCTGATGGAAATGGTTTCCCTTCCCTTTAAATCTGCTCTAACGCCAGGGTTTCACTGGCGTTAGTTTTCAGACCCGGAATCCACAGCGTTAGTGTGCAGGGAGCCTCTCCCCTCCCACTCTCCACCCATTGACCCTCTCTCTCCGCCCCTGTGGAGCCTTCCTCCGCCCTCCGGGAGCCTTTCTCCACCCTCAGCTCTCGTTTGCGTCACTGCGCGCGTTATCGCACGATAAGGTACCTTTGTGCCCGGTAAAGCGCCATTATTGCCCGATAAGGTACCTTATCGCCCGATAAGGTACCTTATCGCCCGATAAGGTACCTTATCGCCCGATAATGTCGCAGCAGCGAAAATAGTGCCCTTTAGTAAACATACCCCTTAGTAACTGGCAACATATAGCAGGGAACTGGCTACTACTAAGATCCATAACAATTGATTACAGTTAAAATTCAGACTCTACTCAGGGAATTCTTAGAGACCGATTTAGCTTTTGGGGAAAAATAGAATAAAAAATACAAAAATATCTTTGCAATAACTTGATTGCATAATTTGGAAATAGGCCAATATTCAAAATGACTTAGGGACTGACATTCGAAGTGCTTTAGCCAGTTCTTGCCACTGATTGTCCCCACAGACTGCATAAACCGGGAAGATCTGTGGGCCAATTGGGGACGGTGCGATTGCTCTTCGGTGAGTAGATATATTCAGTCACTGACCAGATAGCTTAACTGATTATAGTTAATGGTTGAATATCACCATTAATCAGACAGCAATGTGCTGATTGGAAAACCCGGATATTAGCACGGGACAATGGATAAGTTCTGGCACTGAGTATCTGGGTTTATTTAAAATCGTGCCTTCAGCAGCCCCTGATTAACTTCACCGCCGGTTAAGAACATAAGATATGCCATACTGGGTCACACTGGTAACAGTGGCCAATCTAGGTCACCAGTACCTAGCAGTTTCCCCAAAAGACACAGGTTCCACAATGCTTGTACTGTGTCCCCTTTAATAATGGTTTATGGACCTTTCCTCTAGGAACTTGTCCAAACCTTTTTTAAACCCGGATAAAATAACAGCTATTACTACATCCTCCGGTAGCTAATTTCAGAGTTTGATTACATGTTGAGTAAAAAAATATTTTCTCTTATTAGTCTTAAATAGGATACCCTGTAGTTTCATTGCCTGCCCGCTAGTCTTTCTATATTTTGATGGCATAAACAATCAATCTACGTTTACCCGTTCCACTCCATTCATTAATTTATAGACTTCTATCATATCTCCCCTCAACCATCTCTTTTCCAGGTTGAAGAGCCCTAACCTTTTTAGCCTCTCTTCATAGGGGTATCCTTCCATCCTCTTTGCCATTTTGGTGGCTCTTCTCTGTACCTTTTGTAATAATGCTATATCCTTTTTAAGATACGGCGACCAGAATTGCACACAATATTCAAGGTGCGGTCGCACCATGGAATGATACAGAGGCATTATAATATCCTTTGTTTTATTCTCCATTCCTTTCTTTATGATACTAGCATTCTATTTGCTCTCTTGGCCACTGCTGCACACTAGGCAGAGGGTTTTATATGTTATCCACGATGACGCCTAAATGTTTTTCCTGGGTGGTGGTTCCTAATGTAGAACCTTGCATCGTGTAACCATAGTTTGGGTTTTTCTTTCCTAGGTGTATAACTTTGCACTTGTCCACATTAAATTTCATCGGCCATTTGGGTGCTCAGTCTTCCAGTTTATCAAGATACTCTTGCAATTTTCCACAATCCCCTTGGGTTTTAACAACTTTAATTTTTTGTCATCTGCAAATTTGATAACCTCACTCGTTATTCCTTTTCCAGGTCATTTGTGAATATGTCAGAAAGCAGCGGACCCAGCACAGATCCCTGGGATACTGCACTATTCACTTTTTTCCATTGGGGAAATTGGCCATTTAGCCCTACCCTCAGGCTCACCGGTCTGCAGTTTCCCAGATCACCCCTGGAACCCTTTTTAAAAATTGGCGTTACATTGGCGATCCTCCAATCTTCAGGTATTACAGATTATTTTAATGATAGTTCACAGATTACTAATAGTAGGTCTGCAATCTCATATTTCAGTTCTTTCAACACCCTTGAATGTATACCATCCGGTCCAGGTGATTTGCTACTCTTCAGTTTTTCAAATAGTTGTAATACATCTTCCCGGTGTATCGATATTTCTTTCAATTCTTCCTCAGTAAAGACCGAAGCAAAGAATTCATTTAGTTTATTTGCTATTTACTTGTCCCCTCTTACTGCTCCTTTTACCCCTCTATCATCTAATGGTCCAACTGACTCTCACAGGGTTTTTGCTATGAATGTATTTGAAAAAGTCTTTATTACACATTTTTGTTTCCACAGCAAGCTTCTTCTCAAATTCTCTCTGCCTGCCTTATCAATGCCTTGCATTTAACTTGCCAGTGCTTGTGCTGTTTCCCGTTTTCGTCATTTGGCTCTTTTTTTGCATTTCCTGAAAGATGCTTTTTTGGCAACAACAGCCTCTCTGACCTCATCTTTAAACCATGCTGGCAGTTTTTTTGGACTTCCTTCCACTTTTCTTAAAGCATGGAATACAGCTGGTCTGGACTTCTAAGCTTTATGTAAGTCTTTAACCTTTGCAACTGCTCCTTTTAGTTATTTCTTAACTATTTTCCTCATTTTATCATAGTGTCCCTTTTGAAAGTTAAAATGTAGTACTGTGGATTTCCTTACCGTCCCTTCTCCATTAATTAAATCAAACACGATCATGCTATGATCACTATTGCCAAGTGGCCCCAACACCCTTTTCTCTTGGGCCAAATCTGGTGTTCCACTAACGACTAAGTCCAAAATGGTTTCCCCTCTGGTCGGTTCATGAACCAGCTGCTCCAAGGAGTAGTCATTTATTTCATTTAGAAACCTTATCTCTCTAGCATGTCCTGCGATGACACTGACTCAGTCAGTACTAGGGTATTTGAAATCACCCATTATTATTACTGTTCTGTAACTTTTGTTAGCTTCCTTGATTTCTTTGAGCATTTCATCATCCATTTGTTCATTCTGGCCAGGTGGTCGATAGTACACCCCCACTGCCATCGCCTTCCCCTTTTTTACATGGGATTTCAATCCATAGACATTCTACAGCAAATTTTGTTTCGTGAAAACTTTAATCCTTTGTGACTCAATGCCCTCTCTAACATAGAGCTGATCAAATTGGTGGAGAGGTTGCATTCTATCATTACGATATAGTTTGTACCCAGGTATTACAGTGTCCCACTGGTTGTCCTCCTTCCACTGTGTCTCTGAGATACCAATGATATATAACTTCTCATTTAATGCTATATATTCTAACTCTCCCATCTTATTTTTTAGACTTCTAGCATTTGCATACAAGCATTTTAGAGACTGTATTTTATTAATATTAATCTGGTTATTGGTAGGCAGGGGTAATTTGGAATCTTTAAGCTCTGTCTGCTCTGTATTCAAAGGCATTTGGGATATCTTTGTCTTTATTGGATCCTCTCTGCTGATTTGCCATAACTTCATTTTTTTGGTAGTATCCTTCAAGGATACATTGTTCCGAACCATGTGCTCTTGGGTGACTGTCGACTCTCCCCTATTATCTAGTTTAAAAGCTGATCTATCTCCTTTTTAAAGGTCAATGCCAGCAGCCTGGTTCCATCCCGGTTAAGATGAAGCCCATCCCTTCGGAAGAACCCCTCCTTTCCCCAGAATGTTCCCCAGTTCCTAAAAAATCCAAAACCCTCTTCCTTGCACCATCGTCTCATCCACCCATTGAGACTCTGGAGCTCTGCTTGCCTTTTGGGTCCTGCGCGTGGAATGGGAAGCATTTCGGAGAATGCTACCCTGGAAGATCTGGATTTCAACTTCCTACCTAAAAGCCTAAATTTAGCCTCCAGAACTTCCCTACCACATTTTCCTATGTCGTTGGTACCGATATGTACCAAAATAGCAGACTCCTCCCCAGCACTATCTATGACCTTGTCTAGGTGGCACGTGAGGTCCACTACCTTTGCACCAGGCCGGCATGTTACCAGGCGATTCTCATGCCCACCAGCCAGCCAGCTATCTTCATGCCTAATGATCGAATCACCAACTATAACGGCTATCCTAACCCTTCCCTCATGGGCACATGGCCCTGGAGAAACTTCCTCGGTGCAAGAGGGTTTTACATCACCTGGAGGACAGGTCCTAGTTACAGGATCACGTCCTGCCACACCAGGGTGATGTTCTCCTGCCGCGTGACCTCTCTCGTCCATGGCAGCAGGGATGCTGCCAGACTAGGGGGTGGGACTTCAGGAGTATATCCCTGTGGGTCTCGTCTATGTACCTTTCTGTCTTCCTTATGTCTTCCAAGTCTGCTACTCTTGCCTCCAGAGATCGGACTCATTCCCTGAGAGCAAAGAGCTACTTGTACCTTGTACACACGTAAGACCCCTCACCGACTGGGAGAAAATCATACATGTGACGCTCAGTTCAAAAGACTGGAAAGCCCCCATCTCGCTGCTGGACTGCTTTCTGCATCTTAGTTTTAAGGTTGTGTTTAGATATTTAAGTTCTTTACTTACTAAGGGGCATGTTTACTAAAATCCGCAAAATAGCGCGCCGCAAAATAGCGCACGGCAACGCGGCACTGAAACGCGTAGAAACGCGTTTAAACGCCCCGCACACGTGCGTGTCACCCCCGCACAGGTACGCGGCTCACTAACGGGCCCCGTACAAGTGCGGGCCCGCAAATGTCCGATAGAGGCGTGGAACGGCGAAAGGAGGGCGGAGGAAGGCTCCGGAGGGGCGGAGGGACGGGGTCAATGGGTGGAGAGTGGGAGGGGAGAGGCTCCCCGCACAGTAGCGGGCCCGAATTTGCATGTAAAAACTACCGCGAGTGAAACACTCGCGGTAGAAAGCATTTAAAGGGACGAGAAACCATTTCCGTCAGCAATGTACAGGAAAAACCGGGAAACCAGCAAAACGTGAGCAGTGTGATACATGTGCACAGCACAAAAGTGAAATTAAAAATAGAAAATGACCACAACAGAACTATTAAAAATAGTAATTCATCTGGGGAACAGTTATAGTGATGGGCAAATACAGAAATCACACCCAGCAAAGCTCCAGAAAAACAAAATGAAGTTTGGAAGGGTCTACTGAGAGGAGACTCTTCCAAAAAACATTTCCACGTTTTGGAGCTTTCCTGGGAGTGTTTGCTATGGTTGCCCATTAATATCACTGTTGCCCAGCGTGGTGATATTTTGTCACACATTTCCCGTGGTCATTTCCGGGGTTTATGTGCACGTTTGTCACCAGACAGGGTGCATATGCCCACAGTAGAATTGCGTAGAGCAGGGTTTGTGACTCCATCCTGCCAGGCGTACTGCCTCCAGGGGCTGCACTGTCTCTGTGGCCAAAGTGTGGTACAGCGGACAGAGTTATTACCTCTAGGACCAGAGGGCAGAGGTTCAAAACCCAGCTGGGGCACCTGCCAGCCCAGTCCCTATATTTTACCCACCACTAAATAAAGATAGCGCAGACACCCCTGTATGCATGGGGAAAACACCCATATTTTACCCAACACCGCACACACCCCACAACAATGGGCATTACCTACAGCCAAGTCCCCCAAATGCAGTCCCATACTGCCACATTGCAATCAGGTCAACTGCTCTTTCTGAGAGAAGTTCATGCCAGCATGTTGGCGGACAAGTACATGTGGTGCAGGTGGCAGTGGCTGCTAACCACAGAAGACAGAGGCCTAGCCATGTGCAGGCTGGCACAGTCCACTGCAACAGACAGGTCCTGCCGGATCCACAGTCATGGACAGTCCAGGGAATCCAACCAATCTGTGGCTACACAGTGGTGCAGTGCACACAGACACTGCATACAAGAACAGAAGGTCACAGGTTCAAAGCCCAGCTGGGGCTACTGCCAATCCTGCCCACATATTTTTCCCACAACTAAACAGTGATAGTAAGGACACACCTTTCATGGCGGGGACATATGCAATGGTAAGACAGCTATCTTTTACCCCACTGAGCACAGACACCATGAACAGGGGCAGTACCTAGAGCAGAATCACCCAAATGCAGTCCTGGTGGGCCACACACCAGTCAGGTTCCATGCTGACACTCATACAAATGCCTGTGCTGTATATCTATGCACCACCCCCATGGCATGTAGATGTAGCCCATGCATATTCATGAGTGATAGAGGAAAACCCGAACAGTGTGATGCAAACCTGGACTGGAGTTGGGAATCTGTGCCGTAAAGCAGCAGCCATCAAGGGCAGACACACCCACACCCACAGGCCCCATTGGCCAATGTCTCCTGGAAAGGCAGAACATTGGACCGTGCATGCAGCACCCAAAACGAGCACTTGCATAACTTACCAATGTCACCCTACACCTGAGGTATACGGTACACAGCTCGGAGACGTTTGCTAGGAGCACAGGCAGGCAGTTATCCATACGTTACGTACATACTGATAGTTGACCCCATCCAAACAATCTGTTAGGTGTTTGCGGGGCATGCTCCAGGCCTGGCCTCTGACGGTGCTTACCACCCTGGGGAGTGACCACCAGCTGTAATGCGTACCATATCCATGCCTTGCCGTGCTCAGGACCGGTTTGGTGGGCAAGGCTACTTACCCCCTCAATCGTAGCACCATGATGGCAGAGGTGTGGAAGTGTGTGTCTGTCTATACAGTGGGTGTTGGCTGCAAGCCCCTTCAACAGCCCGCACTGCCAGCACTGTTGCCAGTATTGGCCAGTCAATGTGCATAATGAGGTGCAAGGTACCATGGGTATAGCCAGGGCAGGGTGACGTGGCCAGGATGCATCTGCACTGGGCATAGGGCCCTGGCAGGGACATTGGCTGGGATATTGTAGTGTCCGGCCACCACCTACACAGACAGGGTGGCCAAAGCATGTCCTTCTGGGGGATCACGCTCACCCTGACTGTGCAGTGACCACAGCATGGCTAGGCCTCCCCATAGTGCTGTATAGTAGATCTCTCATGTGATAGATATGGGTTTCTCTTTGGGGCCCAGTCACTGATCTATCTGCTTGCTGTGTATGCAGACAGCCCAGTTCTGGGTGCATGCATCTCCATTGGGAACATGCACTATGGACTAACCAGCAGACTGTTTGTAGCTGGTAAATGTCTTGCTATAATGGCTTGCAGGGTGCAGTGGCTGTTGGCTTGCTGCAGGGGAATATCTGGTGGTGGAGTGCAACTTACCATACCCTGGGCTTATGTCTGTCTGCTATTGTGTTATGGCTGTGTATGGAGCTGCCTGCCTGCCTGCCTGGGGGGGGGGGTGGTGGTGGTGGTGGTCCTCAGCAGGACTGGGGTTGATGTTGCCCTCTACTGCCACCTTTGCAGGGAGGTAGAGTGTGGATCCCTTGATGGAGACCATGTTTGCCGGGGGGGGTGCACCTGATGGTGGCAGACAGGGATATCCATGGTGTTTGTGCAGAAACTAGCTATCTTACACATTAACACTGCTTTGGAACACCCGCTTGGCCTCCATCAGCCATGGCAGGTGTTGTTGACCTGGTCCTGGCCACCTCATTGCACACTCAGGGTGAGCACAGTACCCGCACGAGGTAACGGTGTGTGGCTACTCTGTGCCAGTAAAACACCCGGTCCGTGCCCCCTACTAGGCCAAGGTGCTGTGTGGGTGCACCCGGTCACTTCCCCCAACAGGGCCGAGGTGCTGTGGGGGTGCATTCCCCATCTTGTGTCCATCTGCGGACAGCTAATTTGCATGTGCAGTGCATCATGGGTACGGGTGGCCTAACCCTATCCTGTTGACACCAGCAGACTGTCTGTGCGGTGACGTGTAGGCTATCTGCAGCCAGCCAGGGGCCTGCTTACAGCTATGGAGCTGTAGCGCAATGGTTACATCACTGCCTGTGCAGCCAGAGGTCATGGGTTCAAACCCACAGTGGGGCCCTTTGGTAGGGCTGTCCACGGCTTTATTTTTATTTACTGTACATATGTCTATGCCGGCAAGACCACCCTCAGCTTACTATACCCATTAGGTGCCTCTGAGGGTGCTTCATAGGGCGCCCTGTAGGCCACCTTATGGTTGCCATCCCTATAGGGTGCACTATACATTATCCTGTGTCGCAACATACATGCTGCCCTATAGGGGTCATTCAAGGGTGCCTTGGCGAACAGTGCACTGTAACATGTGCCTTATGGGCCGCCGTATGTTAACATGCTGGGAGAGTGCGTTTGCTAGTAGTGTTAACAAAATATAATTATACAGCCTCCTACAGCACTCCTCAACATAATACATACTGCCTCAGCAGGCATTTTTCACTGGGCATTGTGAGGAGTTGAACCCCTGATCCCTGCACCATTGGTCAGTGTTTTAACCATTGTGCTGTGGCTCTGTTCCTGTGCTTGTGCATCAGCGCGCCGCCTTGTGCCTATCAGCGCGCCGCCTTCTGCCGCCCAAGGGGACCAGTGCCCCGCCTTCTGCTGCCCAAAAATAACTGTGCGCCGCCTTATGCCGCCCAAAAAGCACTGTGCGCCGCCTTATACCGCCCAAAAATAACTGTGCGCCGCCTTATGCCGTTCCAAATTAATTTGCCTCCTAAAACAATGTTAATCATTACAGTTACTGCCTCAGCTGACCTTTGTCGTTGCGCACACTGGGGGATTGAACCCATGGCCCCTGCACCATTGGTCAGTGTCTTCACCGTTGTACCACGGCTCTGTTGTTTTGTATACTCAGCAGCGCGCCACTTTGCCTTTCCACGCGCTAATGTCGACCCCCGCACATTAGCGCGACGCACACACGTCCGGTTGCTTACTACCGTTTTTTTTCTATTTTCTGCCTGAACCGCCCACTCCTTATATGGCACAGGCACACTAGCGCGGCCCTGCACGTTAGGAATGTTTAGTAAACATGCCCCTAAGGGTTGCTGGGGATACTTATACTAATAAAACTATACCTAATATGTTTAATGTACTTTGTTCACCTGAAGCTTAATTAATCTCAGGTCCTTAATGTATGATGATGAGAATAAACAGCTGTACCTGAGAGTGAATATGGCACCTCCTTTCCTTTAAGAGGTTTAAGCACCTATAAAACTATGATTATTCCAGGGGTGGGTGGGTGTTGGGGAAGGAGGGAGGGAGGGAAAGAAGACTTATTAAAAGCTGGCTGCTACACAGTACCCTGTCTTGTGCTTCTAAGGTAATCTGTGACCAGGGTGAGTATTGTGGCAGCGCTGATAAGCATGCAATAAATAATACCAGGAGTCTGTTCAAGGATCCAAGCCATTTATTGTGCACATGCCCAGTAAGTCAAGCTTCAAAAAGGACTGAGCAATGGCGAACAGGAACAACTTCCTTATATACAAGATATACAGTTTGATACAGGCAGACTTTCTATTGGTCCCAACGCCCCCTGCACCCATCCAATCAGGGACCCTCTCTGGGCTATTGCTCCCTGTTCCCCCTTCTCAGGCTAGTCTGACAAAGGCACAGTTCTATGTTATGGCTACACTTCTACTGCAAGGTCATATCTAGCTTGAGGAATGCAAAAGTATCCATTTAGTATAGAATTATTGTGCAAGCTTTGTAATAAACTGATTTTTCTAACTTTTAATTCTTTGCTCTAACAATAGGAAGGTGGGGGTTAGAATCCAGGCCTATCTTACAGGCCTTTCACATCTATATAGGCCATCGCCTACCACAGTATCACAGCCTTTGCTTGGATAGAGGGAGTCTTGGGTTCTAAATTTAACCAGAAAGCTCTCTTCTGTGTTTTAAATTTCAACTGAAAACTTTGCTGCTACGAGGCCCTGACTGGTTTAACTAACAAATACACTGGGTTCATAGATTAATCAGCTTTAATCTAAAGAATTCATTTCCCCCAAGATTTAGGAAAAATTCCCTGAAGTAAATACTTACAATTGCAAATCTCTCTCCAGAAGTAGCAGTCCTCTTTTGTAGTCCTTCAGTTTGGGGTGTTCTGTCCCAGAGTTTCCAAGTTAACCAATTCAGGAGTGAGATTTCTTGCCAGTTCTGGTTTTAAATTTGCATTGCAATACAGTATGGTATTTGTAGTTCTTGAATTTGCCCAGTGGAATCACTGTTGCAGGTTCCATGATGCATCAGAATAAGATCGTCAGAAATCCATGCCTGGCTTAAAAATCTCACTCCTGGAACTGGGTAACTTAGCAACTCTGTCTTTCCTAAGTGCATGACTTTGTACTTGTCCACGTTAAATGTCATCTGCCATTTGGATACCCAGTCTCCCAAAGTTTATCCTCTTATGTTTTAACAACATTGAATAATTTTGTATCATCTGCAAATTTGATCATCTTACTCAGGGTTTCTATTTCCAGGTCATTTGTGAATGTTAAAAAGCAGCGGGCCTAACACAGATCCCTAGGGTACTCCATTAGTCACCTTTCTCCATTGAGAAAATTAGCCATTTAGCCTTATTCTCTGTTTTCTATCTTTTAACCAGTTCCCAATCTACAACAGTGCACAGCCTCCTACACCATGGTATTCAATTTCCTCAAAAGACTCTCATAAGGGACCTTGTCAAAGGCTTTTTGAAAATCCAGATACACTACATCATCCGTCTCACCTTTATCTACCTGTTTGTTCACACCTTCAAAAAATATAGCAGATTAGTAAGTCAAGACTTTCTTTGGTTAAATCCATGTTGGCTTTGTCCCATTAAACCAGGGGTCTCAAACTCAAATTGCTTTGAGGGCCAAATGAGGACTTGTAAAATAACCCGGGGGCCGCACAAGACGCGGGCCTAATTTGCATAAGGGACCTCATTTGCATAAATATTTGCATAATGTTACCATAAACTAACTTTTAGTAAACATGCCTCTTAATGAGTGTATGGATAAAGAAAGACTAAAAGATTTCTACATTACTATAATCCAGTGCCAACCGCCAGGCACATTAGGAACTACTACAAACACTACCCTTGCCCTCCCCCACCCCCACCAGCCCTCGCCCTTTAAACAATTATTTATTTTTATCCTTTTAAAGTTTTTATTGGATGTTCAGCCTTTTAGGCTTTTATCTGAATATATTTTACTTTTATCATTATTTTGACTTTTTCATACTTTTTACGCATACACTTATCCTTTTAGATGCCTATCTGGATGTTTTTTTTCCCTTTTTAAGCCTATACTAGGTGCTTTTTGATATTTAATTAGTACCACTCTAGAAACATATATTCTCCTCTACCATTGGTGTCCTGTTGTGGCACTGACCTGTTTTTGATGACCTTTCTTTTAGAATAAGGGTTTATTATCCCTATTAAACATCACTGAATGCTTTAATGTAGGATGAGGCGAACACAACATGACAGAAAGCACACTTGAATGGACAAGTATCCTTCCTTCATTCCCTTCCCCTCCCCCCTCTCTCGGTTTGGTCCTGACGAAAGACGTATACAGGTCCAGGGTGGCCCGATTTTAAAAGCATGATTGTACGATGAACACATTTTAACCAGTTTCATTTTACTAGATGGTCTGACATGTGAATATTATGGCCTAATGATGGTACAGCATCTGTTCTGCAGCTCCACCGCTTGATAATATCAGCGGGTTAAGAAACAGTATCACTTGCGCTGCTCTTTTTCTTGCTCTTTGCGAACACACACACACACATTTTTCAATAGTGAACATTTAATTCAATTTAACATTGTGTGATTAAAACGATTTTTAACAAATAGAGTTTATTTGTAACATGCATGCAAATTAAGTACCTCTGACCCTTATTTGGCGCAAAACAATAGCGTATTTAAAAGTGCCTTCGTTTCCACGCAAGCTCTTAGAATCCTTTCGATGATTGAAAGATGGCCACGGTGTAATTATTTGCTCTCCATAGGGTAAGGAACATGATTGATAAAGTTTCTCATTAGTTCCCTTAATGCACATTTCTGGCTGTTTCATCACCAGTGGTTTTAATTTTTTAATTTAGAACTCTTGTGTTTACATTTGGCTCCATCTGCCTCCCCCCCCATCAGACCACCTCCAGTACTAACCCCCCCGGGCCTGCTCCTTTAGCGGTGGGCTTTTCAAGCCGCGAAGAGAGTATTTTCCTCTCGCGCGGCTTGACAAGTGAATAGGTTTAAGCCGCGCGAGAGGGAAATATTCTCTTCGCAGCTTGAAAAGCCCGCCGCTAAAGGAGCAGGCTCGGGGCTCTTCCGGGCAGAGGAGAAGGGGCCGCGGGACAGCTGATTCTGCTGCTACCACGGCGGCAGCAGCAGAAGCCAGGGTTTTGTGGGGTTTTTTTTCCTCCGTTGCGGGCCGCACAAAGTTCTCTTGCGGGCCGCGTGTTTGAGACCCCGGCATTAAACTATGACTATCTACATATTCAGTAATTGTGTTTTTAATAATGGTTTCTATTATTTTGCCCGGTGCTAATGTCAGGCTCACCATTTTGTAGTTTTCTGGATTACCTCTGGAACCCTTTTTTTAAAATTGGCACTACATTGGCCGCTCTCCAGATAATTTTAATGATAGTTCACAGATTACTAATAGTAGGTCTGCAATCTCTTTTTTGAGTTCTTTCAGCACCCTGGGATGTATATCACACAGTCCAAGTAATTTGCTTCTCTTTAGTTTAGCAAATTGCTGTATTACATCTTCCAGGTTTATCGAGATTTCTTTCAGTTCCTCCGATGCAACACTTTTACATATCATTTCTGGCATGAGTAATTTTCCTATATCTTCTTCAGCAATGAACCAAGCAACAGATTTATTCAGTCTCTCCGCTATGGCCTTGATCTCCCTTACTGCCCTCTTTTACCCCCTATATCAGCTTATGATCCAACTGACTCTCTCAGGGTTTTTTTTGCTACAAATGTGTGTTTTATTGTGATTTTATCTTCCACAGCAAGCTTCCTCTCAAATTCTCTCTGCCTGCCTTATCAATGCTTTGCATCTAACTTGTCAGTGCTTATGTTGTTTCCTGTTTTTGTCATTTGGCTCCTTTTCCATATTCTGAAAGATGCTTTTTTGGCTAAAACAGCCTCTGACCTTCCTTTCACCTTTAAGCATGGAATACAACTGGTATTTTTAAAGGTTTCTTTCTAACTGTTCCTTTTAGTTTTTTCTTAACATTTTCTTCATTTTATCATAGTCTCCCTTTTGAAAGTTAAATGCTAGCAGAGTGGATTTGCTTGCTGTTCTCCCTCCATTTATTAAATCAAATGTGATCATGTTATAATAGTTATTGCCAAGCGGCCCCAAAATCGTTACCTCTCGCACTAGATCCTGGTTCTATGAAGGACCAGTTCTAAAATAGTTTCATGTTGGTTCTTGAACCAGCTACTCCATGAAGCAGTCATATATTTCATCTAGAAATGTTACCTCCCTAACATGCCCTGGGAGTGGAGGAGTAGCCTAGTGGTTAGAGCACTGGCTTAGTAACTAAGGGACTGGGGTTTGCTTCCCACTAGCACTCTGTTATAAAGGTAATAAATTGAATTCAGGAGTCCAGTGAAGGGTTTTATTATTTCATTCTCGCGAGAATGGGCTTCTGCTCCCTATAGCAGGCACAAATCTTTATTCCATTTCACCCCTTTTATACATTTTCTTTCCTTTTTCTGTTATCGTGGTTATATCCCATTGGTTGATGTTTACAGTAAGTATTTCATACAATTTCAGAGTTCTCACGAGAAGCAAAAGGGCTTTGCCCGAACAGTACAGAAAAGTACAGGCAGTTTCGCTGTTCATCACTAACTCACAGAGAAGGAAAGCTCCCACGGAGAAACAAAGGCTGCTGATCTGTCATACAATTTCACTGTTAATCATTAACTCACAGAAAAGGAAAGGTTCTGTTTTCTGCACCCTGATCTATAATGCTTTTATACAATAGAACCATACAAAAGATTTTTATGGTTATAAAAACTGCGCTCGTTTATGTGACTATTCCTTGTAAAAATAACATCTCCTAAATTCTCTATCCCCAACAATTCCCCCTTTTCTGATTTTATCATTATGTTGCTTTTTACATTTGCTTCACCGCTTCATAGGAGATTTCCAATCTCCTAAGCATTCTTCTGATCTCATCTTCATCCAGGCTTCCCCCTTCCTCTTGTTCCTCCATTATAAACATTTTCTCCCCATATGTTGGGGGAGGAGGTACATCCATCCTTTTACTGATAGCGGTTTCTATCAACCTCTGGGTCAATCCCTTTGCACAGGGGATTATGCAGCATCCTACCCCTGCTACCATTATCAATGAAGAAACTATGGATGCCACTATCCCCCTCCATTTCCAAAACCATGTTTCCAACCAGCCTGTGAGGGAAATGTCCACTCCTGAGTTCTCTACCAGTTCTTAGTAACCCACAAGAGGGACTCAAATCCTGCCGCTATCTGATTTTGGGCTTTATATTCATCTGGCATCCCTCCCCCTAGGCACCCCATTGGCATCTAGATATATTTTGTCATCAAAAATGTTCCTAGGACACTTAGCTTCCCACAACCCATTTTAGTGGGGTTGGGTTGAGTGAATGCCAGGGTGAAGGGGACGGCCAACTGTACTAAGGTGCAAGTTTCCGTCCACAGTTGAGGGAGCGTTGGTCTCAGAATATGCCCTCCACAATACCACCACTGGTCGGCCCTAGGAATCAGGTTGGAGTAGTTTCCCCCTTCTTTCCCTGTCCCTGTCAGGTTGAGGTAGTGCACACAGGTGGTCAGGTTCCCCACTTCTTTAGTGTAGGTCTGACCCCTCCTGGTGAGGCAGGCAGAGTGATTCCCGTACACAGTAGAAAATGTGTGTGGGGGGGGAACTCTCACCTCTTTGGGTTCTGCGGGTGAAAAGAGCAATTCCAATTTTCTGTAGCACTTGTTCCCCCTGGCTTTCCTCTCTTGAAACAGGGACAGGATACAACATACTCCATCAGGATCCGTTTCCCACGTAAGGGAAAAAGGTCCAACCTGAGCAATTGGTCTTCCAGATGCGCATGCATAGCAATTGCTACGGTTGAGACTCCCTACTGTATACCAGACCCATTCTATCCAGGCATTCATCTCTCCATACCCAGTCTCTATCTCTAAGGTGTCTCTTAGGTCATTTATCTCCACTACTTTTACAGCCTTAGCCTCTGCTCCTGGTTTTGACATCTTAACTTCAAAGAGAGTCTGGTTGGGTTTATTATTTCGTTTTGGGGAACCCTAATTCTTAGTCTTTCTACTGGGTCTTCCCCTGTTACCTCAGTTCCTAACCCATATGTCCCATCTACCAGATCAACTCGATCCATAAGGATAATTACTACTGGGTTAAATTCATTTTTCCTACAATTAGGGGGAGCCTTTCTCTCTTGCATTTTTATTTTAGTAGTAAAGGGTGACCTTGACTTTCCGGAGTCACCCATCCTCCTCCTCTGTTGTCCACCATACACTTGTCCATGCATAACATGGTTTACCAAACTCTAGGGACATTTTATTTTTGGGGCAAAGATATTTGTGACTATTTATGTATTGTTTCTCGTAATATTCTCCCCCACATTTTATTACCTGACATGCATCGAACTGCAGGCTGATTGGACCTACCCCTTCAGGCACTGTTATTGTGAAAATTTCAGGGTACGCCCTCCCCCATTTGGTCCTGGTTTTTATTTCCTCATCTGTCCAGCCTTTCCCTCTAATGAACTAAAATCTCCCTCCCGAGGGAGGAGATTTGTGTTCGTAGGGGACATACTGAGCCATTACCAGCCACATTTCCCCTAAGCCCATCCCCAGCCACATTACCCCTAGACCCATCCCCAGCCACATATTCCACTTCCCTCCCATCTTTTAAAAGAAACTGCTAATGTCCCCTTCGAGTTCAATTTTGTGTCTTTCCTCTTGTCAAAGGAAAATGCAGCGGGTCTTGGGTCTTTTTAATGCTCCACTGTTCATCAACGGATGCTGGTACTGGGTCTTTAATTTGGGTGTAATGGGTCCAGCCCTTCTTTGCTGTTCTCACACCCATCTCTGTTTTCAACAAGACTTGATATGGACCTTCCCAGTTTGGTTGTAGCTTTGACTCTTTCCAGGATTTTTAACAGGACCCACTGTCCTGGTTCAATACTGTGAACCGTGAACTCCAGGGCTGGTGTCTGTGCCAACAGTCCTTTATTCCTGAGAACAGATAAAGAAGAGGACAACCCAAGTATATATTCTTTAAGAAACTTACCTTTGGTTTCAAACTGAGGAGGTTCCTTTAATTGTCCCAAATAACATTTCGTAGGGGGACAATCCTAAATCTTTCCGAGGGGCTGTTTGGATTCTTAACAATGCTAGGGGCAAACACTTAGGGGCATGTTTACTAAACATTCTTATCGTGCGGGGCCGCGGTAGTGTACCTGTGCCATATAAGGAGTGGGCGGATCAGGCTGCCAAAAGAAAAAAACCGGGAGTAAGCAACCGGACGTGTGCGCGTCGCGGTAATGTGCGGGGTCGACATTAGCGCGCCAAAAGGCAAAGTGGCGCGCTGCCGGGTATAGAAAACAACCGAGCCGTAGTACAACGGTGAAGACACTGACCAATGGTGCAGGGGCCATGGGTTCAATCCCCCATTGTGCTCAATGAAAGAGGCCAGCTGAGGCATCAAATGTAGTGGGAAAAAGTGGTGTGGGAGGCATAGTAATTTTGGGCGGCAGAAGGCGGCGCACGGTTTATTTGTAATGGCATGAGGCGGCGCACTGTTTATTTTTAACGGCATGAGTCGGCGCACCGTTCATTGGGGGCGGCAGAGGGCGGCGCACTGTTAAGTTTGGGCGGCAGAGGGCGACGCGCAGATAGATGTGGGCAGAGGGCGGCGCGCTGATGTATGAGGGGGCGGTCCGATAGTGGGCGGCATAAGTGGCGCACTGATGTGCACAGTAAACAGGAACAGAGCCATAGCACAATGGTTAGGATACTGACCAATGGTGCAGAGGTCAGGGGTTCAACCCCTCACAGTGCCCAGTGAGCAAGGTTGGCTGGGGCAGTAAGTATTATGGTGAGGTGTGCTGTAGGAGGCCTTATAGTTTTATTTTATTACCCACTACCAGTAAACCCGCTCTAACAGCGTGTTAATATATGGAGGCCCGTAAGGCACATGTTACAGTGCACAGTCCGCAAAGGCACCCTAGCAAGTCCCCTATAGGGCACCATGTATGCTGCGCCACAGGATAATGTATAGTGCACGCAATATGGATGGCAACCATAAGGTGGCCTATAGGGCGCCCTATAATGCACCCTCAGAGGCACCCTTATGGGTACAGTATGGCAAGGGTGTGTTTGATGCCATAAACATATGTCCAGTAAAAAAGTACAATGCTCTGGACAACCCTATCACAGAACCCCTCTGTGGACTTGAACCCATGACCTCCTGCTATAAAGGCAGTGACGGAACCATTGGGCTACGGCACTATAGCTCTGAGTAAGCGCCTGTGTGGCTGCAGAGAGCCTGCACGTCACCCCACAGACAGTCTGCTGCTGTAGACAGGACGGGGTAGGCCACCCGTACCCATGATGCAATGCACATGCAAATCAGCTGCCCACAGATGCACACAAGATGGGGACTGCACCCCAAAAGCTACATGGCATGGTAGGGGGAACTGTCCGTGTCCACCCACACAGAACCTCGGCCTGGTGGGGGGCCTGAGCATGAGGACTGCCGGCGAGGGGTAGCTACACACCGTCACATTGTGCAGGTAATGTGCTCACCCTGAGGGTGGGAGGTGGCGCCCAGGACCAGGTCCACATCAACGGCCATGGCTGAATGAGGCCATGCCAGAGCTCAAAATCAGTATTAAACTGTGTGATAAGAAGGTGTTGCAAACACATCATGGATACCCCTTCTGTCTTAGTTGGTGGTCCCCCCCCCCTCGACCCATAGGTGGGCAACGTACCTACCACCCCCCCATGACAAACAGGGTCTCCCATCAACAGATCCCCATCCTTCTCCCCCCCCCCCCCACCAATGGCAGTAGAGTGGGCCATCAACCCCTGTCCTGCTGCAGGACAGACACCCTACAGGGCAGTCCAAGCAGCTCCACACACATCCATAACACACTATCAGTAGGCCTGGATATTCAGGGGTGCACCCCAGCACTATCTGATATTCTCCTGCAGCAAGCCATCAGCTGCTGCACCCTGCAAGGAGCTCCATCAGGACACATACCAGCTGTGCAGAGTCTGCTGGATAGTCCTGATGGGATTGCATGCACCCCAAACTGGGGTGGCAGCACACACAGGCAGATCAGTCCATGAAGAAGCCCCAACAGGACACCTATATATATCACAGGAGAGAAATGCTATACAGCACTATGGGGGTGCCTAGCCATGCTGTCATCACTGCACGCTCAGGGTGAGAGTGATCCACCAGCAGCACATACAGAGGTCACCCTGTCTGTGTAGGTGGTGGCTGGGCATTACAATGTCCCAGCCAGTGCCCCATGCCCTGTGCAGATGCATCCTGGCCAGCACACCCTGTCTGAGCTATACCCATGGTACCTTGCTGCTCATTATGCACATTGTCAGGCCAATACTGGCAACAGTGCTGGCAGTGTGGCCTGTGGAGGGTGTTTGTAGCCAACACACACTGTATAGACAGACACCCCCCCCTCACCTATGCCAGCATTGTGCTACTATTGGGGGAGTCATTCGACGTGCCCACCACACCAGTCCTGGGAAGGGTACAGGCATGGATATGGTACACAGTACTGCTGCGGGTCACTCCCCAGGGTGGAAAATACTGTCAGGGGCCAGACCTGGGGCACGCACCACAGACAGCCGACAGCTTGTTCTGCTGGAGCACAAGGAGCAAACAGTGCTGAGCGTAGGACTGTCTACCTGCCAGTACCCACATCAAACGTTTGTGGTCTGTGTACCGTGTACCCAGGTATAGGGTGGCATTGCTAGGGTACGCAGGAGCTAGATCTGGGAGATGCCCCCCCAGGGGGCTTTTCCAATGTGGCCTGTGGGTGTGGGTGCGTCTGGACCTTTTGCCTCTTGCTTTATGGCAGAGTGTCCCTACTCCAGTCCTGGTGTTCCAGACACTGTTCGGGCCTTCATGCTGTCCCCTATGAATATGCATGGGCTACAGTTGCATAGCATGGGGGTGGTGCAGACATCTGCAGCACAGGCATCTGTCTTAGGGGAAGCATGGAACCTGAATGGTGTTTGGCCCTCCAGGACTGCATTTGGGAGACTCTGCTGGAGATAATGTGCCTGTTTATGGTGTCTGTGTTTGGTGTGGTAAAAGATAGGCGTATTGACCATGCCTATGTTCTCAGCAATAAAGGTTTGTCCTTACTACCACGGTGTAGCTGTGGGGTGAATATGTGGACAGGGTTGGTGGTAGCCGCAGCTGGGCTCTGAACCTGTGACCCTCTGTTCTTGCACACACTGTCTGTGTGCACTGCACCACCGCGTAGCCACTGATTGGCTGCAATCCCTGGGTGGTCCATGACTGTACATCCGACATGGCCTGTCTGTTGCAGTGGACGGTGCCAGCCTGCACATGGCCTGGCCGCTGTCCTCTGTGGCTAGCAGCCACTGCCCCCTCCACCATCTGAACCCTTCCGCCGACATGCTGGCATGTCCTTATCCTTGCAAAGGCATATGACCTGATTGCGTAGTGGAACCCCAGGACTGTATTTGGCTCACATGGTATAGCGGTCTAGCTGTTGTTCTTTAGCAAGGTTTTTGTGGAACGTGGGCCACCCATTACGTGATCATGACCAGGGACACAATTGGCCCTTGGCACGTGGGGTGAGGGCATATACAGGCACATCTGTCATACATAACCTCTACCTACTTAACCTCTACCTACGTGTCCTTAGCCCCTACAGTTGTGGCACTACAGGACTGCATTTGGGGGACGCGGCTGTTGGTGATGCACATTGAGCTGGTGTGTGTGTGGTGTAGGGTAAAATATGGGTGTTTGCAACATGCTTTTGTTCTGTGCAATAAAGGGGTGTCTCTGCTATCTGTGTTTAGTGGTGGGTTAAATATTGGGATTGTGTTGGCATGTGCTACAGCTGGGATTTGAATGTGTGACCCTCTGGTCCTAGAGGTACTGGCTCTGTCCACTGCACCACACTGTGGCCACAGAGACAGTGCAGTCCCTGGAGATAGTAGACCTGGCAGGGTGGGGTTCCAAAACCTGCTCTGCACATTATTACTGTGAGCTCCTTCACCCTGTCTGGTGAGAAACGTGCAAATATAACACGGGTATGACGTCCGAACAGAGGGGGATAGCATATTCCCAAGTTGGGCAACAGTGCTATTGATGGACAACCATAGGGAACACTCCCAGGAAGGGTCCAATACACAGAGACGTTTTTGGAGGTGTCTCCGCTCCGTGCCCCTTTCCAAACAAATGTTATTTTATTTTTTTGGAGCTCTGCTGGGTGTGTTTTTAACTTTTGCGCATTACTATACCTGTTCCCCAGCTGATTTACTATTTTAATGCTTTTGTTGTGGTCATTTCCTATTTTTCATTGCAGTTCTGTGCTGTGCACATGTATCACACTGCTGACGTTTTGCAGGTTTCCCCGGTTTTGCTGTACATTGCTGACGGAAATGGTTTCTCTTCCCTTTATATGCCCTCTACCGCGAGTGTTTCACTCGCGCTATTTTTTACATGTAAATTCGGGCCCGATACTGTGCAGGGAGCCTCTCACCTCCCACTCTCCACCCATTGACCCCGTCCCTCCGCCCCTCCGGAGCCTTCCTCCGCCCTCCTTTAGCCGTTCCACGCCTCTATCGGACATTTGCGGGCCCGCACTTGTACGGGGCCCGTTACTGAACCGCGTACCTGTGCGGGGGTGACAAGCACATGTGCGGGGCGTTTAAACGCGTTTCTGCGCGTTTCAATGCCGCGTTGCCGTGCGCTATTTTGCGGCACGCAGATTTGCGGACTTTAGTAAACATGCCCCTTAGTCCAAGGTAATTTTGTTTTCTAACATCAATTTGGCTAGCTGCTTCTTTATAGTCTGATTCATGCATTCCACTCTCCCTGAGGAGGGTGGATGCCATGGAGTATGGAAATCCCAGGATACTCCCAAAGTTTTCATTATGTTTTGCAATACCTTGGCTGTGAAGTGACTTCCTTGGTTCGAGTCAATGTGACCTATCATGCCATATCTTGGAATGATTTGTTCCAAAACTATTTTTGCTACTCCTATTACCATAATTTGAAAAGGAATACTGCTGATCCCCGACAACAATCATTACATATTTTTTGTCGGGCATAAACCGCAAGACAAAGAGGAAACCCCTCTTCCTCTCACGCAGTACATGCCCCTTTTTTAAATTACTTTTTTCAAATTTTTGCATACGTCTTATTGTATTATTGTAAATCCACACTTATCTGATCGAGCGGTTTATACCCGACAAAAAATATGTAATGATTGTTGTCGGGGATCAGCGGTATTCCTTTTCAAATTTGAATTTTATGAATACCGGCAATATTGGGTTCTCTATTTTTGATTATACTCCTATTACCATGGCAGCTACCATGGGATATGCCTAGAACCAAATCACACATTGTCTGTACACCCCAATGACTCCCTGGATGTAGAATGGCCATCATTTCTCTCATTATTTATTTGTTTACCATCTGCCTGCCATCAGGTAAAACCCATTTTCTCTCTTCAGTTTCTACTGCGCCCCTATATCTTAGAGTTGTCATTTTTCCCTTTCAGTAAATATGGGATTTGCTGCATGATTCACTATTTCTGGGGTTGAATTGTATGTAGGGGTTAAGACTTTTCCTACGGCAGCTTCCTTAGCAGTTTCATCTGCTAATCTATTTCCTCTGGCTTCAAAGGAATTCCCTGCTTAATGACCATTTACATGCACCACTGCTGTTTCTTGTGGCATCAGCAAATTCTTTTACACTTGCTAAATTAATATTTTCACTGCTTACATATAAGTTAAGGATTTGACATAACTACCCTTCGTCCGTGCCAAATTTCGGCCAGAAGACTGCAGCTAGCTTTATGCTTTTTTTTTTTTTTTTGCTCCATGTAAAGCAGCAATTCTTAAAATGCTTCTTTGCTTTATCCTTATTCTTAGTGTGTTCATTACTCTGCAATTTATTTCAACATCCTCCCTAATAGACTCTCTGGAGGAATGTCCCAAGGATCTTTATTGCCAGCCCCGCTCTTACTCGAGTTTCCTTTTTGCTGACACCCCCCCCCCCCCCTGTTACTTTTACAGATATATTCCTGACCCCTCTCCTCCCTTTTGTCCCTGCACTTTCCTGCCAGTGTTTTCTCCCCAGTGGGCTGTCAGGAGGTATGTCCCCAGGGTTTATAGCCTTAGACCCTGACCTACCTGGATCTGTCTTGGACCCCATTTATACCCTTCGAGGCTTTACACACTGCTTTCTATCCTTTTCCGTTGCTTTCACTTTGTCCGTCTCCGGCCGTACCCCTCACGGGTGTGTCGGAACCGCGGATCAGGACTTCTCACTCACTTCAAGTCAGAGACTCGTCTCACACATCCAGCCTCGATACCCAACCACCAAGGTAATACTTTCACAGCCTTAATTTCTTACCTTGGTCAATGCACGGAGTTACCTGGTTGACACGTTTGTGCCCACTAGCTTCAGGAAAGTACAGTTCCTTCACTGTAATCTGGCTCTTTTGCTCTCTTTCAGGCTCGAGATTCTATGCGCCAGTGTGTAGGTGGAGATCCCTGCCTCAGCCCTAGGCCGTTGAACTCAACAGGGCGCGCCTCCTCATTAGCCCTGGCAGGGACCCCTCCCCCACAATGGCAGGATCCCGGATGAGCCCCCAAATTTGTTATAAAGGTAATAAATCAAATTCCAGAGCCAGGAGTCCAGTGAAGAGTTTTATTATTTCATACTCATGAGAATGGGCGTCTGCTCCCTATAGCAGGCACAAATCTTTATTCAATTCATCCCTTTTATGCATTTTCTTTCCCCTTTCTGTTATCGTGGTTATACCCCATTGGTTGATGTTTACAGTAAGTATTTCATACAATTTCAAAGTTCTCACGAGACGCAAAAGGGCTTTGCCTGAACAATACAGAAAAAATACAGGCAGTTTCACTGTTAATCACTAACTCACAGAGAAGGAAAGCTCCCACGGAGAAACAAAGGCTGCTGATCTGTCATACAATTTCACTGTTAATCATTAACTCACAGAAAAGGAAATCTTCTGTTTTCTGCACCCTGATCTATAATGCTTTTATACAACAGAACAATATAAAAGATTTTTATGGTTATAAAAACCGTGCTTGTTTATGTGACTATTCCATGTAAAAATAACATCTCCTAAATTCTCTATCCCCAACAGCTCCTTGTGGCTTTGGGCAAGCCACTTAACCCTCCATTGCCTTGGAAGAAAAGCCTGGCAATTTACTTCCACTCACACTGCCAAGAAATACCCAAGAGTTGTTGGGTCTCCAGAAGTCAGCATTGACTCAAAGGCACTTTAGAGAGAGTGTCCTGATGTGACACACATGCAGTTGATTCTGAGATCATTGAAATTGCCCATTATTACTGTGTTGTAACATGCTTAGCATGTGGTAATGGTCTTATTGTATGATATCTGCCACAAAGTCCCTTGTGGCAGAAAATACATACTAACACAGTTATAAGCAGTAGTAAATAGAGGTCCAAAGAAGCTGAAAATAAAATAAAAACACATTAGGGATTAGCTTTATAAGGAGGTGCCTACTTTTAGGCACGTACAATTTACTTTGGGGCCCTTTGACTAAAGTATGCTGCTGTTTTGCACCTAATTGTGAATAATGTGATAATTCATGTGCAATCAGTGCAAAGACACCGCATTAATTGTTGTGGGTGTGGAAGTGATTGCACCCGTTCTAAGTGCCAGAGTGATTGTTAGTGTGTGGTGTTTACCTCTGTGCTGACTGAAGGATGCTCACCATGCCCATTATTCCCCTAACCCACCTATTTACCACCCCAACATGTGAGTTACGCTTAGAATGCTGTTAGTCCCCAGCATGCGGTTGTTGTGCACCGAAACCTTGCTAACTGCATGACACAGTTTAGTAAGAGGCCCTCTTAATGTCAGTAATTTATACATTAATGCACCTAAGTGAGTTCTTAATAAAATACCAACTGCATGAAAGTATTTGCATTGTTAATGTAGTACATCCTTTCACTGTGGCAATGCATTTATTATAGAATAGAATCTATGTGCTTGCTTGCAAAAAGTAGGCACAGTCATTAACCCCAGCTCTAGGACTTATGTTAAGTAATTGTGCCTTAATTTAAGGCACATTGTCACTTATACTGTAATTTTATACAATCAAGTATTAACGTCCCTGACTTTATAAAATAGGCGTAAATAAGTGAATGAAAATGTGTATTATCACTGGTCAACACTGAAATCATTACTGACTTTAAAAGGCCCTAATCTGTAGTATCTTGGTGAGCTGAACACGAATATAACATTAAAAAATATATATTGGCTCTCGTTTTCAAGATATTGTATGTAGTTCATTTTTGACGTTTCACCGTGTAAATTTATCCAATAGGACATCAACAACATCCCAAATAAGCCTTGAATGATGTAATATTGCATCACATTGCATAATACCAGCATGCACACATCATCCAGAGTTGATTGCATCATTTTCTGATGCAATGCAATACTACTGCCAGACGGCTGCTGAAGCCATCTGGCGTCAGCAGTGTACTATACGCAGTTGGAAAGGAAAGTAATTTGGTATTCTGTTCCGATATTGAAAGCCTCATGAATGCCTTAAAAATCACTAATGACTCACAAGACTGGAGACTATTTATAGACTCTTTGAAACTGAGTCTGAAGACTGTGCTTTTGAACAATGGAAACCGTCTTCCATCTATTCCAGTAGCGCATGCTGTCCACATGAAAGAGACATACGATAACTTAAAGCATCTACTGACTTCCATTAACTATAGCAAGTACATCTGGCACCTCTGTGGTGACTTGAAGGTAGTTGGCATTTTAATGGGACTGCAGCAGGGATATATAAAATACATGTGTTTCTTATGTGAGTGGGATAGCCGAGCAAGGGATTGGCACTACTTGCGGAAGGAATGGAATCGCAGACAAAATGTAACAGTTGGCGAGAAGAATATTCAGCACCCAGCTCTGGTTGAGGCTCATAAAATCCTGCTACCAGCCCGTCACATCAAACTAGGTTTGATGAAAAACTTTGTGAAAGCACTTCGCCAGCTTTCCGATAACTGTATGAAAAATTCCCTCGACTCAGCGAAGCAAAGATTAAAGTTTTTGTGGGTTCTCAGATTCGAGAGCTCTTCAAAGATGACCGGTTCAACAACTTGCTGCAGGGTGATGTGAAACAAGCATGGAATGCTTTTTGCCTAGTGTCAACAAACTTTTTCGGGAATGTTAGGGCAGAAAACTACAAGAAACTAGTAGAAGACATGCTGATGCAGTATCAGAAACTTCGCTGCAATATGTCTCTAAAGATCCATTTCCTTGATTCCCATCTCGATTTCTTTCCTGACAACTGTGGTATGGTTAGTGATGAATAGGGCGAACGTTTTCACCAGGATATCGCAACGATGGAGAAAAGATACCAGGGAAAATGGTCCACTACAGTGCTGGCTGACTACTGCTGGACACTCCCCAGAGAAGCTCCTGAACAGCTGTACAAGAGACAGGCGAAAAAATCTAAGAAGTAGTCTATGACTTGTTTTTTTACAGGTATTAACCGAAGGCCTATTATATTTACTATTGACATGCATTTCGTGATGTAAACATTAATTCTTGTAGATTACAAAGAAACTAGAGCCAACTTTGCAATGTCACTGTCATATTTGTGTTCAGCATATAAAAATTGATAAGAAATGACTATTTTTATTTCAGTAACATGACTTTGTTGACCAGTGTTATCTACACTTTATAAAATTACCCTCTAGAAATGTAGAACATTCTATGAAGGATTGAACTTAGTTTTGTTTTTGTTTTTGTATAGGACTACATTTAAGGAATTTGCAGAGAAATATGGGCGAGATCAACGATTTCGCCTTGTTCAGAAGAAAAAGGATCAGGAGCGCTTCTTTAACCAGTTCATACATTTACTTAAAAAAAGGGACAAAGAAAACAGAATAAAGTTGCGGAAGATGAGATAAAAATATTGAAGAAATTGCAATAAAAAGTTTTAAAAAATCAATACTGTGATGATCAGAGAAAATAAGAATGAAAAAATATGTTTTCTGACTGTGGATCAGATATGTAAAAGAATAGTCGTGATAGGATACAACTTTTTCTTGCTGTAATTCAGTAAACACAAGTTAAGTTTGTAAGGCTTTCTGTGCAGAAAGGCATAGGACGTTTTCAGTTCTCAGAGGATTAATCTGTTTCATATTGAAGCTCTCTTTTGTACAACATCAAAATTTAATGCATTTCTAATTGCCATGATATGTCAATTATTTTAATTATTTAAATTACTTGTAAGATACAGAAATTATAAATTCAATGCAGATTTATAATTACGCAGAAACAGATGCCTTTGGTAGCTATCTGACAGTATTTCAAACATTTAAGGGTATTATCACAAGCTTTTCTGGCAGTTTTGCATATTAGCATAAACTCATCAGAAGTAAAACTGTTGTTGAAAGGGTCATTACTTTGGTCAATGTCCACATGTCTTTGTCTAGTTTTCTAAATGGTAATGATAATGTACTAATTGTTAAATTCACAATGAAAAGTATAGAAATCTGAGCATATGTTCTATAGAAAGACATTATAAATTATACAAAAAGACCATGCTATAAATAGTGTTTTGGAGCACATAAATGGAAAAATGATAGCAACACTTGTTCATAAAAGAAATGATGGAAATATTATTTTGTAAAATCATGTTATCAATATTTACGTTATTTTTTATTGTATGCTCAGAGTTTGCATGAGATTTTTCTCATCAGATTTGTATAACAAATATTTTAACTTTTTTAATAATAAATATTTTAAGTCAAGTGACAGGATTTCTTTTATTTCTTGTCTGTAGAAACATGGGACATTACTGCACAGACTGATAACAGGTTGACAGTGATACATATTTGAAAGATAGAGTATAATACGTCCTCTGAACCCAGTCTCTGACGGTTTCAATTATAACTCCTTGGTGTAGCCAAAACTTGGATGACATCAAAAGCAATACACTTTGTTTTATTTATTTATTTCAAATATTTATATTTTTATGCTCCAGTAATAAATGTCCACAGCAAATAACAAAAAACACCTTGTATAATAAAAGTAACAAATCAAAACATTAAATAGTTTGGTAAAGTGACTTCCTCAAGATCTCAGGAAGTGTCAGTGAGAGAATAGGAGCTGAACTCTGCATTCCTCAATTCACCACTTATATATTTTTGTGCATTAACCCTGTTCGTAAATGTAGCATTAAATAATACATGTGTTAACAAATGAACGTGTATTAGTTATGTACTGTATCTTTGCGATCAGGAACCCTATTAAACATTTATCGCAATCACGTCTTCCCAGCAGCATATGAACTAACGCTTGCAGGTAGTCACACAGACAGTCCTGAAAACGAGCTGATTTTCAAATTCAGGACACCTGTCTAAAATGAATTTGGAAGCTGGGGGCCCAAAAATGAGCTGGTGAGGTGATGACATTAATTAAGGGCAGACATTGTATTCACAAGCATTGTCTGTATAGGTAGCAACAATGAATATAGGAGTAGTCCAGTCATTGTGATTGCAACATACATTTAGTTTAGGCCTGTTGTTATACAAACTAGTAACGTGGCTTTGGGCCACATTACTAGTGTAGGGCACTGCACAAAATGCAGGGGACAGACACAGCCATCCCACTGAATTTAGTGCAGCTCGCCATGGTAATGTCGCCACTAGGAACAACTATCACCACCCATTGTGTTGATGGTTCCTGCTCCCCACCAAGCACCAGCAGTGCAGGCTTTCAAGGCCCTCTTTAGCGGTGCTGCATCAGGAATGCCCACACCCTCCCAGGCACCCTCCAGGTGCAAGCTGTCTGTGTAACACACTACCCCCGCAGCACATATTAGTAAACATACCCCTAAATATGTAAGTTATCCAGTTTGCAGCTGAATATTGCTGCAACATGAATAACTTTAAAACCTGCCCTCACTGCCCCAAATTGCAGTGGGCCATGCTGTCTGATTTCTAGTCTGATACTATCCATTAGAACTTTTTAAAATACATGGATAGCAAATGTATACATTTACCAGCCAATTGGTGAGGGTATAGCTTCATTTGAATACTGGGCCTGAGTTATTATGCAGATTAGCATACATGCATATATAAAAGAAATCACATGAAGGGTTTGAATTGACAGACTCATGTGTAGCCACAAAGAAAGTGCTGTGGAAGGTTTAAAAGACCATTATTCGTGTTTAAATTCAGGCAGTAATGGATTGCTTCCCATCCAGCATTTATTGCAGCTTATAAAAGTGAAAAATCTTGTTGGTTACCCAAGCTTACGAGCGTTCTTAACCCTCATCTTCCCATATCTATCATAGCTCTCTAATACCATGATAATCCAGGAGGACTCCTCATAGTGAGGCCCAAGGATATAGGAATATTCACCCACAAGATCTCTCTCTTTGATCTTTGCATCTCATCCTTAGGTCTATGTTATAATTTCCATTACCATAAATAGCTTCAATACTACTCAGGCACTTAGAGAATCTAATGCTACAGTAAATATGATATAAACACAAAGAGGTACCAGTCAGATTCTTTTCCCCATCTACTATATAAAATTTGCAAAGCAGTCTCTGCAGCCCTGAACTCGAATGCAATGAGAAACTTCCATAGAGCTAGAAATGACTTCAATGACATTGGTGAAGGTACTGTAGTTCTTCCACCAGAAATGGTCTGTTGAAAACAGGGCCAGAGGCATAGAAAGGTGATGTAGCCCAGTGAGTTTCAACCTTTTCCTCCGGCGGCAAACTGACAAGGTATTATAATGGTCAAGGCACACCGTCTGTTCTTTAAGGATTCATTTTAACATTTAAAATATGAGCACTGGTTCTGGAATCCGGAGCCTTGCAAGACGGCAGCTTAAGCCTTCAGCTCCGCAAACGGATTTACGATTTTCAGTCCATCTATCCTAATTTTAAGCAATTTTCTTGAAACTGATTCCTGAAGGTTGATCAGTATGGCAGGAAAGAAATGTCAAGCTTCAGAGGCTCAGTTCAATCTCATCAGGTCTAAAATGGCAGAGAAGGGGAACCCCAATGCTGGATAAGGCAAGGGAGGCTCCGGTGGATCTTGTCTTGTAGGAAGGTCATGGCCTTAAGATAATGATGGGGCATCAGATAGACGTCTCCATTGGAATTAGAAATGATATTGAGCAGCCGCCTGCTCAAATGAATATTTCACAGCAGCGATTAGATACTTTAGTGGAGCAGGTCAGTGTGATACAAAAAGCAACATCCCAAGTTTCTTCTAATACAACTGCAATAAGGAGTTTGAGGGTTCAATACATTTTAACAGGAGGCTAAATATATGGTTATTAGAATTGCCTGAAGGTGCTGAAAATCTGTTTAACTTTATCTCAGCATTGTTCTTGAAGGCATTTGAAGGACATTTCAAACCGCTGCTTGATATCGATTCTGCTCAGCGTCCTCCATGGCATCAGGCTAATTCCTCAGTGGTATTCTCATCCTATTCTTCTCCGTCTCAATCGCTGCCTCTCAAGTAATTCAATTATTATCTTTGGCTAGAGAGAATCCAGGCAAAATGAAATTCAATGAGAAAAAGCTGGCACTGGTACCAGATTTGGCTCAAGGAACTCTTATATGTCCTAAGGAGTTTCCGCTTCTAAAAGACATCGGGGCATAATATGGGCTGCTTTACCCTGCTAAGATGTGGAACACGTATGGCAATCACACAGTGACTTATCAGGAGCCTGTTGAGACAGTTCCTAGATTCACTCAAAATTACTTAAATCGGGGTTGCATTATCCCTATGGATACCGCGTTGCAATCATCTGTAATGTTCTGATTATTTTAACTCGTCGTGGCATTATACGCTTTTTCTAGAAATGTGCAAAAGTTTTGTTCTTTGCAGGGTGGGTAATGGATCCATTTCTCCTCATGTAATTCCTGGTCATGTTTTTAATACCTTTACTTTCTGGGACGTCACGTCTTCAGTAGATGATGGTGAAGAAATGGCTTGGATCGTAACCCACTGCTTATTTTCACAAAGATAAACACCTCAAAGAAAATTATTTTCAAGGCAATCCAAACTTTGCTTAAGGTCTCTCTGTCCGAAGCCTCCTCTCTTGTCTGATTGACAGTGTTCTGTCAGCTTCTTGCCACCCCCACTGTCATCTTAACTGTGCCGTATAAGCTTTAATACCGCTACTGGCAGCAGCATCGGATGTAGTTTCTCTCAACATTGAGGAAGAAATAATTGCCATATTTGTGGAATCCACCTGAAAACCTCAGGTCATTACAGCCAATAAGCAGCAGATGTGAGAATGAACCATAGTGCTCTTGAAGTGCTGACCACAGAGTAATTTGGAATGAGGTCAGCTGCCTCTGGCACAGGATCAGATCTATGGAGAAGACTAGTTTGTCATGGTCTCTTTGGATCTTGAAAATCAGTGATGCTGATTCTGAGAATTGTGTTTGCTTCGCTCGCAAAAGGATCGGCGATTTCAGACACGCTGAATAATGTGCTCTTCCGGTGGATTCACTCTCCTAAGGCTCCCTGCTATAGCTGGAAGTGTCGTCGTAATCTCTGCTATCCTGATTGCTGGCTACAATGCTTTCTTTGGTGCAGAAGATGACTAGAGGTAGTAAAATCTGCACATCACCCACAACAATCTCTGATGCATTGGGGCTTCTAGTATTATCAACAGTGCAAGACAGTTTATGAACTATGTGTTTTTTCTCATACGAGGTGTGACAAAAAAGAAACAAGACTGTGGAAGCCACGCCCATGACTCAATGCCAGTTGGCTAACTGCTTATGTCACTGTGTTGTGCAACATCTCGCCACTATTCTGCTATCATATTTTTCATCTCTCTAGCTCTGTTTTTCTTTTTTAGGTTTTTGTGTAGCACACTGCTCTATCACTTTGTCACGCAACTGGAGGTGGCAGAAATATGGAGCAAAGAATGAACCTGAAATTTCTGGTTAAGTTGGAGAAGGGCCCAACTGAGTGTCTCCAACTTCTCCAAAAGGCTTATGGAGAAGATTCAATGTCAAGGCTGCGAGTCTTCGAGTGGCACAAATGCTTCAAGACTGGCCAAGAGGAAGTGGAGAATGACCCCAAGTTAGGGCGGCCTTCCACGACAAAGACGGCTGAGAACATTGACAGAGTGAATCAGCTGGTGCAGAGTGATCACAGATTGACGGTGCAGATGATAGCTGAGGAGCTCAGCCTTGAACAGGGAGTCAGTGCGGTCCATCTTGGTGCAGGAGCTGAGGATGTGGAAGGTGTGTGCCTAGATGGTGCCCAAGCTTTTATTGGATGCCCAGAAGAAGCACCGGGTCAGTGTTTGTCGAGACTTGCTAGAAAAAATCGGAGAAGATCCAGAGTTCGTTGGCTGAGTCATCACAGGAGACGAGACTTGGGTCTTCCAGTACGACCCCAAAAGCAAGAGACAGAGCCTGCAGTGGAAGACTCGACTGTCACCCAGACCCAAGAAGGCGCGCATGTCCAAATCAAGGATCAAGTTCATACTGATCGCATTCTTTGACCAGAAGGGAGTTTGTGCCTGAAGGTCAGACAGTCAACCAGCACTTCTACCAGCAGGTCCTCAATCGCCTCCATGACCAGGTTCGGTGCAGCAAGTGGGCTCTATGGAGAGACAAGTCGTAGCTGCTCCACCATGACAACATGTCTGCATACACCGTGCTCAGTGTGAGGCAGTTCTTGGTGAACAAACAGATCACAGCTTTCGACCGCTTTCCTTATTCCCCAGATCTCGCACCGTATGACTTCTGGCTCTTCCCCAAGCTGAAGACTGTGCTCAAAGGAACTCATTTCACCTCTGTAGAAGAGATCAAGGCAACTGTGACAAGGGAGCTGAGGGACCTCAAGGAGGAGGACTTTACCGAGTGCTTCCGTAAGTGGCAAAAGTGAATGCAGACGTGCATTAACTCAGGGGGTGGGGGGGACTTACTGTAGATTTTGTAATAAAATATTTATGGGATAGTCTCGTTTCTTTTTTTTCACACCTCATATGCTATGGTTATCAAGTCAATTGTAATAATAGTTGATTAACTATAGTCCAAAAATATGTGTTTGTAATTTACAATACTCTTTTTATTTTTTCCAAAGTTAAAGCATAATTGAGTTTGGAATATTTTTGCTGATATTTGGGGATGAACGTGGCCAAAACCAAACTTCTTATTTTTCCCCTAAACCCTTTTCCCCTTTTCCTCCCTTCTCTGTCTCTGTTAATAACATGCTTCTGCTTCCTGATTCCTCAGCCCGCAAACTTGGAATCATCTTTGACTCCTCCTTCTCCTTCTTCTTCTCCACACATATCCAACAAAAAACTGTTATTTTGTTAATGCTGTAGAGAAAGAAACGTGCCCCTTCCTTTCTGAACACACTACTAAAACAGTTATCCACTCTTTAGTCACTTCTCGCCTCGACTACTGCAACCTCCTCTTTGCTGGTCTCCCTCTAAATCATCTTTCTCCCTTTCAATCTTTCGCCAGCCCCAATATACTCATATAACCCTCTTCTCAAATCACTTCATTGGCTCCCCTTCTGTTTCCGTATCCAACTCAAATTTCTTCTAACCTATAAATGCATTCACTCTACTGCCCCCTATTATCTTTCCTCTCTCCCTACATCCCTCCTTGTGAAATTTGCTCCTCCTTTGGTTTCCTTCTCTCTATGCCCTTTTCTTCTAATGCCAACTCCAGACTTCGTTTCTTTCACCTTGCTGATCCTTATGTTTGGAACAAGCTTCCTCTATCCTTACATCAAGTCTCTTCTCTCTCCCTCTTCAAATCTATGCTAAGTGTTAACTTCTTTGAGGCCGCTTTTGGATCCTAATCTCTTGTTTCCCTTTGTCTCCTCTCCCTATTGAACCCTTACTTCTCTTGTGTTGTATTGTATTGTCTGTCTTAACTAGATTGTAAGCTTTTCAAGCAGGGACTGATTTTTTATGTGTTTGTACAACTCTGCATAGGCCTTGTAGGGCTTTATAAATTATAGTAGTAGTAGTATGCCCTACTTTCAACAGCCAATTCCAGACTTCAGTCCTTTCACCTTGCTGTTCATTATGCCTGGAACAAACTACCTGTAGCTTACATAGAAACAAAGAAACATGATGGCAGAAAAAGACCAAATGGCCTATCTAGTCTGCCCTTCCATATCAACTACTACAACAGTCCCCATTTTACCTTTAGAGATCCTCTGTGTTTGTCTCATGCTTTTTTGAATTCATATTCTGCCCTCGTGTCCACCACTTCCACTGGGAGACTAGTCCACGCATCTATCACTCTTTCCGAAAAGAAATATTTCCGCATATTACTCCTGAGTCTATCCCCTTTCACTCTCATTCTATGTCCCCTCATAACAGAGCTTGCTTTCAATTGAAAGAGACCCTCCTGTGCATTTTTGCCACGGAGGCATTTAAAAGTCTTTGTCATATCATCCCTATCCCACTTTTCCTCTAAAGTATACATATTAAGATCCTTAAATCTGTCCTCATATACTTTATAATGAAGAGTACTAACCATTTTAGTGTCAACCCTCTGCACTAACTCCAACCTGTTTACATCCTTTTGAAGTTGTGATCTCCAGAAATGCACAAGATACTCCAAATGAGGTCGCACCAGAGACTTATACAGAGACACTGTCATCTCCTTTTTTTTCGCTGACCATTCATCTCCCTATGCACCCAAGCATCCTACTGGCTTTCACAGTTGCCTTTCCTACCTGTTTAGCCACTTTAAGATCGTCAGACACAATCATGCCTAGGTCCCGCTCTTTTTTTGTGGACAGAATTACTTCCCCCCTGCACTGTACCGCTCCCTTGGATTTTTTGCAGCTCAAATGCATGACCCTGCATTTTTTAGCATTAAATCCCAGCTGCCAAATCTAGACCATTCTTCAAGTTTAGCTAGATCCCTCCTCATGTTATCTACTCCTTTCTGGGTGTCTACTCTATTGCAGATTTTGGTATCATCCACAAACAGGCAAACCTTACCCGACAGTCCTTTTGCAATATCACTAACAAAGATGTTAAAAAGAATTGGACCAAGGACAGATCTCTGTGGCACACCACTGCTAACCACCTCCTCCTCAGAGTGAGCTCCATTTACCTGTACCCTTTGCCGCCTTCCACTCAAGTAATTTCCAACTTGATCAGTAATTTTAGGGTCCATCCCTAGGGTGCTCAGTTTGTTTATAAGTTGCTTGTGTGGAATGGTTTCAAAGACTTTACTGAAATCTAAGTACACCACATCTAGGGCTCTCTCTCTCCATCCAACTCACTGGTCACCCAGTCAAAGAATTTAATCAGGTTACGTCGGGTTTCATCTCTCCCTTTTCAAATCCATGCTAAAGGCTCATCTCTTTCAGGCCGCTTTTGGATCTTAATCTTTTGTTCTCCTTCTGTCTCATTACCCTTCCCTACTGTACCCTTGTTCTCATCTATTATATTTTCTACCTTGATCAGATTGTAAGTTCTGATGAGCAGGAACCATCTTTTATATGTGTCTGTACAGTGCAGCATATGCCTGGTAGCGCTATACAAATGATTAATAGTAGTAGTAGGATGGGCTTGCTCATGTGGAATCTTAGGAGTACATAATACAGGTTTAGTCTAACGGGGTAAAGTTCTTTTGGATTGGTTAGGAGTGTGATAACAGTGGTGTAAATGTGTTTTGGGGATTTTTATATATGTTTAGTTGGGATAGAGGATTTTAGTAACATTTTGGAGTAAGCGCTCCTGGTTAGATAGGTAAGTGGCTATTTCCTGCTATGTGGCTTTGCCCTGATGTTTTGGGTTTTGGGATGGGGGAAGATTGGGTGGGATATGAGGTGGTGGAGTAGGGTGTTCATGTACTTGTTATGTTTTGGTTTTTCTTTTTTTCTTTCTTTGTTTTCTTTCTCCCACTTTATTTGGGCAGAGGTCCATATCTATACTTATTTGCAAACCAAATTGGTATTGTGCACCCACATCTTTATTCTTAAGAATGGTTCTTAAAATTCTTTCTCTTAATGATAATGGCATTAATCACCCTGTAAAGTTTTGCTGTATTAAGTCATTGAATGCTGATGTTATAGTTCATCAGGAAACTCATATGCTTTATGAGGCCTATGTCAATTTCCAGACCGGATGGTTAGAGTATCATGATTTTTCTCCAGGCGTCATCAAAAAACGGGGTCTCTGGAAAGAGGTGCCAATGAAGATCTTGCAGCAGAGATCTGACAATGGAGGCCGATGGGTTTGTGTAAATGTTAGTCTTGCCAGACGGAAATATACGTTTATGAATGTTTACACACCAACATCTGAATCCTCTGCCTTTTTTGAGCAGATTTGTCATTCCTTACTAGCTTTTGGAACTGGTGAAATGGTGCTTGGGGGGGATTTTAATAACTATTTTAAATGAATTGTTGAATAAGAAATCTCTTAGCAGAAGCTCCTACTGAAAGTCTGATTCAGCATTGTATGGTATCTTGGAAACTCTGGGCCTGATATTTGAAAGGCATTTACACGTTTTACAGCCCAATAAACCACATAAATGCCTTAAACGGAAATATTTGACAGCACCTACACAGTGCTGTCGAATATCCCTGTCTATGCCCCTACTCACCCTGATGCTATCCAGTTAGCATTAGGGAGTGTTGGGGGCATTCTGTGGGTGGGGGAGAGCAGGAATGGAGAATGGTAGTAACTGGGTAGCAGACCATTATCTGCTTAGCGCTCCACGGCTAAAACTAGGTGAGCTTTTGACTCACCTAGTCTTAGCTGTGGATGCTAATTGAGTAATGGTCCAATATTGCTGCTACCCGGTTAAGCTGTACGGCAGTTTCCCTTGGGTATGGCATTGAATATCCGGGGTTAAGGGTGAGGGGGTAGGGCTGTGCACATAGCTTGCCCAACTTAATATCGGGCTCTCTATGTTTAGTAGATGTTTGGCGACATTTCCATCCCTCTTCGAATGAATTAATTTTTTTTCTTTTCCTTATTAGTCATATACACACATTGATTTTTTTTTTTTGTATCCAAAACTCTTCTCCCTAAAGTGAAGGATTGCATCATTAGTCCCATTCACATTTCTGACCACACTGCAGTCATAATGGAGTTTTTGCCTTTTAAAACCGCAAGCCCAGGTACGGCCTTAATGATTTCAGAATAACCAAGTTTGTACTCCTGTTCGATGTAAAACCTGACAGCTAGTTGTTATGGTCGTTAAGTTATGATGTAAACCGCGCTGATACTAAATAGCGCGGTATATAAGAAATTGTAATAAATAAATAAATAAACCTTCTAATTGAGACAGTATTTATTACTGAGTTTTTCTGATAAAAATGAGAGTGAAAATACCCACTATATATAGTAGGAGAGGCCTTTAAGGCCACTCTACGAGGCAAAGTTATCAGCTACTCATCATGGCTTCACAAGAGTCAGGAGGATAGTGTTACGAGATTTGAAGGGGAAATTGCTCACTTGGAGGATATTCATGTTTAAAAAAGTGATAATATCATATTTCAACAGCTTTTTGAATATAATAAAATTTTAACACAGCAAGCTGAGAAGGAGACCATCCTCCATCCTTCCTGATCAGCGCCACCGCAGGGGAGCGGGTAGGTGAGCTCCTCCTGCTCCCCCACGCCGGGATCAATCAGGAAGCAGCAGCGTTTAAAAAATGGCGAGCTCAGCAAGCAGCACCATCCTCTGTCCTTCCTGATCAGTGCTGCCACAAGGGAGCAGGTAGGTGAGCTTCTCCCACTTCCCCAGGCCGGGACCAATCAGGAAGCAGCAGCAGCAGCATTTAAAAACCGGCGAGCTTAGGCATGCCCACGCCTGAGGGCCTCACCAGAGGCCCCTTTGGCATGAACGAGGTGCAATGGCTAGCACAAAGACCAACCACCCAGCAGCGACCTCGATGATCACTAACACAAGCCTCCTGCACGTTATCAACACATTGCTGTGACAAGCAGCAATGCCTGTCTGAGACAGCTCGGCATTTGCAACAGAAAGCACTCCTGCTTACACTGCCACTAAAACCCATCAAACCCTCCAGCAGCAACTTGGATCCATATGACACACAAACACCAGCAGAAGCAGCAAGGAGCCAAAGAAGCCCAGCATCAAGCTATAAATGGCAAGGTAACCCCTTAACCTATCACTCCTCACCTCAACATGACACACTCACTCTACTGGCCAATCATCCTAAGTCTTCTCTTCCTATCCCCCCCCTCCGCCGACCTCTGCACTCACAAGTAACCACACTCCGATCCCCCTTATTCCCACTCCAGACAGACTACAGACCATATGGCATTCATCTAGCTCCCACCATGACAGAAAATACAGATGCCTCATCAAAATCCACATGGCAGCTCGAAAGATCATATCCTCCAAGCACGTGAACGTTAAGCACCACCAGAATCCCACAAGCTGTACCTTCATTAACTCATGCTCCACCCTCCACCCCTTCATTAACTCATGCTCCACCCTGTAAATTCAAGCCCTCTCCGATTGCATAACAGACAACAAACTCAACATACTGTGCATCACAGAAACCTGTTTCACCGAAAATGACAATGTCTTGCTCAACCAATTTAACACCGGCACATACAGCAGCCACAATTTATTTACATTCTCTTATATACCACGCTATTCTGCATCAGTGCAGTTTACATTGAACAAACTGGAATTACATTGAACAGGGCATTATAACTTGTAGATAACTATTTTACAGGGAACATGGGCTATGGAGGGTTAAGTGGCTTGCCCAAGACCACAAGGAGCACCTGTGGGACTAGAAACCCCAGTCCTTCCGGCCCAAGGTTGCTGTCCTCTAGTGGGATTTGAACCCCCAACCTTCCGGCCTGAAGTACCTTGACCCAACCACTAGGCCACTCCTCCACTCCTCATTGCTTTCGAACATCCAGCAGAGGAGGAGGAGTCTGTATCATCAAATGGAAAAACCTTGAATTCATCACCATAAACCAAGCTTCCACCCCAAACCTTAATATCATAACAATCTCAAATTGCCACCTCACCATCTGCCTGGCATTCAGATACCCACAAGCCAATGCCAACGAGCTTTCCACCCTACTGGAAGAAATCTGCTCCCACTCACCCACATGAAATGAATTTATCCTATTTGGAGATGTAAACCTCCCATCTGCATCCACCTACCACTCTTCAGCCTTCCTTGAAGTCATGGCAGACCTCCAATTCACACAGCTTATATCCACCCCAACCCACGCACAGGGTGGCACTCTCGGCATAATCTTCTTCCCAGATTGACTCACACATGCACATGAATATACTCCACCATCAGTACTTCCAGTGCCCTGGTCCAATCACAACCTTATATTACTCAACATTCCCCACTCCCACCTCAGAGTCCCCAGTCAACATCTCGGAGGTTCCTCGCTTTCAACGAACAGACCTTCCTCCGAAAAACAATGGTCTGTACATGGAATTCAACAGTATCTGCTGCTGCTCTTGCTGCATCCAAATTCTCACACAAAAAAACAAAGGCCTGGTTCCCCTACAGCCCTAAAAGGGCAAAAACATAACTTGCACCGCCTTGAACGTCAGTTGAGGAAATTCCGAAACCACAAACTCAAACCTCTCTACTTTCAGGAGCTAAATTTATACCACAACTCAACTATCAAAGCCAAAAAAAGGATACTACAACAACCTCCTCACATGCATCATCAATAAACCCAGAGAACTCTTCAGCATTGTTAAATCACTCATCAAAGATCTTTCACAATCTAACCAAGACAATGTTCTAAAACTTCAAGACATGGCATCATACCTGCTAGCCAAGCACAATTCTATGCCCACCAGCAGCACCACCATTCCTATTTTAAATGAAGACACCATAGCAGACCACTACTGGACCATGTTCAGAACACTATCACCGAATGAGCACAGCAACATAATTACCAACATCAACCCCACAATCTCTGCACTCGACCCATGTCCAGTTTCTTGGCAAAAATCACAAGAGATCAATTCCTTCCATTCATTTCAGAAATTGTACACTCCTCTCTTTCTCAAGGACTCCTCCCTCCTTCCCTCAAACAAGCATCAATCAGACTGCTCCTAAAGAAATCAAACCCTGACCCAAAATCACCATCCTTCTACAGAACTATAACCAGCATATCTTTCATCTCCAAAGCCATTGAGAAAGCTATAAAAACTCAACTCCAAGATCACATAGACCAACATGTACCTCTAGACATGCATCAGCATGGATTTTGACTTAACCACAGGACAGAAACTCTTCTGATCTCCCGTCAAAACCCACTCATCACTGGCATTGAAACAATCACAGAAGGCTTCATCTTATTCTTTGTGGACATCTCTGCCACATTTGACACAGTATTACACCAGATCCTCCTCAATCAGCTCCACCATATTGGAGTCCATGGCACCCCCCCCCCTCAAATGGTTTCACTCCTATCTCTCCAACTGAAGCCAACATATCAAAATTCAAGCAGAAACCTCAACTTCTTTCACCCTAACCCAGGGAGTGCCACAAGGATCATCCCTCTCCTCCCTACTGTTCAACATATATATTCAAACACTCTGTGCCATCATCCAGCAGTTTAAAGTAGAATACTTGATATATGCTGATGATATAATGATCTATGCCCCTTTCTCCACCTCCACTTCTGATTACTTCACACTCACAAGCTGCCTTACCAAAGTAATCCAATGGCTTCTTCACCATCTATTCATCAACTTCAAAAAAAGAGAGCTTCTCCACATCCCAAAGGACCCCAACTTCACCCCCCCCCTGCATCCATCAGAATCGGCAGCAATGACATTCGAGTCAACTCCCAGAGGCACTATCACATCCTTTTTTCTGCTATCCATTCCTCTCCATATGCACCCAAGCATCCTTCTAGCTTTTGCTGTCACCTTTTCTACATTTTTAGCCACTTTAAGATCATCACACTAATCTTCAGAGACTTCAACCTCCCCTCACTACAAGATAAACATGCCAAAGCCTTCAGCAATGCTATGGAAGCAATGGACCCAACCCAGATCATACACGAACCAACACACAAAAAAGGGAACACACTTGACCTGATATTCCTGAACTGCCAAAGCGCCACTTCATGCACGAACCCTGTGATAAGGAAGCTTATCATAGCTCAGGTAGGAGCTATAGAAAAGATGATGTGACTCTGAACAAGCAACCTGTCCGTTTTGGTAGAAGTAAGAAAACAGAGTTTTCACATAAAAGACTACCAGTCCCAGAATGCACCAGGTTTCCAGCAGCCATGAGAGGGGCTGAAGTGAGAAAATGTGTGTGCAATCAAGAGAGCTATGAGGTAATCCCTAAGCACTCATCTCAAAGGGCAGGGCCTGATTCAAGACAGCTGCGCTGTGTTAGGGAGGAGCACACATTAGGAAAGAATAAGAATAGAGCTTATTCTTCAGATAACAGCTTCAGCTACAGAAAGAGCTTCAGGAAGAGATACAGAGACAGCAACGGCTACAAGCTCAAGCACCAGTATCACCTGGAGGAAGAGAAGCCAAGCCAAGCGGATAGAGAAAGAAGGAAACTCTCTGGAAGGAAGAGAAGAAAGCCCATTGGATGGTCTGGGAGAGTCCAAGGCAGTACCCATACTGGGAGGTATTCCAAGTGCCAGCAGAGTCCATTGGACTGGATTCAGCCAGAAGAATGGAATGGCAGAGATAGGAATCACCAGTGGCTACCTGGAAGAGAGAAGACTGCACGTGGAAGGGACTTTCAGACCAAGGCCAGAAGGTATGTGAGAGGAGATCCAGTGTCCAGGGATCAAGATTGGAAGGCTGGACATCAGAATTGGATTACATACTGGCCAGGCTTTACAGAGAGGAATTATGATGGCAGGAGAGGCTCAGGTATGAACACTGATCCAGACCCTATCTATAATAGAGAATGGCAGCAAGGGAATAAGCATTCTCATGATAGTGCCTTAATGAAAGACTCGTCTGTGCCAATGTATGATAGTGACCCTATGCTGATTGATGAAGGGGGAGATACAGCAGATGAAAGTACAGTTTACATGGACTGTTCTCTATCTAAATGCTATTGCTAGCTTTCTGTGAGCAAACACATCAGCCATCACAAAGAAACCTAACTTTGTTCTTTATTTCCACTGCAAACAGCTCTTAAAGCAGGATTTGGGTTCACACAGTAGCAGCCAGCCAGCTAAAGGCTTACAGCTGGTCAATTGATAGTAATTAAAGCTGCACCTGATTGTGTGTGTGAGCAAGGGAGAATCACTGCTGAGATCTGCGTGGAAAATAAGCAGAAGTTAACCTAACCAGCAAAGTTTATTCTTTTCTTTGTGCCTTTGTATTTGGTAATTATTTGCTAAGAAAACATTAGCTAATTGCCTGACAAGCTGAAGGTTGTTTTCTGGTTTACTTTGTGACTTTTTGTTATCCATTTAAACACTGCAAGCAAGTAACCTCATTTATATTGCTAACAAGCATACTTGTGCTGGGTGAATTAAACCCCCATCAATAAAAGAAGTATTTTATTAGCCTTACCACTTGGTTTCACAACTCAAATTATTGTCATCAGCTGTGTTTGGGAGTGAATGAACTACAATACCCACAATACCTTGCAAGAATCATATGAATATATGCATCGTCAAGATTGTGTAAGTTCTCACCCTAGGCAGCCGTCTGACAAATGGCGTAGTTTTTCGGATTGCTTTTGCACCAAGAGGATTTACTTGTTGTGGATTACAAATAAAAGTCAAGTTTAAAGCTGTAAGAAGATTTCTTTCCCTCATCTGCACTTTGGAAGAAAAGTGGTTGTTCCAGGAAGCTGTCCCAGATGAAAAGACCCTGTGAAAAGCTGGATTCATCACTGAGACAAGGTAATATGTACCTGGGCATGTCTAGTGGTGGATGTGTGTAAGCACAGGGGGTAATTGAAAAAAAATTGGAAAAAAAAAAACAAAACACACCTGGTTGGAAGGTGCTGCTCTTGGGTTTTTCTTTTTTCTTTTCTTGCAGGGGTCAAGATGGATCCGAGGGAGATGGCTCAGTGGATGGCAGCCCAATTTAGCAAGCAGCAGGAGCTATCACAGCAGGCCCAGGACACTGCTATGAAGGCCTTAATGGAACAGCAGAAACCAGTGCTTGATCTGGTGCAAGCTCTAGTTCAGCTGCAGAGCCAAAGTGGAACAGATGCAAGACCAGCAGTTAGTACTGGTACACCACATGTGGACAATGTGGGACTCAATCAAGGGATTGGGGCATTTAATTTTGGGAAATTAACTCCAGAAGATAATGTTGATGATTTTCTAGAGTCTTTTGAAAGAGTGGCACAGGCTTTAGCATGGCCAGAGACCCAGTGGGCAGTAAGGCTGGCAGCCTCATTAACTGGTGAGGCACTAGCAGCTTACAGAGCAATGCCAGCAGCCCAAGCTTTGATTTATAAGGATGTAAAGGCAGCTATTAGAGATCGCCTAGGGTTGTCTATTTCAGAGTATAGGCGAATGTTTAGAGCTGTTACATTGAAAGTGGGTGAGACACCCAGGGCTCTGAGTCAGAGAATCAGAAGTTTAGCTGTAAAATGGTTGGAGCCTGAGCAAAAGACAGTAGAAATGTTATTAGATATTATAATGCTGGAATAATTTATGCTTGGGGTACCTAAAGATTTGAATGTTTTTCTTATACAGCAAAATTGCCAAAATCTTGGAGAGGCAACCATGCTAGCAGAGAGATTCTTGGAAGCCACGCAGGCTTGCCATAGAATGGGTGGCCCTCTAAAGAGGGATGCGGAGGCTAAATGTGCTGTATCAGAAAAGAGAATAATTAAGAATGTTTCTGACAATGAATGTACTGTATCAAACCAGATGACACAGTGGAATAGAAAGAAATGTTTCAAGTGTGGGAAATTGGGACATTTAAAGAAGAGATGCCAGACACACACTAGTTTAATGGGTCTGGATTTAAAACAGCCCAAGGAAGGATTTCTTTTGATGGTTGATGTGCAGGGAATTACCACAAATGCATTATTAGACTCTGGGGCAGACCAGAGTATGATGTCAAAAAGGCTTTGGAAGAGGATAGAGGCCCAAGAAAGATTTGTGCCTAGAACCCCTGAAAGCCAAGTTCACATCAGATGCATTCATGGTGCTGCAACATCATATCCCACCTATAGGCTTAAGGTTAAGTGCCTGGGGGAACAAGAGGAAGTCCTATTAGCAGTGGTGCCTAGGCTACCCTTTGATTTGGTTCTAGGAAAGGACTGGCCAAGATTTAAGCAGGAACTAGTGAAAGGGCTAGGAAAGAAGGAGGGAGAAGGTTTAATAATGGAAATAGCTCCCGGGCCTTTCTTTGGAAGTCCTCAGTCCCTAGCTAAAAAGATGGTTAAGCTTCCAGAAGGCCAAACTATGGGTAATAAGAGGGGCCTTGTCTCCACCCGCTCGCAGGCTAAGGTAGAGAGCCAGCAGAAGGAGGAGGGGGAGCAGGCAGAGTTATTAGGAGACTTACCCTCTCATGATGATTTAATAACCCCATCATCTGGTAAAATAAGAAAGTTGAAAGCACAAAAGAGGCGTGAGAGACTTTGCAGAGCACAGGGTAGGGGCTGAGATGTTAGCTGGTCAAAGTTTACCCTGGGTGCCAGCTGAGTTGGTGGCAAAGTTTCCTAACTTTCCACAAGAACAGCGAGCTGATCAAGCTCTCACCCGAGCTTTTAAGTATGCTCAGGAGGTCAGGGAGGAATTGCCCAGATTCAAACTAGATAATGACATATTATATAGAGAGAGTCAGGACCCCAGAAATGGTGCCATACGTAAACAATTGGTGGTACCCACAACTTTCAAAGGGCTAGTACTTAGGCTAGCACATGATCATCCAGTGGGAGGTCATAAAGGTATGCAAGGAACGCTGGATCAAATTCTTGTGCATTTTTACTGGCCAGGTATATTCAAAGAAACTGCCCAGTTTTGTGCTGCATGTCCAGCATGTCAGCGAGTTACAGCGGCTCACCCACCGGTGGTGCCATTGATCCCCATGCCAATCATCACAGACCCAATTGGTCGCATTGCCATGGATATTGTAGGCCCATTAGTTAAAACGCCCCGAGGTTTCCAATACATCCTAGTTATGGTAGATCAGGCAACAAGGTTTCCCTGGGCCATACCATTGAGGAATGTTTCTGCAAAAACAATAGCTTTAGAGCTAGTAAAATTGTTTTGTGAAGTGGGATTCCCAAGAGAGGTGTTGACTGACCGAGGGTCCAATTTTGTATCCAAATATTTGGCCCAGGTCTGGGATGCCTTTGGCATTCGTCACGTGAAAACCTCAGCCTACCATCCACAATCAAATGGTTTGGTGGAGAGATTCAACCAAACTCTCAAACAAATGTTGAGAAGGGGGTTAGCAGGAGAGGTAAAAGAATGGGATATGTTATTACCCTTTGCCTTATATGCCTGCAGGGAAAGAATTCAGGTGTCCCTAGGTGTAACTCTGTATGAGTTGATGTATGGTAGGGCTCCCCGGGGTTTGTTGGATATTTTGAGGGAACAATGGATTGATCCTGAACCAGGAAGTCAGGAAGTGCCACTGTTTCTATGTGACTTGAGAGCACGTTTGAAAAGGACGTCGCAGGTTGCTGAGAGGAACCTGCAGGACAGTCAAGTTCGCCAGAAAGGGTGGTATGATAGAAAGGCCAAAAGCCGCCAATTAAGCATTGGTGAAAAGGTTTTGGTTCAAGTAGCAGGAACTGCTCCAAAATTTGAGGTACAGTGGAAAGGGCCATGGGAGGTTGTTAAACAAGTAAGCCCAGTGTCTTATATGGTAGAAAATGCCAGAGGGCATAGGCAGACCTACCATATTAATGTACTTAAGTCTTGGAAGGAGAGGCCTGTAGATAATGACCTTGAACCCAGCCAGGAAGTAAGTGAGCTTCAAGAAGATAACACTCTCGTAGGTATTACGGACTGTAGAGAAGCAGTTTCACCAGTAAAACCAGTCCGTAATAACTTAAGCAGGGGGGTATGTGATAAGGAAGCTTATCATAGCTCAGGTAGGAGCTATAGAAAAGATGATGTGACTCTGAACAAGCAACCTGTCAGTTTTGGTAGAAGTAAGAAAACAGAGTTTTCACATAAAAGACTACCAGTCCCAGAATGCACCAGGTTTCCAGCAGCCATGAGAGGGGCTGAAGTGAGAAAATGTGTGTGCAATCAAGAGAGCTATGAGGTAATCCCTAAGCACTCATCTCAAAGGGCAGGGCCTGATTCAAGACAGCTGCGCTGTGTTAGGGAGGAGCACACATTAGGAAAGAATAAGAATAGAGCTTATTCTTCAGATAACAGCTTCAGCTACAGAAAGAGCTTCAGGAAGAGATACAGAGATAGCAACGGCTACAAGCTCAAGCACCAGTATCACCTGGAGGAAGAGAAGCCAAGCCAAGCGGATAGAGAAAGAAGGAAACTCTCTGGAAGGAAGAGAAGAAAGCCCATTGGATGGTCTGGGAGAGTCCAAGGCAGTACCCATACTGGGAGGTATTCCAAGTGCCAGCAGAGTCCATTGGACTGGATTCAGCCAGAAGAATGGAATGGCAGAGATAGGAATCACCAGTGACTACCTGGAAGAGAGAAGACTGCACGTGGAAGGGACTTTCAGACCAAGGCCAGAAGGTATGTGAGAGGAGATCCAGTGTCCAGGGATCAAGATTGGAAGGCTGGACATCAGAATTGGATTACATACTGGCCAGGCTTTACAGAGAGGAATTATGATGGCAGGAGAGGCTCAGGTATGAACACTGATCCAGACCCTATCTATAATAGAGAATGGCAGCAAGGGAATAAGCATTCTCATGATAGTGCCTTAATGAAAGACTCGTCTGTGCCAATGTATGATAGTGACCCTATGCTGATTGATGAAGGGGGAGATACAGCAGATGAAAGTACAGTTTACATGGACTGTTCTCTATCTAAATGCTATTGCTAGCTTTCTGTGAGCAAACACATCAGCCATCACAAAGAAACCTAACTTTGTTCTTTATTTCCACTGCAAACAGCTCTTAAAGCAGGATTTGGGTTCACACAGTAGCAGCCAGCCAGCTAAAGGCTTACAGCTGGTCAATTGATAGTAATTAAAGCTGCACCTGATTGTGTGTGTGAGCAAGGGAGAATCACTGCTGAGATCTGCGTGGAAAATAAGCAGAAGTTAACCTAACCAGCAAAGTTTATTCTTTTCTTTGTGCCTTTGTATTTGGTAATTATTTGCTAAGAAAACATTAGCTAATTGCCTGACAAGCTGAAGGTTGTTTTCTGGTTTACTTTGTGACTTTTTGTTATCCATTTAAACACTGCAAGCAAGTAACCTCATTTATATTGCTAACAAGCATACTTGTGCTGGGTGAATTAAACCCCCATCAATAAAAGAAGTATTTTATTGGCCTTACCACTTGGTTTCACAACTCAAATTATTGTCATCAGCTGTGTTTGGGAGTGAATGAACTACAATACCCACAATACCTTGCAAGAATCATATGAATATATGCATCGTCAAGATTGTGTAAGTTCTCACCCTAGGCAGCCGTCTGACAACTCAAAGATCACATGTGTGCCGTGGTCTGACCACCATCTCATCAACATTACCCACATCTACAAGCACACCAATGTCAAGGAGAACAGCCAACTTAGAAGATTTAAACCATTTAACAAAGAGGACTTCCTAGCACAAATATTACCTAAACTCCAACCAAACTCCTCATATATCGATGACCTGATCAACACCTGGAACACTACAATCTCCTCTGCATCCTGTGCAATAACAAACAGCACCGGAACCAGAACTACCACAACAAGAGTCCGGTGGTTCATCCCAGACCTACGGAGACTAAAGACCCAACTCAGGAGAACTGAAAGAAAACGGAGAAAGACCAAAAAAGATGCAGATAAAGCAAAATACATGAACAAACTAGACACCTACCACACGGAAACTCATAAAGCAAAAAGGACCTACCACTCAAAAATCATAAATACTTCAATAAACAGACCACATCAGTTCTTTGAGATTGTCAAGAAGCTAACAAAAGCACCCAGCCACTCCAACCAGCTTCCGAACATCCCACCAGAACTACTAGCACGCCAATATAAACAGCTCCAACAACCACACAACCCACAACTGAATGCAAAGACAACAACCTACCCTGCTACCAAAGACACAGACTGGAGCACATTCAAAACAGTCACAAAAGGAAAAATAGAATCCACTATCTCCTGCCTAAACACCACCACCACCTCTCCAATAGATCTCTGCCCTGCAGAGTGGATAAAGAAATCCATAGAGGACATAAGCGCACCCCTAACCCACATTGGCAATGAATCCCTCAAGCAAGGACACATGCCAGACATCCTCAAAACCTCTGTCATCCGTCCAACCCTAAAAAAACACAACCTGGACCCCCTCGACCTCTGCCTCCTTCAGACCAACAGCAAGTCTCCCATTCACCACCAAAATCATTGAGAAGATAATTCAACAACAACTCCAAGACTACCTAGATACCAACAACATACTAGACCCGCAAAAACATGGATTCCGCCCATTCCACGGAGTCAAAGACCCTCATGGCAACACTACTGAACACCCTTATCAAAGGCACGCAGACCAAACACTCTGGATATGCTATGCTCTTCCTGGACATATCCACAGCCTTTGACACCATGTCCCACAACATTCTCCTTCACAGACTTCAGGAAATCGGCATTAAGGACATTGTACTTCAATGGTTCTGCTCCTATCTGACCAATAGACAACAGCTGATCCGCACGAACATGGCAACCCCCCCCCCCCCCACTTTCAAAAGCCTCAAGGAGTAACCCAGGGTTCCACACTATCCGCCATGCTCTTCAATATCTACCTGCAACCACTCTGCTCGATCATACGAGCTCATAACATCAACTACCATATATGCGCAGACGACATAATGCTCTATGGACCAATCACAACCACCAACCCAACAAACAATCACCTGTCAGACTGCTTCATTGAGGTCTCCAACTAGCTACAAAGGAACAATCTATCCATCAACATAAAAAAAACAGAAGCCCTCATAGTAACCAAGGACCCAAACTTCACCCCACCACGACACCTCATCTTGGGAACCACCCAAATGCAAATCCAAACACACATAAAATATTTGGAAATCATCATAGACCAGGTGCTCAGATTTAATCAACAGATTTAAAAGACTACCAGAACAATATTCCACAAAGCAAAAACGGTACAATGGCTCAGACCACTCATTGCTCCACAGGACTTCAGAACAGTCATGCAGGCTATGACACTCCCCCACCTAGACTACTGCAATATAATTTATCACAGACTACCCACCACCCACACTAACCCACTATGAACTGCCTTAAACACCACTGCAAGAATCATCCAGAAAGCAAAAAAACATGACCACATCACTCCAGTCCTGAGAGAACTGCACATACTACCACTCGAAGCAAGAATCAAATACAAATCTGCCCTGCTTATCCACAAAGCCCTCTATCAAACGCAGACTTCCCAACTCCGCTGTCTACTACCCCAGCCCACCCTCAACAGGATAACCCGACAGACCACCAACAACAACCTCACTATCCCCCACGAACGAACCAAGTGCAATCAACGGACCTGCAACAGAGCTTTCGAACTGTACGCACCCTCCCTCTGGAACTCCCTACCGAGACAAATCAGAAACAACGGTGACCTTTCCACATTCCGGAAACAACTAAAAACCATCCTGTTTCATGAATACCTTGGACCAAAAACAGATATCCATCACTGACAACTCTTCCAGACGTTCTGACATATCCCCAGAATTAATTACTAAGAGACTTATGTCAATTGTCTAAGTCATTACTTTCTGTTCGGGTCATCAATGTTGGCCCCCTTGGTGACACCCCCCCTCTCTGTGAATTGATTACTGTCCTCCCTTCCATTTTTGTTAAACCGTTTTGACCCGGTGAAAAGTGGGATATAAATGCAGTTAAATAAAATAAATAAATAAAATAAATCAGACACAACCACACCTATGTCCTGCTCTTCTTTAGTGGACAAAAGTACTTCACCCCCTATACCAGCGATGGCGAACCTATGGCACGCGTGCCAGCTGTGGCACGCGAAGGCCTTGCAGCTGGCACGCGGGAAGGTCCGCAATCGAAAAAAAAAAAACAACCCTGTCTGTTGCCGCTGTCGGGGCCGCCGCGGCAGAATCGAGCGTGCCGCGGGGCCCCCCTGTACCCGGCAGATCCTGCCCTCCCCGTAGCAGCTCTCTCTTTGGAGCTACAGTCAGACGCGCCGGCTTGCAGAGCGCGAAGGGAAGAGTTTCCCTTTCGCGACTCTGTTAAGCCCGCGGGGGCTGATGGGAACTTCCCATCAGCCCCCGCGGGCTTAACAGAGCAGCGAGGGAACTCTTCCCTCGCGCTCTGCAAGCTGGCGCGTCTGACTGCAGCTCCAAACGCGAGAGCTGCTCCGGGGTGGGCTGGCTCTGCCGGGTGGGTACAGGGGGGCCCCGCGGCACGCTCGATTCTGCCGCGGCGGCCCCGACAGCGGCAGCAGACAGGTTTTCTTTTTTTTTTTAATTTTCCCTGGGCTGGGCTGGGCTGGGCAGGGGGGGTTAGGAGTGGTGATGGGCACTGGGCTGGGCTGGGGGGGTTAGGAGTGGTGATGGGCTGGGCTGGGCTGGGGGGGGGTGGTTAGGATAGGAGATGGGCTGGGCTGGGCTGGGGGGGTTAGGAGTGGTGATGGGCTGGGCTGGGCTGGGGGGGGTTAGGAGTGGTGATGGGCTGGGCTGGGGTGGGGGGGGGTTTAGTAGTAGAGATGGGCTGGGCTGTGCTGGGCAGCGGGGTGTTAGGAGTAGTGATGGGCTGGGGTGGGGGGGGTTAGGAGTGGTGATGGGCACTGGGCTGGGGGGGGTTAGGAGTGGTGATGGGCACTGGGCTGGCTGGGGGGGTTAGGAGTGGTGATGGGCGCTGGGCTGGGGGAGGGTAGGAGTGGTGATGGGCGCTGGGGGGGTTAGGAGTGGTGATAGGCGCTGGGGGGGCTTAAACTAAAAATTGAGTGATGGGGGATTAGGACTGGGAGTGTGCTGATGGGGAGGTTAGGACTGGAAATGGGCTGGTGGGATTAGGACTGGGAGTGGGCTATGGGGGGCTAGGACTGGTAATGGGTTGGGGGGTTGCTAGGACTGGAAATGGGCTGAGTGGAAGGGGGCTTGAACTGCAAATAGCTGTTGGGGATGGGGCTTGGAATGGAAATGGGCTGAGGGGAAGTGGGGGGCTTGAACTGCAAATAGCTGATGGGGACGGGGCTTGGAATGGAAATGGGCTGAGGGGAAGTGGGGGGCTTGAAGAAGGGAATGGATGCTGGGTGAGACTGGAACTAGAAGGGAGCTGATGTTGGGGGAGGATTAGAATGGAATGGGGCTGGGAGAGTAAAATGGAGAGGGGAAAAATATTTTGTGTAGGAGGGATGAAAAATCTACAATTGGCCAGGTATTGGGAGAGTAATTGGGGATTGAGGATGGAGGGGTAAAATTTGTGTGGATGAAATAGGAATGAGGAAAGAGCAAAAGGAGAAAGATTAGTATGTTAAAGCAGATGTAGAGAGAGAGAGAATGGAAAAAAAACTAGAAGAGAGAAGAAAGGACAAATGGACAGCAGACGATGGAGAGTTAGCAGAAAACATGAAGAAACCAGAAGAAAATGGCTGGACCAATTGCAACTGAAAAAAAATGCACAAAAGGTAGAAAGATATCTCTTTATTTTGAATTTATTAACTGGAATATGTCAGCTCTGGGAAATGTGCATCATTAACATCTGCGCTTTGTTTGGTACAAGAGGAAATTCCTATTTGACGTTGCCACTTGTTCTCTTTCCCCAGTATTCACTGAAATGTATTGGTTTAATATTTGCAGTGTTGCCTTTTGATAGGTAGGGTATGGTGCTTTGTGAGTCCTGGTAATGCTGTCAGGATACGGCGGGTTTGCTATGGGTTCTAAATGGGCAGCGTTTGTAGTAGTTCCTAATGTGCCTGGCGGTTGGCACTGGATTATAGTAATGTAGAAATCTTTTAGTCTTTCTTTATCCATACACTCATTAAGAGACATGTTTACTAAAAGTTAGTGTATGGTAACATTATGCAAATATTTATGCAAATAAGACCACTTATGCAAATGACGTGCTGGCACTTTGAGGAAATTCTTTGGTTTTGTGCGGCAGTTTGGGCACTCGGGCTCAAAAAGGTTAGCCATCACTGCCCTATACTATATTGCTCCTTGGATTGCTGCAGCCCAAATGCATGACCTTACATTTTTTAACATTAAATCCCAGCTGCCAAATTCTAGATCATTTTTCAAGCTTAGCTAGATCCCTCCTCATGTTATCCAAATAAATAAATAAAATCTACACCTTCCTGTGTGTCTACTCTATTTCAGATTTTGGTATCATCTGCAAAGAGGCAAACATTACCCAACAGCCCTTCCGCTATATCACTGCCAAATATGTTAAAAAGAATCGGACCAAGGACAGTTCCCTGGGGCACACCACTGGTAACTTCCTTCTCCTCAGAGTGAGCTCTATTTACCTGTACTCTTTGTTGCTTCCATTTACTCCTCCACTCCAATATTTTATTGACTGGGTTAAGGTCTTGTATGCCTCTTCTCGATCAAGACTTGCAGTAAATGTTTTTTTATCTAAAGCTGTCCCTCTACTTAAAGGAACAAGGCAGAGTTGTCGTCTTTCACCTTTATTTTTTAATCTTCCACTGGAGCCCCTACTGCTAGGAATTAAGAGCAATATTGGCATTAAAGGCATAAGGTCAAATGATCTCTGCTGGTAGCTGGCAGATGATATATTGTTGTTTCTCTCAGATCCAGTAGTTTCTATCAGATACCTACTAAGTCTAGTGGATAGGTTTTCTGCCTTTTCAGAATTCAAAATCAATTGGGATAAGAATGAGCTACTACCACTTAATGACTTCATCAGGCAGAGGGACTTCGAGTCCTTTCAGTTTAAGTGGTTACCTTAACAAATTAAGTACTTGGGCTTACATTTTTACACTTCTCTAAAGGAGCCAATAGTAGACAATTAAGCATAATTGTAATGTTATTTTTGATTTGCAGAATATTTTGCAGTGTTGGTCTCCCCTGCAGCTAACATAGTGGGGTAAATTAGATACAATAAAAATTACGATACTCCTTCATATCATCTATAAACTGGGAATGCTATCGCGGTTCTGCAAAAATAGCTTTTATGCACAGCTGGATAAGATGCTCTCTGCTTTTCTGTGGAAAGGAAAAAGGCTGCACATTGCCTTAGCCATGTCAAAGCTACATTACCTTGATATGGGATAAGCTGGCTCCAGTATGATCTCTTATCTCCTTTGTTGGAAATGGTGAAAGAGTTGGTTAAATCATTTAGGCTTTCTGAGTTACCTACAATGAATATTCCAATCAATAAGTTGAAATCTCCATTCATAATAAGCACTATCAGGGCCTTTAGAGAACTGGATGCATGATTTGTAGTTCCTTATTCACGTTCCGAGTCTTCCTCTATTTGGTATAATCTGCTTCTATGGATTAAGGGAAGGAAATGTTTTTGGAATGGGTGGCTCATTAAAGGTATTTTTAGGATTGGTCAACTCTTTAAAAATGGGGTAGTGGTTGCAGACCAGCACCTAAATGAACTGCTGTACATGGATTATCACCTATACAGGCCTCTAAACTTGACCATTTGGTGCAAGGCTTGAGATAGGCCTCCCTTTGGTCTGAGGGAACATATCCGGCTTCAGACTTGCCTGAAATCTGTCAGAAGGCAATGATTGGGGGCAAATTAACTTCTTTTTTTTTTTTTTACAAGTTATTAATATGTAATGAAGAGCTTTCTCTATTGGGGCTTCGTAGGATTTGAGAATCAGATATAGATCTCCCGAAGGCTGCAATAAAATGTAACATTTTTGAGGGTCACACGATACGGCCCATGATATCTAGAGTCTGGCACAGATCTTATTTTTTCTAGCACATTCAGCTGTTTAGAGTGGGCCATGTTTAGAGTGGGCCATCTGTAGTCCGATTTATGATGGCATTGCTCTGCAGAAGTAGGCACCCTTGCTCGCATGTTATTTGACTGTCTGCTAGTTAAACCTTTCTTGCCAAAGTATTTTGGGTTATATTAGTGATGTGTTGAATTTGAGCTCCCCATTATTACTGTGGGTTGTTTTGTTCCACTCTTTGGGGTATGTTTACTAAAGGGTGTTAAGGTAACAGGAGTTAATGGCAGCGATAAGGGGTGTTACATGCATAAAGGGCGGTGGGCGGGTAGAGGGAGTTCCAGCGTAAAGAGGGTTATGTGCCATTTAATGAATGTTAACATGACATCGGACTTAAGATGCATGCATGACATCCGAAAACAGCTGTAACTCTAAAGCTGGTTAAAGGAGCAGCAAGGAAAATCAATGTAAAGGTGATGGATGGAAGGACGGCTGGGAGCTGATGGACCTGACATATCCATGGGCATCCTACGTGGCAGCCAGTAAAGTCAATGAGCATATGGGAGGCAGCTGTACTGTTGCACAGGGGGGTGCCAATGTAAAATGGTGCAATGTCACTGCATGGTATAGGATGGGGAAATGTGTTTCCCAGCAGAGCCAGAAGCGCAGGATGTGTGCAGCGTTAAGAAATATGATAATGTTGCTAACAAGGATGACCTTTGGGAAGAGGTAGTCCGCCTCACCCAAAAAACCATTAGGGAAGAGAAGCATGCTGCATCTCTCCTTGATTATTGCAGGGTTAAGGTGATACCAAGGGGCCTCAGAATATACAAGGCACTGGGATATATTTAGATGATAAAACTTTATCTGTAATTGGAATGCCATATTGAATAAACGTTCACTGGCCCTCTTGATACATACGTCTAAGCAGAAGACTGATTTGGGCTCACTTCTCTGTTGGATAATTCTCTGTTGAAATAAATTGTGCCTCCACGGTGGACCTTTGTGTCATGCACAGCTTGCACAAGAAGACATGACTGCACACAGCCGACAGGAGAAGATGGATGGGCTGAAGTAAGGATGGCGGCTGAGGAGAGGGTGGTATGGGCTGGCACTACTGATGTGCTATAGGTGCCATCCCAAACATTTTTGTACTGTGCGTGAAACTGTGCGCCAGTGCCACTTAGGCCTGATATCAGACATGTGGGACTCACATCTGTCCCAGCCACACAGCCACCATACAACAGCTCAGACAAATGTGCAGAGGTGTCATCCAAACTGGGCAAATGGGGCACCTACGGACATGAGGTGATACCTGCCAATGGCTATCTGAGGGATAGGATGTGTCCGCATGTACTGCAGAGATGTAACGGATGCAAAGCTGTACAGTAACAGTAATGATGTCATACATGATTCATTTTGCCTAAGTAAGTTATAGCTATATTCATGTAAGTGCCTGTTAGTATACTGCAGTAGCAGTGCAGTCTCACCGGGATACATCTTACCGTCAATTGGTAATGACGGATGATAAACAGGGACTGTACGAACCACCTACTACTACTACTGAGCATTTGTATAGTGCTACAAGATGTATGCAGCGCTGCACAGACATGTAAGAGACAGTCCCTGCCTATCAGAGCTTACAATCTAGTCAAGACAGACAACACAAGGGGATCAGGTGAGTTAAGATCTGGAAGCAGCAGCGAAGAGGTGAGTTTTCAGCCTGGATTTGAAAAGGGTCAGAGAAGGTGCCTGACATACAGATTCAGGTAGTTTGTTCCAGGCATAAGGTGAAAGGAGCAAAATCTGGAGTTAGCCATAGAAGAAAAGGGCACAGATAGAAGCAATTTGTCAGAAGAGCAGAGTTCCCGAGGGGGGGCGGGGTGTAGGGAGACATAAAAGACGAAAGATAGTGAGTAGCTGCAGAGTGAATTCACTTATAGGTCAGCAGGAGAAGTTTGAACTGGATGCGGAAACAGATAGGGAGCCAATGAAGAGACTTGAGAAGAGGGGTAATATGAGCATGATGAGGCTGGCAGAAAATTATCCGCGCAGTAGAGTGTTGAACAGATTGAAGGGGAGAGAGATGATTCAAAGGGAGACCAGCAAGGAGTAGATTACAGTAGTCAAGATGGGAGGTGATTAAGGAGTAGTGTCTTAGTAGTGTGTTCAGAAAGAATGGGTGGATTCTGTTGATGTTGTAGAGAAAGAAACTTGCAGTCAGCTGAGCCATTGGTAGGTTAAGTGATCAGCTCAAGGTCACAAGGAGGTATTGTCAGTCCATGAAGGTTGTGGCAGATATAAAATGTAATAGAAACACATTCCGAAATATTACATAAGTAGTGGTAGTAGGCCTCAAACCCTGGTATCTTGGCCCTCAAGCCACTGCCATGACCTTCGTGCCTCGAAGCAGGGGCCTGATATCTGCAGGGTGAACATGCCTGACCCCCTGCAATGGGCTGCAGTAGAGTCAATAAAGCCATCCTCTGAGAAGACCATGTTTGCTGACCCAAAGTGTGACCAGAATGCATAACAAAGTAGAAGGATGAGTATCTGCAAGTCACAGCAGTGCCTGGACTTTTACAAGTGGGGCAATGACCTGAGTAACATACAGGCACAAAATAAACAAATGTGAATTGAACCCTTATCCCCTGCTTATGGGGGAGCAGTGCACTAACCAGTATGCCATACCTCCAACCCTCTCCAACCTGCCATGTCTGGAGTCAAAGAACCTGCAGGTCTCTGCCTAAACCGTCTGCTGTGTGTATTGGTATAGGTTAACCCCTCCAGTACCCATGATACACTGCAAAAGCAGAACAGTAGTCTGCAGCAGATCACCAAATGGGAGAATAGACTGATCCATCACATCAGCTCAGTATGACACGCTGACAGCTTCAATCACATAACAGCTATAAACCGTGCTACTGCGCAGTTTCAGCGGTCACCCTGAGGGTGAGCATGGGCGCCCAGCACCTTGACCCAGAACTTGTAGTGCTAGAGATGGTCTCTACTGCAGATCCCCATCACTTCCTGTGTGTTATGCTAATCACCTTGCTTCTTGCAGCATACTGTATGCACCAGTCACATCTGTCCTTGTTGGACAGGGACCCTCCTGAACAGTGCATGTCAATATCCAGTTTTAAACTGATGATGCTGTGGGTGCATCTAGGCTTGCAGGGAGTTGTAACTAGAGTCCTGTTGGTCTTACCATTACCACAGAGAGTGGGCCTGGAGCACCTCCTTTCTCAACTACCTAAGACTAACAATCACCCACAGCAAGTATAGTCAGACTGTACCTATTACCCACCATTGGGTCTTCCAGTCACGCACATACCAACTGCAGAGAGTCCACTGGTCAGCACACATTGCACATGCACAGAGCAACTACAGACCCAGCACTTGGTTCAATGATCGGGCCCTCAGGAAAAGAAGTGCACCCACATCACTACAGCCAGGTGTCATAAAGCACTATGTGGATAGATAGCTGTGCCATGGTCACTGCTCGGTCAAAGTGAGAGTGCCCTCCCAGCATGCCATGCTGTGGCCACCCAGTCCATGCAAGTGGCATATGGGCACTACAACGTCTCAGCCATTGACCCTACCTCCAATGCAGACACATCCTGGCCTATCCGCCCTGTTTTAACCATACTCACAATACTATGCTCCTCATCATGCACATTTGCAGACTAATGCTGGGAACAGCTTAGGCAATGCGAGGCTCAGTGAGGTGTAGAAAGCCACAAAACAGTGGGGAGACATACACACACACAAAAATGTGGATAGTTGCCATTCCTGCCTGCCACTTTGGTCTTGATATTAGCTCAAGCACTGTTAACATGTGCAGGAGCTAGTAGCATGTTCTGATATTAATGCTTGCTCAGTGTGCCAGCGCTGTCAGCCTGACTCTCCATCCAGCTGTGGATAGTGGAGCCTGTCTGTACCCTTGCTGGCCAATTCATTGGGGGTTTCACATACTGGTGTTGTACCTGCACTGTAAGCTAAAAGTTAGACACAGGGACATGCAATACATGATCCACAGCCAGGACTTGAAACAGTGACCCTCTGTATATATTTCACATCAACTGCATGCATTGAGCCACAGTGTGGCCATATGGTTACAACAATGTGCAAGGAGCACAGGACCAGGACATGGCTTTGGTCTGCTGCAGGTGGGTGCCGCTACCCCCTCCACCATCTCCTCCAAACCACGCTGACATGCCCGTGTGCTGTCAGGCTAGTTTATGAGTTGTTTTTTTATTTATTAGTATTATTTGTTTAATATGACCTCTGGTTTTGTTTTTTGTTTCTTTTGGGGTGAGGGGATAATATTTGTAATATCATACAATTTTGGTGTCAATTGTTTGCATTTGGTTGAATAATTTAAATAAACTTGACTTAAAATAAAATAAAATAAAAAATGAATAGTAACATTGGGCCAGGTATTTCAAAGCAGTTACACAGCTTACAGACCTGTAAACCATATAACTTCCTTTAAGCGGGGTATTTAGTGGCACAAACACAGTTAATGCCGCTTTATATCCACGAATACCACCACTATATGCCGCAATGCTAACCATACAACATCAGGACGTTTCAGGGGCGATACCCAGGGATAACTGGTCAGTAGCTTAGCGGCAAAAGATAAGGCACAGCAAAAGCTATCCTAACTTTTGCTTCCTAAGCTAACTGGGCAGTGGCCGAATATCACACCTGCCTGAACAGTAGCTGAGTATCGCCGCTGCCCAGTTGGCTTCCGGCTTCTGCGGCAAACCCAGATATTCAATGCCGGTGGCCGGATATGGTCCCAGCATTGAATATCCAGGTTTGCTTTTCAGCAGTGACAGCTAGATGCTGTACTCATGCTAACTGCTGCCACAGAATATCACGCCCATTGTGCTTAAAATTTTAATCATTGTGCTATTTTTAAAATAATAAATCGGTGGGAAATCTGTACTTGGTGATATTTCACATACCCACGCACGTACCTACGCACGCACCTACGCAGCACAAACAATTTTGGAGGAGATGGCTGCCATGTCCAGGAAGCCTGCCTTCACCATGGCAGATCTCTACCTGCTAACTGAGCTATTCTGCCTCCGCCAGGATCGCCTCTTCCCTGGCTCATCCCGGAGGCAGAATCTGGCCAGAGTAAGGAGGGCCTGGGAGCACCTCACCAGAAGGTATAATAGAGGTTCTGACTACCCAAGTGAGGTAAGTGCATGAGGACAGGCACCCCAACCTAGGATGTGAAGGAGAACACCTGGTAACCAAACCACCTATCAGCCACACACGGCCAGAGAATGTCAAGTGTTGGTGTGTCCAGCTGGGAGGAACATCAACCCCCACCCCTCCCACAAAAAATAGAACCACCCTGCCCCCAGGGGGTAGCTGTGACCACCACAGAGAAGGAGTACCCAGTACAATGTAATGGTATATGGTGCTGTTACAGCCTCAGTGATGTGCCCTATCCACACAAAACCACAAGTCCATCAAAGAGGCCAAGAGACACACAGGGGTATGTCCCTGCCCCTGTTTGTGATCACAAGGCTCAACTATATCCCCAGGATGCAGCAGGCCTCACCTCAGGGGTCTATCCCCCATCCTGGTGCTATGGTGACTGCCCCTGTGTAGGAGTACAAGGCTCAACTATATCCCCAGGATGCAGCAGGCCTCACTTCAGGGCTCTATCCCCCATCCTGGTGCTGTGGTGACTGCCCCTGTTTGTGATCACAAGGCTCAACTATATCCCCAGGATGCAACATGCCTCACTTCAGGGCTCTATCCCCCATCCTGGTGCTATGGTGACTGCCCCTGTGTAGGAGTACAGGGCTCAACTATATGCAGCAGGCCTCACTTCAGGGCTCTATCCCCCATCCTAGTGCTATGGAGAATGCCCCTGTGTAGGAGTACAAGGCTCAACTATATCCCCAGGATGCAGCAGGCCTCACTTGAGGGCTCTATCCCCCATCCTGGTGCTATGGTGACTGCCCCTGTTTGTGATCACAAGGCTCAACTATATCCCCAGGATGCAGCAGGCCTCACCTCAGGGGTCTATCTCCCATCCTGGTGCTATGGTGACTGCCCCTGTTTGCGATCACAAGGCTCAACTATATCCCCAGGATGCAGCAGGCCTCACCTCAGGGGCCTATCCCCCATCCTGGTGCTATGGTGACTGCCCCGTTTGTGATCACAAGGCTCAACTATACCCCCAGGATGCAGTTGGCCTCACCTCAGGGCTCTATCCCCCATCCTGGTGCTATGGTGACAGCCCCTGTTTGTGATCACAAGGCCCAGGATGCAGCAGGCCTCACGTCAGGGCTCTATCCTCCATCCTGGTGCTATGGTGACTGCCCCTGTGTAGGTGTACAAGGCTCAACTATATCCCCAGGATGCAGCAGGCCTCACCTCAGGGCTCTATCCCCCATCCTGGTGCTATGGTGACTGCCCCTGTTTGTGATCACAACTCTCACCTATATCCCCAGGATGCAGCAGGCCTCAATTCAGGGCTCTATCCCCCATCCTGGTGCTATGGTGACTGCCCCTGTTTGTGATCACAAGGCTCAACTATATCCCCAGGATGCAGCATGCCTCACCTCAGGGGCCTATCCCCCATCCTGGTGCTATGGTGACTGCCCCTGTTTGTGATCACAAGGCTCAACTATATCCCCAGGATGCAGCAGGCCTCAATTCAGGGCTCTATCCCCCATCCTGGTGCTATAGTGACTGCCCCTGTGTAGGAGTACAAGGCTCAACTATATCCCCAGGATGCAGCAGGCCTCAATTCAGGGCTCTATCCCCCATCCTGGTGCTATGGTGACTGCCCCTGTTTGTGATCACAAGGCTCAACTATATCCCCAGGATGCAGCAGGCCTCACTTCAGGGGCCTATCTCCCATCCTGGTGCTATAGTGACTGCCCCTGTGTAGGAGTACAAGGCTCAAATATATATCCCCATGATGCAGCAGACCTCACCTCAGGGGCCTATCCCCCATCCTGGTTCTATGGTGACTGCCCCTGTTTGTGATCACAAGGCTCAACTATATCCCCAGGATGCAGCAGGCCTCACCTCAGGGCTCTATCCCCCATCCTGGTGCTATGGTGACTGCCCCTGTTTGTGATCACAAGGCTCAACTATATCCCCAGGATGCAGCAGGCCTCACCTCAGGGGCCTATCCCCCTCCTGGTGCTATTGTGACTGCCCCTGTTTTTGATCACAAGGCTCAACTATATCCCCAGGATGCAGCAGGCCTCACTTCAGGGCTCTATCCCCCATCCTGGTGCTATGGTGACTGCCCCTGTTTGTGGTCACAAGGCTCAACTATATCCCAGGATGCAACATGCCTCACTTCAGGGCTCTATCCCCCATCCTGGTGCTATGGTGACTGCCCCTGTGTAGGAGTACAAGGCTCAACTATATCCCCAGGATGCAGCAGGCCTCACTTCAGGGCTCTATCCCCCATCCTAGTGCTATGGAGAATGCCCCTGTGTAGGAGTACAAGGCTCAACTATATCCCCAGGATGCAGCAGGCCTCACTTGAGGGCTCTATCCCCCATCCTGGTGCTATGGTGACTGCCCCTGTTTGTGATCACAAGGCTCAACTATATCCACAGGATGCAGCAGGCCTCACCTCAGGGGTCTATCTCCCATCCTGGTGCTATGGTGACTGCCCCTGTTTGCGATCACAAGGCTCAACTATATCCCCAGGATGCAGCAGGCCTCACCTCAGGGGCCTATCCCCCATCCTGGTGCTATGGTGACTGCCCCGTTTGTGATCACAAGGCTCAACTATATCCCCAGGATGCAGTTGGCCTCACCTCAGGGCTCTATCCCCCATCCTGGTGCTATGGTGACAGCCCCTGTTTGTGATCACAAGGCCCAGGATGCAGCAGGCCTCACGTCAGGGCTCTATCCTCCATCCTGGTGCTATGGTGACTGCCCCTGTGTAGGTGTACAAGGCTCAACTATATCCCCAGGATGCAGCAGGCCTCACCTCAGGGCTCTATCCCCCATCCTGGTGCTATGGTGACTGCCCCTGTTTGTGATCACAACTCTCACCTATATCCCCAGGATGCAGCAGGCCTCCATTCAGGGCTCTATCCCCCATCCTGGTGCTATGGTGACTGCCCCTGTTTGTGATCGCAAGGCTCAACTATATCCCCAGGATGCAGCATGCCTCACCTCAGGGGCTTATCCCCCATCCTGGTGCTATGGTGACTGCCCCTGTTTGTGATCACAAGGCTCAACTATATCCACAGGATGCAGCAGGCCTCACCTCAGGGGTCTATCTCCCATCCTGGTGCTATGGTGACTGCCCCTGTTTGCGATCACAAGGCTCAACTATATCCCCAGGATGCAGCAGGCCTCACCTCAGGGGCCTATCCCCCATCCTGGTGCTATGGTGACTGCCCCGTTTGTGATCACAAGGCTCAACTATATCCCCAGGATGCAGTTGGCCTCACCTCAGGGCTCTATCCCCCATCCTGGTGCTATGGTGACAGCCCCTGTTTGTGATCACAAGGCCCAGGATGCAGCAGGCCTCACGTCAGGGCTCTATCCTCCATCCTGGTGCTATGGTGACTGCCCCTGTGTAGGTGTACAAGGCTCAACTATATCCCCAGGATGCAGCAGGCCTCACCTCAGGGCTCTATCCCCATCCTGGTGCTATGGTGACTGCCCCTGTTTGTGATCACAACTCTCACCTATATCCCCAGGATGCAGCAGGCCTCCATTCAGGGCTCTATCCCCCATCCTGGTGCTATGGTGACTGCCCCTGTTTGTGATCGCAAGGCTCAACTATATCCCCAGGATGCAGCAGGCCTCAATTCAGGGCTCTATCCCCCATCCTGGTGCTATAGTGACTGCCCCTGTGTAGGAGTACAAGGCTCAACTATATCCCCAGGATGCAGCAGGCCTCACCTCAGGGGCCTATCCCCCATCCTGGTTCTATGGTGACTGCCCCTGTTTGTGATCACAAGGCTCAACTATATCCCCAGGATGCAGCAGGCCTCACCTCCGGGCTCTATCGCCCATCCTGGTGCTATGGTGACTGCCCCTGTTTGTGATCACAAGGCTCAACTATATCCCCAGGATGCAGCAGGCCTCACTTCAGGGCTCTATCCCCCATCCTAGTGCTATGGAGAATGCCCCTGTGTAGGAGTACAAGGCTCAACTATATCCCCAGGATGCAGCAGGCCTCACTTGAGGGCTCTATCCCCCATCCTGGTGCTATGGTGACTGCCCCTGTTTGTGATCACAAGGCTCAACTATATCCACAGGATGCAGCAGGCCTCACCTCAGGGGTCTATCTCCCATCCTGGTGCTATGGTGACTGCCCCTGTTTGCGATCACAAGGCTCAACTATATCCCCAGGATGCAGCAGGCCTCACCTCAGGGGCCTATCCCCCATCCTGGTGCTATGGTGACTGCCCCGTTTGTGATCACAAGGCTCAACTATATCCCCAGGATGCAGTTGGCCTCACCTCAGGGCTCTATCCCCCATCCTGGTGCTATGGTGACAGCCCCTGTTTGTGATCACAAGGCCCAGGATGCAGCAGGCCTCACGTCAGGGCTCTATCCTCCATCCTGGTGCTATGGTGACTGCCCCTGTGTAGGTGTACAAGGCTCAACTATATCCCCAGGATGCAGCAGGCCTCACCTCAGGGCTCTATCCCCCATCCTGGTGCTATGGTGACTGCCCCTGTTTGTGATCACAACTCTCACCTATATCCCCAGGATGCAGCAGGCCTCCATTCAGGGCTCTATCCCCCATCCTGGTGCTATGGTGACTGCCCCTGTTTGTGATCACAAGGCTCAACTATATCCCCAGGATGCAGCATGCCTCACCTCAGGGGCCTATCCCCCATCCTGGTGCTATGGTGACTGCCCCTGTTTGTGATCACAAGGCTCAACTATATCCCCAGGATGCAGCAGGCCTCAATTCAGGGCTCTATCCCCCATCCTGGTGCTATAGTGACTGCCCCTGTGTAGGAGTACAAGGCTCAACTATATCCCCAGGATGCAGCAGGCCTCACCTCAGGGGCCTATCCCCCATCCTGGTTCTATGGTGACTGCCCCTGTTTGTGATCACAAGGCTCAACTATATCCCCAGGATGCAGCAGGCCTCACCTCAGGGCTCTATCCCCCATCCTGGTGCTATGGTGACTGCCCCTGTTTGTGATCACAAGGCTCAACTATATCCCCAGGATGCAGCAGGCCTCACCTCAGGGGCCTATCCCCCTCCTGGTGCTATGGTGACTGCCCCTGTTTTTGATCACAAGGCTCAACTATATCCCCAGGATGCAGCAGGCCTCACTTCAGGGCTCTATCCCCCATCCTGGTGCTATGGTGACTGCCCCTGTTTGTGGTCACAAGGCTCAACTATATCCCAGGATGCAACAGGCCTCACCTCAGGGCTCTATCCCCCATCCTGGTGCTATGGTGACTACCCCTGTGTAGGAGTACAAGGCTCAACTATATCCCCAGGATGCAGCAGGCCTCACTTCAGGGCTCTATCCCCCATCCTGGTGCTGTGGTGACTGCCCCTGTTTGTGATCACAAGGCTCAACTATATCCCCAGGATGCAACATGCCTCACTTCAGGGCTCTATCCCCCATCCTGGTGCTATGGTGACTGCCCCTGTGTAGGAGTACAAGGCTCAACTATATCCCCAGGATGCAGCAGGCCTCAATTCAGGGCTCTATCCCCCATCCTAGTGCTATGGAGAATGCCCCTGTGTAGGAGTACAAGGCTCAACTATATCCCCAGGATGCAGCAGGCCTCACTTGAGGGCTCTATCCCCCATCCTGGTGCTATGGTGACTGCCCCTGTTTGTGATCACAAGGCTCAACTATATCCACAGGATGCAGCAGGCCTCACCTCAGGGGTCTATCTCCCATCCTGGTGCTATGGTGACTGCCCCTGTTTGCGATCACAAGGCTCAACTATATCCCCAGGATGCAGTTGGCCTCACCTCAGGGCTCTATCCCCCATCCTGGTGCTATGGTGACAGCCCCTGTTTGTGATCACAAGGCCCAGGATGCAGCAGGCCTCACGTCAGGGCTCTATCCTCCATCCTGGTGCTATGGTGACTGCCCCTGTGTAGGTGTACAAGGCTCAACTATATCCCCAGGATGCAGCAGGCCTCACCTCAGGGCTCTATCCCCCATCCTGGTGCTATGGTGACTGCCCCTGTTTGTGATCACAACTCTCACCTATATCCCCAGGATGCAGCAGGCCTCCATTCAGGGCTCTATCCCCCATCCTGGTGCTATGGTGACTGCCCCTGTTTGCGATCACAAGGCTCAACTATATCCCCAGGATGCAGCATGCCTCACCTCAGGGGCCTATCCCCCATCCTGGTGCTATGGTGACTGCCCCTGTTTGTGATCACAAGGCTCAACTATATCCCCAGGATGCAGCAGGCCTCAATTCAGGGCTCTATCCCCCATCCTGGTGCTATAGTGACTGCCCCTGTGTAGGAGTACAAGGCTCAACTATATCCCCAGGATGCAGCAGGCCTCAATTCAGGGCTCTATCCCCCATCCTGGTGCTATGGTGACTGCCCCTGTTTGTGATCACAAGGCTCAACTATATCCCCAGGAGGCAGCAGGCCTCACTTCAGGGGCCTATCTCCCATCCTGGTGCTATAGTGACTGCCCCTGTGTAGGAGTACAAGGCTCAACTATATCCCCAGGATGCAGCAGACCTCACCTCAGGGGCCTATCCCCCATCCTGGTTCTATGGTGACTGCCCCTGTTTGTGATCACAAGGCTCAACTATATCCCCAGGATGCAGCAGGCCTCACCTCAGGGCTCTATCCCCCATCCTGGTGCTATGGTGACTGCCCCTGTTTGTGATCACAAGGCTCAACTATATCCCCAGGATGCAGCAGGCCTCACCTCAGGGGCCTATCCCCCTCCTGGTGCTATGGTGACTGCCCCTGTTTTTGATCACAAGGCTCAACTATATCCCCAGGATGCAGCAGGCCTCACTTCAGGGCTCTATCCCCCATCCTGGTGCTATGGTGACTGCCCCTGTTTGTGGTCACAAGGCTCAACTATATCCCAGGATGCAACAGGCCTCACCTCAGGGCTCTATCCCCCATCCTGGTGCTATGGTGACTACCCCTGTGTAGGAGTACAAGGCTCAACTATATCCCCAGGATGCAGCAGGCCTCACTTCAGGGCTCTATCCCCCATCCTGGTGCTATGGTGACTGCCCCTGTTTGTGATCACAAGGCTCAACTATATCCCCAGGATGCAACATGCCTCACTTCAGGGCTCTATCCCCCATCCTGGTGCTATGGTGACTGCCCCTGTGTAGGAGTACAAGGCTCAACTATATCCCCAGGATGCAGCAGGCCTCACTTCAGGGCTCTATCCCCCATCCTGGTGCTATGGTGACTGCCCCTGTGTAGGAGTACAAGGCTCAACTGTATCCCAGGATGCTGCAGAGAGCACTGCAGAGGCCCACCTCCCATCCCGGCATTGGCTGATGGGCACTGGCAGATGTGTGGAGGTGGCCCACAGAGGTGTGCTGTGTCTGGGTCGCAGGGGCCCACACACAGGGCACATAGGGTCCAAGCCAAACATGCGTTGGCGCGGTGCACTCATGGTGTGGCCCTGGCAAAAGCATGAGGCATGAATGTATCACACAATAGGGGCGGGCACCTGTTGCACACAGAGATATATGTGTGTTGTGTCGGAGGCCCCTAAAGGGTTTGTGTCCGCTAATGTCAATGTGTGTTGTCAACTCGACAGGTGGAGTACCTCCGGAAGAAGGCACAAGAGATAAGGGCGAGGTACCCGCGCTTTGTAGTGCGTGTCCAGCGGGAGCGGATGGCCCAACGGGATGGTGAGTGATGTGACATGGACCTGTGGGGCAATGGCTGGCAGATCCACAGGACGAATGTGACTGCTGTGGCTGATGTGTGACCATGGAGATGATACATGTTCCCCTCTCCCACAGCGGATGCACGTGCTGCCGTGGAGACAGCGTGGCCGGAGGAGCCGGATGCCACAGCGGGGCTGGAGGAGGCACACGGCGACGTTGTCCAGGAGGAGGACAACACCTCAGTGCCCATGTTGGATGACAACGGCGGTGGGGCCGACGAGGAGGGTGCCGCAGCCTACACCGAGGGGTACGAGGGGAACGGGGAGGAGGAGGGGGAGGTGGGAGCGGGGGAGATGGAGGTGGAGGGGGTGGTGGGAGCGGGGGAGGAGGGGGAGGTGGGAGTGGGGGAGGCGGGGGAGGAGGCGGAGGGATGGGGGGAGGAGGAGCGGGTGGGGCAGAGGGGGAGGAGGGGGTTTCTGTGGTGGGGAGCCAGGGGCCCAGGTGGGTGGGGTGGGGGTGGAGCAGGTGGGGGCTGGGGGGGAGGGGATGGGGTTGGGGCGGGGATGGGGGTGGCAGCTGTGGCAAGTCCCCATTGGCACAGGCCGCCATAGGGCAACGGGGGCACCAGCTACCTGCCCTATGATGCTGGCGATGCACCCCTCCTGGACGTGTGCCTACCACACATAGCTGCTAACAATGAGGCCCATGCCTCCAGCCGCTCAGTCATTGAGCGCACCTTTGGCGTTCTAAAGAGTTGCTTCAGGTGTCTGGATAGGACCGGCGGTGCCTTACAGTACGGACCCCTGACTGTGGCAAAGATCATTCTGGCCTGTTGCATCCTCCACAACATTGCTCTCAGGCACAATGTCCCAGTCAATATTAATGAGGATCTCGGGGAGGATCCTGTGTGCCCTCCTGCACATGGCCGTGGTGACACACGTGAGGGGATGGCGGCCAGGCAACATCTGATCGAGGAGCTCTTCTCCTGTAAGTTCTGCATGTGTGGGGATGTGCTTCTGGGTCGCCATGTGTGTGCTGGTCTGTGTGTTTCACGGCACTGTCATGACATGTCTCTATATGTCTCTTGTGTTTCTGGCTCCCCAGGATAGGCTGCTGTGTTCTTGCCTCCCAGGGATAGGCTGCCGATACTGCCCAATGCTGTGGTGCATGTAGGGACTGTGTGTACATCACAGCAACATGAAGGTGACTGGGGTGGGCGGACATACAGATAGGTGTGCTGTGGTGGCAGCACCACATGACACATATATGTGTTTCCCTCTCCACTGCTCCTCTGGTGTTGCACATGTCTTTGGCCTACCACTCCTTCCACCATATGCTCCGTTTGACACACATGTGACCATTGCCTGTGCACATCTTGGGGGTCTACATACTGTACCTGTGCACATGTTACCAGGCTGTGTGTGTCTCCGGACACAGGGAATTGCACTGTTTGAGCGCACGTAAAGACCTCACTGCCATTGTGGCATTAGACAACCTCGGTGCACCCATGTCTCCACTTGTCCCTGATTGTCGACAGTCCAGCCAACTGCAGCTTGCGGCATGCTTACCTTGTCTCACGGTGTGTGTCTCTGTGTCTTTGGGACTTGTCTACCTGACGGTATCTTCTGCTCCCCTCTGCCTTTGTCTGTCTCAGGGATGTGTCTGGCCACCTGTCCAGTGATGTTCACCCGTCTCTCTATGCCCTTCTGCTTATGCCCTTCTGTACATTGTGTGCATGTGTCCTATATTGTTCCCTGACGTGTCTCATGTTTGCTGGCAGGACACTGCATGTCACCATTTTGTTTCCACGCACTAAAGCATTCCTCGGACATGCTCCACTAACAGCTGATTGTGAGGACGTGGTGATTGACGCAGTTCATTGACGTCTGCAGCCTCTACTGGGGCCCCTTGTGCCCTTGCCTGTCTCAGGCTTTCCCCATCAGTCCAATGCTATACCCTTCAGGTAGGTTTCACCTTCCCTCCTCTGGGACATACGCCACGTGCAGATGCTGCATTTGGCCTGTTAGTAACAACGTGCATTTCTGTGGCATCTCTGTGCACCACCACTGCTGGACATGCTGTGGACCTCTGGGATGCCTGTGTGACATGGGCATTTACATGACCATGTTGGGATGGTGTCCTTGTCTGCAGGGCCATCTCCTGCTGTGGTCCATGTGCACTATGCTGTGTGTTGTGGGCGTGTCATGTTGTAATGTTTAAGCATTCATGATGCACATATTGTGATGTCACTGTGTCCTTTGTGACCTGATGGTGGGTGTGGGTGTGCCCTTCCCTTACCTTATTTCTACCCCTTTCCACACAGGACACAGCCAACAAACATGGCACATCTACCACACTGCATCTGGAGCCCCATCAGCCACATTTGTTTGGACACAGCACCTCTGTGAAACTGTCCCTGGGTGTTGTTGCCACTGGGAGATGGACCTCTGCGAGTTGGACACAGGCCTTTTTTGGACCTCATTGTTGGCCTGCTATGTTGACTGTCACTGGGAGAACTGACACACCATCGCTGCCAAGAAGTGTCTGGGTGTTTTGTTGATTGCAGCTGGGGGGATCACCTTTGCATTGTTGTGGAACATTGACACGTCACTGGGGACGTTGCATGGTCCCTGTTGACTTTGCATGCTTCAACCTGGGTCTGTGGGGTGTTGGGGATGGTGACTGATGTGCATACGGTGGGGGTGGGCGCTGTGGGGACGTTTCGTGCTGGCACCCTCGCATCTTACAGTCTGGTTTGGACAGGTGGCGGAATGGGGGCCAGGGGTTGGGGAGACAACAGTTGTGTGGGAGGCAGGGTGGTTGGGGTGCACGGGCAGCACCAGGTAGGTGGCCCCGCAACATGGCTTGGATGTGTGTTGGCGACGGTGCTGTCTCCTTACGGTGCCTCCTCAGGCGCCCTATAACGTGCCCTATGGGGTCCCCCATAGGGGACATTATGGGGTGCCTTGGCAGACAGTGCACTTTATAATGTGCCCTCTGCAATGCCTTATGCGGCACCTTAGGTTACGGCCCTGTGAGGGTGTGTTTGCTTGCAGCACTAATTAAAATTAACAAACCAAATGCTTCTGACAGCACTGAATTTAAGTAAAAGGTGATGTCTCTGCCAGCTTTACTCATTAGACCCACAGGGGTATTGAACTCATGAACCCTGCACCATCAGTCAGTGTATTAACCATTGTGCTGTAGCTCTGGATGCCTTATTAGGCCCCTTTTCATGCGCCTTATCAGGCACCCTGTTGGGCTACTGTCGGTAGCTACTCTGTGCCAGTGAGACACACGGTCAGTTCCCCCTACCAGGCTGAGGTGCTGTGGGGGTGCATACCTCATCTTGTGTTCATCTATAGACTGCAGATCTGCATGTGCAGTGCACCATGGGTATGAGTGGGTTAACCCAAATCCTGGCCACCACAGCAGACAGTTTGTGTGGTGACCTGACGTCCTTCACCTGCCAGCCATGGATTTGTTAGTGCTGGGGGAATAGGCATCTGGCTAGTCTGTATCCACGTATTCATAGTAAGTTGAGTGTTTCCTTGGATTTTGCTAGTAGCTTTCAGTGTTTGACAAGGTCGGTGATGTTATTGGGCTTTTTGTTTTTGGTAATGATCTTGACCTTGGTCTTGATCGTGTTTGCCATATGCCCTTGTTTGCTGAGACCGTGGTTTGTTTGATTGGCAGGCATTCTGGGTTTGTACGTAGAGAACCTGTTGTTGATCTGAAGTGCGACTTTTGAACATTTGACAGTTATATTCGATAGGTTGCCCGCATTGTTATTAGGGATTTGTTAGTCACACTAGTGATATAGCCCACTAGTTACTTCACTGCCTGTGAAGCCAGATGTCATGGTTTGGAGCCCACAGTGGGGTTATTTGGTGGGGCTGTGTGAGGCATATTCTTTTTGTCATTTGAAGTGGTGCTGCCAGCTACATCAACCTCACAGTGCTGTCTCCTTACGGTGCCTCATCAGGCACCCTTTCACGTGCCCTGTGAGGCACCCTTTGATGTGCCCTTTGGGGTGGCCCATAGGGGGCATTCTAGGGTGCCTTGGCAGACAGTGCACTTTATAATGTGCCCTCTGGGGTGCCTTATAGGGTGCCTTATGCGGCACCTTAGGTTATGGCCCCGTGAGGGTGTGTTTGCTGGCAGCACTAATTAAAGTTAACAAAATAACTGCTTCTGACAGCACTGATTTAAAGTAAATGGTGATGTCTCTGCCAGCTTTATTCATTAGACCCACAGGGGGATTGAACTCACCATTAGTCAGTGTATTAACCATTGTGCTGTAGCTCTGGGTGCTTCTGCTAGGCACCTTTTCATGCACTGTATAGGGCACCCTGTTGGGTTACTGTCTGTAGCTACTCTGTGCCAGTGAGACACACGGTCAGTTCCCCCTTCCAAGCCGAGGTGCTGTGGGGGTGCATACCCCATCTTGTGCTCATCTATAGACTGCAGATCTGCATGTACAGTGCACCATGGGTATGGGTGGGATAACCCAAATCCTGGCCACCACAGCAGACAGTTTGTGTGGTGACCTGATGTCCTTCAGCAGCCAGCCAGGGATTTGTTAGTAGCACTAGCGATGTGGCCCACTAGTTACTTCCCTGCCTGTAGAGCCAGGGGTCATGGGTTTAATACCACAGTGGGGTTATTTGGTAGGGCTGTCTGAGGCAATTTCTTTTTTTAATTTAAATTGATGCTGCCAGCAACAAACCCTCACAGTGCTGTCTCCTTACGGTGCCTCATCAGGCGCCCTATACAGTGCCCAATGTGGAACCCTATACTGCGCCCTGTGGGGTACCCCATAGGGGACATTCTAGGGTGCCTTGGCAGACAGTGCACTTTATAATGTGCCCTCTGGGGTGCCTTATAGGGTGCCTTATGCGGCACCTTAGGTTACGGCCCTGTGAGGGTGTGTTTGCTGGCAGCACTAATTAAAATTAACAAACAAAATGTTTCAAACAGCACTGATTTTGAGTAAAAGGTGATGTCTCAGCCAGCTTTACTCATTAGACCCACAGGGGGATTGAACTCACATCCCCTGCATCATTAGTCAGTGTATTAACCATTGTGCTACAGTTCTAGACACTTTACTAGATACCTTATCAGACACCTTATGGGCGCGCGTTGCGTGGCACTCTACACAATGTTTTTTAATGCTCGTTAGGCTATGGCGCCTGGTAACGCGCGTTATCGGTAATGATGTACCGCCCATGTCCTTTTTGGGGATTTCTGCCTGTACCGTGGATCCTAACGTGAATCACACTAACGCAGTTTAGTAAACATGCCCCTTTAATTTTATGTCTATTTCCATTTATTTTGAGGTATTGCCTTATTTAACATAGTTACCTAAATTGTCAGGAAACGTGATGTCCTATGACAAAAAGGAGGTCATTTTCGGATTCAGTACACCAAAAAACATAAAGATTACGTGGAATAACCAAAACAGCTCTCGAAAAAAAATTTTTTGCAGACCTATGTAATTAAACTGGAAACCCCAAAAGCCAAACTTGGAATGTACAACATTGTAGAAATAAAACTATAAATTAATTTCCTCTTGTACTAAACAAAGCGCAGACGTTAATGATGCACTTTCCCAGAGCTGACATATTCCAGTTAATAAATTCAAAATAAAGAGATTTTATCTACCTTTTGTGCATTTTTTTTCAGTTGCAATTGCTCCAGACACTTTCTTCTGGTTTCTTCATGTCTTCTGCTAACTCTCTATCGTCTGCTGTCCATTTGTCCTTTCTTCTCTCTTCTAGTTTTTTTCCATTCTCTCTCTACATCTGCTTTAACATACTAATCTTTCTCCTTTTGCTCTTTCCTCATTCCTATTTCATCCACTCAAATTTTACCCCTCCGTCCTCAATCCCCACTTACCCTCCCAATATCCGGCCAATTGTAGCTTTGTCTTCCCTCCCACACAAAATATTTTTCCCTCTCCATTTCACTCTCCCAGCTCCATCCCATTCTAATCCTCCCCCAACATCAGCTCCCTTCTAGTTCCAGCCCCACCCAGCATCCGCTCCCCTCTAGTCCCCTCATCAGCCCATTTCCAGTCCTAGCCCCCCATCAGCCCATTTCCAATCCTATCCTAGCCCCACCATCAGCCCATTTCCAGTCCTAGCTCCCCCATCCATTTTCAGTCCTATCCGAGTCCCTCCATCAGCTCATTTCCAATCCCAGCACCCCATCAGCCCATTTCTAATCCGTTCCTAGCCCCACCATCAGCCAATGTTAAATCCTAGCTCCCCTCCACTCAGCCCATTTCCAATCCAAGCCCCCCATGAGCCTACTTCCAGTTCTAGCCCCTCCATGAGTCCATTTCAATCCAAGCCCCCACCACAGCCCATTTCCAATCTTAGCACCCCAACAGCCCATTTCCAGTAATATCCTAGCCCCTCCATCAGCCCATTTCCTGTCTTAGCCTCCCATTCAGCCCATTTCCAGTCCTAGCTCCATCCCCTCACAGCCCTTTTCCATTCCAAGCCCCCTCCCCATCAGCTATTTGCAGTTCAAGCCCCCCTTCCACTCCGCCCATTTCCATTCCAAGCCCCCATCCCCATCAGCTATTTGCAGTTCAAGCCCTCCTTCCACTCAGCCCATTTCCAGTCCTAGCAAGCCCCAGCCCATTACCAGTCCTACCCCCCCCCCATAACCCATTACCAGTCCTAAGCCCCCCATCAGCTCACTTCCAGTCCTACCCCCCATCACCCCATTTTCAGTTTTAGCCCCCCATAGCCCATTACCAGTTTTAACCCCCCATCAGCCCACTTCCAGTCCTAACCCCCCATCAGCCCATATCCAGTCTTAGCCCCCCCACAACCCATTACCAGTCCTAACCCCCCCCTCAGCCCACTTCCTGTCTTAGCCCCCCATTCAGCCCATTACCAGTCCTAACCCCCCATCAGCCCATTTCCAGTCTTAGCCCCCCCATAGCCCATTACTAGTCCTAACCTCCCCATCAGCCCACTTCCAGTCTTAGCCCTCCCAGCCTATTACTAGTCCTAACCCCCCCCCCTAGCCCATTACCAGTCCTAAACCCCCAATAGCCCATTACCAGTCCTAACCCCCCCTCCCCCCATCAGCTCAGTTAGATTTAAAAAAAACAAACCGGCTGCAGCTGCTGCTGCCCCGTGGCAGCGGCAGAATCAAGATCCCGTGGGGCCCCCCCTCCTGGCAGAGCCTCCCTGAGCATCAGCTCCCGAGTCCCAAAGTGCGGGCTTACAGAGCCACGAGAGATCCCTTTGCGGCTCTGAAAGCCCGCGCTTTGGGACTCGGGAGCTGATGCTGCTTGGATGCTCTGCCAGGCGGGAGGGGGGGGGGTCCGCGGGACGCTTGATTCTGCCGCTGCCACGGTGGCAGTGGCAGCAGGAGCCGTTTTTTTTAAAATCTGCTTGGGCTGATGCAGAATGATTTTTGCGCTGGGCCCCCTGAAACGCGGGGCCCTGTGCAAAAAGCATTCTTGCTCAACAGACGGGCCGGCCCTGATCAGACTTGGGAGGATCAAGAGATCCCTCAAGTCCACAGATTGCTGCAACCCCAGTGCAAGTAGAATAGGCAAGGGATACCAATCAGCGAGCTCCAAAACTGGAGACCCACATTCAGTGATAGAAGTATTATGCTGCTGCCTCAGAGCTGGTAGGACTTGGACATGTCCTCCCTCAGTTATGGTGAGGGGCTATCAGCCCATAGTTACATGGCCTATGGCAGTTCCATGGGCTCCCAAGTGTATGTATTCACTGCCACATGCTCCTGTGCTGTCACATGGTCATTTAGCCGTGAAGTGTATCACATAATTTGCATGTTCCTACCCCCCACTGTACTCTTCTGGCTTCAACTCTGCCTCTGAGTCAAGTACTCACTACAGAACAGAGAACAGGCCATATCTGCTGACACCTCCAAAGGACACCTCAGCAGCCCTCTGAAACCTAACCATTGCATATGCAGATGTGAACAGCAGTCCATTAGGACAGCTTTTGCTATGTCCATGGATGTTTTCCCACTATCGGAGTAGGGTGACCACAGACCTGCAGGCCCTGGTGTTGAGGTTGTCAGGTTGGTGTGTTTTACTACCATGTCTGCTGTACCATGCAACACCCCAAAAATGGATGGCCTAGGAATATGCCTTGGTATTCAACTCCCATCTCCTATTGGCCCCCTATTGTGTTAGCTCTGCTCCTTCTCTTCATATTTCTTAACATGATTGGTGTGGGACCATGGCGAGTGTAGCTAGTGCCTAGTCAGAGGCTGGCATTAGAAACATAGAAATATGACGACAGAAAAAGACCACATGACCTATCTAGTCTGTCCTTCCATAACAACTACAACAGTCCCCTTTTTACCTTTAGAGATCCTCTGTGTTTGTCCCATGCTTTTTTGAATTCAGTTACTGTCCTCATCTCTACCACCTCCACTGGGAGACTATTCCATGGATCCACTACTCTTTCCGTAAAGAAATATTTCTGCATATCACTCCTGAATCTATCTCCCTTCACCCTCATCCCATGTCCCCTCGTAGCAGAACTTGCTTTCAATTGAAAGAGGCTCTCTCCCTGAACATTTATGCCACGGAGGTATTTAAACATCTCAATCATATCACCTCTATCCCGCCTTTCCCCTAAGGTGTACATATTAAGATCCTTCAGTCTGTCCTCATATGCTTTATAATGAAGACCAATAATCATTTTAGTAGCCACCCTCTGCACCGACTCCATCCTGTTCACATCCTTTTGAAGGTGTGGTCTCCAGAATTGCACACTGTACTCCAAATTAGGTCGCACCAAAGACTTATACAGAGGCATTATCACCTCCTTTTTCTGCTAGCCATTCCTCTCCGTATGCACCCAAGCATCCTTCTAGCTTTTGCTGTCACCTTTTCTACCTGTTTAGCTACTTTAAGATCATCAGACACAACCACGCCCAGGTCCCGCTCTTCTTTAGTGGACAAAAGTACTTCATCCCTTATACTATATTGCTCCCTTGGATTGCTGCAGCCCAAATGCATGACCTTACATTTTTTAACATTAAGTTCAAGCTGCCAAATTATAGACCATTCTTCAAGCTTAGCTAGATCCCTCCTCATGTTATCTACCCCTTCCTGGGTGTCTACTCTATTGCAGATTTTGGTATCATCCGCAAAGGGGCAAACCTTACCTGAAAGCCCTTCCGCCATATCACTAACAAAGATGTTAAAAAGAATCGGACCAAGGACAGAGCCCTGGGGCACACCACTGATAACATCCTTTTCAGAGTGAGCTCCATTTATTTGTACTCTTTGTCGTCTCCCACCCAACCAATTTCTAACCCAAGCAGTAACTTTGGGGTCCATCCCTAGGGTGCTCAGTTTGTTTATAAGTCGCCTGTGAGGAACAGCGTCAAAGGCTTTACTGAAATCGAAATACACCACATCTAGGGCTCTCCCTCGGTCCAACTCCCTGGTCACCCAGTCAAAGAAATCAATCAGATTTGTCTGCAAGACCTGCCTCTGGTGAATCCATGCTGCCTCGGATCCTGAGCATTAGTTGTTCTTCTTTGTATATTGAGAGTATTTTCTCTGTTTCATTATATAGGGAGGGAAGAGTTAGTCCGGGTTTGGGGACTGGAAGAACTGTTGCTGGAGTTTTGGGGCAAGAGTGGATCAGGGTTCTGCTACGAATAGTCGCTCATCACTGGCTTCTTTTCAGATTCGGGTATGGTTAAAGCTATTTCTTGGAATGTCCATGGCCTAAATAACCCATGTAATCGTAGAAGGGTGTTGGATCAATTATGTAGAGAGAAAGCTGAGATTATACTTCTCCAAGAAACCCATTTTTCTAAGAGGGACCATTTTGATTCAGCCAAACGTAAGTTCCCACAAATCTATTTGGCTAATTATTCAACCAAGAATCAAGGGGTCGCTATTCTGCTTTCCGCTGCTTGCCCTTTTCAGTTGGTTGACAAAGTTAGTGACCCGGAGGGTCGTTTTCTGATACTGGTTGGTACCATTCATGGCTTAACGCTCACTTTAGTGAACGTGTATCTTCCTCCCGCAGCGGTGGGGAGTTCATTGGTAGACCTCTCGAGGGTACTTCAGAACATTAGTCAGGGACCGCTGATTGTGGGAGGCGACTTTAATTGTGTTTGCTCTGAGCTGGACCGTTCAGGGAATCGGCTCTCCAGGTCTACACTGGGGAGGGTATTGGAAGAGTGGATCTCACAGTTTGACTTATGTGATGTTTGGAGACATCTACATGCTTTCAAGAGCAATTACACCTTTTATTCGCAGGTCCACAAGTGCCATTCTCACATTGACCGGTGGCTTATGTCTAGATCGGAGATCTCTTGGCTGACTCAGGCAGATATTGGGACCATGGGACCCTCTGATCATGCCATTATATCTATTGGTCTTACCTTGGGGGAGGATGACGCTTCAGCTCGGGTGTGGTCTCTTCCTAGGGGGTTATTACTTAATCCGGAGTTTGCGGCTGAGATTCGGAAAGGCTGGTTGGAATATTTACAGCTAAATGACTCCTCTGATATTTCTAGAGCTCTCTTGTGGGATGCAGGGAAAGTGGTGTTGCGGGGGCAGCTTATCTCTTTGTCGAGTGCATTTAAGAAACAGTTACTGGTCAAACAGGAGGCTTTGCGGAAAGAAATCGCGGAGTTGGAAAAAACTCACCGGAAGGGGGGTGGTGAAAGGGTATGGACTCTGCTGACTAGGCGTAGAGAGGAATTAGCGGCTTTGGAAGCTGAACATGTGGCGTCGCTCTTTTTACGCACCAAACAACGGTACTATGAGCAGGGAAATAAGGCAGGGAAGCTGCTGATCTGGCAATTAAAACGGCAGCGGCAGCGTCATCGCGTTGATGCCATTAAATTGCCACAGGGGCAAACGTTGTATCGGCCCCAGGATATATCGTCCGCGTTTGCTAGATTCTATAAACAACTGTACACTAGTGAGATGTCGGCGACTCAACCGGATATTTCTGCGTGGTTGAAGGAGGCTTTTCTCACGCAAATTCCTGTAGAAGAAAGGGATTACCTAGATCGCCCATTTACTTCAGAGGAGGTTCTGCAGGCTCTGAAGAATCTCAAATCTGCTAAGGCAGCAGGTCCAGATTTTTTGCCAGCAGAACTGTATAAGGCTTTTCCGGACTTGTTTGCTCCAATTCTGCTCTCAGTTTTTAATGAAATACTTTTACGAAAGTCTCTTCCTGCCTCCTTTTACCAAGCGACCATTGTTTTAATCCCTAAAGCTGATAAAGACCCCTTGCAATGCTCTAATTATTGTCTGATTTCTCTTCTGAATTTAGATTACAAAATTTTTACATCGATTTTGGCTAGTCGCTTGGGAAAGATCATACCAGATATAGTTCATCCGAATCAGATGGGTTTCATTAAAAATAGATATGGGTTTGAGAACGTTCGTAGACTGATCAATGTTTTACAGAGATTGAAACTGGAAGGGGGGTCGTACAGCATTTTATCGCTCGATGCTGAGAAGGCCTTCGATAAAATAGAATGGCCTTATCTTCTGCAGGTTCTTCGGGAATTTGGTTTTGGGCATACCTTTTGTACATGGATGACTGCATTATACTCCAGCCCCCAAGCGGTGGTGTCTGTCAATGGCTCGGTTTCCTCGTCCTTTTGTCTGGGGAGAGGCACGAGACAAGGATGTCCTCTTTCTCCTTTGCTGTTTGCACTTGCAATGGAACTGTTAGCAGCTCATGTCAGGTTAAAAGTAGAGGATATAGGTATCTACCTCGGTTCTGAATGGCATTCAATTTCCTTATACGCGGATGATACTTTGATTTACTTGAGGGAGCCTTCTAGGTCTCTGCCCATTGTGCTATATATCTTAGATCGTTTCTCTCTGGTTTCTGGTTTTTCTATTAATCGGCAGAAGTCCACCCTTCTGCATTGTATGTCCCGTTCCTCCACCAATGTTCAGGACACTGTGGGTAATTTCCCGTTGGTAGATCACTTTAAGTACTTAGGCATTGTCATTCATCGGGACATATCGTGGCTGTATAGTTTGAATTATATCCCCCTTCTACATTCAATCCAGGCAGATTTGAGACATTGGAGTTCCTGTTCGGTTACGTGGTTAGGTCGCATCAATACTTATAAGATGTTGGTCTTACCAAAGTTGCTTTTTCTATTTATGCAGTTGCCTTTTGCTCTTCCGAGCACATTTTTTAAGACACGTCGGACGGCCGTAACTCGATTTATATGGTTGGGGAAGCGACCTGTACTCAGCTGGCGGCTACTCACGCTTCCAAGAGGGTCTGGGGGGATGGGCCTTTCGGATCCGGAGCTATACTATTCTTGTATTTGTTTGCGATCATTATTGTTGTGGAGAATTCATTCAGGGGCGGAGTGGGTTTCGTTGGAAAAAGACTGGGTACGCCCGATTCCATTGGTAGTGGTACCCTTTCTTTATGATCCTCACAAAGTTTGTCAGGTGCGGATGCATGTGTTTGTTTATTGGCCCTTGCTGGGATGCGTGGAGGAGGGTTTGTAAGCAGGCGGGGGTATCTACCTCCCAATCGCCCTTTCTTGTTTTGGGGGTTTTGGGGTTCATTCGCACTATGTTTAAAGGATTGCATTTGGATTTATTAGCGGTGAGATTATCTTCTTTGTATGTGAATTTGCGACCTGCATCTAAGCAAGGCTTCGAGGATCTCTTGGGTTGCTCACTCTCTTCGTTTCAGCATTTGCAACTTTCTCATTGCTTGACTACTCAATTCTCGGTGGCCGAGATATCTAGACATCCTAGATGTTGGGAACAGGACCTTTTTGTATCTAGAAAACTCACGGTGTTCATAGCTCGGTTGTATCGGCATTTTGTAGCTGACATCTATGCCCTTCCTGCTTTGAAACTTCCTCAACAACGATGGGAGACGACTTTGCCGGGGAGGGCGCAGGAGTTCTGGCTTGAAGTATATTCTTATTCACACTCATGTTCCATCTCGTTGGGGTTAATTCATACACAACTTCGGATTCTTTACCTTTTATCTATCACGCCGGCCGATCTTTTTCACTGGCAGAGAGCTGATGACCCGCTCTGTTGGAGATTGTGTGGCCGACAGGGAACTTTTGATCTTATGTGGTGGTTGTGTCCGCACATTCAGAGATATTGGCGGAGGGTGACGGGATATATTGCTGTGAAATTGCACGTTACTCTCCCCTTCAATATGGAGTCTTGTTTATTGGGGGTTTGCCTGGAATTCCCTTATCAGCGTCCTCTTCGGAGATTGGTGCAATCGCTTCTTTTAGTGGCCCGATCGTTTCTGGAAACAGAGTAGGGCACCGTCTCTTATAGAATGGCATGCTAAATGCTGGGAAATGTATAGGTTGGAGAAAATGACTGCTTTGATTAGGGGTCGTCCTTTTTTGGAAGAGGATCTTTGGAGCTTAGTGTTTCAGGAGGACACTTGACGGGCTGACGATCTAGCCTGTGTAGCGATCTGTGATGTCTCTTTTCTTGGACTGGTTCATCTCTAGGATCTGTTCTTCCCTTTTCTTCTTCTCCTTCTCTTTTTATTCTCCTTGTTACTCTTCCTGTCTCCTCTTGGGAGGAGGTGATAGCTCAGCAGGGGTGGGAGGGGGGTGGCTGGGTGGGCAGGGATAGGGTTGGGGGGGAGGTTGGGATGGGCTTAGGAATAAGGGGGGATTCAGGAGCATAGTTTTGCATACACCCCTGCTTATGCAGGAACTGTCTGTGCCTTCTACTTCCCGCTTTGTATTGCCTGGATGCAGCTGGGGCTCTGGTTTTTTACAGTTTAGGAAGGCCTGGGAGGTGTAGTGGTCTGTCCTTTATCTCATGAGGCTGTTTTATTCTGAATTCTTATTCTGAATTATTCTGATTTGTTTTGGCATGTTCTGTATTGCATTATTGTTGGTGTTAGCCTTTATGTGTTTGTTCTGTCTTTATATCCATTTGACTTCCTACTGTATGGGTCCCCCTGTTCTGATTTGGGTTGTGGTGGAGGGGTGGAGCTTTATTTCAGGGATGGTTAGTTTCTGACACGTTACCTCCGTTTTACTTGTTATATGTATTGGCTGATTTATGGCAATTGTTTTTTTTCACCTGCTACTTATTTGTGAGTTGGCCATTTTGTAAAACAATTGGCGATTGTATTTCAATGTTGCGGGGGATGTTTTGGAATGTATGATATTGAAATATGCTTAATAAAATTTATTACACAAAAAAACAAAACAAAACATGGGGACAGGGTTGGCAGGAGCCACAGCTGGGACTTGAACTTGTGACCTTCTGTTTCTGAACACACTGGCTGTGTGTACTGCACCACACTGTTGACACAGGGAGTGATCATTCCCTGGGGATACCATGACTGTTCGTCAGACAGACTCTGTTGCAGTGCACGGCACCCACCTAAACGGGGCTTGGCCATGGTCTGCTGTGGGCAGATGCCACTGCCCCCTCTGCCACTAGCACTCCTCCGCCACCATGCTGCCGTGCCATTATGCCGGTGGTGCTGGTGGTGTGCAGTCCCAAGCCATCCAGTGTGCCAGTAGGTGGCTGCCTATGGTGTGGGTTCTCGGGTAGGGGTGCCTACATGGACATGCATGCTTACCCCCGGCACCGCCTGCCAATGTTATGTGCCCTTGGGGGTACCTGCTGGGTAATATCCCCTATGACACTGCGGGACACACACTCGTGCCCATGTTGGACCCTCGTCAGTTGCTGTCTTGCTGCTTTACAGTTGTGGCATTCCTATGTCCCACCTAGGCATCTGCCTAGTCCGCACTGTGCCCCAGATGGACCACAGCATGTGCCGCCTGCAGCCCCCTGTATCCCATTTACAGCATCAGTACAGTTGCCCTTTCCTACATGCCCACTCTGCTGTTGCTGCACATGTACACGCCATAACTAACCTGCCCAATCTAAATGACAGAAACCCTGATCAGCGCTATTTCAATGTGGGATCATTCACTTTGTAGGGGGACGGAGCATAGACCCTTCCAAACATTATATCTTAATTTTTACGCTTTGTCAGTAGTGTTGCTTTATGTTTATCATTAATGTCACTATTGGCCAGCTTGGTTATTGGGATTTTAGATGTGGTTCTGGTCATATTATATATGTTTATTTGCCATTTTGGTTCCTGCACATCTATCACAACTATCACTTTTCTGGGTTTCCCTGCCTTTGCTGCACATTGCTGACTTAAATGGTTTCTCTTTCCTGCAAATGTTCCTAACGCGAGGGTTTCACTGGCGTTAGTGTTCAGACCCAGATTTCAGAGCGTTAGTGTGCCTGGAGCCTCTCCCTGCCCACTCTCCGCCCATTGACCCCTTCTCTCCGCCCTCTGGGAAGCCTTACTCCACCCTTCAGACCCAGATTTCACAGCGTTAGTGTGCCTTAATGCCCCTGCCACGTTATCGTGCGATAAGTGACGTTATCGCACGATAATTATCACGTGATAACGTCACTTATCGTGCGATAATACCACCGCTGCGACGTTAAGACAGTTTAGTAAACATACCCCTTAGGGTATGTTTACTAAACAGTGATAAGGCAGCACCAGATTACGAGTGTAAATGGCAGAATCAAGGGTGTTTGCATGCGATAAAGGATGGGGCAGGAAGTGGGCGGTAAGGTGGCAAGCATTCACCCTTGTGCAATTCACAATGTAGGTGATGGAGGAAAGGAAAGGTAAGAGTTGTGTGGCCTCCTCCCACTGCCCAGGCAGTTGCCTATATGGGGGAGTATGCCTTTCAATGTCCCTTTATATGGGTTCCCAGAGCCGCGGCTTCTGGGAGTTGTAGTAGCTGAACAATGAGTTGTAGTTGTGAACAAACGAATGATTGAGCCGAGGGTTTTTGAAAGCAACACAGGAATTTATTTTCTTCCTTTGTTCAAAGGAACCTCCGTAGAAGCTCAGCACAACGTATAAGGTGGATACTTCTCCCCTCAAAAGAAAGATAACTTCTATACAAAAACTTTTCACAGTGTCACTAATTATACTTGCTTTCTTCAGCAATGCAATTCTTTCTTCATCAGCCAAATATCACTTAACAGTCCTTTGCAGCCTTTGGGTACAAACAGTGGCTTTTTAACTGCACCACATGTACATCAAAGCTTCCTCTTTACTTTGGTTATCATAGGTTTTAGATAGTCGCTCCAGCCACATTCAAAACCAGCCTTTGAATGCTTCATGCACTTTTTAAAACAGCGGCAACTTCATTTTCAAACATTCTTAGCCTTCTTAACTGCAGACATTCAGGTACAATAACTCCTGGGTTTTCTTCAGGCTTAAAACCTATAGCCTTTCATTCTACCCTCATAGATAGAGAGCAATCCATTTCACATTCTGAGAAATCATTTTCAGTATCATAATTATCTACTTGCATGCATTCAGAGTCAGGCTCTGCAGTCTCCTGACTAGCAACAGCTTGGGACAGCGCAGGCTTGATTTCTTCCAATAACTTAACAACCCTTTCCCAACGAAACCTCCCTCTTGACTCAGGGGTGTTAGCAGGGCACTGGAGATCCTAATCTTGCAGCAAACTGTTTAAAACTTCTAAAGGGTTCACCTCCCTTCTATTAACAGCTCTTCTTACCGGCCTTCCCCAAGGTAAAACTCTTTGACCCAGCTCTTCCTGGAAAGTCCCCATACCAGGGTTATAGACAGCAGTCTCCTTAGGATAAAACCTCCTGTTTCCTGGGCCAGCTGTAGTCTCTCTACAGCACTGGCTATGTTCAGGACTGTGGTGCTGGCTATGAGGGGAATCCTTCCTTAGGCTGTCCCTGGAGCACCTCTTTCTCCCGGTCTCTCTGAAAGAATCCCTTCTTTCTGTATCTCTCGGGATCTCCTCAGCTTCTGTTTCTCTGCTGGTCTCCCTGCAGTGCTCTCTGAAAGAATCCTTGCTGTTCTCCTGGCTGTGCCTGCTTCTGGTCTCTCTATCGTTCCCGTTCCTGTTCCTCTTACTTCCTGTTCTCTGGGGCTTAAATGAGTGGGGCTGCCCTACAACTTTCCACTCCTCCCCCAGCTGTCTCTCGTTACCTCCCTTAGTTGCTATGGAGCTTGGGCGTGGCCTGCAGACATCAGCTTTGGGCATGTTTTTTTTCTCTCTAGCTGAAGTTTTAAAGTCACGGCTCCCTGCACTTCCCTTCTGCTTGGAGGTAAATGTTTGTGTTTTTTTCTATTTCCATGGGCTCTGGAGCAGTTTCGTCACCACAGTTGATGGACATGTCAGATCCATATGTATTCTATATGTTAGTCAATAAGTGGGATGATAATGTGGGAGGCAGTTGTACTGTATCAGTGAGGGGTGCTCATGTAATCTGTTGCAATGTAAGTGTGTGGCATAGAATAGGGAATAAGTGTGCCCTGGTGGAGTCAGCATGGTGTGATGAGGAAGGCACTGGTAAGCCTGCAGAGTTAGAGAAAATCAGTGATTGTACCTTTAAAAACATTCCAGCAGTGCACAGGCTTCAGAGCAAGCTTAGAGTTTCTGAGGCTAGGCTGCCACACCCAAGCTCTACTGACGGAGTAGCAGGCTTGGAGCATTATTATGAACACCTGTTAAGGCAGAGAGAAACGCTGCCCAGGAAGCACCTTTATAAACCCTGCTTAGGGAAAAGCAGAGGGGAGAAGAGCTGCTCAGGAGGAAAAGGTTGCTCAGAAGGGAAGAGCAGAGCAAGCAAACACTCAAGGAGAGAGTCCAGGAAGACAGGGTCAGAGACGGACTCAGAGCAGGACTGGAAATTGAGCTGGAAGTTCCCAGAAGGAAAGTTCCAAGCAGAGGAAAGAAGAAGGACCTGGAAAGAGTCTGGCACAAGGGAAACCAGGCAAGAGCTGCTCAGACAGAGAGAGCAGGGCAGGTTCCAAACTTCTGTTCCTGACCAAGAGGTTCACAACACTCAGAGGTGGGTGCCTAGGTTTCAAACCAGGAGGCAGAAGAACCCAGCCTCCAACAGAGAGCCGTGGTTAAACCTCAGAGAGGAACTGGGGCAAGAGAACCAAAGAAAGATATCCAATAATACAGTTCTCCATATTCCTTACCGGGTAGAGAAGTCCTGGAGGGAGTTACAGGAATCCTCAGCAAGAATTCCACCAGAGACAGGTCATGAGGGCTCAGTGCAGGATATTATAATTCCAGAGCAGGAAGAAATGCAAGTGGAGTATAATGAACCAGACCCCTTGATTACTGAGCTGCCAATGGACTGTTCTTTGTGTCGAGCAGAGGCTACTGAATCCTTGGTTACGGAGTAGCAGCCTGAGTAAATGCTTTTGGGGAAAAAAGCACTACCAAGAAAACTTAACCTTGCTAAGGTAGGAACCAGGTTAAGTAAGACAAGCTTGCACAGTACTGTATATTATCTCACTAAGGAAGCAGAAAGACATTCTTTACTTTGCTGAACCTAAGAAGCTGTACTTTTGATTTGCCTGTTTTGGATTGATGAAACGTCTGCGTCTGTTTAATGCCTTTGAGAAGTTACTCAGCTTAAGGATGTAAATATTTTCTATACTTTTTGTCCTGGAGGATATATCCAGATACTTTGCGTTTGAACCTTATTTGTGCATATTTTGGGGAAATAAACTGTGTCATGTTTGCCTTCACTCAATGTCTCCACGACTATCCTTTTTAAGAGGGAAACTACAACTCCCAGAGGGCACTGCTCCTGAAGGAAATAGTTTTAAAACCCTTTAAAGAGGACTAAAATGGCAACCCTAATCCCCTAAGCATGTGGCTGGGGATAGGGACACGTGACAATGGTCATGATGTGGGCATCAAAAGGATGACTGAGCATGAGTCTTGATGCAGATCATTCACAGGAGAGGTGTGAGTGATATGTCAAAATAAATAAAATGTTCCTGTGTGGGATATGGTTTAGCAGCTGGCAGAAGAATATATGACTGTAGATGATGGGCATATGCTGATGGATGGGCTGAGGGATGGGTGGTGGTAGATGAATGTGTGGTATGGCCTTTCTAACCACCATACAATCATCCTGACATATGTGCATATATCAACTGGACAAGTGTCTCTCATATTGGCCATATGGAGCAAAGGAAGGAAGGACGTGTGATGATCACTGCAGGGGGCCATCCCATGAGTGGGATGTGCCTGCATGTACTGCATATATGTGATGGAGCCACAGTTATGATGAAATATTCCAATCATGTGCAACTCATGTATCATACATCTGCAAGGTGAACATGTCTGCAATGGGCTAAAGCAGAGCCAATAAAGTCATACTGTCAGATGGGCATGATTGCAATGTGCATGAATGCAGACCGATGTGCAATTGTAACACATAAAAATTCAATATTGATGTGTGTCCTTCAGTCAATGCAGACTCCAGACAGTTTCTGGAAGTATGTTGAAGTGAGTTTTGCACAGCCACAAAGACAACAAGTTGGATTCAAACCCTGGCCTGTTGAGTCAGTGCTCTAACCATTAGGCTACACCATCAAATATTTCTTGTCAGCAATGCCTAGAATTGAGACTGCAGGTCCCTGTTTGCAATGGCCAAAACACAGGACATGAAACAATATGGCTGGCACATTCTCAGACAGTGGTAAACCAAAGCTAGGGCCTGCCGACAGCAGCACACATGCAGTATGAACTGCACTAGACACTCAATATTGTAGCTGCATAACCAACACACAACTGCAGATTATATGTCTTGTCCAAAGGTCAAACTACATGTGAAGGCAAGATGCCCATCCCACCACTGTACCTCCGACGCCAAACAACACTCACACACAGAGGTCTGCTGGGCTGCAGTGTGGCATAAACCTCTGAGGCAGCACATATACAGGGCAGAGAGTGTCTTGTGACCTTCTGTACACTGCAATATAGGTACATTTGCACATACAGCAGTTCCACTGACTGATCTTTTCAATGCCTTGTTGGAGTTGGGAGTGGTGCCAAAGGAATGGAGAGAGGCACATGTGGTCCCTTTACACAAAAGTGGAAGAAAGGATGTGGTTGAAAACTACAGGCTGGTTAGTTTAACTTCGGTGGTGAGTAAATGATTGGAAACACTGCTGAAAGAGAAAGTAGCATGGTTTCTGGAGTCCAGTGGATTGCAGGAACCAAGGCAGCATGGATTCACCAGAGGAAGGTCTTGTCAGACAAATCTGATTCGATTTCTTTGACTGGATGACCAGGGAGTTGGACCAAGGGAGAGCCCTAGATATGGTGTATTTAGATTTCAGTAAAGCCTTTGGCACCGTTCTTCACAGGCGACTTATAAGCAAACTGAGCACCCTAGGGATGGACCCTAAAGATATTTTTTGGGTTAGAAATTGGTTGAGTGGGCGGCAACAAAGAGTACAGGTAAATGGAACTCACTCTGAGGAGAAGGAGGTTACCAAGGTGTGCCCCAGGGATTTGTCCTTGGTCCAATTCTTTTTAACATCTTTGTTAGTGATATAGCGAAAGGGCTGTTGGGTAAGGTTTTCCTCTTTGCAGATGATACCAAAATCTGCAATAGAGTAGACACCCAGGAAGGGGTAGATAACATGAGGAGGGATCTAGCTAAGCTTGAAGAATGGTCTAGAATTTGGCAGCTGAGATTTAATGTTAAAAAATGCAAGGCAATGCATTTGGACTATAGCAAATCCAGGGGAGCAATATAGTATAGGGGGTGAAGTACTTTTGTCCACTAAAGAAGAGCGGGACCTAGGCGTGATTTTGTCTGATGATCTTAAAGTAGCTAAACAGCTAGAAAAGCTGTCAGAAAAAGCTAGAAGGATACTTGGGTGCATAGGGAAAGGAATGGCCAGCAGAAGAAAGGAGGTGATAGTGCCTCTGTATAAGTCTTGTGTGCAACTTCATTTGGAGTATTGTGTGCAATTCTGGAGACCACACCTTCAAAAGGTTATAAACAGGTTGTAGTCAATACACAGGGTGGCTACTAAAATGGTTAGTGGTCTTTATTATAAACAATATGAGGACAGACTTAAGGATCTTAATATGTACACCTTATAGGAAAGGCGGGATAGATGTGATATGATTGAGAAGTTTATATACCTCCATGGCATAAATGCACAGGAGGACAGCCTCTTTTGATTGAAAGCAAGCTCTGCTACGAGGGGACATGGGATGAGGGTGAAAGGTAATAGATTCAGGAGTGATATGCGGAAACATTTCTTTATGGAAAGAGTGGTGGATCCATAGAAATCTCCTAGTAGAGGTGTTAGAGATGAGGACAGTATCTGAATTCAAAGAAGCATGGGACAAACAAGAGGATCTCTAAAGGAAAAAATGGGACTGTTGTAGGAGTTGATATGGAAGGACAGACTAGATAGGCCATGTGGTCTTTTTCTGTCATCATGTTTTTATGTAATGCACACAGTTGGTGTGTTTATATGAGTGGAGGTTCACAAGTTTGGGTCCTGGCTGTGGATTATGCATTGCATGTCCCTGTGGCTGAACTTTATCCCACAGTGCATGTATGACATCAACATGTGCAACCCCCAATGAATCGGCAGCAAGGGTATAAACATCCATCAGCCACACAGACAGGCACCACTATCCACAGCTGCATGGAAAGTCAGGCTGATAGTACCACACACTGAGTGGGCATTAACATCAGAGCACGCAACTAGCTCCTGCACAAGGAGCACACATTAACAATGCTTGAGCTGATATCGGAACCAAGGTGGCAGGCAGGAATGCCAACCATCCCCATTTTTGCACAGCACATCATTATGATTGTGTGTGTATGTGTGTTTGTATGTATAGTTGTGGCTTTCTACACCTCACTGAGGCTCGTAGGGCCTAAGCAGTTTCCAGCCTTAGTCTGCAAATGTGCATGATGAGGAGCAAAGTATTGTGGGTATAAGCTGAAACTGGGCAGCTTGGCCAGGATGGGTCTGCATTGGAGGTAGGGTGAATGGCTGAGACGTCGTAGTGCGCGTTTGCCATGTGCATGTTCTGGGTGGCTACAGCAAGTCATGTTGGTAGGGCACTCTCATTCTGACCGAGCAGTGACCATAGCCCGGCTATGTATCCACATATTGCTATATATTGTCTGGATCTTGTGATTTGGATGTATTTTCTGTTCTCGGGACCTGATCACTGAACCAACTGCTGCGTGTCCATGCTGTACATCCCAAGCCTGGGTGCACATAGTTGCTCTTTGCAAATGCAAAGACCAGCAGACTGTCTGCAGTTGGTAGGAAAGCCCAGTGGTGGGCAGCAGGTGCAGTCTGAGTGTGCTTGCTGTGGGTGCATGATAGACCTAGTTGTTTGGGATGTGAGGTGTTCCAGGCCTATGTGCAGTGGTACTTGAAGGGCCAGCAGGACTCTAGTAACAACCCTGTGCAAATCTAGATGTCTGTTATTCCCCCCCCCACCCAGGTAGTTGGCCATCATGGCATCAGCACTGTACCACTGGGCATTGACGTGCACTGTTCTAGGTGGGTCCTTGTCTGACAGGGCCAGAGCCAAATGTGACTGGCATATCACACTGCAGACAATTCCTGCCACATAGTGGCAGTGATGGGGATCTGCAGCATGGGCGGCAGAAACCATCTCTTGCACTGAAGGTACTGGGGACCTGATGCTGGGCACCCATCCTCACACTCAGTAGCACGGTTTGTAGCTGCCCTGTGCTGGTATCACACACTGTTAGTTCATCTTACTGAGCTGAGGTGATGGATAAGTGCATTCTCCATTCAGTGATCAGCTGTAGACCACTGTTCTGCATGTGCACTGCTTCATGGGTACTGGTGGGGCTACCTTATACCGGTACACAGAGCAGACATTTTAGGCGGTGACCTGCAGTCTTTTTTTATCCAGCCATTGCTCTGCAGAGAGGTGTGCAAGTGTAGCTTACTGGTTAGTGCAAGGTTTACGTAAGCAGAGGACAGGGTTTTGATTCCTACCTGTTCTTTTTGTGACTGTACTACTCAGATAATTTTCATGCCTGTAACAGTCAGGGCTCTGCAGATCAGTGCTTCCAGCCCATAACACCCTCTCCTCAGCTGCCATCCATCTTTTAGCCCATCTATTTGCCTCTGTTGGCTGTGTACAGTCCTGTCTTCTTGTGCAGGCTGCTACTCCATGACCTACACTGGTATTCTTTTCTGCATTACGGCTCTTTATGCTCGCCTCTTCTGTGCCTGATATGCATGTTACCACTACTATTCTGTCCTCCTGTCACTGCAAACATCCTGCCGCTTCTGCCTCCGCTGGGGGTCACGTCTTCCCCATCCTATGCCACACACTGACATTGCAGCACTTTACATTGGCACCACCCTGTGCATTGGTACAGCTGCCTCCCATATGCTCATCCGCTTTACTGGCTGCCACATAGGGTGCCCCACCGATATGGCAGGTCCATGAACTCCCACTGGTCCTTCCTTCCATCACCTTTACATTGACAATCCTTGGTGCTCTATCCAGCGTTTTAGTTACACTTGTTTTCATGCCTTAAGGTGCATGCTTTCCACCTTAGGGCACCTTGTTTCTCCTTAGGACACCTTGTCTTTCTTTAGGATGCCTCGTCTCATGTTAGGGCACCTTATCGCATATTAGGGTGCCTTATCACATATTTAGTTATTTATTTTATTTTATTTTTTTATTTATTTTATTTATTCTTTTCTTCTATACCGCCCCTTTCAGAGATCAAGGGCGGTTTACAGGGAACAGTTTAACAATTTTATATACTTTTACATGGAACAGTTGATTTTAACTATGTATAGGTAATATTGCATGCAACTGTGTCAAAAAACTATTTACAGAGGGCAATAAACATATATTACAATTGGTCTTGTGTGCATTCTGAAAGTTATTTTCTCTTTTTTTTATGTATACATATTAGGGCACCTTGTCTCATGTTAGGGTACCTTCAGGACCGTACTGAGCCCTGTGCGAGCAGTGCGGCTGCAAAGGGCACAAAGACTTAAGGAGCGCATTTCGGCTCTCTGCCGTTGCCTGCCGCCACTGCTTTAGTGGTGGCAGGCAGCGGCAGAGAGCCAAAATACGCCCCTTAAGTCTTCTCGCCAGCACACTAAGCAGGTCTGGTCTCTCCGGGAGGGTCCAGATCTGTTTAGTGTGCCGACGAGTTGCATATTGGGTGCGCACCTCTACTCTCCCACCACCATAAAGTGGCCAGATGGAGGTGCGGGAGGGGGGAGCACACCCGATGTGCAACTTGCACAGGGCGCTTTTATGTTTATGTTTATTAAAACTTTATATACCGCCCAATACAATTAGCATCTGGGTGGTTCACACTACATAAAATCAAATCAAAAAATGTTAAAAAGAGAGAGAGTTGCGAAAAAGAGCCAGAAAAGGAACGCCATAAAATTAAAGAAAAGGGATAGATACAGAGAAACAGATTGGGGGGTAAAGATGGGTAACAAGAGGGAGAGAGAAAGGGATGACAACAACAAAAAAAGAAATATAAGACAGGGGTAAGGGGTGTGCTGTCAGAGGCCTAAAGGGGGGGGGGGGGGGGAAGATGGGACCGGGAGAGGAAGGTTTCACCGTTGGTACGGTCCTGGGTACCTTATCACATATTAGGACGCCTTGTCTCTCCTTAGGACATCTTGTCACCTTACGGCACTTGGTCCTGTTAGCTCATATTAAATGGCCCAAGGCACCATAAAGCCAGGATGCTCCCTACCCGTCCATTGAAAGTTTATATAGTAGCTTCAGACACCTTAACACTGCCCTTACCGCCGGTTACTTTACCGCGGTTTAGTTAACATAGCCCTTAGTATCCTTAGCATGAATATTGTAGAATATATTTAGTCTGCTTGTTGACTACAAAGCTTTCCATAGTACCATCACAGACATCTAAAGGAAATATATTTCTTTGACCCTTAAAAATATCAATGCTGATTTTAGAAAGATTAGACCCCATTTACATTGTATAAAAGCTACATACATGTATAAGCTGAGATTTTAGAATAGCCATTACTTGCATGTGAAAGTGGCAGCAAGCAGAAATGTTAAGGCAGTGTGTTCTGGATGTGGTTTGAATGTGTATTCTGTATTTTACAAGGGCGATACTCTAATACCATGAAATGGCCACATTGGTATTTATGTGTGAGTCACTGCTTGTTAGATCTTACTTACAAAGAAATATAGAAACATAGAAATATGACGACAGAAAAAGACCACATAGCCTATCTAGTCTGTCCTTCCGTATCAACAACTACAACAGTCCCCTTTTTTCCTTTAGATATCCTCTGTGTTTGTCCCATGCTTTTTTGAATTCAGTTACTGTCCTCATCTCTACCATCTCCACAGGGAGACTATTCCACGGATCCACCACTCTTTCCGTAAAGAAATATTTCCACAAATCACTCCTGAATCTATCCCCCTTCACCCTCATCCCGTGCCCCCTCGTAACTTGCTTTCAATTGAAAGAGGCTCTCCCCCTGAACATTTATGCCACAGAGGTATTTAAACAACTCAATCATATCACCTGTATCCTGCCTCTCCTCTAAGGTGTACATATTAAGATCCTTACGTCTGTCCTCATATGCTTTATAAGAAGAATACTAACCATTTTAGTAGCCACCCTCTGCACCGACTCCATCCTCTTCACATCCTTTTGAAGGTGCGGTCTCCAGAATTGCACACTATACTCCAAATGAGGTTGCACCAAAGACTTATACAGAGGCACTATCACCTCATTTTTTCTGCTAGCCATTCCTCTCTGTATGCACCCAAGCATCCTTCTAGCTTTTGCCGTCGCCTTTTCTACCTGTTTAGCTACTTTAAGATCATCAGACACAACCATGCCCAGGTCCCGCTCTTCTTTAGTGGACAAAAGTACTTCACCTCCTATACTGTATTGCTCCCTTGGATTGTTGCAGCCCAAATGCATGACCTTACATTTTTTAACATTAAATCCCAGCTGCCAGATTCTAGACCATTCTTCAAGCTTAGCTAGGTCACTCCTCATGTTATCTACACATTCCTGGGTGTCTACTCTATTGCAGATTTTGGTATCATCCGCAAAAAGGCAAACCTTACCCGACAGCCCTTCCAATATATCACTAACAAAGATGTTAAATAGAATTGGACCAAGGACAGATCCCTGGGGCACACCACTGGTAACATCCTTCTCCTCAGAGCGAGCCCCATTTACCTGTATTCTTTGTTGCCTCCCACCCAACCAATTTCTAACCCAAGCAGCAACTTTAGGGTCCATCCCTAGGGTGCTCAGTTTGTTTATAAGTCGCCTGTGAGGAACAGTGTCAAAGGCTTTACTGAAATCTAAATACACCACATCTAGAGCTCTCCCTTGGTCCAACTCCCTGGTCACCCAGTCAAAGAAATCAATCAGATTTGTCTGAAAAGACCTGTCTCTGGTGAATCCATGCTGCTTCAGATCCTGTAATCCGCTGGACTCCAGAAACCTCACTATTTTCTCTTTCAGCAGCGTGTCCAATAATTTACTCACCACTGAATTTAAACTAACTGGCCTGTAGTTTTCAACCACATCCTTACATCTGCTTTTGTGTAAAGGCACCACATGAGCCTCTCTCCAGTCCTTTGGCACCACTCTTGACTCCAACGAGGCATTGAAAAGGCCAGTCAGTGGAGCTGCTAGTACGTCCCCAAGTTCCCTCAGTATTCTAGGGTGTATCCCATCCGGTCCCATTGTTTTGTCTACTTTAAGTTGAACTAGTTTCTCACAAACATAGGGGTATGTTTACTAAACTCCGAAATTGTGCAGGGCCGCGGTAATGTGCCTGTGCCATATAAGGAGTGGGCGGTTCAGGCAGAAAGAAGAAAAAAAACGGGAGAAAGCGACCGTACTTGTGCGCGTCGCGTTAATGTGCGGGGTCCACATTAGCGCGTGGGACGGCTAAGTGTTGCGCTGCTGGGCACACAAAGGAACAGAGCCATAGTACAACGGAGAAGACACTGACCAATGATGCAGGGGCCATGGGTTTAATCCCCCATTGTGCGCAACGAAAAAGGCTGGCTGAAGCCTTAACTTTAATGGGTAAAAGTGCTTTAGGAGGCATATTAATTTGGGGCGGCATAAGGCGGCGCACTGTTCATTTTGGGCGGCATAAGGCGGCGCACTGTTAAGTTTGGGCAGCATAAGGCGGCGCGCTGTTAGGTTTGGGCATCATACGGTGTTGCGCTGGTAATTTTGGGCGGCAGAAGGCGTTGCGCTGCTAATTTTGGAAGGCCTAAGGCGGTGCACCAATGTCCAAGCACAGGAACAGAGCCACAGCACAATGGTGAAGACACTGACCAATGGTGCAGGGATCAGGGGTTCAATCTCTCACAGTGCCCAGTGAACAAGGCTGGCTGAGGCATTACATATTATGGGGATGAGTGCTGTAGGAAGCATATTAGTTTTCTTTATCTTTATTAAAATACTTGATATACCGCCCAGGCCGAAGCATCAGGGCGGTGCACAATCATAAAAACAACGACTGCTAATTAAAAGGAAAGGAACGCCATAAAACAACAGGACAGAGAGCAAGATAATAAAATCATCAGATATTAAGATAAGTAATAGTAAAACAAATACAGATAGCAGATAGCCAAGGTGCATAACAAGCAAACACACTCTCAAAGCGTGTTAACATATGGCGGCCCATAAGGCACATGTGCAAGTTCACTGTCCGCCAAGGCACCCTAGAATGTCCCCTATAGCTCACCATATATGTTGCGTCACTGGATAATGTATAGTGCACCTTATATGGACGGCAACCATAAGGTGCCATATAAGGCGCACTATAAAGCACCCTCAGAGGCACCCTGTGGTTACAGTACGCTGAGGGTGTTTGTGCTGGCAGCAACATATGTACATTAAATAAAAAGCAACTTTGGACAACCCTATCAAATAACCCCACTGTGGATTTGAACCCATGACCTCTGGCTTTACAGGCAGTGAAGTAACCATTGGGCTACAGTTCTATAGCTGTCAGTAAGCCCCTGGCTGGCTGCAGAGAGCCTGAATGTCACCACACAGACAGTCTGCTCTGGTAACCAGGATAGGGTTAGGCCACCCGTACCCATGATGCACTGCACAAGCAAATCAGCTGTCCACAGATGAACACAAGATGGGGAATGCACCCCAACAGCTCCCCGGCCTGGTAGGGGGAAGTGGCCGTGTGCACCCACACAGCACCTCGGCCTGGTAGAGGGTACAGACCGGGTGTTTTACTGGCACAGAGTAGCTACACACCGTCACATTGTGTGGGTACTGTGCTCACCCTGAGGGTGTGAGGAGGCGCCCAGGACCAGGTCCACAACACCCTCCATGGCTGAAGGAGGCCATGCCAGGGCTCCAAAACAGTATTAATCTGTGAGATAGGTAGTTTCTGCAGAAACACCTTGTATATCTCTTTCTGTCTTAGTCAGGGGAACCCCTTATGTTACACCCCCCCCCCCCCCCAGGCTGAAAACAGGGTCTCCTATCAACAGATCCACATTCTACCTCCCTCAATGGTGGCAGTAGAGTGGACCATCAACCCCAGTCCTGCTGGGGAACAGACACCCTACAGGGCAGTCAAAGCAGCTCTATACACACCCATAACACAATATCAAACAGACATTAGGCCTGGATATGCTATGCTGCACCCCACCACTATCTGATATTCTCCTGCAGCAAGCCATCAGCAGCTGCACCCTGCAAGGCGCTCCATCAAGACACAGACCAGCTGAAAACAGTCTGCTAGCTAGTCCTGGTGGAAATGTATGCACCCAGAACTGGGATGGCAGTGCATACCAGCAGAGAAGTCAGTGACTGGGCCCCAAAAGGAAACCCATATATATCACATGAGAGAAATACTATATAGCACTATGGGGGTGCCTGGACATGCTGTGGGCACTGCACAGTCAGGGTGAGTGTGCTCCCCCAGCAGGACATACAGAGGCCACCCTGTCTGTGTAGGTGGTGGCCGGCCACGACAATGTCCCAGGCAGTGCCCTATGCCCTGTGCAGATGCATCCTGGCCAGCCCACCCTGTCTGAGCTATACCCATGGTACCTTGCTGCTCATTATGCACATTGGCAGGCCAATTCTGGCAACAGTGCTGGCAGTGTGGGCTGTGGAAGGTGTTTGCAGCCAACACACACTGTAGAGACAGACACACACTCCCACACGTATGCCAGCATTGTGCTACTATACAGGAGTTTATCAGCCTTGCCCACCACACCAGTCCTGGGCACGGTACAGGCATGGATATGGTACGCAATACTGTTGGGGGTCACTCCCCAGGGTGGTGACCACTGTCAGAGGCCAGACCTGAAGCACACACCGCAGACATCAGAACGATTGTTATGATGGAGCTCACAGAGCAAACTGTGCTTAACGTAGGAATGTCTATCTGCCAGTACTCATAGCAAACGTTTGAGAGTTGTTTACCGTATACCCAGGTGTAGGGTGGCATTGCTAAGGTATGCAGGTGCTAGTATTGGGAGATGCATGCAGGGCCCAATGTCCTGCCTCTCCAGGAGACATTGGCCAATGGGGCCTGTGGGTGTGGATGTGTCTGCCCCTGTTGGCTGCTGCTTTACGGCAGAGGTTCCCAACTCCAGTCCCGGTGTGCCTAACACTGTTTGGGTTTTCCTGCTGTCCCTCATGAATATGCCTGAGCTACATCTACATGCCATGGGGGTGGTGCATAGATATGCAGCACAGGCATTTGTATTAGAGGCAGCATGGGAACTGAATGGTGTGTGGTCCTCCAGGACTGCATTACGGAGACTCTGCTCTAGGTAATGCCCCTGTTCATGGTGTCTGTGCTGGATGTGGTAAAAGATAGGCATATTACCAATGCTTATGCCATCAGCAATAACGGTTTGTCCTTACTATCACGGTCTAGTTGTGGGAAAAATATGTGGACAGGATTGGCAGTAGCCCCAGCTGGGCTTTGAACCTGTGACCTTTGGTTCTTGCACACACTGTCTGTGTGCACTGCACCACCGTGTTACCACAGATTGGTTGAATTCTCTGGGAGGTCCATGACTGTACATCTGACAGGGCCTGTCTGTTGCAGTGGACGGTGCCAGCCTGCACATGGCTAGGCCACTGTCTTCTGTGGCTAGCAGCCACTGCCCCCTCCACCACCTGTACCCTTCTGCCAACATGCTGGCATGTCCTTATCGTAGTAAGACCATATGACGTGATTGAGTTGTGGCACTCCAGGCCTGCATTTGGGGGACTCGGCTGTAGGTACTGCCCATTGTTCTGGTGTGTGAGCGGTGTAGGGTAAAATATGGGTGTTTGAAGCATGCTTATGTTCACTGCAATAAAGGTGTGTCTTTACTATCTCTGTTTAGTGGTGGGTACAATATGGGGACAGGGCTGGCAGGTGCCCCAGCTGGGATTTGAACCTGTAACTCTCTGGTCCTAGAGATACTGGCTCTGTCCACTGCACCACACTGTGGCCACATAGACAGTGCAGTCCCTGGCGATAGGTAACCTGACCGAATGAGTCGGAAACCCTGCTCTGCACATTTTTACTGTGGGCTCATTCACCTTGTCTGGAGACAAAAGTGCAAATAAACCCCGCAAATGACCACGAAAAAAGGGGGGAAAAATATAACCAAGCCGGGCAACAGTGATATTAATGGGCACACATAAAAAAACTCCCAGGAAAGCTCCAACAAAAGGGAATGATATTTGGAAGGGTCTCCGCTCCGTAGACCCTTCCAAACATCATTTGGTTTTTTTGGGGGCTGTCCTGTAAGAGTTTTTTATTGTTGCCCATTGCTAGCACTGTTCCCCTGCTTAATTAGTATTTTTAGGTAATTTGTTGAAGTCATTTTCAGGTTTTATTTGCACCTTTGTTCTGTGCACATGTATCACACTGCTCACGTTCTGTAGGTTTCATAAGAACATAAGAACATACGACATGCCATACTGGGTCAGACCGAGGTCCATCAAGCCCAGTATCCTGTTTCCAACAGTGGCCAATCTAGGTCCTACGCACCTAGCAATATCCCCAAAAGACCACAGGTTCCACAATGCTTGTACTGGGTCAAGCATTGATATCCTGGGTCCCTTTTTAATAGTGGTTTATGGACCTTTCCTCCAGGAACTTGTCCAAACCTTTTTTAAACCCAGCTACACTAACAGCCTTTACTACATCCTCCGGTAACAGATTCCAGAGTTTGATTACACGTTGAGTGAAAAAATATTTTCTCTTATTTGTCTTAAATAGTTTACCCTGTAGCTTCATTACATGTCCCCTAGTCTTTCTATATTCTGATAGCGTAAACAATTGATCCACGTTTATCCGTTCCACTCCATTCATTAATTTATAGACCTCTATCATATCTCCCCTCAGCCGTCTCTTTTCCAGGTTAAAGAGCCCTAACCTTTTTAGCCTCTCTTCATAGGAGTAGCCTTCCATCCCCTTCACCAATTTGGTGGCTCTTCTCTGTACTTTTTCTAATAATGCTATGTCCTTTTTAAGATACGGTGACCAGAATTGCACACAATATTCAAGGTGCGGTCGTACCATGGAGCGATACAGAGGCATTATAATATCCTTTGTTTTATTCTCCATCCCTTTCTTTATGATACCTAGCATTCTATTTGCTTTCTTGGCCGCCGCTGCACACTGGGCGGAGGGTTTTAACATGTTATCCACGATGACTCCTAAGTCCTTTTCCTGGGTGGTGGTTTCTAATGTGGAGCCTTGCATCGTGTAACTATAGTGTGGGTTGTTCTTTCCTAGGTGCATAACTTTGCATTTGTCCACATTAAATTTCATCTGCCATTTGGATGCCCAGTCTTCCAAGTTATCCAGATCCTCCTGCAGTTTTCCACAATCCTCTTGGGTTTTAACAACTTTAAACAGTTTTGTGTCATCTGCAAATTTGATAACCTCACTAGTTATTCCTTTTTCCAGGTCATTTATGAATATGTCAAAAAGTAGCGGACCCAGTACAGATCCCTGGGGTACTCCACTATTCACTTTTTTCCATTGGGAATATTGGCCATTTAGCCCTACCCTCTGCTTTCTATCTTTTAACCAGTTCCCGATTCACAATAGTACACTGCCTCCTATCGCATGACTTTTTAGCTTTGCCAAAAGTCTCTGATGGGGGACCTTGTCAAAAGCTTTCTGGAAGTCCAGATACACTATATCAACCGACTCACCTTTGTCTACCTGTTTATGCACACCCTCAAAGAAACATATCAGATTAGTAAGACAAGATCTTCCTTGTCTAAAGCCATGTTGGCTGTCTCCCATTAGGCCATGACTATCTACATGTTGTGTAATTTTGTTCTTTATGATGGTTTCTACCATTTTTCCTGGTACTGACGTCAGGCTCACTGGTCTGTAATTTCCCGGGTCACCCCTGGAACCTTTTTTAAAAATTGGTGTTACGTTGGCGACCCTCCAATCTTCAGGCATTACAGATGATTTTAATGAAAGTTCACAGATTACCAATAGCAGGTCTGCAATCTCATATTTCAGTTCTTTCAACACTCTGGGATGTATACCATCCGGTCCAGGTGATTTGCTACTATTCAGTTTATCAAATAGTTGTAATATATCTTCCCGGTGTAGTGATATTTCTCTCAATTCCTCTGCAGTATCACCTTTAAATACCACTTCAGTCATGAGTAACATCCCTACATCTTCCTCAGTAAAGACCGAAGCAAAGAATTCATTCAGTCTCTCTGCTATAGCCTTGTCTCCTCTTACTGCCCCTTTTACCCCTCTATCATCTAACGGTCCAATTGACTCTCTCACAGGCCTTTTGCTACGAATGTACTTGAAAAAGTCTTTATTTCGTGTTTTTGCTTCCGTAGCAAGTTTCTTCTCAAATTCCCGCTTTGCCTGCCTTATCAATGCTTTGCATTTAACTTGCCAGTGCTTGTGTTGTTTCCAGTTTTTATCATTTGGCTCTTTTTTCCATTTCCTGAAGGTTGCTTTTTTGGCAGCAACAGCCTCTCTGACCTCACCTTTAAACCATGCTGGCAGTTTTTTGGACTTTCTTCCACTCTTCTTAATGCGTGGAATACAGCTGGTCTGGGCTTCGAGGATAGTATTTTTAAATAACACCCAAGCTTGCTGTAAGTCTTTAACCTTTGGAACCGCTCCTTTTAGTTTTTTCCTAACTATATTCATCATTCTATCATAGTCTCCCTTTTGAAAGTTAAAAGGTAATACTGTGGATTCCTTTACTATCTGTCCTCCACTAATTAAATCAAACATGATCATACTATGATCACTATTGCCAAGTGGTCCCAACACCCTTATTTCTTGCACCAGATCTGGCGTTCCACTAAGGATTAGGTCCAGTATGGCTTCCCCTCTGGTCGGTTCATGAACCAGCTGCTCCAAGAAGCAGTCATTTATTCCATCTAGAAACTTTATCTCTTTATTTATTTATTTATTTTATTTATTTAAAGTTTCTTTTATACCACGCTATTCGACATCAGCGCGGTTTACAGTGAACAAAGGTAGCTTTAGCTTGTCCTGCCGTGACACTGACCCAGTCGATACCGGGGTAATTGAAATCACCCATTATTACTACTCTGTTGTGACTTTTGTTAGCTTCCTTGATTTCTTTGAGCATTTCATCATCCATTTGTTCATTCTGGCCAGGCGGTCGATAGTATACTCCCACTGCCATCGCCTTCCCCTTCATAAATGGGATTTCAATCCATAGAGATTCTACAGCAAATCTTGTTCCCTGCAAAACTTTAATCCTTTCTGACTCAATGCCCTCTCTAACATAGAGCGCAACCCCTCCACCAATTTGATCAGCTCTATCATTACGATATAGTTTGTATCCAGGTATCACAGTGTCCCACTGGTTATCCTCTTTCCACCATGTCTCTGAGAGTGCAATCATATCTAACCTCTCATTTAGTGCTATATATTCTAACTCTCCCATCTTATTGTTTAGACTTCTAGCATTGGCATACAAGCATTTTAGAGACTGTATTTTATTCATATTAATCTGGCTATTGGTAGGCAGGGGTAATTTGGAATCTTTATGCTCTGTCTGCTCCTTACTCAAGGGCATTTGGGCTACTATACCTCCTTTTGGAACCTCACTGCTTTTGATAGTATCCTTCAAGGATACCTTTGTCCGAACCATGCGCTCCTGGGTGACTGTCGGCTTTCCCCTATTTTCTAGTTTAAAAGCTTCTCTATCTCTTTTTTAAAGGTTAATGCCAGCAGTCTGGTCCCATCCTGATTAAGTTGAAGCCCATCCCTTCGGAAGATCCCCCCCTTTCCCCAGAATGTTCCCCAGTTCCTAACAAATCCAAAACCCTCATCCTTGCACCATTGTCTCATCCACGCATTGAGACTCCGGAGCTCTGCCTGTCTTTTGGGTCCTGCACGTGGAATAGGAAGCATTTCGGAGAACGCTATCCTGGAAGTTCTGGATTTCAACTTCCTACCTAAAAGCTTGAATTTAGCCTCCAGAACTTCCCTACCACATTTTCCTATGTCATTGGTACCAACATGTACCAAGACAGCAGACTCCTCCCCAGCACTATCTACGATCCTATCTAGGCGGTGCGTGAGGTCTGCTACCTTCGCACCAGGCAGGCATGTTACCAGGCAATCCTCACGTTTCCCCGGTTTTGCTGTACATTGCTGACGGAAATGGTTTCTCTTCCCTTTAAATGCACTCTATTGCGAGTGTTTCACTCGCGGTAGTTTTTACTTGGAAAGTCGGCCCCGATAATGTGCGGGGAGCCTCTCCCCTCCCCTTCCCCGCCCATTCACCCCGTCTCTCCGCCCCTCGGGAGCCTTCCTCCGCCCTCCGTATGCCATTCCACGCCTCTATCGGACATTTGCGGGCCCCGTACTTGTGCGGGGCCCGTTAGTGTGACGCGCACGTGTGCGGCGGGCCGTTAGTGTGACATGCACGTGTGCGGGCCACTTAAGAGCACTTAAGTGCGTCATTGCCGTGCGCTATTGTGCGGTGCGCAAATTTGCGGAGTTTAGTAAACATACCCCATAGTCTTCTGAAAATTGTTCAAGATGCCCTTCACTTCTATTCCTGTTTGTGGGTGTTTTCTGAGGTCCTGCTCCTGGTTCTTCATCTGTGAACACAGAACAGAAATATTTGTTAAGCAATTCCGCTTTATCCTCATCAGCTTCTGCATATTCCTCCCCTTCACCCTTGAGTCTGACAATACGACTTTTGCCCTTCCTCTTCTCACTAACATATCTGAAAAATGTCTTATCCCCCCATTTTATTGCATTGGCTATTTCCTCCTCTTTTTGAATCTTTGCTTTCCTGACTACTTTGCTAGCTTCTATAAGTTTTTCCAAATATAGATGCCTGTCTTCCCCTCTCTGTGATCTCTTGTATTTCATGAAGGCCTCCCTCTTTTTCTTCACTTTTTCAGCTACCTGTTTTGAAAGCAATAGCGGTCTTCTTTTCCTTTTACCTTTATTTACCATTTTAACAAAAAGGATGGTTGCCCTTAAAATATCTCCTTTCAGTTTTACCCACTGTTTTTCTACATCCCCCAGCTGTTCCCATCCCGCTAATGACTCCCTGAGGTATTGGCCCATCCTGGCAAAGTTAGTCTTCCTAAAGTCTAAGACCCTCAACTTTAAGTGGATTCTAACAGCCCTAGTCCCAATACTGAACCACACCATCTGGTGATCACTGGATGCAAAATGATCTCCTACTATAACATCAGAAACACTTTCACCATTGGTAAGTACCAAGACCAGTATGGCCCCTTCACGTGTGGGGTCTGTTACCAATTGTTTGAACAGTTCTCCCTGTAGAGAATCCAGGATCTCTTTACTTCTAGATGATACTGCAGCAGGAATATGCCAATCAACATCTGGCATATTGAAATCCCCTATCAGTAGCACTTCCCCTTTCCTAGCAATGCTGCGTATGTCTTCAATTAACTCTCTGTCCACCTCTTCCTCTTATGAGGGAGGTATGTATATCACACCAATGCAAATAGATTTCTCTTCCCTTCTTTCTAGTTTAACCCACAATGCCTCCTCTCTCCCTTTTAAGCTCTGTAATTCCAAAGCTTTAATAGTATTTTTTTACATATAGTTCCACTCCTCCTCCCCTTCTTCCTACCCTGTCCTTTCTGAATAAAATATAGCCAGGTATAGTTACATCCCAGTCATGGTTTTCTGTGAACCCTGTTCCTGTAACTGCCACTAAATCCAAGTTGACCACTCCCACCAAAGCTTCAACATCAGGGATCTTATTCCCCATGCTACGGGCATTTATATACACTGCTTTCTGTATGTTACCCCTGTTACCCATTTCCATAAAGGTATTTAATGCATCACTTACCTTGGGGCTTTCACTTACCTGGGGGATTTTTTCACCCTTCCCCAACGAATCTAGTTTAAAGCCCTCTTCAGTAGATTAGCCAGTCTACTACTGAAGATGCGTTGACCTTTCTTGGACAGATGGATGCCATCTCTGCTCTGCAACCCTTGGAACAGCATCCCATGGTCTCGGAAACCAAAACGCTCTCGATGACACCATCCACGCAGTCATGCATTCATCTCCAGGATGCGAGCCTCTCTGCCTTGGCCTTTACCCTCAACAGGGAGGATTGAAGAGAACACCAACTGTGCACCTAACTGCTTCACCCTCTGTCCCAGAGCCATGAAGTCACTTTTGATATGCTCAGAGGGATACCTGGCAGTATCATTTGTTCCGACATGGATTAGCAACATTGGGTAATAGTCAGTGGGCTTGATGAGCCTCAGATAACTCTCTGTAAGATCTTGGATTTTTGCACCAGGCAGACAGCATACTTCTCTGGACATCAAGACTGATCGGCAGATGGACACCTCAGTATCCCTCAGAAGAGAGTCACCATCCACCACTACCCTTCGCTTCCTTGTGGTCACTGATTCTGCAACTTTGGGGTACTTTATTTATTTATTTATTTGTTTAACAGTATTTCTATACCGCCTTCTCCTACAATCAAGGCGGTTTGCACAGCAAACAATCAGGGGTGAACATGTGTCTTCATGCAGTGAGGGGGATGCTGTATTAGGTGTGTTAGAAGTGTAGTGTTTGATTAGGTGAGGCTATGTACATTGTGCGCTATAATACATTGTGAGCTATTATACAATTTTCTATACATTGTGTGCTATACGAGGTCAGTGGGGGAGTTGGTTGTTCTTTCTGTACTAGTGGATTATGTGACTTGTCCATAGTACTCTATGAATAGCGTTGTCTTAAGCAGTTTGCGAAAGTCTTTAAGGTCTGTTGTCGCTCTCAGATCATCTGGGAGAGTGTTCCAGATTGTTGGAGCAGCCAGGGAGAGAGCTCGTTCTGTGGTGTCCTTTCGTGTTTTTCTGAAGTCCTTAGGTGGGTTAACATGGTTGGAGGTTCCTTTTCTTCTTGGGCGTGTGCTTGAGTCTGGTTGTATGAGGGTGTGTAGGCTGTTGGCTGAAGTGTGTTGTTTGATCTTAAATACATTTATGATTGTTTTGTATTTGATGCGTGAATTGATTGGGAGCCAGTGTAGGTCTTTTAGAATGGGTGTGATGTGATCTTGTCTCGCTGATCCAGTTATTATGCGGGCTGCAGTGTTTTGTGCTAGTTGTATTGGTCTGAGTGTTTGTTTTGCTAGGCCAAGGTAGATTGGGTTGCAGAAGTCCAGTATGGGGGTTATTAGTGCCTGGCAGACCGTACGGAAGTGTTCAGGAGCTAGGAGGGGCTTAAGTCTTCTGATGATTCTCATCCTGTAGTACGCATTCTTGATGGTATTGTTTACATGTGGCTTGAGGTTCAGCTCCTTGTCTAGGGTCACTCCGAGGTATTTTACTTCTGGTCTTATCGGTATGGTTGTGTTTTGTATCTTGATGTCTGGTGGGTGGATGAAGTCTGGGTTACGAGTGATGATTAGTGCCTCGGTCTTGCTGTAGTTTATTGAGAGGTTGTTGTTTTGACACCATTTTGTCATTTGGATGAGGCAGTTTGTTATTTTGGAATAGTCCGGGTTGTCGACTGTGTTCGGTGTGTATATCATGATATCATCTGCATAGATTGTATATTGAATGTTGTTCTTTTTCAGGATGTCACATATTGGTTGTATGTAGATGTTGAATAGTAGGGTTGACAGGGCCGATCGTTGTGGTACACCTTGGAGGATTTTTATGGGTCGAGAGGTGTTGTGTCCTAACTTGACCTATATCTGTCTGTCGGTTAGGTATGAGTGAAACCATTTTAATGTTGGTCCATGTTACCCAATGTTTTGTAGTCTTTCCAGGAGAGTTTTATGGTCTACTGTGTCAAATGCTGAAGAGATGTCAATGAAGATCATTATGATTCCATTCTTGGTGTTGTCTATGAGACGGAGAATGCTGTCGAAGAGGTAAATCAGTAGTGTTCTTGCAGCTGGTGTTGTACTGTTTTTTCGATGATTTTGGCTAAAAAGGGTATGCTGGCGATTGGTCTGTATGCTGCTGGGTTGTTCTTGACGAGGGTTGTTTTCTTTGGGATAGGTCTTATTGTGGCGAGCTTTAGTTGATTGGGCATGAATCCTTGAGTTAGGGATTTGTGCACTATGTTTTGTATTGTTTGGATGAAGCTTGATTTGGTGGCTTTGATCCATGACACTGGGCAGGGGTCCGTGGGGGCGGTGGTTGTATTGATAGCGGTGATGATGTGAGAAAGCTGTTCTGTTGGTGTGCTGAACATGTCCCAGGTTGTAAGGTGTGAGTTAGGCTTTGTCACTGTGCTGGGTCTTGTTCATTCTACAGAGTGGAATTTCTCCTGGATGTGGTTGGAAAATTTTTGCGGGTCTATTTGTACTTCGTCTTCTGATCTTTGTTCTTTTGTGAGGATTTTTACGATCTCGAATAGCTCTCTGGGTTTATTGTTGGAGTTACCTATCATGTTTGTGTGGTATTCTCTGTTTGGTTGATTTGTTCATTGTAGTGTTTTTGCATTGTTAGGTATAGTTGCTGGGTCTCAGGTGTCTTGGTCTTTCTCCATCTCCGTTCTATTTTTCTGAGTTCTCTCTTTTCTTGTCGTATGGTTTTTGAGTACCATGGCTTGTGTAGTAGCTTGTTGCAGCGATGTTTCATGGGTCTGATATTTGTTGCTTTGGCGCCGTTATATAGCGTGCTGTTCCAGGTGGTGATCTGAGCCTCCAGGTCGTCTACGTCTGGGGTCATTTGTTGTATCATGTCTTGGAGGAACATGTCTTTGTCAAAACTCTTGAATCGTCTTTGTGTAGGTGTGTTGTCTGGGCTTTCTGTTAGATTATCTTTTCGTGGTACCATCTTTATTTCAATTATGTGGTGGTCGGACCATGGAACTGGTGTGATGGTGGGTGCTGTGATTAGTCCTCTCGAGGTTAGGTAATTGGGTGCGAAGATAAGGTCTGGGGTATATCCATGTCTGTGTGTCGGGGCATTGATTATTTGGGTGAACTGAAGTGAGGTCATTGCTTGAAGGAAAGCTTCTGCGTCTTTGGTGTTGGTGGACTTGAGATTGAAGTCTCCTAGCACTAGAGTGGGTTTGTGGGTTGAGTTGATTGCGCAGACTGCTTCGAGCGTTGAGGCCAGTTCATCTGGTGAGGCCCGGGGTGCCCTGTAGGTGAGGCAGAGAGCCATGTGTTTGTTCTCAATGCTGATGGTGTTACATTGTTGGGTGTGTTTATGAGCTCTATTGTTATTGGCTTTGAAGAATTAGTTGTTTTGTGTGTTTCCTTAGGACTAGAGTGTGTGTTTGCTTTATGTTTGGTTTGTCTTTTTGTCATGTAAGTTTTGCTTGTGTCTCTGTGGGTGTACTGCGGTCCTATGTGTGCCCATGTTGTTGATGGATGCCAAGGTGTGGTTGTGGGTGGATAGTGTATGTATGTGTATGGTGGAAGGAGTTGTGTGATGAGGAGGCTGAGGGGTAGAAGCATTGTTGCATGCATGTTTACTCTTGTGAGTGCCAGTTATGCTGTACTTGCATTTTTGTGGTATTTGATCTCTGGTTCTTCCCTTTCCAGGGATACTTTCACCTCCTCCACTTCCAGGGCTGCATAATGGTTCTCCAATTCAAGGGCTGGAGAAGTTGGATGGGTGATTCTACAGGCCCTGGTAACTTGTGTCCAACCTTCATCATTCTGTTGGCACCCATCTTCTCCCCTGCTAGAGAGCTTGGATGTTTCAAGAAGCATCTCATCAATGTACTTCTCACTGTCTTGAATGCTCTTCAGCCTTGCCATCTCCTCTCTGAGTTCCTCCACTTGTTTCCTCAGAGCTTCAGCATGCAGGCAACCTGCACATGGAACCGGTCCTTCAACTGGCATTGGGACCTCTGTCTGGACAGAGGCAGAAGCTGTAATGGGGCAACAGCTTTAGTGATATGATTTTTCCCAGCCATTGTTCTGTTCGTGGAGCTTAGGTATCTGTTAAAGCAAAGGAGAGAGATCTACAAAAGTACCAGTCGGTTTCCCAGCTGTCCATTGTTTGACCTTTAGAGCCCTTGTTTGGAATGCCTCCTTTTGGAGGAAGAAATAGTCCTTACCTCTCAGGTTATAAAACCACCTCAAAATACCAAACAACTGAGTTTTCGGGGCTCGGTGTTTAATTCTCTCCCCTATAAACAAGAACATTTCAACTTATGAGGGTAATTTTATAACAGATCACGTAGGTTGATAGGCCAAGTTAGTGCCTCTTTTCTAAAGATACATAAGCACCTATGTGTCTTTGTAAAATGCCAGCACAAAACCTGTCGACAGCATGGCTACAGTGCAGCTACGTATATTTGCATCATCTTAGTTGCTGGTGCACATATAAGCAGCTGAACATAAAAATGTGCATTTTCTAACCTATTCATGTACTTCATAATTCCATCTGTACCTCACAGACACTCCTATCTCAAACATGCCTATAGCTGGGTCACAAACAAGTGCACACCTGCTTATCATTATACATATATATATATGAAATAGTTTTATAAGTGGCATTTTCCATACATATACATACATACCTAGACATGCTACTTCTGCAAGCAAAGCCTTCAGTGACGTTGCTCTTATTTTTGAAGATTTTTCTTTGCATAACAACTTCTTCAGATGTTGTGCGTGCTACAAAACATTTTGGGGGGACATTTACAAAGCCATTTAGGTGGCTGGCAGACCTGCAAACTGCATTGATGGTGCTCTGCAAGATATTCAGTAGCACTAATGTGCTAGTGTTGGGGCATTCCAGAGGCGACTTGAAGGTGTTACCCAGGGATAACCCGCTAACAGCAATGTTCAGCCTCTATTCAGTTATCCTTAGGTGGTGAAAGTTAGGCCCGCATAACTTTCACCGCTGAATATCGCCGCTATCTGGTTAGCTTTGACTTATCTGGCTGGCGCAGATATTCAGTGCTGTTGGCTGTATATGACCCCAGCATTGAATATTTGGGTGCAAAGTTCAGCGGTGATGACCAGCTGCTGTATATGTGCCACCACTATCTCCCATTGTTTTGGCAACGTTATACACATTTTATAAAAGACCCCATGTTTGGCAAACCTTTCATAAAATTGTAGGGGTTTTTGGAATACCCAGACTTAAATGTCCGTTCTCCTTCTGAGATGTCCTGTCCTAAATTATCCTCATAATCTAGCATATGGTGGAAATGTTCCCTACATTTTCCCTACAGACATAGGAAGATTAGTAGTTGCAAACTGAAGCTGATTTTTCAAGTACATCTAAATAAAACCTGTTAATGAGCTTTCGTTACTGATCAAACTGCTCTGGGGATTCTCATGGAATAAAGATAACTTTACAACACTTAAAACAAAATAAATAAACTTTGATGAGCGCAGGGTATAACTGCTCTAATATGCTTTGCTAATACTTTAATGAGAACAAGAAGAACTTGTGAACTTTCTTCCCAGTTATGCAATTTCTGCGTGTCTGGTAAAACATTTACAAGACAAAGACGAGAGATATTTTAATTGCAAGCAAAACTTGAGAGAGGAAGAAAAAAATAGAAGAGTGAGCGTATGAATTCGAACAGCGTAATAAATAAGATGGTAGATCGTAAGAACCTAGAGCTGTAAATAATGTGGAAGGCAGAAATGATGATGAAAATTTACTTCTAGTTAATAAAAAAAAATCTTTTAGGAGCCAATTTACTGAAATGCTAGTTGCAGGACAAATATCAGAAAAAAACAAAAACAAATAGCAAGTACGTCTTAAGGAGATGTTCTGTAAAAAATTAAAAAAATATTGCAGATGAATTGCAACCTGAAAATATTGAAGCAAATTTTCAGTGAAGAGACATTTGTACAAATTATATGGAAATGATATCCTTCTAATTTTATAAATGTGTTTGAAAGCATTAACCATGTAACAGCTGCCACTACACATATATGTACTGTATAGCTGTAGGTGGATATCTTACTGTATAAGGTGTTATCAGCTATTTTTGCAGGACTTATATGGATACTGTATATGGATAATGGCTGCTTTCTGAATATGTTTCTGCTCCATCTCCAGCCTGCCCCCATACCCACCCAATGTAAACCACTTAACGTTTGGGAAGCAACTTATCCAAACTGGTTAGTTCTCCGTGAACAAGCAGGAAATAAGTCCTCATGAAAGGGTGATGTCACCAACGGAGCCCCGCACGGAACACTCCCCAGCTTCCAAAGGAAGCTTTTGGAAGGTACACCATGCATGGATGCCTGCCTTTCTGCCTGCCACGGCACCATCTTCTCTGGTCTTCTTTTTTCTGCGGAGCCCCTAGGATGTGTTCCTGCAGTCCGGAAAAAAGTTTTCTTTTCTGCCCCTCATAGCATTTTTTTTTTTTTATTTCCTTATTGCTTGTCATTGGTTTAGTTGTTTTCAGTGACTTTTGTTTTTCTTTTTTTCTCATTTTTTGCATGTTTTACCCCTTTGAGGAAGCATGTTTTCTTGCCCTCGGCAGCTCTTCAGTTAACTTTGCCGAGCCAGTATGTTTAAGCCGATTAGTGGCTTTAAGAAATGCACCAAGTGTGGAAAGACCATTTCTGACACCGAACACCACAGCTGGTGCTTGCAATGCCTTGGACCTGATTACCAGCCAGCGGTATGTGAGCTTTGCTTGTAGATGACATGCCGAGGCCTGAAGGATCAGGAAAAACAGAAGGAGTTCTTCCAGCTTGTATGATTCAGCATCCTCAGCCCTGACCCTGTTGTCTACGCCTGACAAGGGGTCTGAAGTAGCCAAGGGAAAGGAGCCACGTGCCCAGTCAGAGCAGAAGGGCCAGAGCAGTGAGTGGTGATTCTCTGGCAAGATCCTTTTGATTTCAATGGAAGAGCACCATGAGAAAATGTGAGTGCAGCATCATCGCAGTCCTTCTTGACGCAATGTGGAAAGCGATGGCTGAGAGCAACCAGCCAAGCTTCCCCGGTGGGGGGATTCAACCCAGATAGCAGAATCAACCCCCTTTGTCCAGGGCTGCTGGATGTCTCCTGATGCACCATATCATTATGGAATCCCCGCCTGAGGTATTGACACTGATGTCCACAGCCGCAGCATCCATCCCCTCACAGGTGGTGGTTCTGGAGGAATGCCTTTGAGCCCTCAAAGCTCACTTAGCAGCAGTGGAACCTTTCAGAATGCAGGCTTTGTGGCACACACAGCATCATCACTGCATTCCATTTAGCCCTTTCTGGAGACTCATGCCCTACCCACTGAGGTGGGGGCGTTGGGTAGGAGATTGGAATTGACTCTGGTTGCTGGCACAATCTCCCTTTCCAGCATGTCAGAATCCAAGGCCCAGGGGCATTACCCTCAGTGCAGTGAGCAACATGCGAGCCACCGGTGCCCACTCTCTCCCAAACTGTGGAACTGGCAGGAGAAGGAAACTCGGCACTATTTCAACTTCCTCTCAGAATCCGAATCAGAATGGAAAACCGAAAAGGAATCAACAGCTTCAGACCTCTGGTCCCTGGACCTCCTGTCCGATCCATCTCTTCCCCCTAGAATTTGGCAGCTGGGATTTAATGTTAAAAAATGTAAGGTCATGCATTTGGGCTGCAGCAATCCAAGGGAGCAATATAGTATAGGAGGTGAAGTACTTTGTCCACTAAAGAAGAGCGGGACCTAGGCGTGGTTGTGTCTGATGATCTTAAAGTAGCTAAACAGGTAGAAAAGGCGACGGCAAAAGCTAGAAGGATGCTTGGGTGCATACGGAGAGGAATGGCTAGCAGAAAAAAGGAGGTGATAATGCCTCTGTATAAGTCTTTGGTGCGACCTCATTTGGAGTATAGTGTGCAATTCTGGAGAACGCACCTTCAAAAGGATGTGAACAGGATGGAGTCGGTGCAGAGGGTGGCTACTAAAATGATTAGTGGTCTTCATTATAAAGCATATGAGGACAGACTGAAGGTTATTAATATGTACACCTTAGAGGAAAGGCGGGATAGAGGTGATATGATTGAGATGTTTAAATACCTCCATGGCATAAATGTTCAGGGAGAGAGCCTCTTTCAATTGAAAGCAAGTTCTGCTATGAGGGGACATGGGATGAGGGTGAAGGGAGATAGATTCAGGAGTGATATGCGGAAATATTTCTTTACGGAAAGATTAGTGGATCCATGGAATAGTCTCCCAGTGGAGGTGGTAGAGATGAGGACAGTAACTGAATTCAAAAAAGCATGGGACAAACACAGAGGATCTCTAAATGTAAAAAGGGGACTGTTGTAGTTGTTGATATGGAAGGACAGACTAGATAGGCCATGTGGTCTTTTTCTGTCATCATATTTCTATGTTTCTAGTGACTCAAGTTGCCCCCGTAGGAAATGTTCTTCCAGCACTTCATTAGGGATATGGCCAAGGCCTGTATATAGCTCAAACAAATCAAGCACCCAACACATCCCTCACACAACTAAGTTTTATCCTCACTGCATGTACAACACACACACTTTACCTGATTGCTTGCTGTGATACCACCTTGATTATTAAGATAAGGCGGTTTAGAAATACTGTTAAATAAATAAATAAATAAATAAATAAGGTCATCCCTTTTTCCCTGGAATCGGAGGTGGAACTGAGGGCAGAAGAACTGGAGCTGCTCTAGTAACCCTCAGCCCCCCAGAGAGGTGGTGACAGTTCTTGTGTACCATGTCATCAGTCACAGACTCTTGTACCAAGTTCAGAAGGCCCTGGACTTTGAAAAGCCTCAGTTGTCATACAATTCCATCGTGGTTGAATTGGCCTAGAAGCAAGCTAAAAGCGCCAAGAAGCACTCTTTGGTGCCACCTGGTTGCAAGGCTCTAACCACAGACTCCTTCGGGAGGAAATGCTATCAAGCTTCCAAGCTGATTGCCAGGTCCTGGCCTAACAAACTTATATAAGCATGTTCCTTGAGGATGTCATGTTGGACTTGGGGGACTTTACCACCCTTGTCCTCGAGGACCATCGTGAGACATTTTGGGGCCTGGTGGCCCACGGTAAAGACCGCTCAAAATTCATTGTGTGTGGAGCCTACAATGCCTTTGAGTCCACAGGCAGGGTAGAAGCTGTGGGCATCGCCATCCGCCAGATGGTGTGGTTGCAGTCTTCTGACCTGGAACAATGGGTCCAGCACAAGATTGCCAATGTCCCTTGCCAAGGGAAGAACCTCTTTGGGAAGCCAGTAGAGTGGAAGTCAGAGGATCTTGAGAAGGAGCATGTTACTCTCTCAAGGTTCTCCAGGAAAACTGCAGATCCAATGCAGAAGAAGCATTAGGCTAAGAAGGCCATCTACCTGCACCTGTGCTGGTATTATCCATCCCAGCTGCAGGCACAGCCTAAGGCACAAACTCCCCACCAACAGGGAAGACCCTGAAAGCACAGCCTGCTCCACAGCCCAAGCCGAGGGCAGGGTTTTGACAGATTCCTCAGGACATAGATAGCCAGCTGCTGTTCACTGGGTTCTTCCGCAGGTAGGGGGCGGCTTGTCCACTTCATCCACCGGTGGTCCCTCATCACCCCAGACAACTGGGTGCTGCAGATCATCCAAAGTGGATATCAGCTGCCCTTCACTTAGCTGCGCCTCCATACATCCCTGGGGAATACCCCATGGATCCCATGCACTGGAACCTGCTGCAGAACAAAGTCTTTACTCTGTTAGTCGACTCAGACATTGAGCCAGTTCCCCTGGTAAAGGCCAGTCAGGGATCTATTCCAGATACTTCCTGGTCCCCAAAAAGACTGGTGGGTTCCAGCCCATTCTGGACCTGTGAAACCTAAACTGGTTACTTGTACGCGAGAAGTTCAAGATGGTCTCGCTAGGAACGCTGCTCCCATGCTCTTTTCAGGATGAATGGCTATGCTCCTTGGATCTAAAGGATGCATACACACAAATCTGGATTCACCCGAGCCACAGACATTATCTACTATATGGTTCATGCTGGATGGCCAGCACTTTCACTACCTAGTGCTTCCCTTCGGGCAGGCCTCAGCCCCACAGGACTTCAAAAAGTGCCTGACGGTTTGGACGCCTTCCTTCAGACCATGGGAGTCTCTCTCTTCCTATACCTGGATGACTGGTTCATCAAATGTCCTATGCCAGACGACATCCAGTAGTCTGCCAAACTCACCATTCAGGTGCACGAGCAGATCGACTTCATTGACCAACTACCCAAAGTCCGATCTTCAGCCCACAGAGCAGCTGGAGTTCATCAAGGCCCTCCTTGATACCATGCAGGCATGGACCTTTCTACCAGAAGACCGCATCCAGCAGCTCATCAATGTGGTGAGCGAGATGCAATGCCAGTGCCACACAACAGTCCGTGGGATGCTGAGCATTCTCAGGCACATGGCTGCCATGGTGCATGTCACCCCTCAGACCTGCTTCTCCATGCAACAGGTCTAATGGACCTTAAGCACACAATGGAGACAGGCTACAAGCTGCCTTTGGGACAAGGCCGTGGTCACCTCGCCACAGGGGTGGTCCCTCACCTCGTGGATCCTGCCAGAAAATCTGCTGCAGCGTCTACCATTCCAATCAGCAGCCCTCCACAAGATGCTCATGATGGACACACCCAAGCTCAGATGGGGCGTGTACCTGGATGGTCTACTTCAGATCAACTTTCTTGAGCTCCGGGAGATAGCAAATGCCCTACACACCTTCCAAGTTCACTGGCCAATCAGGTGGTCCTGATCCAAATGGACAACCAGGTAGCGATGTTCTCCATGAACAAGCAGGGGGGCATGGGCTCGTACCTCCTCTGCTGGGAGGTGGCCTGGTTGTGGCAGGTCACCCTACTCCATGGCATGGACCTCAGAGCAACTTATCTAACCAGCGAGCTCAATGGCCTAGCAAATCAACTCAGCTGAGTTGTTCATCTGCACAAGTGGACCTTCAAGAGGGCAGTGGTTAACCAGATCTTTTTGGAGTGGGGCACTCCAATGCTGGACCTATTTGCCATGGCACACAATGCTCGTGTGGCTTGGTTCTCCTCTCGGAGGCCAGCCAGAAACCACATGGCCTCAGACACCTTCCTCCTCCACTGGGGGAAATATTTTCTGTATACATACCTCGCCAATACCTCTCGTGGTGAAAACCTTCCTGAAGCTCCAAGTCGACCGGGGTTCTATGATCCTCATCACTCCTTACTGGCCTGGGCTCCACCTTGGACCTCATATCGCAGGAGGGCAGGACCTTTCTGAACCCCAGTGTCCACTCACTGGCCTTTACAGCATGGATGCTGAGCGAGTAGTCCTCGTTGAGCTCAATTTACCCAAGGGTGTTACCAATATCCTTCTAGAGTCCCACAAGGACTCAGTACACAAGGCCTAAGCACTGAAATGGCAGAGGATTTATGCCTAGGGCACAGACAGGGAGCTGGACCAGTTCTCTTGTGCCATGGACCAGCTTCTGGAATACCTTCTGCACCTCTCCAACTCTGGCTTGCAGTCTAATTCAGTGCAAGTTCACCTCAGCATGATAGGGGCTTACCATCAAAGCTCCAGAGGGAAGCCCATCTCGGCCCAGCCTCTTGTGGCTCAGTTCATGAGGAGTCTCCTCCTCTCAAAGCCCCCACTCAAGCCCCCTACAGAGACTTGGGATCTCATTGTGGTACTCGCCCAGCTGATGTGGGCCCCATTTGAACCACTGGACTTCTGTCCCCTAAAGTTCCTGAACTGGAAGGTCCTCTTTCTGGTGGCTGTAATGTCAATGTAATGAATCAGTGAGCTCCAAGCTCTGGTCACTCACTCTCCATACATCAAGTTTTATCAGAACAGGGTGGTGCTCAATACGCACCCTCGCTTTCTGCCTAAGATGGTCTCCGTGTTCCATCTCAACCAGTCAATAGTCTTACAGACTTTCTTCCCCCGGTTTCATGCTAACCAGAGAGAGGCAGTATTTCATACATTGGACTGCCAGCGAGCGCTAGCCTTCTACCTCAAGTGCAAGTCCACCCAGCTATTTCTTTCCTTTGACTCCAGTAAGCTGCGTGCCACTGTTTCAAAGCATATGCTATTTCTTTGGCTAGCAGACTGCATCGCTAATGCGTATTCTCAGAGGAACTAAGCCTTGAGAGTCATATCATGACTTTCAATGTTCATATGATGGCTGCATCGGTGACCAACCTCCGCTCTTTCTCCGCAGAGGAAATCTGCAGGGCTGCTACGTACGTGGGCTTCAGTCCATACTTCCACAGCCCAGTACTGTCTGGATGGGGATTCTTGACGGGTCAGAAATTTTGGCCAGGCTATGCTCCGGCATCTCTTTGGGTTTTAGAGTCAACTCCTGCCCACTGGCCCTTCTGTCCATCCAGGCTACCTGCTAAAACCTCTCAGGTCGCTGTCTGCTGAGGATACCAAAACTTCCCTCATGTCACAGCTACCATAGCACCTTATTACAACCAGAAAATGGTTAGCCTATACTCTTGCCCACCCACTAATTTTTACGCCTGTCCACAAAATGAAGATGATACCAAATTAGCTTAGAGTATTGGTGACAATACTAATTTAACCTGTAAATAGTTACCCTGTGAATAGTTACCCCGGTTGTCCTATGTTTCTTTTCCTGTTCTATGTAAACTCAATGTTGCTTGTATGCATTGTAGTATGTTTTGTTCGATGTGCACCGCACTGATTATAATAGCGCGGTATAGAAGAAATGTTAAATAAATAAATAAATAAATAAATAAATAAATAAGATGAGTCCTGTAATGGGGCGACCCTTCTGTTCTTTCTGCCTTCTCCAGTTCATTGTCCCTGTAGGGCTGTTTATCTCCTTAGGTTCTAGTAGCCTGTAGTTTGTGAGTCCCATATGTGAAGATTTATTTCCTTCTTGTTCACAAAGAAAGTGTAGTTACTATTTTTTGCTCTAACATCTTTGTTAGTGATATTGCTGAAGGGCTGATGGGTAAGGTTTGCCTCTTTGTGGATGATACCAAAATCTGCAATAGAGTAGACACCCAGGAAGGCGTAGATAACATGAGGAGGGATCTAGCTAAGCTTGAAGAATGGTCAATAATTTGGCAGCTGAGATTTAATGCTAAAAAATTGCAGGGTCATGCATTTGGGCTGCAAAAATCCAAGGGAGTGGTACAGTGTAGGGGGCAAAGTACTTCTGTCCACGAAAGAAGAGCAGGACCTGAGCGTGATTGTTTCTGATGTCTTAAAATGGCTAAATAGGTAGAAAAGGCAATGGCAAAAGTTAGAAGGGAAGGGAGAAGAATGGCCAGCAGAACAAAGGAGGTAATAGTGCCTCTGTATAAGTCTCTTGTGTGACCTCATTTGGAGTATTGTGGGCAGTTCTGAAAACCACATTTTCGAAAGGATATAAACAGGATGGAATCTGTGCAGATGGTGGCTTAGTAGTTTTCATTATAAAGCATGTGAGGACAGACTTAAAGATCTTAATATGTATATGTTAGAGGAAAGGTGGGATAGAGAAGAAATGATAGAGACATTTAAATACCTCAGTGGCATAAATGCACAAGAGGAGAGCTTCTTTTGATTGAAAGCAAGCTACTACTGCTAATCATTTATATAGCACTACAAGGCATACTTAGCACTGTACAGACACATATAAAGAAAGTACCTACTCATCAGAATTTACAATTTATTTATTTAGCTGTGCTTATATACCACTTTTTACCGGGTCAAAGCAGTGTACATACAATGAGAGACTGGATTGGTTACATGGAAACATTAACCTATAAATATGTGATTCTAGTTTCAATACACAAGTTGTATGAAACATTAACTTATAAACATGTAGGTTTAACTTAAATACATTTGGAGGGAGGTTCATAGTTGGTCACTTAAGATATCACCTTGTTTACTTTCAAAAGTGGAGATGGGGAAAGGGGTAACATAGCATTATTTGGGGGGAGGGGGGAGTGGTTATGAGGGTGTGTTCAGGTGTGAGTCAGGGGGCAGTTGGATTTGGGGGGAGGGATTATGTGACGGGGCCAAAGTGTTCAATTACTAGATGGGTCTTTAGGTGTTTTCAGAAAGTGTGGAGTTCTGTGATGTTTTTGACTTTGTCTGGGAGCGAGTTCCAGATTATTGGTGTGCAGAGTTCAAAGAATCTTGCACATGCTTGCTGATTGCTCTTTGTTTTAGCATGGGGATGACTAGAGGCTACTTGGTGGATTGTCTTTTGCTCTGCTGGACTGAAATGTTTGGAGTAAGGTTTGTAGGTGGGAGGAGGCGTGGAGATGGATAATGTTGTGGGTTAGCAGGAGGGTCTTGTATTTTATTTGGTTGTTTAATGGGAGCCAGTTTAGCTATTTTAGGATGGGTATGATGTGGTCATGTTTTGATGCTCCTTGCAAGATACGTGCTGTTGTATGTAGAGCTGTGCATAGAGGCCACAAGGTGGACTGTGGCAGGCCTTGTTAGATGGAGTTGCAGTAGTTGATGTGTGGGAGAATTATTGCCTGAAGTGCTGAACAGAAATCTGGTGGCTCCAGGATTGGGTGCAGACGTTGTAGGGTTCAGATCTTATGGTAGATTTCTCTGGTGATATTCTTCACTTGTGGTTTGAAGGTGAGGTGTTGATCCAGGGTAATGCCAAAGTATTTCACTTCTGATTGGACTTTCACTTGAGTGCCATTAGTATAATGAAGATTGGCGGTGAGAATGTGTCATCTTTGGGGATGAACAGTGCTTCTGTCTTTTTGTAGTTGATGGATAGGTGGATTGCAGTGAGGCATTGTGCGACTTCAATGAAGCAGTATAGTAGTTTCATGTCATGGATTATTTCATGTTGAATGGTGCATACAGTATGATATCATCTACACAGATGTGGTACTGGATGTTGTATGAATCGATGATTGTGCACAGTGGTTGTAGGTGCATGTTAAAAAGGAGTGAGGATAGGGTAGAGCCTTGTGGTACACCTTGTGTTTGGAGGTAGGGTGTGGATGTGACGGCTAATATCTTTACTTATTGTCTGTTGGTCAGGTAGGATTGGAACCATTTTAGTACAGTGTCTTGGATTTCAGTGGCTTGTAGACATTAAAGGAGTATGGTATGGTTGACTGTGTCAAACGTGGCTGAGACATCCAGGAGGATCAGGAGGTATTCGTGTTGTGTGTTTTGGAGTCCTTTTTTTAAAATTCTTTATTTGCGTTTTCAAACAAATTACAACAAAAGCAAAAAATGCAATTAAAATGATAATCCTCTTTAAACATAAAAGCAAAAAGAAAAACAAGGCTTTAACAGCCTACCCCAAACCTTACCCCTCCCTTCACCATGTGATCATCAAAAGAAAAAAACCTATGAAATGAGCACAAAAAAAGGGGGGGGGGCCTACAAGGGCTATGACCACACCAGCTCCTCACCATGTGATAACATGTTGGCATGTCTACATTACCCCTTAATTTACACCATATCATGCTTTAGAGATGTAAATATTTAGAGGTTTCCACTTGAGAGTGGAAGGCATGACAGTTGTGCCATAACGTGGCATTTGTTCATATTTGCAGCATAAGCACAAATGGTTCCACCATTCGTGCCAGTTAAGCCCTGCAGTATGTTTCCAGGTTGCAATAACGAGATGCAGAGTCACTCCCATCATGAAGTCAAATAAAAAATGACAATCCCTCTGTAATGACAGATGCCAATTGTTGACCGAAATACGACCACAGACCAGGAGAGAGTGGCCCTGGACGCCAAGACGTCTTGGCTTTGGTTCCAAATCAGAATCCAATAGGACTGAATATTAGGGCAATCATATACCACATGCCTTAAAGTGCCAACATCACTGACAAGACCAACATTTATTCCCAACCGTTTTATCCCATTTAGCAACCTTTATTGGGGTAAAATGAGCTCTGTGTGCAAAAAAATATAAAGCTTGTGAAATAGAAGCAGACTGAGATACTCTATTTGTCTTGCTACAGAATTTTACCCATGATTCCGGAGAAGGAGTCTCCCCTGTATCATGTTCCCATATTCGCTGAGCACCAATGGACTGTGGGGTGTGATTCTGAATGACCAGTTTATAATAATAAGCCACCCTAGAAGCCGTTTGGGCTGAACCTATAATGTTCAACAACCCCCATTCGGCAAGTAAAGATTTAATATCAATAGGGGATTTCTCTGTCTCAGCTGAATCCATTGGAAGGATAAGGATTTAGGCAAGTCAAACTCCTGCTGTAGATAAGCAAAAGGCTTCCACTTGCCATCTAATATCAGTTGACCGATGGCCCAAATACCCCTACTGAACCATTGTTGCCATGCAAATGGGCTTTGTTGAATTTTTAAGAAAGGACTGTGCCAGATGGGGATTAGTTTCGATAAGCATTCCTCCTTAGAGATTGCCCTCGCCAGCTGTTGAAAGGCCCTTTCAGTGTCTGCTATTACTCTATGAGACTTCAACCTCTCAGAAGACACCATGCCAGGGAGGAGTTTTAAGGGAAATGGAGCACTGAGTCTCTCTTCCAGGTCAAGCCATACTGGGTGCTTGCCCTCAGCCCCCTCCACCCATTTTGAACCTTGCTTTAGTAGAAAAGCACAATGGTAAGCCTGAAAATCAGGGAAGTTCACACCCCCTTCCTCTTCTTTAGACTTAAGCTTAAGAGCAATTCTAGGCGGTTTATTATTCCATAAGAATTGGACAAGAGTCCTTTCAACTTGACAATAAGTGTTACTTGTAAGAAAGACTGGTAACATTTCTAACACATAGTTCACTTTAGGAGTGATAGTCATTTTTATTGCTTCAAGATGACCCCACCAAGAAAGATAGACTGGCAACCACTTCACATTTATATTACGAACTGTAGAGAGGAGCTCCCCTTCATTGAACAGTAAAGTTTCACTAAGTGGATAGCAATAGTAAACTCCCAAGTACTTCACCATTTTAGGCTTCCACACAAAAGGAAAATCTTCAAGATCCACCCTACAAACCCTTGAATTCAAAGGGAATGCTACAGACTTTGACCAATTGATTTTATAACCTGATAATCCTGAATATTGACCATTCAACTCTAGACTAGCCGGTATAGAGCTGGGCATGGTAAACAGCAGTAAATCATCTGTGTACGCAGAAAGTTTAATTTCTAAGTCAGCTATAGACACCCCTTTAGCCACAAGGCTTTGTCTTAGCAATAGGGTCAAAGGTTCCAAGGCCAGATTGAAAAGGATGGGTGAAAGGGGGCAACCCTGACGGGTGCCACGCCCCAAAAGAAAATCTTTAGACTGAGTCACATTCACAGAGATATTAGCACTTGGTCTCACATATATTAGTTTGATCAATTTACAGAAACCCTCACCAAGCCCAAACCACGTCAAAACAGCAAACAAGAAAGGCCACTCCAGTCAGTCAAATGCTTTCTCTTCATCTAGCGATAATCCCACAAGTGGGCCCTCTATTCTTTCTGCATCTTCCAAAACGTGACACAACACTCTAGCATTATCGGCTGTGGAGTGTCCCTCAGTGAAGCCACATTGGTCCGGATGTATCAAAGAAGGGATCAATTTGGAGAGACGACCAGCTAAAATGGCTGCATAAATTTTATAATCTGCATTTAGTAATGAAATTGGGTGATAATTACTAACCATCTGAGGGTCCCTCCCAGGTTTTTCAAGAACCATAATGTTTGCAGAGGCAAACGCTCCAGTCTGGGCCTCCGCTTCCAGAAGAAGCCTGTAGTATTGTTGAAAATATGGTCCTAAGAGTTTGGAAAAGGTTTTATAAAATTAAACCGGAAGGCCATCTGGGCCAGTGGTCTTATCCACTTGCATAGAGTTAATAGCCTGGATAATTTCCATGACCGTAAGCTGTTTGTCTAGTCCTGCTATGTCCTGGTCTAACACCAGCCTCTGTGTATTGGCCAGTAATCTATCAAAATCCTCTTCAGAGAAATCTATCTCTGGGGATTACAACTGAGCATAAAATTGGCGAAAGGCCTCTGCGATATCAGAGTCCTTGACAATCAATTGTTGCACCTGAGGATCTCTCAAAGCAGTGATGCGAGAAGTTTCCTTATGGCCTTTTAACGAGTTGGCTAGTAACTGTCTGGCCCTATTACCTTCTAAGTAATACCACCCTTTCTGTACTTGAATATTCTGTGAAGCCTCAGTAGTCAAAATCGAGTTATATTTACATCTAAGTCACTATAACTGTATCAGAATGTTAGGATCAGTTTTCTGACCTTTGATGCATTCTCCGCTTTAATTTGCTTGTCCAAAACTTCAAGCTCTGCTTTACGCTGCTTGGCCTGTCATACAGCAAAACTGGTAATGGTGGCCTGCATATTGGCTTTAAAGTCTTCCCACCACACCCAACCCAAGGTATCCTGAGGTAAGTTAAACTGAATATATTCCTCTATAGCCAACAGAATAGTTTCTCAGGACTTCTGGCTGCCAAGAAGAGATCTATCAAAGTTCCAGCGTGAATGAGATGGGCCGCTTGTTGAGTCAAATAGGGTGAATGAGATTGCAGAATGATCAGAGATATGAGCCACATGTATATTGGACTCATTAATTCTAGAACATAGTCCTTTGGAGACTAGGAAAGTCTATACGTGATACCGAGTTATTAGGGGGAAAAAATTAAGTGTATTCTTTGTCCATAGGGTGTTGCAACTGTCATATGTCTATAAGCCCCAGTTCTTGCATTAAAGACAAAAAACAGGGTGAGCTTTGGGGACCTTGCTAGTTCTCACTGGACTCCTGTCTAACAAGGGGTCAAGTACAAGGTTGAAGTCTCCTCCCACAACAGTTGGATAGCTGGACACCTCTTGTGCCAAAGCCGCAATGGAGCTAAAAAAAGGCAGGACAATCCACATTAGGAGCATGTATATTAATTAAGGCCAGTTCTGTAAGTCCTATTTTAAGGACAGCTATTGCCCACCGCCCCTCTGTATGAGATCTACTTACTAGGATGGCTACCCCATTTTTTTTTATTGGCAGCAGAAAAAGCCACTAGTAAAAATGGTTTTATATCTAATTTTAATGACTCCTTTAAAATGTGTCTCTTGTAACAGTAGGATGTCAACACTTTCCTTGCGTCCATATAGAAAAATCTTTTTCCTCTTTATGGGGTTGTTAATGCCCTTAACATTCAGTGAGACTATCTTAAAGGAAGACATATTGACAATATAGTACAAAATGACAGTCAATTGTTACAGAAACATACCAAGTTGTAATGTATGATATTATATTGTTGATCCACACCTTAAAAGACCTCACAATGATAGCTGCACTTATAGCCCAAGAAAAAAAACACAAAAGGAAAAGACACTGTTTAGCCATTGCCCTTATGGAAAATCATAAAATAAAAATACCTAATCCTAAATAACAAGCCACCAAAACCCTGAGGGGCTATAACAGCTCAAAACTTAGCAGGCGATCCCAAAGGGACAAGACAGGTACGGAGGGGAAAATTAACTAGTTTACTTCAATTCCTCTGCTGCTTAAATTAATTTAAACCACACATTACCCACTCTCCAGAAACAGGAAAACAGTGTCCCCAAACCCAGAGTGCCAAAAATTATAGCGAAACTGCTCCCACCAAACAATCTGTAAACACAAAAGGCCGCATGTATGTAAGTAAGGGCCGTTCCGCTCCTCCAAGCCCCGCTGCCCTCCCAACCACAACAGACATCACAAACAACACAAAACACAGAAGAAGAGAGAAAGAAACAAAGAGTAAAGCATTATTGACCAGGGCAATACCCTGAAGTTCCTCCAAGAGTCACATTGAATGGCACATCAAATGTCAACTCTGCATGATTGAATGTCAACTCTGTATGGATGAGTTGCTACTTCATGACCTCAGACCAGTCAAAGCACCCAAATAAGAAAGCATTGAAGAACCTTTACAAGCCACTGATTGCAAGGCAAGCTTTCACCGCATCAACACCAACTCATTGTCCTCCAAGAACTCATGCAACTCCCCTGGATCATCAAAAGTCCTAGTCTGGTTGTGCAGCGTAACTCTCATGCGAGCAGGGTAGATTAACCCGAACCGGGCCTGCAGCTGCAATAAGCGTGGATGTAGCACCAAAAAACTCCTTCTCCGATCCACTGTCACTGAAGTCAGGGAAGAATGAGAGTTTGTGCCCCAGATATTCTAAGGGAGAGTGTGCTCTGCCTGCTTCCATTATTTGTGTTACTTGTTGAAAGCGCAAAACTTTGAGGCTGATTGGACGTGGATGCTTACCCGCAACCACGGACTGAGTAGGAACTCGATGGGCATGGTCTATCTCAAAAGGCATGGCGAACTTCACCTTCAACACACCCGGAATCATTGACTGTAGAAAATCTATTATGTCAGGACCCTCGGCTCCCTTTGTAACTCCCAAAATTCTTATGTTGTTCCTCCGAGCACGATAGTTACCATCTTCTAGCTCTCTTTGCAATGACCATATCAACTTTGCTTGCTTCTCTCTGGCCCTGAACCGCTCCCCATGTGTTGCCACCACGCTCTCCATCTTCTCCAATCTGACCGTAATTGTCTCCAAAGTACTTTTCAAGGTGCTGGTATCCTCCTGCATTGTGCACAGCGAGTCTCCATTAGCTTTGACCAAGTCCTTAACAGCGCGAATCTCAGCCAGAAGTTCCTGCAAGGCCTCAGGACAATCTCTGATGACCGCCATCTTGTGAGGTGAGAGAGGCTCCATTTTGGTTCTCTTTGCACTGGCGTTTTGAGGTATTTGGTAATCCAGCTGCGTCGGCTTGGGGATGGACATATCGAGGATCAAATGATATCAGAGTAGGTAGGAACTACTTAGTTAAAGACTGCAGAATTCAGGATTCTTGACCATTGCCCTCGGGAGCACAGCTCTTACGTGACCATCTTGGTTGATGCTAGACTCCGCCCCCCCCCCCCCCCCATTTTGTATTCCTTTTATGAATCTATTTTTGAGGGAGATGAGCAGTGTTTCCACTTTGTGGTAGGGCCAGAATCCATGTTGTTGAGGGTCTAAGGGAGCTTGTTTATCAATGTGGTCCTGAAGCTGTTGGTGGACAATTTTTTTCTATGATCTTTGCCATGAAGAGAAGGCTGATACAAAAATATAAGTTATCTGCTCTAATATTCACCACTTGAAACTGAAAGAAAATAGTGTATACCAAACCAAGCCAATAAAATGTACTCAGGTCTCAGTCAAAAACACGCAGCTGTTTGTAAAGGGCTTTCAATTATCACCCTTACTGCTCGCCGCTGTTTACATCAACGACCTTTTTTTTGTACACTCAGGCTATGTATGTGATTTTTCAATGCTTTTGATTTTTCAATAAAAGTAAGTGCAGTATAGTCTTTAAATATGATTTTCCGATGCTTTCGATTTTTCAATAAAAAGTAAATGCTGTATAGTCTTTAAATAATCCATACAGCTAGCATGCCTCACTCAAAAATTGACTTCTGTTGTTGTCAAATAGTAATACTGCTAGTACTTAGCTTCAACCACGATAGCAGTTTCTCTCTTCATGCGGGCAATTCCAATTTTCAATCTCAATCTATATCCCAACGCCATACTTCTAAGGCGCCCAAGCGTTTCACACTTCGTGTTTCATCAGGGGATTGCGATTATATATTTCCAACTAGATAAAAAAATATATACAACAGAAGGCTTTTATACTCTCTAAAACTCTCCTTCATTTCATATAAATACTTCATAAGTGTCCTCCGGACATGCAACACCAAACATACCTCCATTTCAATGCCCCATATACATCACTGTGAATTGAGGGAAACTCCAACCACCGGGTTTCCCCCGCTGCTTCTTTGATCCAAAAAACGCCGCGCATGCGGTGTGGAGGCTGAACTTCGGTCTTTATAAGGACGTGTTACAAAACTCCGCCCTTATCCCCCCGCTGTTCAACGTCATCCAAGCCCTTTATACCCATGCTGACCACTCAACTGAGGCATTCAGACCATAAGGTTTAACTGTGTTTAAAAGGAAAATCCATCGCTGTTCTTCTCTGAGTAAGGTCTGCTCCTGAGTTCTGCCGCCATGGGGAAAATCAACCCGATCCACTACAAAACATCTCAACTGATCAAAGGTGTGATTTTCAGTGATACAGTGTTGCACCAAATATTGCTTCCAACACTCTGTTGTTCACGCGGCTACGATGTTCACCCATCCTTAATTTCAAAGAGCACTTACTTTTATTGCAGCAATCTGATGCAGCTGTTACTGTACTTACAAGGCTCTGCCAAGAAATATGGACGACAACATCATGGCCAACTGACTGGAAAAGATCTGTGTTTATACCAATACTAAAGAAAGGTGATCCAACTGACTGTGGAAATTATCGCACAATCGCTCTGATCCCACATGCCAGCAAGATTCTACTGAAGATTATTCAAAAGAGACTACAGCCATACCTAGAACAAGAACTACCTGAAGTGCAAGCAGGGTTCAGGAAAGGGCGAGGAACGAGAGACATCATTGCGGATGTGAGATGGATCCTTGAAAAGACTAAAGAATACCAAAAGGATATCTATTTGTGCTTTATCGACTATAGCAAGGCTTTTGACTGTGTAAACCATGAGAAACTCTGGGCCACATTAAGAAGCATGGGTATACCAGAACACCTGATCGTTCTCTTGCGCAATCTGTACATTGATCAAGAAGCAATAGTTCGAACGGAACAAGGAGAAACAGAATGGTTTAAAATAAGCAAAGGTGTAAGACAAGGCTGCATACTTTCCCCCTACCTGTTTAATTTATATGCAGAACAAATCATCAGAGAAGCAGGATTGTATGAAGACAACAGAGGTGTGAAGATTGGTGGAAGACTCATCAACAACCTTCGCTATGCTGATGATACCACATTACTGGCAGAAAGTGAAGATGATCTGAAACATTTGCTTCTCACAATCAAAGAACATAGTCTCAAAATGGGCCTGCACCTTAATGTAAAGAAGACAAAGATCATGACAACTGGCATAATCAACAGGTTCATCGTTGAAAGAGAAGAAATTGAAATCGTGAACAACTTTAACCTACTTGGATCAACTATCAATAAAGAAGCAACAAGCAGTCAAGAAATCAGACGACGCATTGCTCTTGGCAGAATGGCTATGAAAGACCTAGATAAGATTCTCAAGAGCAGAGATGTCTCTCTCCAAACAAAGATTCGACTTGTTCAAGCCATGGTATTTTCAATAACATCATATGGATGTGAAAGCTGGACAGTGAAGAAGACAGACAGGAAGAAAATTGATGCCTTTGAATTATGGTGCTGGCGGCGAATACTGTGTATACCATGGACTGCCCGAAGAACAAACCAGTCGGTACTAGAGGAGATCAAACCTAAGCTTTCTTTAGAAGCTCAGATGACAAGACTTCGACTTTCATACTTCGGACACATCATGCGAAGAGAGAGATCATTAGAGAAAGACATCATGCTTGGAAAGATAGAAGGTCAACGCAAAAGAGGAAGGCCAGCAATGAGATGGATCGCTACAATAACAGCAGCTACGGGTACAAGTCTGTCAACAATGAGCCGCCTGACTGAAGACCGAACACAATTTAGGATAGCTATCCAGAGGGTCGCCATGAGTCGACTCCGACTCGACGGCACTTAACAACAACAACAAATTTTATTGAAAAATCAAAAGCATTGAAAAATCACATACATAGCCTGAGTGTACAAAAAAAAGTCGTTGATGTAAACAGCGGCAAGCAGTAAGGGTGATAATTGAAAGCCCTTTACAAACAGCTGCGTGTTTTTGACTGAGACCTGAGTACATTTTATTGTCTTGGTTTGGTATACACTATTTTCTTTCAGTTTCAAGTGGTGAATATTAGAGCAGATAACTTATATTTTTGTATCAGTATTGATTGCTCTGTCATTTGACCGACAGTGTTGATGAAGAGAAGGCTAGCAATTGGACTTGTATGATGCTGGATCCTTGGAATGGATGGGCTTCTTTAGGGTGAGACGTTTCAGGCTGTCGGGCATGTGTCCTTGGCATAGTGATATTTGTGTATTTTTGGTAAGGATGGGGCTAAGCTCTGACTTGGATGCTTTGATCCAGCTTAATGGGCATGGATTGAATGGGGATGTAGTTCTGTTAAGAGATGTGACAATGGATTTTATGCTATCAATGCTGATGGAGTCGAAGGATGACCATGTGTTAGTGAGAGGGGGGTATGAGGTGGATGGTGGGTGAGAGGTGGTAGTGGCTGGGGTGGAGTTGTATGTAGTGATTAGCTAGCTGCTGGGGGATGATGGTGTGTTTGGAGTGGTGCTGGTGGGGGACTTTGTGAGTTGTTTTACTAGGTTTAAAAGTTCTCTTGGTCGGTGGAGTTATTTTCTTTGGTATGGTATATTTGTTTGACTTTGTCAGTTGCAGAACGGTATTCAACCAATAGTTTCATGTAGTGATTGCAATCAGTGGTTAGGCTGGATTTATACCATTTCCTCTTGAGTCTTCATAGTTGAGTTTTGAGCTTTCAGAGGTTGGGGATATACCAGGGAGTCTTACATTGTCTGTAATATGTTGGGCTGTTATTGCAGTTGTCACTTTTCCAATGATATGGAATTCTATGACAGACAAGAGAAGAATAAGGGCAGAATGGGGAAGGGTAAGGAGACACAAGGAAAAAGGGATTAGGATCCAAAAGCAGCCTCAAAGAAGTGAGCTTTTAGCATGGATTTGAAAAGGGGCAGAGATGAAGCCTGACACACAGACGCAGGTAACATAGTAACATCGTAACACAGTAATATCATATATGACGGCATATAAAGACCAGCATGGTCCATCTAGTCTGCCCAGCAAGGCAGCAAGAGTAGGTGCACTTGCCGCTCCATTCAGGTCACCTCTTCCCATGCCTTTGTTTAAGGATGTATCCACTGCTCCATGTAGGTCACCCCTATTTGTTGAGATATAAGAGATAGTTAAGTTTATTTTGATTTTATCCTGTTGCTATAAAGGGAACCACTGTGTCTGTCCCAGGTATAAGGAGCAGCAAGGTGAAAGAATCAAAGTCTGGAGATGAGAGTGGAAGAAAAGGGCAAAGAGAGAAGCAAAACAGTAGTACACGAGGAGGAGAGAAAGGAGCGAGGAAAAAGTAAAGGTAATGTGGAGCAGAAGAATGAATTTGTTTAAAGGTCAAAAGGAGACGTTTGACTTGGATACGGAAACAGAAGGGAAGTCAATGAAGTGATTTGAGAAGAGGGGTTATATGAGTGCATTGAGGCTGCTGAAAGATTAGTTGCACAGCAGAGTTCTGAACAGATTGAAGGAGAGAGAGGTGACTCAGAGGGAGACCAACAAGGAGGTTGCAATAGTCAAAACGGGAAGTAATTAGAGAGTGGACTAGTGTTTTAGTAGTGTGTTCAAAAAGGAAGGGGCAACTTTTGTTAATGTTATAGACAAAGAAATGGCAGGTTTTAGCTATAGGGTCAATTCCGTGCAGCATTTAGCAGGGCTGGACATCTGATCCAGACTTCCAGCCCCGCTAAACGCCAGGTTCGCGATTCACAGATCAGAGCTCCTCATCAGAGATCATAGAAAAGGATGAAGGTGTAACAGATTGGGGGAAAAGTTAGCATTGATATAAACAAATGTGATATGTTATTTTTACAATGTAACATAATTCTTGTATTTCACTCATTTACCACTCTGTAATATAATTTTGTATGTAATGATTTTCTTACTCCCTTTGTTGTATGTCTGCATCCTGGAAGGAGAGACTACATGGCTAGTAATGTGTAGCCTGTCACAGGTGCGGAAGTACAAAGAAGTGGAGTGAGACAATATTAACCAATGAGTTATAGACATGCTGGAGGGGGGAGAGGACATAGTGTAGTATGTAATGACTTTCTGACTTCCTCTGTGGTATGTCTGCATCCTGGAAGGAGAGACTACATGACTAGTAATACGTAACCTGTCACAGGTGCAGGAAGTACAAAGAAGTGGAGTGAGACAATATTAACCAATGAGTTATAGACATGCTGGAGGGGGGAGAGGACATAGTGTAGTATGTAATGACTTTCTGACTTCCTCTGTGGTATGTCTGCATCCTGGAAGGAGAGACTACATGGCTAGTAATGTGTAGCCTGTCACAGGTGCGGAAGTACAAAGAAGTGGAGTGAGACAATATTAACCAATGAGTTATAGACATGCTGGAGGGGGGAGAGGACATAGTGTAGTATGTAATGACTTTCTGACTTCCTCTGCTGTATGTCTGTATCCTGGGAAGAGAGACTACATGGCTAGTAACACGTAGCCTGACACAGGTGTGGAAGTATTAACCAATGAGTTATAGACATGTTGGAAGGGGGACAGGACATAGTTTACTATAAAAGAACCGTGAAACAGAGGATAGGTGCTCAGTCAAGCATTCACCCTTCTTGCAAGAATGTAATTAAATTAACCCTTTGCCTCACTGAGGAGTCTGTGATTGTGTAAAAAGTTATGTTTGTTACAGTATTGAAGTAGAGGAAAAGGGGATGAAGCTGATTTAGTGGGGGATTGGGTAGATTTTGTTATGGAAATAGTTGGCTAGGGTTTGAGCAGAAAGAGAAGGCAGGGTCAGAGATGGAGGCACTCTGAGGAGAGAGTTAAGAGTTGAGAAGAGACGGCAGGGGTCAGTGGCAAGAGAGTTAGTTAGATGGACATATTAGTTTTGCTTGACAAGTGCTAAGGCTGACTGGAAGGAGGTAAGCATGAATTTGAAGTGAAGAAAGTTAGAGAGGGAGCGGGATTTGAGCCAAAAGCGCTCAGTTGAGTGGGTGCAGGAGCGTAGATAGTGAGTAATTGAAGATAACCAGGGTTGAGGCATAGTGCATCTCACAGGACATGGGATGGGTAGTGGGCCTAGTGGTTGGGGCAAGGTACTTCAGGCCGGAAGGTCGGGGGTTCAAATCCCACTAGAGGACAGCAACCTTGGGCTGGAAGGACTGGGGTTTCTAGTCCCACAGGTGCTCCTTGTGGTCTTGGGCAAGCCACTTAACCCTCCATAGCCCATGTTCCCTGTAAAATAGTTATCTCCAAGTTATAATGCCCTGTTCAATGTAATTTCAGTTTGTTCAATGTAAACCGCACTGATGCAGAATAGTGCGGTATATAAGAGAATGTAAATAAATAAATAAAATAAATAAACAAGAGTATCTAAAGCAGAGGAGAGGGCAGTATTATAGGAAACTATAGCCTCATCAACAGATTTAGAAGATTTAGGTGAAAGAAAGAGGTGAAGAACCATAGTGGAGAGAGCCAATAGTTCGATAGCCTGAAGATTCCTAAAAAGGTAGCAGGAGGCTGGGTAAGACTGAGGTGGGTAGTAATGAAGGGTATACCTTAGCAGGTGAACATCAGATAGAGGAAGAACTGAAGTAAGGAAATTGGAGGGTAAGAAGAAAACCAGGTCAAGGCAGTGACCTCACTGATGAGTGGGAGCAGAAGAGCAAAGTTAGAAACTGAAAGAGGAAGAAAAGGAAAGGGGTTTATAAGCATAGGGGTCAGAAGGGTTATCAACATGAATATTAAAGTCACTAAGAATATGCAAGGGGGAAGAAGAAGAATCCAGAAATAGGGAAAGCCATGAGTCAAAGTCAGTGAGAAAGATAGAGGTGGGCTTATTAGAAGGTCTATAAATAGCAGCTATCCGGAAAGGTAAGGGATTAAAAAGGCAGATGGAATGGACTTCAAAGGAGGAGAAGGAGTGAGACAGGTAGAAGGAGGGGTTATAATTGACAGGAAGGAGAAAGTAGAAACCCGACGCCCACCACGGCCAGTAGCACGAAGAGTGTGGGAAAATTGGTAGCCACCGTGACAGAGGGCAGTGACCGAAGCAGTATCATTAGGGAGGAGCTGGTTTTCAGCAAGAGCTAGAAGATGGAAAGAGTTAGAAATGAAGAGATCATGAGTAAAGGGGAGCTTGTTAGATATGAAATGAGCATTCCATAAGGCACAAAAGAAAAGGAGAGAGGAAGGAGAAAGGAGAGGAATATGGATGGGATTAGAGTGGTTAGGTGAGGAGTGGGAGTGAGAGAATAGTCTAGAGGGGCCAGGGTTAGGATTAACATCACCTGATGAAAGAAGGAGAAGGATGAGAAGAGTGTGGAGTAGAGAGGAGATGGATTGGTGGAAACAAGGATGAGGTTTTTTAAGAGAGATGGGAGAGGGATGAATGAGAGTAAGAAAAAAGGCGAAGTTCAAAAGCTGAGGAAAGGGAGGAAGATGGGAGAAGAGATTGGAAAGATAGAGAGAGGGTGATAAGCTCTGCTATGAGGGAACATAGCATGAGGGTGAAAGGGAATAGACTCAGGAATAATATGTGGAAATATTTCTTTACAGAAAGAATGGTATGTAGATGCACGGAATAGTCTCCAAGTGGAGGTAGTAGAGACAAGGACAGTATCTGAATTCAAGAAAGCATGGAACAAAGACAGAAGATCTCTAAAGGAAAAAAGGGGACTATTGTATTTGATATGAAAGGGCAGACTAAATAGGCCATGTGGTCTTTTTCTGCCATCATGTAAAATAATTTCTAAAATAAAAAATTAATAAAATTTTGAAAAATTACTCATCTGTAGCAGGTGTTCTTCATGAACAGCAGGAATAAGTCCTCATAACACTACCACCTCCCTGGAGAGTTGATGTTTTGGTTCCTTCTACTAGACTGGAGAAAATGGCACTGCGGTAAGTGGGAGGACAGGCGTACATGGGCAGTGTACCCCCAAAATCTTTCTTTGGAAGCTGGGGAGAGCTCCGTGAAGGGCTCCACCAGTGATGTCACCCAAACGTGAGGATTTATTCTTGCTGTTCATGGAGATCATGTACTACAGATGAGTAGCTATGCTTTTTGCACATACCATGACAGAAATGAACATCACTCCAAAGCTATAGTTTGAGGAGTATGATCTCAGTCTCTCAAATTTACTGCCAATGTAGTACTTGCATTGTGCCAAAGAAAGCTTCTTCCTGAAATTCATAAGATGTCAGAAGTATAGTCAATTTATCAAGATGTACTTGGAGATTTCTCTTGCCTGTGGCACCCAATACTGTATGAAGTATTTCTGTATCTTTCTATCATATTTTCTTAGTCTCTGACTGCACTTCTTAGTACTTGAGGAGCTTCTCCCTCACACATGATTCACAGAGTACTCGTTTGGAACTAACACCTCTATTATCAATTCCATTATGATGTTTTGCTCCTCTACCACTGTGTCTGGTTTCCTTGAATTCAGCTTTAATAAATGGATATATCCCAGGTAATCATAACCTCTTCATTCTCTGTAATTCTCTTGGCTCATTGTCTCAATGTTTTTCTTGGACGAGTGTCTTTCTTGTATAGAAATATGCCACTTTATTGTGGTCTGGCATCAGAACTTCCTAACTAGCTATGAGCTGAGTATCCATTTCCTGCTCTTTCTTATAGAATCTACAATTGTCAGTTTTTCCAGTTTAAACTATGCATGCTTGAACCATTGTGTCTATAATCCACTATCCTGGCCTGAGGCTAAGAATCTCTCATCCTTTGGTTGAGTTCACCTCTCCTTAACCATTCATCTGTCCAGTTTTGATCAACTAACAGTTCCTGAAGTATCACTTTGAATTTCCCACTGTATTTATGCATTTGGCACGTGTACCTTGTGTGTTGATTTAATTTTTGAAGAGTTTCTTTCCTTGTTTTGCAAATTCTGGAAAACGTTTTTTGAAAAAAAGCATCCAGGTGCAGACATAAGTTCACAAAGGTGGAAGTGCCCGATAGGGATGTCTGTGGTGGGGGTCTGCATAGACATCCCACAAATAGCATTTCAAAGCATGCAAATTTAGGAATGGCCAAATGGTTAGAGCAATGGGCTAGGAACAAAACAGCCAGAATTCAAATCCCATTGTTGCTAACATTGAAGTAATACTGGGGATGATGGTGTGCTTTCTCCTTTGAATATTTAGAAACATGATGGCAGAAAAAGACCATATGGCCTATCTAGTCTGCCCTTCCATATCAACCACTACAACAGTCCCCTTTTTTCCTTTAGAGATTCTCTGTGTTTGTCCCATGCTTTTTTGAATTCAGATACTGTCCTCATCTCTACGACCTTCACTGGGAGACTATTCTAAGCATCTACCACTCCGTAAAGAAATATTTCCGCTTATTAATCATGAGTCTATCCCCTTTCACCCTCGTCCTATGTCCCCTCATAGCAGTGCTTGCTTTCAATCAAAAGAGGCTAAACTCCTGTGCATTTACTGTATGCCACGGAGGTATTTAAACATCTGAATCATATCACCTCTATCCTGCCTTTCCTTTAAAGTAAACATATTAAACTCCTTAACTCTGTCCTCATATGCTTTATAACGAAGACCACTAACCATTTTAGTAGCAACCCTCTGCACCAACTTCAACCTGTTTATATCCTTTTGAAGGTGCAGTCTCCAGAATTGCACACAATACTCCAAATGAGGTCTCACAAAGACTTATATAGAGGCACTATCACCGCCTTTCTTCTGCTGGCCATTCCTTTCCCTATGCACCCAAGCATACTTCTAGCTTTTACTGTCACCTTTTCTACCTGTTTAGCGACTTTAAGATCATCAGACACAATCACGCCTAAGTCCCGCTCTTCTTTTGTGGACAGAAATACTTCACCTCCTATACTATATTGCTCCCTTGGATTGCTGCAGCCCAAATGCATAACCTTGAATTGTTTAAATCAGCTGCCAAATTCTAGATCATTCTTCAAGCTTAGCTACTGTAGATCTCTCCTCATGTTATCTCCACTTTCTATTGCAGATTTTGATATCATACGCAAAGAAGCAAACCTTACCTGACAGCCCTTCCGCAATATCACTAACAAAGATGTTAAAAAGAATAAGACCAAGGACATATCCCTGGGGCACACCACTGGAAACCTCTTTCTCATCAGAGTAAGCTCCATTTACCTGTACCCTTTGCTGCCTCCCACTCAACCAATTTCTAACCCAAGCAGTAACTTTAGGATCCATCCCTAGTGTGCTCAGTTTGTTTATAAGCCGCCTGTGCGGAATGGTGTCAAAGGTTTTACTGAAATCTAAATACACCACATCTAGGGTTCTCCCTTGGTCCAACTCCCTGTTCACCCAGCCAAAGAATTCAATCAGATTTGTCTGACAAGACCTGTCTCTGGTGAATCCATGCCACCTTAGATCCGGTAATTCGTTGGACTCCAGAAATTTCACCATTTTCTCTTTCAGCAGCATTTCCAATAATTTACTCACCACAGAGGTTGGACTAACTGGCCTGTAATTTTCAACTACCTCGTACATCCTTACTTCCGCTTTTGTGTAAAGGGACCACATGTGCCTCTCTCCAGTCCTCTGGCTCCACTCCTGACTCCAAAGAGACATTGAAAAGTTCGGTGAGTGGAGCTGCTAGAATGTCCCCGAGTTCCCTCAGTATTCTTGGGTGTATCCCATCTGGTCCCATTGCTTTGTCTATTTTAAGTTGAGCTAGTTCCTCACGAACACAGTCTGCTGAAAATCATTCAAGATGCCCTCTCACTTCTGTTCCTGTTTGTAGATGTTTTTTGAGGTCCTGCTCCGTGTTATTCATCTGTAAACACAGAACAGAAATAATTGTTAAGCAAGTCTGCTTTATCCTCATCAGCTTCTACATATTCCTCCCCTTCACTCGAATCTGACAATACCACTTTTGCCCTTCCTCTTCTCACTAACATATCTGAAAAATGTCTTATCCCCCCATTTTATTGCATTGGCTATTTCCTCCTCTTTTTGAATCTTTGCTTTTCTGACTACTTTGTTAGCTTCTCCAAATATAGATGTCTGTCTTCCTCTCTCTGTGATATCTTGTATTTCATGAAGGCCTCCCTCTTATTCTTCACCTTTTCAGCTACTTCTTTTGAAAATCATAGTGATCTCCTTTTCCTTTTACCTTTATTTACCATTTTAACAAAAAGGTTGGTTGCCCTTAAAACATCCCCTTTCAGTTTTGCCCACTGTTTTTCTACATCCCCTAGCTGTTCCTATTCTGCTGATGACTCCTTGAGGTATTAGCCCATCTTGGCAAAGCTAGTTTTCCTAAAGTCTAAGACCTTCGCTTTTGAAAGGATTTTATCAGCCTTAGTCCTAATACTGAACAACATCATCTGGTGATCACTGGATGCAAGATGTTCTCCCACTATAACATCAAAACCACTTTCACCATTGGTAAGCATCAAGTCCAGTATAGCTCCTTTATGTGTGTGTTCTGTTACCAGTTGCCTGAATAGTTCTCCCTGTAGAGAATCCAGGATCTCCTTACTTCTATATGATACTGCAGCAGGAATGTGCCAATCAATATCCGGCATATTGAAATTTCCTTTAAGTAGCACTTCCTTTTTCCTTGTAATGCTGAGTATGTCTTCTATTAAATCTCCATTTATCTTTTCTGCCTGTGAAGGAGATCTGTATATCACACCAATGCAAATAGATTTCTCTTTCCCTCTTTCTAATTAACCCCCAGTGCCTCCTCTCTCCCTTTTAAGCCCTGTATTTCCATAGCTTTAATATTATTTTTTACATACAGTGCCACTCCTTCTCCCCTTCTTCCTTCCTTGTCCTTTTGGAATAAAGTATAGTCTAGTATAGTCACTTCTCAGTCATGGTTGTCCGTGAACCATGTTTCTGTTACCAACACTAAATCCAAGTCAGCCACTCCCATTAAAGCCTCAATTCTGGGATATTTCCCATGCTACGGGCATTTATACACACTGCTTTCAATATGTTGCCCCTTTTACCCATTTTCATAAAGGTATTTAATAGAAACATAGAAACATGATGACAGAAAAAGACCACAAGGCCCATCCTGTCTGTCCTTAATGTTTCACTTACCTAGGGATTTTCTTCACCCATTCCCAATGAATCTAGTTTAAAGCCCTCTTCAGTAGGTTAGCCAGTCTGCTACTGAAGACATGTCGACCCTTCTTAGATGTGATCTCTGCTTTGCAACCCTTGGAACAGCATTCCATGGTCCAGGAAATCAAAACGCTCTCGATGAATTTACCTCCAGGATGTGAGCTTCTCTGCCTTGGCCTTTACCCCCAACAGGAGCACTTTTCAGGTGCCTGGAGCAGGTCTAAACTTAGACATGATGCCAAATGGCCATTTCTGAGATCAGATGGGGATATTCATATTTCTGGGAATGTCCAAGTTAAGACTTGGGCGTCCTCACACTTTGGATGTTCATAGACCTAGCTTCTAAAACGGCTGTGGAGATGTCTCTGTACTTTCTACATCTCTATGCCCATTTTTGGACAACCAAAGCATGAATAAGGCTTCAAAAACGACCCTCATAGTGTATTTGGATTTTCAAAAAGTCTTTGACAAGGACCCTCCTGAGAGACACTTGAGGAAATTAAAAAGTCATGGGATAGGAGGCAGTGTACTGTTGTGGACTGAGAAATGGTTAAAAAAGAGAAAACATGAAAGGGTCACTTATTCATGCATAGGCCCTGATCATCATTTGGCAATTGAGAGAGCAGTGTGGGTATTTTTCCTCTGACAGGAGGTTTTGTCATATTGTTTCTTCTGCTACTAGAGTGCAATATAACTATCCCACCCAGCCAAATTTGTGAGTTCAAGACTCAACAATAGTGATGTCACTTCTACGTGTGGTTAGCAGTCTGCGTCATGATTGCTGATATATGCGGTGGAAGAGATGTTTCTGTGATGTATGAGTTGGGAGTTTAGAGACTGTGTTGTGGAAACTAGGGATGTGCATTCATTCCTGTTTAAAACCAGACTGACCACACAGTCTCCCTCCTAGAGATGGATAACTTTGCAGCTCTGCATGAACTCAAGAAGGAAACTTTCTTTGGCAGGGCGCAATTACTAGGGCTAGCAGTAGCAGTAAATTTGAGACTGAGATCATACTCCACTCTGGCTAAGTACTGACATTCACTGCTGTCATGGTATGCACAAAATTAACTCATTTGAGTCTGCAGGACTTTGGACAAAAACTGCTCTTGTTGTGAATGATTCTGCAATTATAAGTATTACCTGCTGTTATTTTCTCAGACTCTTGGGTTATAGGGAACTCTTTGGGTTTAAACTGATAAAATCTGTCTATTTTAAAGTTCTGTGTTTTTTAGAGCCACACAGGGAGAGTCAGTTTCTTACTTAAAACAAAGTCTAGGACTCAGTGAGGGCTCTCTGCTAACAAGTCAAATTCTAATAAGTGTTTCTGCTTCCCTCCCACCCACCCTGGGTATATTCTTAGACCTATAGGCTCTTTCAGCCCTTATAGGGACAGAGGTAGTCAAATTCACTTTCAGGTGTAGCTGGTTATCCTCATCAGGAATAGCTTTAAGTAAGTAAAGAACTTAAATATCTTAACAAAACCTAAGAACAAAGATGAAGACATCAGTCCAGCAACAAAATGGAGGCTATCCAGTTTTTTGCATTGAGTGTCACATGTACGATTTTCTCCCAGTTGCTAAGGGTCCTACACGTGCACTAGATGCAAGGAGCTCTTTGCTCTCAGGGAACAAGTCTGATCTCTGGAGGCTAGAGTAACAGACTTAGAGGAATTAAGGAAGACAGAGAGGTGTATAGATGAGACCTACAGGGACATAGTATTGAAGTCCCACCTCCAGTCTGGCAGCCTCTCTGCTGCCATGGAGGGGAGAGGTTACATGAAAGGAGAGCAACACCCTGGTGGCAGGAAGTGTAGTATAGTACCTGGCCTTCAAGTAAAACCCTCTCGCACCAAGGACATTTCTCCAGAGACATGTGCACATGAGGGAAGGTTTAGGATGGCCATTATAGTTGGCAATTCAATCATTAAGTATGTAGATAGATGGGTGACTGGTGGACATGAGGATCATCTGATAATATGCCTGCTGATGCAGACCTCACGTGCCACCTAAACAAGGTTTTAGATAGTGCTGACATAGGAAAGTGTGGGAGGGAAGTTCTGGAGGCCAAATTTAGGCTTTTAGATAGGAAGTTGAAATCCAGAACTTCCAGGGTAGCATTCTTCAAAATGCTTCCCATTCCATGTGCAGGACCTAAAAGGCAGGCAAAGCTCCGGATTCTCAATGGGTGGATGAGATGGTGCAAGATAGAGGGTTTTGGATTTGTTAGGAACTGGGCAACATTCTGGGGAAAGGAGGGGCTGCTCGAAAAGGATGGGCTCCACCTTAACCAGGATGGAACCAGGCTGCTGGCATTAACCTTTAAAAAGGAGATAGAGCAGCTTTTAAACTAGATACTTGGTGAAAGCTGACAGTCACCCAAGAGCGCATAGTTCAAAAGGATGTGTCCTTGAAGGATACTAGCAAAAGAGGGAAGTTAGGGCATCCCAATAGACAGGTTCCAGTAAAGATAAAAGTAACCCAGATGCCCTTAAGTACAAAACAGACAGAGCTGAAAGATTCCAAATTACCCCTCTCAACTGATAACTAGATTATAATGAATGAAATACAACCTCTAAAATATCTGTATGCAAAAGTCTAAAAAATAAGATGGGAGAATTAGAATATATAGCACTAAATGAAAGGTTGAATATAAGTGGCATCTCAGAGTCCTGGTTGAAGGAAGACAACCAATGGGACACTGTGATACCTGGGTACAAACTATATTGCAATGATAAGATACATCAAATTGGTGGGGGGTTTGCGGTTCTATGCTCGAGAGGACATTGAGTCACACAGGATTAAAGTTTTTTTCAGGAAACAAAATACACTGTAGAATCTCTAAGGATATAAATTACATTTAGAAAGGGGAAGTTGATGGCAGTGGAAGTATCTCCCGCCTGGACAGAAAAAACAGATGGATGATGAAATGCTAAAAGAAATCAGGGAGCCTAACAAAATTTACAACACAGTATTAACACACGTCTGCAAAAAAATTTTTTTTGAGAGCTGTTTTGGTTATTCCACGTAATCTTTATGTTTTTTGGTGCGCTGAATCCGAAAATGACCTCCATTTTGTCATAGGACATCACGTTTCCTGACAATTTAGGTAACTATGTTAAATAAGGCAATACCTTAAAATAAATGGAAACAGACTTATAAAATTAAAGTTTTATTACAATATTTTAATGAAAATCCTTTTTTGAACTGAAATGAGCTCACCTACACACACTAAACTTGATTCTTCTTCCTTGTGAGGCTCCTCTTGGTGCATTTACGCTTGTGAGTAGCATCTGGAATGTCTCTCTGAAGCATCCAACAGTAGTCTGCCATCATTGTAATGCTCCATTTTCCCTGGTATCTTCTTTCCATCTCTTTAATGTCTTGGTGGAATCGTTCACCTTGTTCCTCACTCACAGCTCCCAAATTTTCAGGAAAGTAGTCAAGGTGGGACTGGAGGAAATGCACTTTCAAACTCATCAGGCAACCTAAAGCTTGAAATGCTTTCAGCATTCATCCGACGATCTTTTTGTAGTGAGGATCTTTGTTATTGCCTAAAAATTTCTGTACGACTTCTTTAAATGCAATCCACCCTTCTTTTTGAGGATCCGTCATGGTACTGACAAACTCTTGATCAACTATAAGCCTTCTAATGTCTGTTCCGACGAACACACCTTCCTTCAATTTTGCCTCCGACAGGCCTGGAAACTTGGTGACCAAGTTTTTGAAGCATTCTCCATCTCTTGGAAGTGATTTTACAAATTGCTTCATCAATCCCAATTTTATGTGGAGAGGTGGTAGAAGAACTTTATGGGAAGGTACCAAAGTTTCTCGGAAGACATTTTTTTCACCAACTGTTAGCACCCTCGGCTGCCAACTCTTCTTGGTCCAGAGATATTGTTGGTCTTGACTGTCCCATAGACACAGAAAACAAGGATATTTGGTATACCCAGCTTGTTGCCCGAGCAGCATGCACAAGACCTTCAAGTCCCCACACACTTGTGAACCATGGTCTTCATATTTAAGTTTACGAAGAACCAATTCCAAGTTCTTGTAGGTTTCCTTCAAGTGTACAGAATGACCTACAGGTATGGAAGCGTAAAAACCGTTGTGGAGTAAAACTACTTTGAGACTTCTTTTTGAAGAATCTATAAAAAGACGCCATTGCTCTGAATCATATTGGATTTTAAATTGACCCATCAGACCTTCGACATCGATGCAATAAACCAACTTGTCTTCCTGGGCGAAGTAAGGAACAAACTCCTTTTCACGATGTCTGAACCATGAAAATGACACTCCTGGCAACAATAAATTCCTGATTTTCAGTCTTGATCCGAGTAACTCAGCGGCATTTTTGGGAAGATTCAAGTCTCTTACCAAATCATTCATCTCCTCCTGAGAAAACAATTTTGGTCTTGTATCATCTTCAAAGTCACAACTTGATTCGTCATCTGGTTCAGGTATGACTTCACCTTCATCGGAGCTAGGTATCTCTTCCAAGGTAGCAGGGGGCTTGGGTACTGGTATATCTGTGCCATGGGGGATGGGACGAATTGCCGAGTGAAGATTGGGGTATGAAATGGAATGCTTCCATTTGGAATTAAACCCTTTCACATTGCATGAACAAAAGTAACAGTCATCACTATGGTTCTTTTGCTCTCACCATACCATAGGAATCCCATAACGGAAAGATTTTTTCTTACCCTTGAACCAGTTTCGGAGGTCCTCAACACACTGTTTGCACACTTTATGAGGCGCCCAGACTTTATCTTGATCTCCAATTTTTAGTCCAAAGTATGCAAAGTATACTTTTTTCACAAAGTCTGTAATATTCTGCTGTTGCTTCAACACTGTATATTCACCACAGATGAAACAGAAACTGTCTGGCGAATTAATACACTTTCGCGGAGCCATAACATAACGGTTGAAGAATGACGAGCTAACACGAATTGCGATGAAAAAGTGTGAACAGCCTAGAACCAAGAACTTGATGATGATTTGTGCACAAGTGTGGCATGCAGGAGAGAGCAACTCTGTGTCTGTACACGAGACGTCACAGTGCTGGCCACGCCCCCCTGCACTGACCAGAGCTGCTGCTATCTGCTCTTTGTCTCCCTCCCACTGGATTCTTCAGGAAAGATTAACCCCTTCTACCATTAGAAGCATGGACTTAAAACTTGCTCAGCTTATGTATATATTGCTGACCATCAGATTTACAGTGCTATATTTTTTTTTACATAACTCGGACAGCCCCTTTAAGTTTTTTTTGGCATTTTATTTCTTAAATACACTTATGTGAATTAATTAATAGTAATTTGAATTACTTAATAGTAATTTGAAAAAAATTGATAAATTCGAAGACAATTTTGCATGTTGTGGCAAATCATGACGTCTAGGAGTTTTTTCAATATTTTATTTGTTTTCAGCACACCAAAATTCATGGAAATTAGATGAAAATAATCAAACAGCTTTTTAGTCGTAGACTAAAAAATACTAAAGAATACTATCTTGGAAGTGTGGTGATTATCTGCAGTAGCAGGTATATGATTTCAATTACCATGGTATCGAATGGGTCAATGTCACAGCAGGACATGCTAGGGAGATAAAGTTTATAGATGAAATAAATGACTGCTTCTTGGAGCAGCTGCTTCATGAACCAACAAGAGGGGAAGCTATTTTGGACCTAGTCCTTAGTGGAACACAGATCTGGTGCAAGAGATAAGGGTGTTGGGGCCACTTGGCAATAGTGATCATAGCATGATTGCATTTGATTTAATAAATGGAGGGAGGACGGCAAGAAAATCCACAGTACTAACTTTCAAAACAGAGACAATGATTCCTTCCATCTTACAAATTCCAGAAGGAAGCTCTCTATGGCACTATGCAAGTACTACGCCGAACATTAGCAGTAAATTTGAGAGATTGAGATCATACTTCACATACCCTAGCTTAGAAGTGAGGTTCATGGCTGCCATGGGATTCACAAAACTAACTCATTTGGAGAAACTGCCTTGAGTATTTGGGATCAATATTATAAAGTGGAATATGCTTGTTCTTTACTTTATAAAATACTGGTGTATGGACACAGCTCAACCTAGGTGCAACAGCTACACACACCTATATTGGTGCAGACATGCACATAGGATCTGATGCAAGGGAAAAGGTTGTTGGGGCCACTTGGCAATAGTGATCATAGCATGATTGCACTTGATTTAATAATTGGAGGGAAGATGGCAAGGAAATCCGCAATATTACCTTTTAACTTTCAAAAGAGAGACTATGATAAAATTAGGAAAATAGTTAAGAAAAAAACTAAAAGGAGCAGCTGCAAAGTTTAAAGATTTGCATCAAGCATGGGCGTTGTTTAAGAATACTATCTTGGAAATGTGGGGATTATCTGCAGTGGCAGGTATATGATAAATTTTTATTACTCGATAGTTCTAGGGGCATTGTTACTTCCTTTTTTTCCCCCCAAGATTCTATGGGACTGCTGGCAAATGAAGCATGTAAGAGAGGGAGGAACATATTATCAAAATATTATGATCACATATATTTGGAATATTTCCAATTATTTCTCAAGATATTGTCACAACATACTTAACATGCAATGGTGCCAATAATGTTGACCACAACTGTATAGGGCCCAATATTCAATGGTGGTGGCTAGTCAATCTAACGTAGAAAGTCCTTGCCACTGAACATTAAACCCAGATATTCAGTGCCGGAGCCATATCCGGGTTCTGGTATTGAATATCCAGGTTTCCTGGATTCCTGCAAAGCCAATATTGCAGTGGCAATATTCATCCACTGCCCAATTAGCTTCTACAGCAAAGGTTAGACCTGACGTTTGCCATGTGCTGATAACTGGGCAGCAGCTCAATATCGCTGCTACCCGGTTAACAACAGGTGCCACCCCGGAACGCTCCCAGCACACCCCAATGTTAACCAGTTAACATCGGGGCATATGATGGCAGTACCTGCAGATATTCAGTGGCGCTAATCAAGTTAGTACCACTGAATATGCTGCTTAGTGGAATTTACCCAAGTCTGCAAACTATGTAAATGCTTTTGAAAATTGGCCCCATATTGCTTAATTCAAAAGCATATCTGAAATAGCAAAACCAATTCCATTGATGTTATTGTAAATAAAAGTTAGAATTGTATGGCCTTATCAGATAACTTCAGTTTCATTGTTCTTTGTGCTGTCATAGATGGACTATGGTTTTTAATATTTCCTGCAGTACTGCTAATATTTTGAAAATAAATCATCATCTTCAGTTATTGAATTTTTCATGTGGTTGTGTAATCTACAGTTATTTATGGCATGCTACATTAAAATATCTTGTTTGCTGTTTTAGAGACTGTTTTATGTTCAAGGTATTGTTTTATATCCACTATCCACATAACAGATTTCTTTACACTTCTTGATATACCCTGAGTTGAATTTTAGTTGTTCAGCTATAAAAGGTGCAAACGACAGAAAGCACATGACTAACAGCTTGAACTGTAAAGTTTCTAACACCAAATCCATTGTTCTCATCAGTTTTCTGAATCTCTATCTTTTAGGCACTCAAGCACAAGTTATGTTCAATGGAGGATTCTCAATTTTGCTGAACCTTTCAACTACTTTGTCTTTGGACATACAGTCAAGCAGTGAATCACAATGTTGCTGCTAAACTGCCTGTGGTTAAGAAGCCGGATATTAGCTTCATCTGCTGCCTTTTTCAATCACATTGGGAAAGTCAGCCCTATATGAATTTTGTAAAAGGTTATATTCAAGCCACTGAAATGACAGTAAAAACTGAGCAATGAGTGCAGCATTTCTAAAAACCAAGCCACTTTTGCTCTCGACAACTACTCAGATTACAAATAATCTGGGGTACATACTGTAGATATATTTTTATCAACCAGTGAATCCTGAAACATTATGGACATCTGTATAGTACAATGATTCTCATAGTGTGTGTCATTATCCCAGGGCCAACTCCAGAGTTGGCCCTAAGAAAACTTTAAAACTTACACCGTCCGGCTGTCAGAATCTATTGTTTAGCACTGTATCAAGTGGGGTTGAAGATAAAAAAAGTTTGGGAAACATTAGTATAGTAAAATGTTTACGTTTTTCTTTTACTTTTTATGGTGCTGAAAATCTCATCCTTTGTCCTTTGTACTGATAATTATTTGTATAGCACTACAAAGCATACCCTGCTCTGTACAGAGACATGCAAGAGACAGTCCATAACCATCAGAGCTTCTAGTCTAGCCAAGACAGACAACACAACTGGGGACTAGGATACATCTAAGGAAATGGTAAGGAAACACATAGGAGACTAAGTGGATCAGGATCCAAAAGCAGTCTTGGGGCCAGAGAAGGAGCTTGATGTACTGACTAGAGTAGTTTGTTCTAGGCCTAAGGAGCAGCAAGGTGGAAAGATCAAAGTCTGGATTTGACAGTGGAAGTGAAGGGCATAGAGAGAAAGGATTTGCCAGAAGTACAGAGCTCCCGAGGAGGGGTGTAGGGAGAGATAAGAGAGGAAAGGTAGTGGGGAGCAGCAGAATGAACACACTTACAGGTCAGTAGGAGAAGTTCGAACTGGGGATAGAAATGGATAAGGAGCCAATGAATGAATGAAGTGACTTGAGAAGAAGGGTTATACGAACATAGTGACACTGGTGGAAGATGAGCCGTGCAGCTGAGTTTTGAAGAAATAGAAGTGAGGTGAGGTAATTCAGAGGGAGACCAGCAAGGAGGAGGCTGAAATAGTCTAGACAGGAGGTAACTAAAGACTGGTTAAAGATCTTAGTATTGCCTTCAGAAAGGAAGAGGCACATTTTCCTGATGTTAAAAGAGGTCTAGCTGTAAAACAATTGTATGAGGTTTCTCTACCTTTAGGTCATAAGAAGCCAATAGAATCATTATTGTTTCGCAACATTGCTTACCTAAATTTATAGTTCGGAACAATTTATTTTCTTTAAAAGATATATTAACATTTTTATTAAACAAAATGCATAACTTAAAGGGCAATTTTCAAGGCCTTTCCATACAAAAACAGGATCTTTTTTCACAGAAATGGGAATCTTAATAATTTCACAACAAATAAACATGTACAACTATGTATCAGGAAAGCATTCCCAGGAATGGGTTGAGGTGAAGAATAGGGGTGTGCAGGCTATGTTATTTATGAGGATGGTTTGAGTGATTTTTTTTTTTTTCATTTCAATGGACAATGCTGTCAATAGATTGTACCATTGATGACATGGGAAAAAAACAATTTTGAGATTTTTCCAGTCGTTTAAAACAAATGTTCATCCCTAGCGGAGAGCACTCTTATATGCTTCTGACTTTCCAAAAAGTGTCTGTGTTTTGTGAGTCATCAAGTCAATGCTGATTCTTGGTGACCCAGCCCCTGGGTTTTAGTACAGATTTATGAGCAAATATGTCCTGATTTAAGTTTTCTAAGGGAAAGTTTTCTTTTTGAAAATCAATGTAAAGTCTGCAGAAAATATCCATAGACTCTACACATATGTGCTTTATTTGATTGTTGCCCCAACATAGAATTTTTATGGAGATTGATACTATTGAGGATCATTACTAAAAAGTGAATCTGGAAACTGGAAGATTTCTACCTGACATGAGTTTGAGAGAATTTTTGAAAATGTTCCTCAGTCAGCTGGGGTAATATATCAGATGTATACTGGTAGATTTAGGTAAAATTTGAAAAGGATTGTAACAAATGACTTCAGAGGTTTCCACAAAATCCAGAGTGATTCCTTATTGTGGTAAAATAAATTTCAATATAGTCAAACACCTGACGTGAATTTTTCAGATCTAAAATGTTTCAGGGAATCTTCCAAATGTTTCCAGGTTGGCTGAGTTATTCAGTAATTTTTTTTAAAGGAGCAGGCCATGTAGCTGTATGCTGATAGCATAGGTGCGCTTAATGCTTCTTCTTTAGGCGGTAAGTGCAGCCTTACTATAATCATCTGTGACAACATGCAGTAAAATACAGTGCACTCAATGTGCAGTCCATGCCCATTGTTTGCCTATAACTTGGTATATAGTTAGCATTAGACCTGTGGGAATTTTGGGCAAAATAATTTAAAATTTTGTGCAAAAATTTAGAAAATTTTGCACACAGTATTTTAAGATTCTGCAAAATTTGTCATGTTTTATTAGTAATTTTTTGTGCAGAATTCCCTCATCATAAAACCCTAACTCTTCCTCTAGGCCTGAAATTCCCCCTGCTTTTTCCCTCCATAGTTCTCTTGCTCCCAGTTAGTCAGTCAGTCTATGGGGGCCCCTCCACCTCCCTGTCCCCCTCCAGTCAGTACCTTAAGCAATTTCCCATGATCCAGTGGTCATGGGTGCAGGAGCCATTATGCTTTGGGGCAAGATCATGACCATATCTGTGAGTACCAATGAGGAGGGCAGGGACTAAGGACTAGTTACACAGTTAGTGTGAGATTTATCCTGCACTGTCATGGCCCTGACTAGCTGGCGTTGTGTGTCCCAGTGCCTTTTCAGAATTTGCCAAAACATGTGCTGCTAGCTAGTGCTCTTTAGTAAAAACTTCCAATATGTTGCTATGACCAGGAAAACTGCTCACTCCAGGTTAAGGCAATGCATAATGGTGGCCTCCATCTTTTAAAGGGTTGCAAGGCCCTGTAAAATCCCCTCATCCTGTCAAAAAAGTCAGTGATTTTCTATGGTCTCCTCCTCTCCACCTTTGTATTCCCATGTATATTGCAAATTAAATAAAAATAAGGCTGGGTTAAATAAAAGTAAGCCTGGCCTTCTAGTCCTTGCTCTTTTGAGAGAAATCGCCTGTACCAAAACAAATTCCCCATCTTCCAGACCTTGCACAAATTTAGTTAAATCCCCAGTGGTCTAATGGGGGGCAGGGCCAATCAGCAATCAATACAAAACACTGCACTAAGGGATACTCAAACAAGCAAGGAAAAAAGACCGTTAGGTTAACCTCAGAATACTCTCACACTAATAACTAATAACTAAGGGGTATGTTTACTAAACGGCGGTAAAGGAGCAGTCTTTTCTGTGAGGTAACGGCATCGATAAGGGGTTACCGTGTGCTGTGTCGGGCATGTCAGAGGTGATCCGGCATTAAGGGGTGGTAATGGACACTTACCGTGTGGTAACAAAACATTAAAGGGTGGTAATGTACACTTACTGTGCGGTAATGGGACATGCTGCGGGAAGGTGCCTGACATACTGTATACCTTAATGCAGGAAAGCCACTGAAACTCTAAAAAGGGGGCAAGGAAGCTATTGGAGAAGGTATGGATGCAAGAAGAATTGATAGCTGATGGAGTTGACTCACCTGATGCCTGGCAATGTGGCCTATGCTGTTGATTAGGCGAAATAGGTGGCTGCCTAGTGATGATGGTCAATGTGAGTGTCAGCTGTGTCATTGGTGTGTGGTGATGGCAGTGGAGTCAGCGGAGGGGATGCATCAGTGGGGGGCACTGTGACAGGCATGCAGTCCTTGATGCTCCTAAAAAGCATACACCGTGCTTTAAGCTACATTATAGTGTCTGTGAGGTATGGACAGGTATCCAAATGTACTGTCAGTGTGTGGCATGCCATAGGTCAGAACAGTGTCTGGGTGGATGCAGCATGTTCCTGATGTAGGCAGCATAATGAGGATTGTCCATGAGTGCTCATATGGAGCAGTCACAAGAGAGGTGTGCATGATATGGCTAACTGCTGCAAATGATTCTTGATGGCCATGGTGGGGTAGTTTACTGCTAATATGCTGCCCCACCATGAATCTCCCTGACAGTCAAATGGTGGGTGCAGGGTTGTGCCATGGATTTTCCAAGCAGAGAGTGCAATCTGTGTGGTGGGTGGATGTATGGGATCATACAGGCCAAAGGCATTGGGTGTGTGATCCAAAGGTAGCAGTGCCATGGGCTACATGAAACACCATTTGTCCAGTTGGGACTGGTGCCTCAGCCAGTGCAACTGCAAGACAATACACCCGACAGAGTGGCATGATAGAAAGGGACAAGTTGAACCCATTTGCCACATGTGGTGCAGGTAATGATGGCAGAACAGTGTAGGGAATAGCTATGCAATGAGTGTTAGGTGCCTGAATGAATGAGATATATTCTCATTATGAAAAGCTGGGAGGTCACAATAATGGGAAAACAGAAAACGCACCCATACCAGTTGACCCAGACATCTGCTGCAAATACATCATTGACCCGCTGTAATGCACCATGGCAGAGCCACTAAAGCCATGTTCACAGATGTCCATGATGGGGAATGCCATGATGGGCTACCAAACATGTGGCCATAATGCATAGAAATGTAGAAGAATGATTGTCTGAAGGTCACAGCAGAGCCAGGACTGTGCATGGTGGGCTAGCACACCCAGGCACAAAATGAACAAGTGGGAATCAAACCCTGGACCTTTGACCATGGAGACATTGCACCAACCAGTGGGCTATACCTCCACACAGCTCTATGTAGACATAAACAGTAGAGCCTACAAATCTCTGATCAAACTGTTTGCTGTCTGCCAGCATAGGTTGGGCCCTCCACTACCCATTAGGCACTGCATATGTAAAACAGCAGTCTGCAGCTGAAGAACCATTGGAGAATGCACTGATCCAGCATATCAGCTCAGTAAGATGCACTGGCTATGTGTGCTACATGCACATAACAGCAAGCCATGCTGCAGAGCTGTTTCAGCTGTCACCATGAGGATGAGGAGTGGTGCCCAGCACCTGGTCCACTGAGCCTGCACTGTAAGAGGTGATCTCTGCTGGCTGTTTGGTAGGTCCATATCACTGCTAGTATTTAGCAGAATACCCCTTTGTGGAGAGGCTAAAAAGGTTGGGGTTAATCCACCTGGGGAAGAGACGGCTGAGGGGAAATATGATAGAGGTCTATAGATTATTGACCGGAACAGGTAAATGTAGGTCACTTTTCTATGTCATCAGACTGTGGACAGACTAGGGGACCTGCAATTCAGCTACAGTGTAACCCATTTGGGTCTTCTAGGTGAAAATATTTTTTCAGTCAACGCATAATCAAACCCTGCAATCCATTATTGGAGGATGTGGTAAAAGTTGTCAGTGTAGCTGTGTTTAAAAAGGTTTTGATGGGTTCCTGGGTAACGGTCCATAAACCATTGCTAAACAGGATCAAAACTATGCCCTATTACAGTTATTGGGGATCCTGTGTGTCTTTTGGGAAAACTGCTAGGTACTTGTGACCTAGATTGTGCACTGTTGGGCATAGGATACTGGGCATGATGGATCTTGGTCTGAGATAGTTTGATATATTTTATAGTATATGTTCCTATGTGCCATCTAGGCAGTTGCCTGCTCCCCCCTGTGCACCAGTAGCCCACACTGCATGACCCATGTGCCACCTCCTTTGCCCCCATTTGCACCATCAACAGTGCCCTTTCATATTTGGGCACTATTCTGTTGCTGCTAATGGAGCACTACTATCACTTTTTTGGGCTCCCCTCTCTGTGCATCACATTACAGACATTTAATAGGCACTCTCTCCTCAAAAAACACCCTTTCCGCCAGGCTTTGAATTGCGTTAGGGTTCCTGCCGTTAAGGTGCCTGTGTTAAGGGAGCAGGCCTTGTTTTTGCCCACTCCCTGCCCATTGACCCCCACTCTCCTCACTGTTCACGCCTTCTCTCCTCCCAGAGGCACTTTACGCTGCTGGTGCCGTTAGCGCCCACTAAAGTGCCTTTTTGCATGCGCTAAGTGTACACCTGCATAGTTAGCACATGCTAATGGCACACTTGCTCATTTACCACTATTTAATAAACATACCCCTAAATTGATTATAACACAGTCCCATATTCCACAAAAAAGGCTGTAGCCAAATACATAAATATCTGATCTAACGGGAGAAAACACCTCAGGATGGCTGATAATCCCTCTATGTGGCAAACTTAATTACCATAGGGGAAATTCAGATAGCTTACATCACCAGTCTCAAAAAACTCTCTAATAATATCAGAGCTCAAAGTAAGCTTCTTTTATTTAACACTTTTAATTTAACATTTTATCTTAAAAAAGTACTTTTTAAAGAATTTAAAAAATACACTATTTTTTCTTTTTACTTAAGCTAAAAGGTCTCTGCGTATCAAAAATTCAATCCATAAGGCATTGCTTTTTTCCACTCCTACGCTTACCAATTTTCATTCAGGTTCACTCGCGTCTGAACAGCCCCTGCAACAACACAAGTGCCCAGGTGACTGTGCACAATTTGTAATATCAGCATTAAGCACAAAAGGCTCACTTATGTGATCATGATTCACTAAACTTCCAATTTCACATGCTATCATTGCCCAACAAAGATCTTCATTCCTCCTGTAACAGGCTTCTTCAGGGGAGGTATATTTTGCTGCAGACGTCTGCAAAATATACTGCGATAAGGTGTCTTCATGTGGAAAGCGCCCTGGGGGTGTAGGAGGAGTGGCGGTGTAAAGCATCCTATTTGTCCTTTAATGCGTGTTAACGGACTATGGTGCAGTAAGGTGAGAAGCATGCACTTTAATGTACGAAAAAGGCTGTAACCCCAATGAAGGATAAAGGAGCATCAATGGAAGACAATCTGAAGGTGATGGATGGACGGACAGGTGGTAGTTAATGGACCAGACAAACCTTTGTCATCTGATGTTGTTGTCAGTAAGTTGGATGTGCAAATAATACCCAAGAATAATGTATCAGTGTGGTGTGCACATGTAACTGTCAGTACTGTCAGTGTTTTGCATGGAAGAGGCCTGAAAGTTGTCTGGGTGGAGTCAGCATGCTATCAGTATGTTCAGCAAAAGAAGGACTGAGCATGAGTGGTGATGTGGAGCAGTCACAGGAGAGGTGCATTGTATCTGTTGAACAGTTGCACATGTTCTTGCATATGTCATGGTGTAGCAGCTGCATGTCAAAGATAGGACTGCACATGATGGGCATATGGTGAGTGTGGATCTGTTGTCCCGATGGTGGTAGCAGAGAGTGTGTTATGTCAGAGCTTCCAATGGCCAGTCAAAGTTAGGATGCCATATTTCAGTTATGCGCTGCATGTGTATAATACAGCCGCAGGTCCAACATCATCAGCCCTCTGCAATGTTGTACGCCAGAGGCAAGAAAATATTGCTGTCAGATATGCATGAGTGCAATGTGCATGCCTGGCTTATGTTAGGCCCCATTGTGGAATGGCTACATCTGTAAAGGCATACCCTGGCCTGCAGCTGATAGTATTTTCAGATGAGGGTAGCAAAACCCTGATGAGAATATGTGGTATCTGAAATGTGGTCTACTCTCCACAAAGACAGTGTTGCATGCATAATACCAAACATTCACAGAACCTCACAGAGGATGTTGTACCAATAAAGGGAATGTGTGTTGCAGAATACACTGCAGCTAAAGATTGTCTTCTCAAAATCACTCTAGTGGTATGTGTCCACATGTGGTGTATAAATGGTATAGAGGGGAAGATATACAGTTACAGTTATGGTCATAGATATCAATCTTTTGCACTATGTGCCTCACACATGTGCTGTGGTCACATTAACAAGTCTCTCAGGTTTCACAGCAGAGTAAAAACCAGTCTGGCTGTTGTATAGTCATGATTGTAATAAGTATGGTAGAAATATATATTGTGATAGGCGATGGCCTAGTATGTAGCAGAGCTAGGTCTGAAGCCCTTTTTTCCTATTTTAAAATGTTATTGCTGATTTTGGAAAATTGCAGAATGCTGTTAGCTGTTAGAAAGAAATACTGTTCTATTCTGGTTTGATAACATGTTCTGCTCTCTTGGAGATAAGAGAATTAAACCTTGGTACTGTTTATTGTTTAGAAGTCAGATGTCTCTTTCAGTAGAATGCCACGCCACTGTATCTTTGCTGATTGTGCACTGACCTCGTAATTAGGATGAAAATATAGCAGAGAAACTGAACAGTGTAAGAATATTTTGTCTAGCATTATGAAGATTGTTTAGTGTTTTGAGCCAAGGCTAGAGATACATTTTAGCCTTGCTATGTTTGGCCTCGCTTTGTTTTGCTTTTGTTAAGAATGCTTCTGATATGCCTTCCACTATCTTTGTGGCTAACTGACCTTGCAAGAATAGCGAAATATACTGTATACTTTAGCGAAAGTATTATGTTTAGTGTTATGTCTAATTGCTGACCCGTGGCTAGTGTGACCCAAGCAGGGGGAGCGAGTCCTGGGCCCGGTCAGAGATGTCTATTGGATGAGAGTAAGTAGCCAATGAGGAGTTTTGCCTGTATTAGACTGGAGAAGAAAAGTATATAAACTGTCATTTTTCTGAGCTCTGGGCTCAGACCATTTTGAATACTACTGCAATCTGAGTCTGTGCACATTAAACCGGCTTGAATCTTTGCCTGACTCCGGGTATTATTTATTGCATGCTTATCAGCTACAACAATATGAGCATGAATAGGGACATGGGCACATGATTTAACGCAGACACTACACAAGTTTGGACAGAAGAATGAGAGGGGTTTAAAAAAACATCCATTACAAACATTGAGCCAGTGTCTGGTGTGCCCTAATCATCATGCTAAACCTGCACAACATCTGCCATGGCAGGAATTACCAATAAAGGGAATGTATGTATCTGCCTGCAATGTCGTCGAAACAGGTTGATAGATCCACATCATTCCTGTAGGATGTGGCTGCACGTTCAGTATATATGCAATGGAGGCCCAGACTGGCTCCCACAGTTAGGGTCCAGTCTCCTAAGCCTGTCCACTTTGTGGGTCATGCATCTGCTGAGATCACATTACCAACACTCTCCAATGGGCCACTGCTGAAACAACACACTGTGCTCGTCTGATAGCCTGGATTGTAAAGAGCATGCATGAAATATCTCACAATGAATAGGCACAGGGGTGGATAGGCTGTTGCTGAACCTGCACCCTTTGGAATGGTATCTGGACCAGTACAGAATAAAATGAAAAAAAAAAAGGAACCTGTGGGCATTGAACTGGGACTCTGGTGTGTCTAAAACCAGTTCTCTAACCATTATGCTAAACCTGCACAGCAGCTGCCATGGCAGCAATTAGCAATAAAGGGAATGTATGTATCTGTCTGCAGTGTAGAAACAGGTTGTCAGCTCATTCTCACGGGACTGTGATTGACCTGCATGTTGTGTACATATCTGTTATGGTTCAAAGTGCCTGATGTCACGTTTTGGGTATGAGACCTGACTCATGTTAAATGCATGTGTCAGACATCTGCTGCCCTCACACCAACAATCCTGTGCAATTTCCCAAATCTTACCCAAAACAGAAATGGCCTCAGATGCATGCCTTCTCTACTTTGCTTAATGAGGATGCCTAATCCATGGAAACTGAAGGGCCCTTAAATGCGACAGTCAATGCCCAATCTCCTGAGAAAGCATAAGAAAAACTCACAGAACAGAAAACTGCTACTACTTGGTGATTCCATCATCAGAGGTACGAAATTGGGAACATAGTTCAAAGGAGAGAAGATAGTCAAATGCCTCCCAGGCTCCTCAGCCAGCAAGAATACAAACCAAATTGTTGATGTACATAGCGCTGAAAGTTAGCACTCCAAAATTGATGTTGTCATCCACTTGGCTACAAACGACCTGGCTAGAAACAGTGCCTCTACAGTTCAAAGGGACTTACAAACTCTGGGAGAGAAACTGAAGCCCATTGTTAACACTATAGCATTCTCAGAAGTTCTACCTGTTCTTGGTAAGGGGCCAGAAAGGCTACATTGCATAAACAGCTTTAACATATGGCTCCAGACCTGGTGCAAACGAGAAGGATTCAGATTTATAGGCGACTAGGGAAACAGATAGACCAACAAGAGACTATACTGTGCTGATGGACTACATCTCTCTGCCACAGGGAAAAGAATCCTAAGTGAAAAATTCAGGCAGTATGTGTATATGCATTTAAACTAGAAAAAGGGGATGATGGATGGGGAAGGACAAGTTCAGGATGCCACTCCCAGCAAAAGCAGAATAACATCAGAAACAGCCACACTTTTAAACCACACATTAAAGACAAGTGGGAAGAAGGGGGCAAAACAAAATCAATGCAAAATCAATGCAAGCCAGTTAAGCGCTGGAAAGCAATGAGCACAAATGCTCGAACCTTAGCCAACAAAGTTCCGGACCTGGAAGCCCTAATGGTGGAAATGGACTTGGACATTGTGGCCATTACAGAAACATGGTTTAATGAATTGCATGACTGGGATATAGCCATAGCTGGCTATAATCTATTCAGAAGAGACAGAGAAAGAAAAGGAGGAGGAGTAGCCTTCTATGTCAAAAGCAATATTAAAGCTACTCAAATGCAGGGGGCATGGGGAAGAAAAGAAACGCTCTGGATTGTGTTGGAAAGAGGAGATGGAACTGTCATCCATACTGGTGTAGTCTACAGACCTCCGACTCAAATCGAAGAGATAGATAACAAATTGATTATAGATATTGCCAAGATAGCCACAAAGGGGGAAGTGATCATATTGGGCGACTTTAATCTACCCAATGTGGATTGGATTACTCCTTCTGCAAATCTGGAAAGAAGCAAAAAAATTATGGATGCTTTCCAAGATGCGTTACTTAGACAAATGGTGATGGAACCAACCAGGGAAAGCTCAATGCTGGATTTAATGCTCACCATTGGTGATAGCGTATCAAATGTCTGGGTGGGTGCCCCTATGAGCAGCAGCGATCATCACACGGTGTGGTTTGAGATAAAAGCCAATGTGCAGTCCAATCATAGCAAGCTCAAAGTCCTAAACTTCAAAAACACTGACTTCAGTAAAATGGCCAAGTTCCTGAAGGAGGAGTTGGCAGGGTGGGAGGGGATAAGGGAAGTGGAATTGCAATGGGCTAAACTAAAGGTGGCAATAAAAGGGACAACAGATAAATATGTAAGGAAAGTAAATAAAAACAAGAGGAGAAGGAAACCTATTTGGTTTTCCAAAGAAGTGGCTGCTCAAATAAAGGCAAAAAACACAGCTTTCCCAAAATTCAAAAGCTTGCAAACAGAAGAAGACAGAAAGGAATACAGGATCAAACTCAAAGAGACAAAAAGAGAAATAAGGAAAGAAAAATCAAAGGGAAAAGGAAAAGATGGCTAAAGATGTTAAGTGTGGCGACAAAACTTTCTTCAGGTATATTCGGGAAAGGAGGAAAATCAGAGGTGGAATTGCAGGACTCAAAAGTGCTGGGAATGTACTAGTGGAAAGTGACATTGAAAAAGAGAAATTGCTAAACAAATACTTCTGCTCTGTTTTTACTAAAGAATATCCTGGAGAAGGGCCAGCTATGACTCCCAAATATAAAAATGGGAATGATGTAGATACCACACCATTCACAGAAGATGATGTGTTAGAACAACTTGCAAAACTGAAAGTGGGCAAGGCCATGGGACCAGATGGGATACATCCCAGGATACTGAAAGAGCTCAGAGAGGTTGTTGCAGGGCCGTTAAAGGATGTTTTCAACAGATCCTTGGAAACAGGAGAAGTTCCTCAGGACTGGAGAATGGCTGATGTGGTACCTCTTCACAAAATGGTGACAGGGAAGAAGTGACAAACTAAAGGCCCGTGAGCCTTACCTCAGTGGCGTAAAAAGTAATGGAGGTGCTCCTGAAAGAGCGAATAGTGGACTTTCTCAAAACCAACAGGTTGTATGATCCGAGGCAACATGGTTTTACCGAAGGACGATCTTGCCAAACAAACCTGATTGAGTTCTTTGACTGGGTGACCAGAGAACTGGATCAGGGGCATGCGATGGATGTCATCTACCTGGATTTCAGCAAAGCCTTTGATATTGTTCCTCATAGGAGGCTTATCAATAAACTCAGTAGTTTGTGGATGGGTCCCAAGATGGTGAACTGGATCAGAAATTGGTTGACTGACAGATGACAGAAGGTGATGGCAAATGGAGCTCACTCGGATGAAAGGAGGGTGATTAGTGGCGTGCTCCAGGGTTTGGTACTGGGCCCGGCACTGTTCAATGTATTTGTGAGTGATATTGCTGACGGACTGCATGGAAAAGTCTGTCTTTTTGCAGATGACATGAAAATTAGCAACAGAGTGGACTCCCTTGAGGGAATGGATAACATGAGGAAAGATCTACAAAAGCTGGAAGAATGGTCTAATACTTGGCAGTTAAGATTTAATGCGAAGAAGTGCAGTGTCATGCACTTGGGAAGCAGAAATCCAGGGGAAATGTACGCGAAAGGGGGAGAGAGGTTGGTGTGCATGGACCAGAAGAAGGACCTTGGTGTGATTATTTCTGTGGATCTCAAGGTGGCAAAACAGTGCGACAAGGCAGTGGCAAAAGCCAGGAGGATGTTGGGTTGCATACAAAGAGGAATTACCAGCAGAAAGGAAGAGGTAATAATGCCACTGTATAAGTCACTAATGAGGCCTCACTTGGAATACTGTGTTCAGTTTTGGAGACCATATCTAGCAAAGGACATAAAAAGACTGGAAACTGTTCAGAGGAAGGCGACCAAAATGATTTGGAGCCTGCGTCAAAAGCCCTATGAGAAGAGACTTGAAGACCTAAATATGTACTCTCTGGAAGAGAGGAGGGACAGGGGAGATATGCTTCAGACCCTTAAATACTTAAAGAGAAATAATGAACAAACAAACCTCTTCCAAAGACGGGGAAGATGTAAAACCAGAGGGCATAACATGAAGCTGCAAGGGGGTAAATTGAAAGGCAATGTCAGGAAATACTTTTTCACTGAAAGGGTGGTGAATGCTTGGAATGCCCTCCCGATGGAAGTGGTGAGAGCAAATTCAGTAACAGAATTCAAGATGGCATGGGACAGACACCCCTTTACAGCAACAGGATAAAATCAAATAAATTTAACCATCTAATTTCCCAACAAATAGGCGTGTCCTACATGGAGCAGTGGGTTCACCCCTAAACAAAGACATGGGGAGGGGTGGCCTGTACAGAGCGGCAGGTGCACCTATTCTTGCCATCTTACTGGGCAGACTAGATGGACCATACTGGTCTTTATCTGCTGTCATTTACTATGTTACTATGTCTCTGCCCTCTGCATGTAATAAAAGTGATCATGGGAAATGTCATCTGTTGGCAAGTACATACAGATGCAGCATGTTGTTTGGCACTGCATGCAGTTGAGTCTGTCTCATGCTAAATACTAACAAGTGTAATTTACACTGGACAGTGCTGTGTACATGGACAGTGCAAGAACCCTGATTCCAGGCCTTACAATGTTTAACTGTGGAAAATCAACAAACAATGCAACAGCATGTGCCTGCCTGCAATGTGTGAACATGTAGGTACCTCCCCATGTCAGCAGTTGATGGGCTGGTGTGTTGTGCAGATATGGGAAGGACTCAAGGTATGTTTCCCACAGGTCCCATGTACAATCATTGATATGTCCAAAGTTCATCCCAGGACATATCTGGTGTAGGAGCTGGATTATGTGCATTGTGTTGTATGCCCCTCATTGCAGTCCTACTGTCTGCATGCCTGATTGTCATGAGCTTGTGTAGACAGTATGTGGTCATTTTGAGGCACCAACATTGATGATCTATGGCATACCTTATATTACATTCTTGCCTGTTTTTTAACCATTGTAAAATAGTCTTGTTTTACTAAGTGGCGTTAATGTCAACTATATAATGTATACACACTCAAATATCATTTAAAACACTACTCAATACCCATCTGTTTCAGCAAGCTTTTCATCTCTCTCCTGATGGTCCTCCCTGATGTTCCTTTAGCTGTTGTGTTTGTTTCTGTTTTGTTCGTATATCTGTCCTGTTGCGTATTTTGTCTACCCATAGTCTGTTCTGTCTACCCCTTTATGGGCCTTTTTATCATTGTTTGTATTTTTATTTTAGTTAACTTATGTTTTAGAATACTGGCCCTTTTATGGGCCTTTTATCATTGTGTGTATTGTTATTCTAGTTAACTTATGTTTTAAAATACTGGCCCTTTGTCTGGTTCTGTTTAATTTTGTCTTCTATTTGTTTGTGCTTTTATACTTTACTTTTCTGTTTCACTTTGGCGTTCCTTTCTTTGTCTTTGCATGGCCAACCTTTTATTGTACACCGCTTTATGTTTTGACAGAAAGCGGTCTATCAAATTTTTAATAAAGATAAAGATTCGGAGAGTAAGAAATGAACTCTTTAAATTTGAGAGAGTACTCTCATTCGTTTACGGTGATAGTTACCTTACCATTACTACTAAGGAGGTCTCAGACTCTATGGCACTAATCTGGACGATAAATTTGTCTAGTCAATGTGCCTATTCGCATCAATGACCTCCCTCTAGAATCTGGTGTACTGCTTATCCCTCTAATGTCTCATAGTTATTGCTGATATTTCATGCTGCCAATTAATCATGACAAGAAGAGATCTTCTAGACTGTAAATGGTAACTAGACCATGTTGTATTCTCATAAAAATTCGCTTAACTTAGATGTTTTGCTTATCTCTCAGCTTTGTCAGTTTTAATTAGCTTTAATCCCAACATCGTCCTTCGGTAACTCTTACACGTTTCACTCTGATTTTCCTCAGGGGCATATAAAAAACTGGAGACTGAGCAAATATAGATGCTGCACACGTTGCCGTGTTTTTTTAACCATGCCTATCCAGCACAAGCATACCCTGAACCAACAGTGAAGGTGTATGGAGGGTCTCAGATGTGGTTGGGATGGTGTGTGTACAAGGAGGTGCAAGTGTCACTCATCAACCTGGATGCCCATGCTGAATTTGTCATAGGCCATCTATGGCAGATGATGTTATTTGACCTACAAGTTGCCCAAAGTCATCCTAAATGTGGGGTAATATCACTGGACAGCATGAAAAAAGAAAAGAAGTGATCGAGGAGCTGACATGCAGCTGAACCTTGGCTATGGGCTGGCATATTGTGGCTCTAGCAGCATGGTAATAACAATGTTGTTTGCTGGTCTGGGATTTGAACTCCATAATGGAGCTTCACAGGCATGGAGACACAACCCCATGCAACGTTTTTGCCATTATGGCACCCTGCTGCATCAGCTATGTATATGCTTGTTGTGGACCTCATGAAAATTGTGCCATGGAATGCATGTTTATTTATTTTATTTATTTATTTGTTGTGTTTTCCTATACCGCCCCTTCCGAAAATCAAGGGTGGTTTACAATAAAGCAAACAAGTTACATATAACAGTATCACGGGTGCAACAGTACAGATAACTATTTACAAAAAAACTGTATACAAGATTTACATTGGCAAATTTGCATTTCACTTAATCGGGCGTTTAGGGAGTTGTAATTCCATTGATATGACCTATGTATATTTGAAGGGTTCAGTGTGCATGGAGTGGCATTGGGTGCGGGTTGTTCCTGCATCTCTGTTTCCATAGCATTTGATGAAGAGAAGTATTTTGATTTCTTTTCTGAATAATTGCAGGTCTTTAATTGAATGGAGTGAGTCTGGGAGAGCATTCCATCGACTGGGGGCTATATATGAAAATGCTCTGGTGCTTGTGGGCTGTTTAGTCTTGTGAATTGACATAGGGATTATGAGAGTGTGCTGTGTGTTTTCTCTTCTAGAACTAGTGTCAGTAGGGGTGTGCAATAGGGTTGTGAGGAAAGAGGTGCAATATTGTTGATTAACTTGAAAGGTTTTGTATTTTATTTGGCTAGAGATTGATAGCCAATGGAGTTTGAATAATATGGGTGTGATGTGATCTGTTAATCGGGCCTTGCAGATATTTCTGACTGTGACATTCTGTGCCCTCTGGAGTATACTCAGATTATTTTTGGTTGTTCCCTGTAATAGACTTACAGTAGTCAAAGTGGGGGGTGATAAGGGCTTGTACTACAGATCTAAAGTCATGGGTGTTGAGGAGGGGCCCCAGATGCTGAATGATCCTTAGTTTGAAATAGATGATTCTGGTTATTTGCTTTATGTGTGACAGCATGTTGAGGGATTTATCAAGTATTACTCCCAGATATTTTACTTCTTGTTTCAGTGGGAGCATAGTGTTGTGAATGATGAGTGATTGGGGGGGGAGGTAAAGTTTTGATTTCTTGATGTATATAATACTTCAGTTTTCTTGAAATTAATGCTAAGGTTGCTAATTTTTAGCCAGGACTCTGCTTCTTTGATGCAATTTGCCAGAATGTGATAAGTGGGCTTGTTATGTCAATAGGTAGGTATAACATGATGTCATCTGTATATATATAATATCCTTTTTTAAATTTTCTGAATTTTCTGATGATTGGTTATAGGTATATATTGATTAAAAGAGCTGAGAGGGTGGAACCTTAGACTATTTCTTGTTCCTAGGAGAAGATAAAGGAAGTATCTTGACCTACTTGTACTTGTAGCGTCCGGTCGGAGATTTATGATTTAAACCATTGGAAAATTGTTCCTCCTATTCCAATTTGGGCTAGTCTTGAGAGTAGGATATTATAGATAACATTGTCAAATGCAGAGGCGATGTCTAGGAAGACCAGAATGTACGCCTGTTTTGCGTCATCCATTCCACAGATGAGGGTGTCGAATAGAGCTATTAATAGTGTTTCAACACCGTGGAATGGGCGGAATCCATACTGGTGGGCATCAAGGGGTGCATTGAGATCAATGAAGTCTTGAAGTTGCAATTGGACAACCTTCTCAATGACTTTGGATACAAATGGAATGCTAGCTATGGGCCTATAGGGTGGCCCCAAAAAAGTGAGAACATCTCGTAGCATATAAGTTATTTAAAAATTCAAAAAGAAAGATGTAAATGATTGACAAATTAAAAAAAAAAGATGGCAACCGGATATCATCAAAATAAAGCTGTTATATAGATAAAAAAGGTAAATAAGTAAATTATTTAAGCTTTTAATTTACGAGATGTTCTCACTTTTTTGGGGCCACCCTGTATATGAGCTTGGATCATCTCTGTTGAGGGTTTTGTTCTTTAGGTTAGGTCAAATAATAGAAAGTTTAAGATCTTTTGGCAAGATTCCTTGGCAGAGGGATAGGCTTACTACAGATTATGGAGGAGGTAGGAACTAATTCTGTTTTTGCTGCTTTAATCCAGGCAACGGTACAGGGGTCAAGGGGGAAGGTTGTGGTGTTAATTTTGGTTATAGAGTTTAGTAGATGTTTTTGATCTATTAGATGGAAGGAGTGCCATGTTTTAAGGTTTGCAAGGGCGTCGGGAGGGTAGTTGGTCTGAATTGAATTCTTTATTTTTTAGTTTGTCTGCACAGTAGTTGATTAGTATTTGGGGTCTGACATTGTTTTTGTCAGATTAATTTTGGGCGGTTTTGGTTAACGATATGACAATTTCCAAGAGTTCTCTCGGACGGTTGATGGCTCTATTAAGGATCTTCATGTGGTAATCTTTCTGTGCTTTGTTAATTGCAGTTTTATATGTATTAAGGGATATCAGATAGAGTAGTCTATTTTTTAAACCTTAAGTGACTCTCCATTTATGTTCCAGTTTTCTTAGTTCTTTTTTTAATTTTACTAATTCATGTGAGTACCATTTTTTGTACTGTTTTTGTGTGGATTTTGAGTATACATCTGTAAGTATTGTAGCTTTTTGTATTGAGGTGTGTCATGATGCGGGCACTAATAAAGATGGTTTTAAGAAAAGAAATTCTGTTTTAGAAGAACTAGATGTGCAGTTACCTCCAGGCACAGCTAGAGGGAGCAGGAACAGACATACTGGTCTTAATGAACCTAATCTCACTGATGACCTGCAGCTGAAAGGGAACCAGGAAGTCAGCAGTAACGGTTCACTTTATAAGCCAGAGCAGAATGCTTCTGGAGAGGAGTGGCATAAGCAGTGGCATAAGCAGAGGAAGCAGTGGACACAGCAGGAGCTGAGGAAGGAGGAGAAAGAGGAAGAAGGAACTGGAGCTGGACTAGAAGGAGAAACAGCAGAGGAACCCGCAGGCTATCAAGGACATAAGCCTCATTGCTGTGGAAGAAGCCAAGCTGGAAGCTGGAGGAGAAACAGACCTCACAAGGTGGGAAGCCAGAAAGCCCAAACTGGACCTGTTGTGCAAGGGGAGTTTGGTGGAAGTTGCTCCAAGGTGAGAGGCTCTGCCACGCCTAGTTCCTATACTCTGCCTGTTTGTAACATAGAGAGAAGAAAGCTAAGAACCAGAGAGGGAGGTTCTGACAGAAGCTTATCTCTAGAGGATCATTGCCCAGTTTCACCTATTCAGAGGGAAAAGCAGTTTTATAAGCAACGGAAGTTTTTACTCAGTGAGCCAAGGTATGAGGCATTGAAGATTAACTGTAACGATTGTTCTGCTAAACGTTATGCTAAAAGAAGTATTCCTCCTAAGGGAAACAAGAGTGCAGACTGGTTCACTAAACTACCGCCAGCCTTAAGAGTCCCTGGTTATGTGAAGCCAAACTCCCAAGCTGGAGATTACCATGCTGAAATAGACAGGGACAGTGGAAGCCCTTTGAATCAGTATAGGGGAGAGGATTTGATGGAAGTGGATTCTCCCAGCACTATTCCCTCACCTTTGCCTGAGGAAATGGAATGTGATTGGTGCACTGCCTATCCTCCAAAGTGTGTATGCTCCACAGAAGAATAAATGAAGTATAATTTGATGTTTATTATACTGAATATTACTTTGAAGAAAACCTGCTTTAAACTGTGAAGTAACAGTTAACTAGCCAGTGAATATTGGTACCTTTTAAAACAAAGGACTGTTTCTGTTATCTAAAATATCTCTTAGTTGAACCTTGCTTTAAAAGGGGAATAAAAGCCTTTATTACCCTACACTTGGACTCTTTGTTCTTTAACAGCGCTACCTAGTGGCATATAATCTTTGTGTCACCGGCAACCGAGTGACATAAATGGCATAGTTTTTAGGATTTTGCATATAAGCCTAAGAGATACAGGAAAGAAATATAGAAACAAAATTGCCAGTCTTCATCTTGAAAAAAAAAAAACAGAAAAACCGGACCGGAGTTAAAGAAAACCTGGACCGGAGTGCCAGAAAGGAAAACCCGGACTGGTCTTTTGAAAAGAACCGGATCGGACTTGGAAAACAAAACGTGGACCGGACAGCAGAAAAATTCCGGAACGGAAGGCGAGTTCCTGGAAGGTGCTACGACGCGGAGTCACACCACCGTTGCTGAGAACCTGAGTCTACACTTCTACCAGGTAATGGGTAGAAGGGCCTAACTTGTGGGGATACAAGTGTCTGTCAGTTTGAAAAAAAAAAAAAAAAACACAAGGAAGAGTAGGGCTGAGTGTTGTACAGCCGCACTTGGTTTTTGTTTGTTTCTTTTCAGGGATCATCGCGATGGAACAACGCGACATATTGGATTGGATGGCCTCACAATTCAGTAAGCAGGCTGAACTGGCTACGCAGACACAGCAGCGTGCTATCCTGGTGATGCAGGAGCAGCAAAAGCCAGTCCTGCAGATGCTGGAGACCTGGATGAGCCATCAACAGAAGACACAGGAAGCAGCCGCTGGACTCATAAAACAGAGCTCAGGACTGAGCCATGGTCTGGTAGGACTGGGATCCTGTGACTCTCTGACTTTTGGGAAGTTGGGGGAAAAGGACGATCCAGATGAATTTCTGGAGGCATTTGAAAGAATTGCCCTTTCAGTGGGTTGGCCAGAGGACCAATGGTCCATCCGACTGGCAGTGTCCCTGATGGGAGAGGCACTGTCAGCCTACAGGGCAATGCCTGCTGCGTTAGCTGCAGACTATAGCGAAGTGACAAAAGCCATCAGGGAACGCCTGGGCTTGACCCCACTTACCTATAACCGCAGGCTACGTGCAGCACGACTTGAAGTAGGTGAAACGCCTAAGTCATTGGGTCACCGACTGAGGCGCTTGGCTGAAAAGTGGCTAAGGCCCAGTGAAAGATCCGTAGATTCATTGATCGATATGATTGTTCTTGAGCAATTCATGACTGCAGTGCCTGGTAAAATAAAGAGCTTCCTTATTCTACAGAATTGTCGCTCAACTATGGAGGCGATTGCCTTGACCGAGAGGTATTTGGAGGCCGAATTAATTACTCAGCCTATGGAGGGGGTAGCTAAGACAGCCATAGCTACATTCAACCCAGTCTCAGGAAGTCTCTACCAGGCTAAAACATCTAATGTAAAGGGTGATAAAAAGGCAGAGAAAAGTCTTGTTAAGAGATGTTTTAACTGTGGAAAGTTAGGACATGTCATGAATGAATGTAGGGTACGTACTGCTCTCATGGGGGAGCATAATCATTTATTATCAGAAGGTTTTGTACTGAATGTCACGGTGCAAGGGGTAGCTGCAAAAGCCTTGCTGGACTCTGGTGCGGACCAGACAATGATTTCGCGCAAGCTCTGGTCTACCATTCAAGAGCAAGCTGCGTCCGCCCCAGACCGTCCAGAAGGCCATGTAAGGATTAAGTGTGTACATGGTGCTGCTACCTTGTATCCCATGTACAAATTGCTGGTCAAAGGTCTGGGAATAGAAAAAATGATGCTCATAGCAGTAGTCCCTAGATTGCCCAAAGAGCTGGTTCTTGGTAGAGACTGGCCACAATTCGAGAAGGGCCTAGAAAAAGGTTTAAACCCCAGAGAGGCTTTTGTCTCCACTCGTGGCCAGACGAGTGCTGTAGAAAAACCCTCATGTTCTAGGGAAGAAAGTGTAATTGATCTCCCATCCCATGATGACTTAGTCAATATCCCTCAGGATAGGGATAGAAAGACTAGGGCTCAAAAGCGAAAAGAGAGAAAGGAACGTTCTCAAGCCCGAGCAGAGTTGGAAGCGGGTGAGGAACTACCCTGGAGTCCAGCAGAGCTGGTAAAGAAGTTCCCTTCATTCGCAGCAGAGCAACAGGATGACCTGGCGCTGGCACGCGCATTGGAGTATGCCCAAACGGAGAGAGATGTATTTCCTCGCTTCATAAAAGAAGAAGAACTCTTATACAGAGAGAGTATAGACCCACGGACTGGGGATGTCCGAAAACAATTAGTAATCCCAAGTACATTTAAGCCTGTGGTGCTAAGATTAGCACATTGTCACCCAGTGAGCGGTCACCAAGGACTACAGGGAACCCTTGACCGGATAATGGCCAGGTACTATTGGCCAGGAGTTTTCAAGGAGGTCTCACGATTTTGCAGATCCTGCGCCTCCTGTAAAAAGTTGACCTACACCAGAGAAGTAGAGATTCCACATTTCGGGGAAAATTTAAGAAGCCGTTTTAGAGGAACTTCACCTTTTGTTAAAGAAGAGCTGAAGAGCACTCAGCGAAAACGAAGACAATACTTTGATAGAGACACCAAGCCTAGACATCTAACCAGAGGTGAGAAGGTAAGCCTGTTGATATCAAACCCCACTCAAGAATTTGAAGCCCGATGGAAAGGACCTTATCTGGTGGTCAGATCACTTGGTCCAGCATCCTATTTGGTACAGGATGGAAAAGGATGAGAGCGGGTGTACCACAGAACTGTTCTGCGAAGATGGCACGAAGGGTTAGCGCTATTTCCGTCAGCACAGAAGGGGTCTGGGATTACGTGCTGTAATGGCGGTCATTCAGCCCGTAATATTTTAAGAGGGGGGATGTGTCATGATGCGGGCACTAATAAAGTTGGTTTTAAGAAAAGAAATCCTGTTTTAGAAGAACTAGATGTGCAGTTACCTCCAGGCACAGCTAGAGGGAGCAGGAACAGACATACTGGTCTTAATGAACCTAATCTCACTGATGACCTGCAGCTGAAAGGGAACCAGGAAGTCAGCAGTAACGGTTCACTTTATAAGCCAGAGCAGAATGCTTCTGGAGAGGAGTGGCATAAGCAGAGGAAGCAGTGGACACAGCAGGAGCTGAGGAAGGAGGAGAAAGAGGAAGAAGGAACTGGAGCTGGACTAGAAGGAGAAACAGCAGAGGAACCCAGAGGCTATCAAGGACATAAGCCTGATTGCTGTGGAAGAAGCCAAGCTGGAAGCTGGAGGAGAAACAGACCTCACAAGGTGGGAAGCCAGAAAGCCCAAACTGGACCTGTTGTGCAAGGGGAGTTTGGTAGAAGTTTCTCCAAGGTGAGAGGCTCTGCCACGCCTAGTTCCTATACTCTGCCTGTTTGTAACATAGAGAGAAGAAAGCTAAGAACCAGAGAGGGAGGTTCTGACAGAAGCTTATCTCTAGAGGATCATTGCCCAGTTTCACCTATTCAGAGGGAAAAGCAGTTTTATAAGCAACGGAAGTTTTTACTCAGTGAGCCAAGGTATGAGGCATTGAAGATTAACTGTAACGATTGTTCTGCTAAAAGTTATGCTAAAAGAAGTATTCCTCCTAAGGGAAACAAGAGTGCAGACTGGTTCACTAAACTACCGCCAGCCTTAAGAGTCCCTGGTTATGTGAAGCCAAACTCCCAAGCTGGAGATTACCATGCTGAAATAGACAGGGACAGTGGAAGCCCTTTGAATCAGTATAGGGGAGAGGATTTGATGGAAGTGGATTCTCCCAGCACTATTCCCTCACCTTTGCCTGAGGAAATGGAATGTGATTGGTGCACTGCCTATCCTCCAAAGTGTGTATGCTCCACAGAAGAATAAATGAAGTATAATTTGATGTTTATTATACTGAATATTACTTTGAAGAAAACCTGCTTTAAACTGTGAAGTAACAGTTAACTAGCCAGTGAATATTGGTACCTTTTAAAACAAAGGACTGTTTCTGTTATCTAAAATATCTCTTAGCCTTTATTACCCTACACTTGGACTCTTTGTTCTTTAACAGCGCTACCTAGTGGCGTATAATCTTTGTGTCACCGGCAACCGAGTGACAGGTGTTTCAAGTACTTAAAGTGACATTAGGGTCTGATGAATGTATTACTAGTTGAGGTAAAACGTTTTCCTGGAAGGTATCTTTGTCAAAGCATTTGAATCATTTGGTTTGTTGTAATGTGTTGGGAGCTGGGGAGGAGGGGGTGCATAGGGAGATTGAAAGATACTATGTAGTGGTCAAACCTTGCGACTTGCGATGTATAAGGGTGTGTGTAAAGGGAGTGTTTTGTAGTTGAAAGGGATCAAGAATATTTCCCTTTGTATCCACATGTACGGAATGAGGCTGTAAGGCCTCATTCTGTACATTTGCACACAACTTACACCTGTTGTATCACTATCTCATCTATTGCTCTATGCCCCGATGAAGAGCAGCTGTACAGGGTCTGGATGGGTAGCATGCACTGAGTTGCTATATGTGTTTCAAACACAATGTGAAGACAGAATTAAAAACAAATGCATGCAGTGATGTTGGTAAGCAATCATGAAGATGAAGGCTCCCTTGCCACACCATGATATCTTGCATATGACTCAACAGTCTATTGTATGGGTAAAGGTAATATACGCATATATGTGGTGGCTGCTGACAATCCCACATGTGTCACAGGGGCTACGGATCCTGTGCAAGAAATAGGAGGCCCAGCTAAATACAAGCATACTTAAAACATGTCATCTATGCCTCAGACTCTGTGTTAGTTAGCTGGCATCATTTTCTTTCGAGCAAGGAATGTCTGGGTGAACTACAGGTCAGATATCAGTAATTAAGGCTCTGTTGATGTATGATGTGTGCAGAAATATGAGCCTCATACTGTAGTTACCTCTGAGAAATGACCCTAATGGCTGTGAGTCTGTGAACAAACACATAGCTCCCACATCTGAACATTAGCAGTATGCATCTTTGTACACATGTGCTGTGTCATGGAGGTTTGAACGATGCATTACCATATTGGGCAAACCTTGCTGCTCACATATATGTCTGTTATATGTTCACACTGGCCATTGATGACATTGGTGATGTTGGGATGGCAATGCAGTGAGTTGGAGGGCATGCAATGATGAGTCCTCTATTACCCCCAGAATCCTCATATACACAGTGAATGTGTGTAGGTAATGATAAAAAGTGATGTTGTGAGTTGCAGGGACAATAACCTCTCAGAGGTGGCACAGGATGTTTAGGTCAATGCATGCCCCCTGATGACCTGCTAGATAGCAATGAGAAGGTATATCCACAGAAGATGTTGCCACTACATGTCAGTGTGCATGAAAGCAAATGCTGCTAAGGCTGAGGGAATATATGTTCCTTGCACAGATGCCAGAGTTAGATGTGAATGGCAAGCGCATGTATGGATGCTATGTGCTGAAATATATGGTGCCCGATTTTCATCTGGGTGGTGCAAAGCATTGTGTCGGTGGATAGCATGATTGCCGTCTGTCTAACCTGGACTTGAATTCTATGGTCTTATGTAGCTTGCTCATTGAAAATCAGGGTCCTCACACACAAACAAGAAGGTGCAGGAGCTAGCCAAGCAGGGTAAAATTAACAGACTAACCACCCAGACCCTGTGCCTGAAAGATAGCTGAGGAAAATCAGTGCCGAGCCCTATCCTGGGAGCAACAAACCGTGCTTAAAAGCAGCACCCCAGCACAGAGGGAGCCGCTTCAGCTGCCATCACCTGCCCGCCCGCCGAGCTCCGAAGCTTCCCCGATTGAGGTAGAGCGCCTGAGTGGGAGATCCTCCCGCTCAGAAGCTCCTGCCCAATCAGGGAAGTGGGAGCAACAAACCATGCAAAAAAGTAGCGCCCCAGCACAGAGGGAGCCGCTTCAGCTGCCATCACCTGCCCGCCCGCCGAGCTCCCCCAATTGGGGTAGAGCGCCTGAGTGGGAAATCTTCCCGCTCAGAAGCTCCTGCCCAATCGGGGCAGTGGGAGCAACAAACCATGCAAAAAAGTAGCGCCCCAGCACAGAGGGAGCCGCTTCAGCTGCCATCACCTGCCCGCCCGCCGAGCTCCCCCAATTGGGGTAGAGCGCCTGAGTGGGAAATCTTCCCGCTCAGAAGCTCCTGCCCAATCGGGGCAGTGGGAGCAACAAACCGTGCTTAACAGCAGCGCCCCAACAAGGCGCACCCGTGCCTGGCGGGCCTGCGCCTGAGGGCCTCGCCAGAGGGCCCTTTGGCGTGGCCCTTAGGCGAGGCACGGAGGCGAGCATGAAATAACAAAAGAAAAGAGGAGCAGACCCACCTACAAGACACACAGAAGCTGCTCAGAAAACACCAGGAAGCAACCAGAAAGAAAAAAAGCAGCAAAACGTAAGTGAAGCAAACAAGAACATACAGCAAAGACAGCCCCAGACAACATGCATACAACCCTAATTCTCCCCATCAGCCTCCTCCTCACACAACTCCTCCCACCGCACGCACACACGCACCCAACCACCACCCACACACAAACACACCATGGCCCCCACCAACAGCATGGACATATACATGCCCACAGTATAATCACGGGAACACACACAGAACACCCATGCTCAAGAGACAAACCAGGTGCAAGACTGACACCTACACAAACCCAAAGGAAGCACACGGAATAACAAACACCCCAGTGTCAATATCAATAGAGCTCATAAACGCCAGACCCATACGTAACAAGATCTACACAATAGCAGACCACATAGAGGATCAAAAACCCGACATACTTTGCATCACTGAAACATGGCTCACCCCCACCAACAATGCACTTCTCAATCAATTAGTGCCTGATACATACACAGCATACAACTGCCCACGCGCTCACCAGCGAGGAGGAGGAGTCTTGATAATTGCAAAGAACATCCTAAAGTTCAAATCACGAAGTGACACAGACACCCAACAATGCAACACCATCACTGTCGAGAACAAACTCATGGCCCTATGCCTCACCTACAGAGCACCCCGTGCACCACCTGATGAACTTGCCTCCACCCTTGAAGCAGTCTGCACAATCAGCTCAAACCACAAACCCACTCTACTGCTAGGAGTGGAGGAGTGGCCTAGTGGTTGGGGCAAGGTACTTCAGGCCGGAAGGTCGGGGGTTCAAATCCCACTAGAGGACAGCAACCTTGGGCCGAAAGGACTGGGGTTTCTAGTCCCACAGGTGCTCCTTGTGGTCTTGGGCAAGCCACTTAACCCTCCATAGCCCATGTTCCATGTAAAATAGTTCTCTCCAAGTTATAATGCCCTGTTCAATGTAATTTCAGTTTGTTCAATGTAAACTGCACTGATGCAGAATAGCGCGGTATATAAGAGAATGTAAATAAATAAATAAATAAAAATAAAATAAAAAACCTCAAATCTACCAACACCAAAGATGCAGAAGCTTTCCTTCAAGCGATGAGTTCATTTCAATTCACCCAAATAATTAACACCCCGACACATAGACATGGATCATCGCCAGACCTCATCTTCACACCCAACTATCTAATCACGAGAGGACTAATTTCAACACCCACTGTCATACCAGTACCATGGTCAGACCACCACATAATTGAAATAAATATCGAGCCACAAGGAGGAAAACAATACAAATAACTGGACAACACACCCACACAAAGAAGATTCAAGAGCTTCGACAGGGACCAGTTCCTACAGGACACTATACCACACCTAACCCCAGAAACAGATGATCTAGAACAGGGGTGGGCAAACTTTTTGACTCGAGGGCCGCAATGGGTTCATATATTGGACCTGGGGGCCGGACCAAGAGTAGATGGACAGTGTGTATGTGTGAATTAATATAAATTAAATTTAAATTTGTAACATTAAATGTTTAGATTAATTTAAGGTAGAAAAGCATAAAAAGAGTTATTTTACAAAACTTTTATGCAATGTATTTCTTTCATAAAATAGTACCTTCAATTTTAGTGGGAACAGTGTTGTTGGTCTCCCTTTTTTGTTAAGGCATAAAAGTCAGGAGATAGCTTTGTTGTTGCAATTCGCAGAATAGATCTGAGGTGTTGGTCAGTTAACTGGGATCTGTGATGGGATTTATTGATGTTCATGACGCTGAACGTCTGCTCACACACGTAGGTCGAGCCAAACAAGGCCAGAATCTTCTGTGTCATCCCCCGGAGGTTTGGAAAACAGTCATCTTTAAGTGAGGCATAATGACATAGTATCGGCGCCTACACTGCTCAATGTTTCTATGAGAAACTCCCACACTACTGACTGCTGTTGCAATCTCTCTCCAGATTTTGTTCTTTGCTGCTCTGGAGGCATTCAATGATTCCTTCCCATAGAGGCCACTGTAGTTATCTATTACTCCCTGCAAAAGCATCTCATCCTCCTGGAATATAAAGCCCACTGCACGAACACGCCAACTAGCCTCCTGGGAGCTAGGACCTGCCTTTGATGTTCCTTCCGTCAAGGTCACTGGTTGAGACTCCTTCCCACTACCTACTTCTCCTGTATTGTTCTCATTGTTTTCCTCCTCTGCTTTCTCATTGCTTCCACACATTCTTTTCTGTTTATCTTCCCCCTGTCTATCTCCACTACCTTCCCTCCTTCTGTTATTTTTCCCCTCCACTTGCATGCTGCTGCCCCTATTCTCCAGCTCCTCTTTTTCACTACCAACCCTAGACTCTCTCAACTCTAGCATACTCCTCTCATACCCACTCACCATCCTCTTCCTAGGTACACCCGGATACACAAGTCCCTCACATTTTAAGACATACAGAGAAACAAAGGAACACCAAATACCCCAATAAAAACATAAATAATCAAATTACAATAGACATCACACACCTAGCTTTCTTCCTCCACTTCACAAAACTTAACAAAAATTAACAGCGTGAAGAAACCTTTCATAGACCTCAGCAGGTTGGAGCAGGGTGCAATAGCCCGGCGAAAACTTGCAGGCCTTAAAGAATTCCCCGTGCATGTACCTTCATCTGATTTTAACTTGGTTTAGTACATAAACCCCAAAATGTAACCTCCCTATCCCCCCCCAAAAAAAACCTTAATATAGCTAGCTTTTTACTGAGAAAACTTAAAAAATAATAATCCCCCCTACTGTAAGTTTATATTGTATCTCGCCTTGAAAGCTTCTTTTTTTTTGCTTCCAGCAAGCAATACGCTTAAATAAATAAAATCGTACCTGAAAAGAATGATGACTTCCTTTGTTCTGAGGAAATCATTACGTTTCTGATGTACTATTCTCCCCAGCCCCCCCCCCCACCCCCCGGTCAGTGTCTATGTAAAAAAGTTTTCAGGAATTTAGGCACCATGCACCCTTCCACGTCTTTAGTCTCTACCGAAGATAGTTCTAAGGATTGCTGGTCAGCCGACACGAGGAGGACCACTTTTCGGCCCGGGCCTACTTAGATCCCCAGTGTTTCCTGCTGGTAACCGGGCTTGAAAGAGCAGTGAAATATCTCTGTAGTCTTGTCGATACCAGCCCGAAAACGAGAGGAGAAAAAGATCGTGGCGCTACGGGTGTGCGCACCGCTAACGACCTGGGAGGGAGCACCCGGCAATTGGAGGTGGAGAAGGAGGCGGAGGCCTAGCCTGAGGCTGCAGATTACAGTGCTGTCCAATGCAAGGTACAGGTTAGGCCAGAGAATCCTTGAAGCACGCCCCAGCAAGAAAACCTCGCGGTACATCTAGGCCCCACCCCCCCCACTAGCTGCTGGCCGGCCCAGCCACTACCATGCCGTCCATACAGGTTTATGAATGTTGGGAGGGGCCGGATTAAAAGGTCCGCCGGGCCGTATACGGCCCGCGGGCCGTAGTTTGCCCATCCCTGATCTAGAAGCTCATATCGGAAACTGGAACAACACCATCAATGACGCTGCCAAAGCCACGGATCACAGACCCAAGAAAACCCGCTGCACCAAATTACATCACAAGCCATGGTACTCAAAAGCTATACAGAATGAAAAGAGGGAACTCAAAAAATTAGAACGGAGGTGGAGACACACCAAGTCATCCAATACCCAGGAACTATACCTAACAAAGCAAAAACACTACAATGAACTCATCAAACAAACAAAGAGAGAATACCACACAAACATTATACTCAAATCCATCAACAAACCTAGAGAGCTATTCGAAATCGTGAAAACCCTCACCAAGGAACAGAAAGCAGAAAACAAAGTGCAAATAAACCCACAAAAATTTGCTGACCACATACAAGAAAAATTCCACTTGGCAGTACAACAAAGATCCAACACAACCTCAAAGCCAAACTCACCTCCAAAAACCTGGGGCACATTCAGCACCCCATCCACAGAACAGCTCTCTCATATCATCACTGCAATTAATACAAGCACGGCTACAACAAACCCATGCCCAGTGACATGGATCAAAGCCGCCAAATCAAGCTTCATCCACACCATACACAACATGGTGCATAGTTCTCTGACCCAAGGGAACATGCCAAATCAACTAAAGCTCGCCACAATAAGACCTGAAGAAATCCACACTCGATAAGAACAATACAGCAGCATACAGACCGATCTCAAGCATACCCCTACTGGCAAAATAATTGAGAAGGCAGTACAGCTCCAGCTACAAGACCACATTGACAACCACGCACCACTAGACATCAACCAACACGGTTTCCGCCCCAACCACGGGGTTGAAACACTCCTGCTATACCTCTTCAGTAACATTCTCTGCATCATAGAAAACTCTAAGAAAGGAATACTAATGATCTTCATCGACATTTCACCAGCATTCGACACAGTGGATCACAAAACTCTATTGGAAGGACTACAGAACATTGGGCTACATGGATCCACCCTGAATGGTTCCACTTATACCTAACCGACAGACAGATACAGGTCAAGGTAGGCCCCAACACTTCCCGACACATAAAAGTCCTACAAGGAGTACCACAAGGATCAGCCTTATCAGCACTTTTGTTCAAACTCTACATCCAGCCAATATACGACATCATGAAAGAACACAATATACAATACACAATCTATGCCGATGACATCATGATATACACACCTATCACAGTCGACAACCCGGACTACTCCAAAATAACAAACTGTCTCATACACATGACCAGCTGGTTTCAAAACAACAACCTCACCATAAACTATAGCAAGACTGAGGCACTAATCATCACTCGAAACACTGACTTCGTCCCTCCACCCAACATCAAGATAAAAGACACAACCATACCCATAAAACCGGAAGTAAAGTACCGCAGAGTAACCCTGGACAAGGAACTGAATCTACAATCACACATAAACAGAGCCATCAAAAGCGCATACCACAGGATGAGAATTATCTGACGCCTCAAGCCCCTCCTCGCCCCAGAGCACTTCCGTACAGTCTTCCAGGCACTAATAACCCCACTACTAGACTTCTGCAACCCAATCTACCTTGGTCTATCAAAACAAACTCTCAGACCACTGCAATTGGCACAAAACACAGCGGCTCGCATAATATCTGGCACAACAAGACATGAACACATCACACCCATACTGAAAGACCTCCCACTGGCTCCCAATCAGCTCACGCATCAAATATAAGACAGTCATAAACATCTTCAAGATCAAACAACAGTCATCAGCCCTCAGCCTACAAACACTCATACAACCTGACAGAAGCACACGACCAAGGAGGAGAGGCACTTCTAATCGTGTTAACACCCCAAAAGACCTCACCAAAGTCCGCAAGGACACAGCAGAATGAGCCCTTTCCCTGGCTGCATCGGCAATTTGGAACACCCTCCCAGATGAACTAAGACTAACAACAGACCTCAAAGACTTTTGAAAGCAGCTTAAGACAACACTATTCGTTGAACACTATGGACACATCACATGATCTACTCAACAAGCAAGAACAAAAGACCAACCCCCCTCCCCTGTCCCTTGTACATAAGAATGTATATAGCTCATAATGTAAATAGCTCAAAAGAATCTAATATACACCAACACAAACACACAATCTGTATCACTGCATGAACACACTTGAACCACTCTTATGATTGTTTGCTGTGGAAACCGCCTTGATTAAAGGAGAAGGCGGTATAGAAAAACTTTTAAATAAATAAATATCCTCTGTTTTCTGTCTTTTAACCAGTTCCTGATCCACAATACTACACACTGCCTCCCATTCCATGATTTTTTAATTTCTCCAGGAGTCTCTCATGGGGGACCTTGTCAAAGGCTTTCTTAAAATTCAGATACACTATATCAACCGACTCATCTTTGTTTACCTGTTCATTCACACCTTCAAAAAAACATAACAGATTAGTAAGACAAGACCCTCCTTGGCTAAAACTATGTTGGCTGTCTTCCATTAAACCATGACTATCTATATGTTCAGTAATTTTGTTTTTTATAATGGTTTTTACAATTTTTCCCGGTACTGACCTCAGGCTCACCGGTCTGTAGTTTCCCGGATCACCCATGGAATCCTTTTTAAAAATCGGCCTTACATTGGCCATCCTCCAGTCTTCAGGTATTGCAGATGTTTTTAATGATAGTTCACAGATTTCTAATAGTAGGTCTGCAATCTCATATTTCAGTTCTTTTAACACCCTTGGATGTATACCATCCAGTCCACGTGATTTGCTACTCTTCAGTTTATCAAATAGTTGTAATACATCTTCCCGCTGTATTGATATTTCTTTCAATTCTTCTGCGGCATCACCTTTGAATTGGATCTCTGCATTACAGCCGTAGTGATGACTCTGATCACTGGAGTATTGCCCAGTACCTACATGTCTTGTATGATGAGGGAGCAAGTGTGCAGGACCCCCTGGAGAAGGCGGGATGGTCTAGAGGGACCTCATGGGTCATGACTGAGGGGTGCGTTTGGTGTATGTGTAAAAGTACTTATCTTGTAGTATAGACCAGGTCACAAGGAAATGCACACCCTATGCAAATGCTGCCTCAGAGATTAATGCAACACTGCAACCCAGTAGACCTCTGTGTGCAAATGTTGTTTGGCTTAGGAGGTACAGTACAGTGGAGGGAAGGGTATTTTGCCATCACATGTTACTCGGTCTTTGCACAGGTGATTACTACTGCTGCTGTGTGTCTGTTATGCAGCTGCAGTACTGAGTGTCCAGTTCAGTCCGTTCTGTTGTGTACCACTGAAGGAAGGCCCTAGATGTGGTTTACAACTTTCTCAGAATGTGCCTGCCAGGTTGAATGAAGTCCAGGGTTTAGGCTATTGCAGGTAGGGACCTGTAGTCTGGTGTATTCTAGAGCATACTATAGAGACATATGCAGAGCTATAGCTGAATGGTTAGAGCACTGGCTCAGTAAGGAAAAAAACAGGATTCAAATCCCATTTGTGGTCTTAGAAAAGTCATTTCACTCTCCATTACCTCTGATGTAAGGCCTGCCAAGAAAATCCAGGAACTGCTGGGTCAACAGGGATCAATATTGACAAAGTATGAAATAGGCATCCATATTTCTTCTCATAATGCTTGGGGGGTATTTCTTGTATTATAGACATGTTTTATACGGGAAGGAGATTAAGATATATATAGTATATGTATTATATTATTGACGATTATAAAGAATATGATGAATGTATAAGTATTGTAATACTTTTTGATATTTTGTAATATTACATATTAATTACTTGAATCATATTTTAATTTTATTAAAGAGAAAGATTTTTGAATCACATATATTGGCACTTTGGGAGGTTAAATATATTAATGTGATTATATAGATATATGTTAAGGTGAAGAACTCATGAAATCTTGGGTTGCAGTCTAGTAGTATTTATGTTTGATTGTTTGCAATCTTATGGTGATTTGTTTTAAGTGTATCATTTGCTTCATCACATATATGTAGTACATGCAGGCATGTCATACTCCTGGGATGCCCACCTACACAGAGCATCCCACATCCTTACTTGCTCCATATGGGCAATATTAGAGACACATAAGTTCAGAGACATGAGGGGACACCAGGTGTGCAACATTATGTGAGTGACCTTGTTCCACCAGACAGTATGAGGGTCATTCGTTTTTGGGTGAGAAACGGAGTTCATATTTGTAGTCCTGGTACCCCATGTGATTATGTTATGTCATAGATGTTATGTCTAGATTCGGGGCATATTTTGGGCAGAATCATGATGTTGTGACAGAAAGTGGGAGTGCATGTGTGTGCGTGGTTTGAGGGGTGCATGAGGGGATCTAGTGTGTGCATCTGCAATTCAGGGGAGACATGAAAGTCTGGCCAGTACCCGGACTGTATGGATGACTTCAGCATCACCAGGTACCACTGTGATTGGGCAGCCAAATTCAGAGAGGAATCACTACAGCTAAATGTCAAAACATACTCCCCGTCAATAATGAGGGACTCTTACCATAAGTACACTCAACAGTGTAAACAGCACTAATGCATGCCCATAATGCACATTTTTGGACCAATAGTGGTGCTTTTGAGCATGTATTAGTGCTGTTTGAGCTTCTGAATGCCCTTATTCTGAGGGTGCCTATTATTGACAGGGATATGTTTTAACATTAAGCCATAGGGAACCAATGCTGCACAGACACTTGTAATAGATGGTCCCTCTTCAGCGGAGCTTACAATCTAGTTGGGAAAGACAACACAGCAGCTGTGGACAAGATACATCCAGGGGGAATGGTCAGGAAACACAAGGGGCTCAGGTGGATCAAATCCAACAGCAGCACCAATGGGGTAAGCCCTCAGCCTGCATTTGAGAGGGGCCAGGGACGTAGCAAGATGTACAGATTCAGGTGGATTGTTCCAGGCATATGGAGTAGCAAGGTGAAAGGTGCGACATCTGGATTTGGCAGGCAAAGGGGTGGCCATAGATATAAGCAATCTGACAGAAGAGCGGTGTTCATAGGGAGGGGGTAGGGAGGGATAAGAGGGGTATGGTTGTGCAGAGTAGCAGAATGAGTGCACGTCTAGGCTAAAGGCATGGAAAGGCACACATTTGTAGCCCAGCAATATTATGCAATTTTTGGGAACCTGCAGGGTTAGTTTGGGGTTTTGTGGACTTGGTAAGGGTCTATCCCTAGCAGTTTTAGACGTGTTTGTAGAGATGACCAGGGCAGGACTCACTGGGGCTGGTTCCTAATGCAAAGTATCATTTGATGCAAGGTGTGTCCTGACAAACATGCTCATATTTACATTCTTGTATACCATATTGGGGTGTACTGGGCTTACTTAGCACTTTTTAGGGCATAAGGGGGACTGAAATATGGTCTAGGTTGCAGCTATCATTTCTCCTTGGTATTATGTCTAGTGTGCATTGGCACACTACTGTCTGTGATGAACAGCTTAGGAGATGCACATTTTTCCCGAGGGGCATGGAATCTGTGGGTATATCGTGTAGATGGACATGATCAAAAATATGTAATGTTTCAGAATATGGTGGGCATGGGGAAGTCCAATCCATTTACCCACATCTGAGGCACGGGGCTGGCTGGATAGCGCTTGCACGTGCCTACCAAACACATCTGTCTCCCCAATTCTGGACCCATGGGGATGTCCAGATTCATGGATGCAGAATTAGGTTCATAGGGGGCCCGTTTTTGAATTAGATGTATCCGTGGGCCGGATGTGCACTTTATGGAATTGGGCTCTCTTATATGTAAACCTTAACTGTAAACCTCTTATATGTAAACCTTAACCAAGAGCACTTTGCATTTGCATTCAGCTTATATAGATGTATGACTTTTATGTCTTTTGATTATAGCCCACACAAGGGCGAGTAGATAAAGGTCCTTTATTGAAATTACCCTACACAGCCGTGTTTCGGTGTTGTCTTCATCAGGGGGCACTAGCTTTAGCAAGTAAGGTCATGTACTTCTGAGGACTTTGGATCACAGCATCCTTACTTGTGCAGTGTCATATGCATATGTGTCAGGAAGATTGTACTGTATGGTGGTTAGTACAGCACCTAAATAGATGGTATTGGCCGTTCCCTGTGGCCCGGCAACTATATTTCACGCACAACACAACTGAGGTTACCTGCATTGGTGAGGTCACATTGGGGTAGCAAGGCCATACAGCAATCTAATCTATCCCCATCCATCCTTCGACCCATCCATCAGCATATAACCATCATGTCCACTCATGGAGTGGAGGCCTAGTGGTTGGGGCAAGGTACTTCAGGCCAGAAGATCAGGGGTTCAAATCCCACTAGAGGACCTCAACCTTGGGCCGGAAGGGCTGGGGTTTCTAGTCCCACAGGTGCTCCTTGTGGTCTTGGGCAAGCCACTTAACCCTCCATAGCTCATGTTCCCTGTAAAATAGTTATCTCCAAGTTATAATGCCCCGTTTAATGTAATTTCAGTTTGTTCAATATAAACTGCACTGATGCAGAATAGCACAGTATATAAGAGAATATAAATAAATGTATTCTCCTGCCAGCTGCTATACCCTGGTTCACACTGTGGCATTTTACTCATTGGGGTGTATTACCTCTCCTTCAAATCATAAATGCAAAACACCACAAAAACAGTCTACTATAAGATCAGAACCCTTCAGTGACTCTGTACCCTCCTCAAACCACTGGACGTCCACTCTGCATGTCAATTTAATCTTTCCCCATATGGATTACTGCAACTCCATTTATCAAGGCCTTCTGCACACTCCCTACTCCCTCTCCAAACAGCCCTACACACCGTAACATGCACCATTATGGGAACTTCAAGATACAACCACATTACACCTATACTGAAATTGCTGCACTGGCTCACACTACTTAGTTGGATTAAGTACAAGTCCCAGACTCACTACAAGGAATCACAGACTTAGCAACATTCAGAAAACACCTGAAAATTCACTTGTTCATAGAACACTTTGGTCCACCTACCTAACCCCAGCAACCCCAGCAACACAGCAAACTCCTAAATCTGCCTACCTTATGCTGTACAAAACAATCGGTACCTAAATTCCCCAGCATGTTGTTAACGAACAAGAAACAATATCAAGTAGCCTTCCTTAACTATATATAAATTTAATCTGTTACTTGTACATAAGTTCAATTTGTTACCTGTACATGCGTTCAAATTGTTCAATGTAATTTCTTATCAGTTGTTCTATGTAAACTGCTTTGGCCATGGCAAAAGGCAGTATATAAACCATACTGAATAAATAAATAAAATTAAATTAAAAATAAATTACTCCCACCTCACCTGCAGTTGATGTGCAGTTCATCATGCTGCCCTGGCATTTTTTCTGTGCCTACATCATGGCCATGGTGGCTAATCCATGGCACATTTCTACCCCCTCCTATGCTACCCACAGTCATCACTGGGGATTACATATGCATCCCTTACTGCTACAGTCCACGTGCCTCCCACATTCTCCTCCCACTCACTGTCTCACACGTATGGGACATGTGGATGTGACATGTTCATCAGCTATTACATTTGCTCCCATCCAGCAGCTCAGATGTGACGTACAGAAAGGCTCACTTATCCCATCTTAAGGCAACTAGCCTTAGTGGGCATTAATGTCCACACTGGGCACTCTTAATGCTTGCTCTCCACTTAACACCCACTAACTAGCCGCTGGCACCCTTAATATCGAAACGTCTACTCCCCACCCCATCCTTTAACGAATGGTGGGACCTTTAACAGTGTCATTTGCCACTCGCAAATGGTGCACCCTTAGCGCTGTTTAGTAATTGTAACCCTAAGATAGTATAAAAGCAGGTAGAAAGTGATATGTTTGGCATGACATACCTTGCATCACAGCATGCATGGCAGTAGAAGACATCCTTAGTTATGCTTGCATTGGTCAGCTCTGAAAACAGTCTGTTCAATGCTAAGTATGGACCAGAAAAAATCAGAAGAGGTTCTCCATAGCCAAATGTCAAAACATATCTCTGTCACTACTAAGGAGCATTTGATAGTGCAAACGGCACTAATACATGTACAAAAGCACTTTCATCGCTCTCTACAAATGTGCACATTTTTAGAGACCAATGATGGTGCTTCTGGGCATCTCTTAGTACTGTTTCCACTGTTAAATGCTCTCATTCTGAGGGTCACTTATTAGTATTAGGGATATGTTTTGACATTTTACTATAGAGAACCTGAATAACATACCTCTATCAAAACCATGCCCTGCACCTATAAACAACTGCTATGAAGACATAGTGACATGGCATCTCAGGCCACCACATCTGATCTGCATTTCTCAGCCAAACACGATTCTGCTCCATACTACCTCACATACCATCCCTACATCTACATTCCCATTTTTCCGAACACTGGAATTGTTACAAAAGCCGAGAATAGACCCTTTAACACAAACAGCATATGTCAACATAGCCAGAATAAAGACTTTTGCAATGGTTTATATTTCTGTGGGGGTGTTTTGTTTTATTGTTCTTTAACCTTACAAACATCCTTCACCTGTGCATTCTATTCTTTAGAACTGCATCTTGTGCCCCCCCCCCCACCACCCAGACAGCAGACACAGTAGCTCAATACAGACATGTCCCAGCCATTCATCTCTATGGGATGCACTGAAGATCAGAGCAGAAATGTTTCTTAGTTCTGGCCTGTAGGGATTATTAGTAGCACACAAAGATAAGTTAGGCTCTCAGTTATGTCCAGGGGAAATTAGCTACTAATACCCAGCCCGAAGTTCTATGAGTGTGCTGGTAATGAGTCACAGAAGAAGTTTTGTCTGTATATATACAGGGTGGCCCAAAAACATCTCGTAAATTAAAAGTTTAAATAGTTTACTTATTTACCTTTTTTAGCTATATACAGTAACGTCTTTATTTCAAGAATTTCCGGTTGCCATCTTTTTTTTTAAATTTGTAAATCATTTACATCTGTCTTTTTGAATTTTTAAATAGCTTATATTCTACGAGATGTTCTCACTTTTTTTGGGGCTCCCTGTATATATTATGTTTATTATGGACAATGAGGTAGAAAAATATACAGACATATGGCTAAAAATATATAATTAGAAATGTGAGGTAAGAAATTGTAGCAGCATAAGATTACAGTTAGACAAAGTGATAAATCATTGATTAGTAACCAGAAGTCACTGATTCGCTCTGCACTGGGAAGAGTTATGGAATAAGTTTCTAGCTAGCCATTGCCTATCCGGAGGAGGAGAAATAAGACTGTACCTTAGCTCCTGCTGGCATTCTGGCGGCTGAGGTCCGATAAGTCTATGGAGTAGCACAGGTCCAAAGAGGCAGCTAGGCTAGATAACGCAGGCTACAGCCCTTTCGGAGGCGAGCCATGGGAGAACACAGAACCAAAGGTATCTGTGAAAGTCTTATCTCGGTCCTTAGGAGAACGGCCTTGCACACACGTAGTGTGTGTCTGTCTTGCAGACAGATCAGGTAGCAGACACAAGGTATACAGGGCATAAATAGCAAAAAGGCACAGAAGTCCTTCTGTGCAGACTGTATTATTCTTTGTCATGAGTCTCCGTCATAGGTCCGGTGATTGGTTGGCACAAGACAGTCCGAGGTGTTCTCAGCGAATCAGAAGGTAATGAACAGGTGTTCATCCTGCAGACCTAGGAGCCATAATGAGGGAAGATAACAGTATGTAGTTCCAGACATCCCAAGGCCAGTAGCATCGTTAGTGGATGATGAAGATCAGAGCAGCAGATGTTCTTGCATGTAGACAACTAATTGGCCTGGAAACTAATTGGACAGAAACAATTGTCTTCTGTATGCTCAGGTATGATCACTTGGCAAGCATTTGTGTGAAAGTCAGGTCTGAGACGGTAAGCACAGCAAAAGTCCTTTGTAGCAGGAAACCATCTTGTTTGGTCAGCTTTGGTTCAGGCTGCAGCATCTGAGTAGGCCGGAGATCTGCAGGTGCAGAATTGCAGGGGTACCAGCCCTACATCTTCCCCCCCTTATAAAATGGAATATTCTATAAGGGAGTATATTCCAGCATACAAACCTAACTAGCGTTACTACTGTGCAGGTCAGAACCAAATGACATATGGTTGACTAAAGCATAATAAGTGGATAATACTTCAAGCACAATAGATGCATTAAAGCAATACTGCATGAGGAATGATACTGTGAATACACACAAGCAATAAAAGAAGTTAAAATAAAATGACATAGATACAATCATGTCAATGCAATCAATATAATGCATGTTAACTTCAAACTCAGGAGTACATAGTGTACTTAAACCTAAGAAGTATATAGGTAATGCAATATAAAGTATTAATATAACTCCAAACTAAACACTCAAATGTAACAATAAGTAAAATGTGACGATGTGTTAGTGAAATAAACACAGGCTATCTATGATAAAGGAGACAACTCAATTAGGAGAAATGGATAACTGAAAAGAAAATGGTGGCACTATTCAAAAGTGTGACGTTCCAGCAAATCCTGCAGACACATGGTAGGTAGAGGAGATGCAGAACGTACAATGCGACAAAGAGTAAGGATCTGTCTCTGTTGATACAAGGAGACAAGGAAATGGAACACCAAAAGAAGGACAATAACAGGCACAATGGCATGTGACATAAAATCAGTTTGTAAAATGTCCACATCACCTGAATCAATGTTGTAATCAGCAATTTCAAGGCTTTCTTGGTCAATAGACAGTTCAACTGTGTGAGAGTCCTTATAGTCCAGTAGATAGTTCAAGGCTTCAGTGAAGTTAATCTCATGACCTCGAAACACATCCAACATCTGGATCTGGAGTGGCTCAATGTAATTTCTGGTAATTTTAGCAAAGGCTTCTGTAATAAGGTCTGTGGGTACCAGATATGAAGGAATCTGTCCTTGTATCAAGTTACTGATGCTATTGTCTAGTTCTCTAAACAAATGATAAGTAAGATCACGTATTGGTTGCATGAAAGTACGCTCATCATTTAAGAGATCTTTAAGCATAGACAATTCTGCTGTGGTTAGAGCAATCTGCTTAGAATGAAGATTAACTACAGTGACAGCATCACGTATGGTCTTTCCATGGGCTTTTAATTGACTTTGTTGTGAATGAATCTGGGTTCTGATATCTTTCATATCAGCTCTTAACTCTTGGATATTACCCTGGAGTTTACTAATAGACACAGCATTGGCAATAGACATGGAGGAAGCAAATAAGGAGCCCCGAGCGGTGAACAGTACACCAACCCCAAGTCCTTTAAACCTTTTCTGTCTAGTGTTTTCTGGTCATATGGTTTGGATCATAATCTTTTCCAAATGGCTCAAAATATTCTGCACATTTGCAGTGGCATAGTCCATGTGTGCTTTTAACCACAGTTGTGTGTTAGTTGTGCGTGGAACAAAAATATTAAAATGTTTCTGTAAAACATGGCGGTGATCCAGTGACACAAAGACTTTCTGTGTGACAGTCTGGGACTGTGTGATCAGGAAATCAGATGTATCCTGCAGCACAACGCCAGAAGGCGGGCCAGGCTCAATCAATCTGGCAACTTCGGATCCCGCTAACATCAAAATCAGGAACAGGACCTTCAAAGTTCGGTTCTCCATCTGTAAAATAGAACAAACAGGCTATCCTGTCTCAAGGTTAGTATCACTCACTTCATCAAGAGATACTTCAGGAAGGAGCTTACTGGGATGACACGGTCAGAGATGATTAATGTGGACCCATTTAAGGGAGCCTTCACTCTCAGTACCTGTCTTCATTTGGATTTGATAAGCAACAGGGGAGGCTTTATCCACAATAGGAAATGGACCGTTCCAGCTAGGTAGAAATTTAGTCTTTGACCTTATTCTTAATAAAATTGTAGTAGAATACATTATTGCCAATCTGGTATTCTTTAGAGGTAGTCCTCAAATCATAGTAGGCTTTCCTACCCCTTGCAGCAGTGTCCAAATTCTTTTGGGTAAAGGCAAAGGCACTTTGCAAGTGTTGTCTTAAGTGGGTAACATATTCATGAGCAGTTGCAGCAGACGCAAGGTTCATGTCATTGGTCCTGTAAAGAAGATGAAAGGGTAAAGCCATCTCCCTACCTGTCATCATTTCAAAAGGGGACACACCAGTAGCACAGTGACGAGTGGCTCTGATAACCATCAGGACAAAGGGCAACTTGATGTCCTAGTCCTTCCCAGAGGAAGAGACATATTTTTTCAAGATACCGATGATAGTTTTGTTTGCTCTTTCCACCTGTCCAGAGGATTGTGGTCGATAAGCAATATGGACTTTAGCTTTCACTCCCAGTAACTTGCACAGATGCTTGATGATTTGTCCTGTGAAGTGGGAACCTGGTCTGATTCCACTCGCTGGCATATAATTCCTTTTTGTTCTAGGGAATTAATGATTTCCTGGACAGATTCATAGGAGGCCATTGGGATTTTATACTGTCTCAGAAAGACAGATTTACTGTTTGGATCCGTGGGAATGCAGGTGATATGCAGGTTGGTGAGACCACAGTCATAGGTGTCAGTGGCAAAAAGGTCCTTATGTCGATACAGCAGTTCATTTAATTGGGCCCTTTCCGACTCATCAGTGCAGGCGTCTGCTTCAGCAAGTTTTTCCGCAACCATTTCATCAAATCCCAGAACAGGTTTGTTCGGGGGTATTTCAAACTTCTCCTCAATCTCATCTTGGAGAGAGGAGACCTCGATGGCTTGGACAGCATGGGGATCCCCCCTGGTGGGTGAGGGAACTAACAGCCTCATCGAGTTTACTTGACAAAATCAGATGGTCAGACTCTAGGTCCACTTGAGAGGTCACAACCCTATGTGGCCAGACAAACTGTAGGGTGAGGAGGCCTCAGGGTGAGGATCTTACACACCCAGGAGTCCCCCCCCCTCCCTCTTCACAGAGGTTCCAGGAAACAGGGGCTTCCCCAATAATCTGGAGACGCAATTCCACAATTGGGAATGATTCTCCCACTAGGAATCCCAGGGGTTCGCCTTTCACGAAGTGAATGCGATCTGGGTTTGGATTGGTGACCAATAGTGCAGTGAGGGAGCTGTGGCCTACATGCAGGGTGTGGGACCCATGGCTTGGCCCAGCTCCTCAAAGCGGGAGTTAGGACTGAAGAAGATTGTCTGAGATCACTTGTCCTCGGGTCACATGTATCTGCAGGGGACAATCCTGTACCCTCCCAGGTATTTGGATGTCTTCTGCACTGACCACTTCACAAACTTGAGGAATCGTCTGACCAGCCCGCAGAGATGGGCGGGCACCAGAAAGCTCCACTGGCTCTCCTTCCATCCTACTCCAGAGGATGTTGTTCACTAAATCCACATAAGTTCCTCGTCTAATAAGGCAATCTGAGCCTACGTAGAGGGGCAACTGAAATCCTCTAATGATGGAGAAGGTGTGCTGAAAACCTTTGACCCGATTTGCAAGGGGAGATTGCAGTAGCCCACTAATGTCTTGCGGCTTTCCCCAGGCACTTGGAACAAAGTCTTTGCTCCCATCACCCAATCAAGGGTGGCCTGTTGTTTGAGCCAACAGAAAAGAGTCTTACTGATGAGTGAGTGGTCACAGTGGGATAATAGGTAGGCCTTTTCCTTCTGTGGCATGCCTACCTGCACATATATAAAGGGACCTTTCCCAGCAGAGAATATGTCTGTCAGTCTCCTAGGGTGGCCTAGGCATGGTTTGGATGGCAGAGGAGTTTGTACCTCACAACCTTCCAGGGGCTCCTCTCCCTGGTCCTGCTGGACTGGGGGTTCCTTCAAGAATATCTGCAGGCAGTCAGCATCAAGGACAATGTTTGCTACCGAACCCACTTCGAATGCAACCACATCACTACTTTCTTGATCCTCATCTCCAGCCCCTTCATACTGGAGCTTTAGGATTTGGGGGTCTGCAGACTGCTGGAAATTAATCCTGATGGACATGTCCTTTCTTTCCACAGAACAAGGACCACTGATCCTGCTGTCATATTTTACCTTAGCATAAGGTATGGGGTGTGTGACCTGTGTCCAGATCACTTCTTGGACGTAGTGCAGTATGGGGAGTAACCTTTTCAGGAGCTCATTGACAATCAAGAGTTCCTCCCCAGGGTACTTGGTAATGATGACAGGATGCTTCACCTGCAACTTCCCAATTTGGAGGGTAAGCCAGACCTGGCCCATCAACTCTATGGACTGATCCCCATAAGCCATGAGTGACAAATAACTGTGTGTGTGTGTAGGGTCCTCTCACCCCCCAAGGAAGCAGTGAGCCTATCGAAGAGACTCAAGGTTATCAGGGTAGCCTCAGAGGCTGAATCTATCAGGCCCTCACAGAGAAATGCCTGCTGAATTTTAACAGGAACAGTGTACCTCTGTCCTTTTGGCTTGAGTTTACCCAGAAAATACTTGTGCTTCCTGATGGTGTCGAAGGCTGGACCCTCGCTGTCCACTGAGGGACTGTCACTCTGTGTCAATGGGGTGGCCTCTCCGGCTGGTCTGGATAACTGAACTGGCTGTATCTGTGTAACAGTGACCTGTGGAACAGAAACAAAGTCGGTTAGTCATTCAGTCTCATTAGAAGGGGAAGAGGAGTTAACCAGTTCCTCCCCTGGCTTATGAGGCCTAGGACTGTTCTTGGGCCCACTAGGCTTCACCTGTGGCTTAAGTGGCTTGCTATTGGCAGAAGCCTCTTTTGAGGGGCTGAATGCAGTGGCAGCCTTCATCATATCTGCCAACTTGCTTATTTTCTTTTCCAGCTCCTGGATCTTGTTAAACCCTGGCTTCCTTTTCCAGTTCCGGTTCTGCTGAATGAAACACTGGTTCCCAGAGTGCTACTTAGACCCAGATGACTGGTTATTCTGGAGTGGCCTGGGAGGATTCTGTGAAGCAGAAGGAGAAGAGTTACTTTCCAAAGAAAGGGTAGATTTTACAGCACTAACACTCTGTTTCGGTTCCTTGACTTTGCTTGGAGCCTTTGCTTTGCTGCCATTGTTAGCCCTAGTGCTAACAAAAGCTTCAAAAATCCTCTCAGCGTGTTCTAACAAGCGTGACAAGGGTTTGTGGTGCTTGTTAGCCAGGTAAGCTTTAGAACAGATCACGGAACTCCTGGTGGTGATCTAGTGCTTGTCAGGGAAGATCACTCTGAAAGAAGATCTGCCTAAGTTTGTAGGCAAACTCTCTGGGTGATTCATCTTTCCCACAAGTCATACTATATGCTGCCTGTTTGGCAATGACATCATCAGGATATGGCCCATAATGTTTCTTTAGTGCCTTTTCAAAGGTGACGAGATTACTCTTTTCACCTTCTGCCATGGTCCAGATAAACTGCTGACAAGGTACATCAAAAGACCATGGGAGATACCGAACCATGTCTTCCTCCCTGGTATTCCAGAGCTTGGAAGACTTCTTTGACTGCAGCTAAATGTTAATTTATGGTTACACGACGGTTTTTTTCAAAGGGTGTGACCATATTACGCAGAGATTTAATAATCTGAAGCTGGGCCACAGGAGTAAAAACCTCTCTCTTTTTTCTCTTGCTGGACCCTGGAGCGTGGAGGATTTTGTTTGCCTTCAGCTCCCTCTGGTGGCCAAAGTTGGTACAGTTTTCTATCACTAGGCGGACTCCCCCCTTAACCTCTCCATCTATGGGGAGGGGTCGAGAGTAGGGTGTCTCTCTCCGCCCTGTTTCTCTCCGTTGTTCAGGCACTGATGGTAGACAACTGACTTTGTCCTGGAAAAGCTGCCTTTCTACACTGGGCAGGTTTTCCACTGGTGAACAGCCGTCATCTACCACTTGGGAATATCCCAAGAATGGTGACAAGACTATAGAGACCAAATGGTGTCTGTCCTCTGGCTCATCACTCTGCAAGTTAAACTCATGGGCCAACTGAAAACAATCATTTCTCAAGCTGTGAATCTCTCGATTTACTCTCCGTATCTCCTGTTCACATTTACGCCATGTGGTGGCTAGCTCCGTTTGGAGTTTAACGGTTTTCTGTCTTACCACATTCAGTGCAGTCTCTGTTGCATTTAACTGGGCAATTTAAACATTCTCTCTCTGCTGGTACAAAGCCATTTTATTCTGAAATTTTATGTTTTCCTCTGCCAACTCAGTTCTACAAACTGTCAGGAATTGCATTTCTCTCTGATCCTCAGCGTTCTGCTTCCAGAGAGTGGAAACCTGATCCACCAAGTCCTGGCATTGCAGACACCACAGGTTATGGGTACTTGGGGAGGAAAAGCTGTTAGTGGGCCCCCCCTCTGCCTCCGCCTCCGCCTGAATCTCAGTGACCTGGTGCCGTAGATCAGAGTTTTCCTGCTCAAGTTTCCTTGCTTTGGCCGTGACAGTCTGTAAGTGGGTCTGGGCTGTCAGTAGATCAGCCTGAAGCAGTTCAGATCTATCTCGCATGTGAAATAACGCCTCCTGCAATTTATTCTTAAAGATATGCAGGACACATGCATGTTCAGCAATTACATCCACAGTTAGTTTAGCCTTGTGAGCAATTAACCGATCTAAAAACTCGCTGAAAAATCCATCAGCACTAACGAGCTCTTGCGTATCTGTTTTAAGACACTTAGAAATCTTTTTGATGTGGTCCGCAATTTTATCTTGCGGACAGCATAGAGATGCAAGTTTCTGCAGTGCTAGAGCATTCTTATCAGTCACGACTGCTGCATGAGCCATCATTAATCAATAGCTGAGACCGTCTGTAAGAACAAGACACAGGAATAGCTGCTGAAGAATTACTCTAGTTCTGTAAAATGTAACTTATTCAGAGATCCCACAATGTGGGTTCCAAACCTGTCCCAGCAAACAATAATTATCTAGCTACAAACCTCAGCATAAACAGCTGCTTTGACCATAATAAAGCAATTCAGAATTATTACACAAATTCTGAGAGATGCAGCTCATTCAGACATGCTTATCCCTTGGGAGAGTGCTCATGACTGTAAAGATGTGATTCATTCAGGGATACTCATATCCTTGAAAGAGACTTCATAAAGTAAAGAGATGGTTCATTCAGAAATACTCATCCTCGGATGAGAACCCATGATGTAGGGATTATTAGTAGCACACAAAGATTTGGTTATATAGGCAGTTTTGTATGCCACCTTATCCTTCAATCAAAGTGGTCACAACACAATTGGAGGATACATTTAACACAAGGGGGTATGAGACACATACACTAATACTTACAAGGAATGTGGGCAATGGAGGGTTAAGTGGCTTTCCCAAGACCACAAGGAGCACCTGTGGGACTAGGAACCCCAGTCCTTCTAGCCCAAGATTGCTGTCCTCTAGTGGGATTTAAACCACTGACCTTCCAGCCTGAGGTGCCTTGCCCCAACTGCTAGACCATTCCTCCCTCCCTAAGTTAGGCTATCAGTTATAATTAGCTACTAATACCCAGCCTGAAGTTCTATGAGTGTGCTGGTAATGAGCCACAGAAGAAGTCTCATCTGTATATATATATATAATGTTTATTATGGACAGCGAGGTAGAAAAATATACAGACATATAGCTAAAAATATATAATTAGAAATGTGAGGTAAGAAATTATAGCAGCATAACATTACAGTTAGACAAAGTGATAAATCACTGATTAGCAACCAGAGGTCACTGATTCGCTCTGCACTGGGAAGAGTTATGGAATAGGCTTCTAGTTAACCATTGCCCATCCGGAGGAGGAGAAATAAGACTGTACTTTAGCTCCTGCTGATACTCTGGTGGCTGAGGTCCGATAAGTCTCTGGAGCAGCACAGGTCCAAAGAAGCAGCTAGGCTAGATAACGCAGGCTACAGCCCTTTCGGAGGTATCTGTGAAAGTCTTATCTCAGTCCTTAGGAAAACGGCCTTGCAAACACGTAGTGTGTGTCTGTCTTTTAGACAGATCAGGTAGCAGACACAAAATATACAGGGTACAAACAGCAAAGAGGCGTGAAAGTTCTTCTGTGCAGACTATATTATTCTTTGTGATGAGTCTCCATCATAGGTCTGGTGATTGGTTGGCATAAGACAGTCTGAGGTGTTCTCAGCGAATCAGAAGGTAATGAACAGGTGTTCATCCTGCAGACCTAGGAGTCATAATGAGGGACGATAACAGTATGCAGTTCCAGACATCCCAAGGCCAGTGGCATCATTAGTTGATGATGAAGATCAGAGAAGCAGATGTTCTTGCATGTAGAAAACTAATTGGCCTGGGAAACTAATTGGACAGAAACAATAGTCTTCTGTATGCTCAAGTATGATCACTTGGCAAGCATTTGTGTGAAGGTCAGGTCTGAGACTGTAAGCACAGCAAAAGTCCTTTGTAGCAGGAAACCATCTTGTTTGGTTAGCTTTGATTCAGGCTGCAGCATTTGAGTAGGCCGGAGATCTGCAGGCGCAGAATTGCAGTCCTACAGGCCTTATTCCATGTTGACGCTGGTTTAACGTAGGGATCCGTGGGAAACACTCAGGACTTACACAGGCCTTTCCTGAATACGCTTTCCACATCTCCATGGCTTGCCACATACCTGTTCTGCCTCCTCCCGCCCACATTCTGAGATCCCCGTGCTAGCGAAATGTATATGCAGGGCTGTGTGATTTCGGAATATGGTTCTAGACATTTTAGCAGGAAAAACGTCTATCCCACATGCCTAACTGGCTTATTCATGTTCTGGAATGACCTTCTTGGTGAACAGAAAAGTAGTATTGATAGTGAATTTGTTGATAGTGAAGGTAATAAATCCTTAGTTTGCCAAGTGTCCTTTCATCACTAAGTTCTTCAGGGTTCATATTGTAAGTGTTCTATTCATGGAGATTAGTCCCATAAGTGGCTATTGAGGGTCGCAAGGTTCTGGCAGATTTCTGGTCACTTGGATAAAAAAAAACATGGAAACTGCTGCCCTGCCTACCTGGAATATCAGAGGATATAGTAGGAATGGATGGGGAATTTTGATTCTTGAACTGATGGTGATATTATAAGCTACAAGAAAACATTGCCAAGGGGGAATTTGCTCACAATTGACTAGTTCGGATTTATTTGCAAAAGCTCAAGGTTTGGATAAAATATTATATGTTTTTATACTTAAGTGAGCCATGACTGGATAGGCAAGGGAAACTGATTCCTGTGGATGATCATCAATCTGTCAAACATCAACAGTTAGTGATACTGAAGTATATTCTCTCTAATATAGCTATAACCCCTTTCAAGTCCACCTTGTTTGGAATTGTATTTATGGATAGTCTTCTCTGATGCCTTAAGAATATATTGATAGCATCCTCCAGCCTTCAGGATGACTCAGTGCTAATACTAACTAACTGTTATTTCCCTTACTCCAGATAATTAAAGCATATTTACACAATGCTTGATAATGGATTAGTTGGCTAAGGGTGAGAGTGATTCACTAGATGCAGTACCTGGTTTGAACATGCACTCACATAAATTCCAAGGCTTACATGGCAATTAGATTCCAAGGCAGCCAACATATTCTTATATATTAAGATCAAACTCCTATGAGCAGGTTCTGATTTTCAGACCTAGCAGATCTTGGAGACATTATGGCTCCATTCTTCCGGAATGGGAACAGCTTCTAGCACTGCTACATCTGGCATTCCCTTTCAAGACTTACAACACATGGCTAGTAGTAATCTGTGATGTATGCACCACAAATCAAGAGGAATGATGGCAACATAAGAACATCTAACAACATAAGAACATAAGAAATGCCTTACTGGGTCAGACCAAGAACTTCAAGCCCAGTAACCTGTTTCCAACAGTGGCCAATCCAGGTCACAAATACCTGAAAGGTTTCCAAAAAGGCGCACAGGTTCCACAATGCTCGTCCTGGGGCAAGCAATGGATTTCCCAAATGCTCTTTAATAATGGTTTATGGACTTTTCCTCCAGGAATATGTCCAAACCCTTTTTTAAACTCAGCTACACTAACAGCTTTTATTACATCCTCCAGTAACGAATTCCAGAGTTTGATAACATGTTGAGAAAAATATATTTTCTCTTATTAGTCTTAAATGGGTTGCATTGTAGCTTGTGACATGGAAACCTATACAAAGCCTATGATAATAGAGGAAAAAGAGAAATTTACCTTAAAACCTGTTAGGCAGCCAGCACACACAGCTCAGAAGGAGCAAAGAAACAGTGGAATAGGATTACCACACCCAAGCCATGACGCAGCAAGAAGTTTAGGATCTGATTATTATCACCTGTCCAGGAAAGCACAGGGAATGTGTAGTGGAGAGGGAGATAAAAGCTGCTGGGTAGATCCAGCAGAAGTCAGTGTCAGAGTGAGCAGCAGCAGTGCAGGAAGCAGAGGTCACAGAGAGAGAAGCCTGCTGAATCCAGGAAGCAGTGGGAGTAGCCCTGGAACAGGAAGCAGCAAGGGAAAGGCTTCAGAAGAACCTGGCCATCGAAGTGCTCAGAGTGCTAGCAACTGGAGGTCTGAGGTGGAGCCTGCTTACAGCCAAGAGGTAGAAGCTATATAACTCCAGAGAGAAGGAGAGACCAAGCTGAGGTCAGAAAGCTGTCCAGACTTGGAGAGCAGGGGAGTCCACAGTCCTCATTACCAGAGAGAAGACCTCACCATTTATACAGGTGGGAACCAAGCTTTATCAAAGGGAAAGCTAAAAAGTTTGTTTGTACCAGAGGGTCAGAGCAGTGCACAGAGCATGAATTAACTACAGGAAGATATAAAACAATTCCTAGCTGTTGGAGTTTAGAGGAGGAGAGCCAGAGAGGACATACTGCAGTAACAGGTATTCCAAAACCTACTTGCTTAGAACTCTACCCTTGTAGTCCAACTGAATCCTCCGAGAGGCTTGTACAGAAACAGCTATGAGGATTTAAACCCCAGTGTAACACCTGGTGAATGCGAGCTGATGCAGTGGGAAAGTAATAACAATATTCCTGAATGTGCTCCCATGGACTGTACATTATGCATGTCGGATGATGTTGAATCCTTGCACTGAAGACCTGTAAGCTACAAAGGAAAAGAGCATATTTTTCTTTGGAAGTACGTTTTTTGTTTCCAAGTTTTGTTGTACAAAAAGATATCCTTGAGGGAAGGGGAATAAAGCCCTTATCTTTGTTTTGCCTTAACACTCGACTGAAGACTAGTTTGTTCTGCAAGATAGGAGGCAACTATAACCCCGGGCCCTAGGCGAAGGCCTATACGGGACCTGTGGCGTCACAAGCTTCATCAACTCCATTCATTAATTGATAGACCCAATCATATCCTCCCTCAGCCGTCTTTTTTCAAAGTTGAAGAGCCCCATCTTTTTAAGCCTCTCTTCATAGGGGTATCCTTCCTTTCCATTTACCATTTTTGTCGCTTTTCTCTGGATTTTTTTTCTAATTCAGCTTTATCCTTTTTAAGATATGGTGACCAGAATTTTACACAAAATTCAAGGTGCGGTTGCACCATGGAATGATAAAGAGACATTATAATATGCTTTGATTTATTCTCCATTCCTTTCTTTTTGATTACTAGCATTCTAGTTGCTTTCTTGGCCACTACTGCACACAGAGTGGAGAGTTTCAATGTATTATACACAATGACACCTAAATCCTTTTACTGGGTGGTTGTTTCTAAGGTGGTATCTTGCATCGTGTAACCATGGTTTGGGTTGTTCTTTCCTAGGTGCATAACTTTGCACTTGTCCGCATTAAATTTCATCTGCCATTCTGATGTCCAGTCTTCCAATTTTTCAAGGTCTTCTTGCAATTTTTCACAACCCTCTTGCATTTTAAGGGGTATGTTTACTAAAACCCCGGTAAGGTGCGGGCCCCGGTAGTGTGCGGGTTCCATATAAGGAGTGGGCGTTCCGTCCTGAAAAAGAAAAGCCGGAATTTAAATATGCGCTAAGGTGCGCGGCGCCCTTGTACGCCCCACACTGTAGCGCATCAGATGGTTGCGTTGGAGGCATATGTGGTACGCTGATGAGCAAGCAGAAGAGCAAAGCCACAGCACAATGGTTAAGACACTGACCAACAGTGCAGGGATCAGTGGTTCAATTCCCCACAGTGCCCAACAAAGACAGCTGGCTGAGGCACTAATTTATGAGGTGCAGGAACACTGGGCATCACACTGATGTTTTGGGCGGCCTAAGGCAACGCGCTGATTTTTGAGGCGGCATAGTCATACTGGGCAGCCTAAGGCAGCGCGCTGATGTTTTTGGCAGCATATTAATACTTGGCGGCCTAAGGCGCCGCGCTGATGTTTCTGGCGGCATATTAATACTGGGCGTCATAAGGCGGCGCGCTGATGTCTATGGAGGCAGTATAATACTGGGAGGTATAAGTGGCGCGCTGATGTGTAAGAAGAAGAGCAGAGCCGCAGCATAATGGTTAAGACACTGACCAACGGTGTAGGGAACAGGGGTTCAATCCCCCACAGTGCCCAATGGAGGCAGCTGGCTGAGGCATTATTTTAGGAGACATATAAATGATGGGCGGCATAAGGTGGTGCCCCAATGTTTTAGGAGGCTTGTTAATATTGGGAGGCATAAGGCGGCGCACTGATGTGCAATCACACGAACAGAACCATAGCACAATGGTTAAGACACTGACCAATGGTGCAGGGTTCAGGGATTCAATCCCCCAAAGTGCCCAATGAACAAGGCTGGCTGAGGCATAGCATATTATGGGGCAGATTGCTTTAGGAGGCATTTTAGTCATATTTTAATTGCCACCACTAGCAAACGCACTCCCAAAGCGTGTTAACATCAGGTGCCCTATAAGGCACATTTTAAAGTGCACTGTCAGCCAAGGCACCCTAGAATGTTACTTATAGGGCGCTTTAGAGGGTGCCGTATGAGGTACCGCAAGGTCAGTCTACTGGTTTTTATGGCAGCACTGTGCAGTTTAAGGAATGAAAAGCATACGTAGGTGCGCTGACAGACAAGGAGGAGCAGCAGTGGAGCACAATGGTTAAGGCACTGACTGCTGATACAGGGTCATGGGTTTGCTCCCCAGTGTGCCTAATACGTAAGGCTGGCTGTGGCATCAGCTTTGCATTGTACATATTTTGGCCTGCAGCACTTTATATTTATGTTATTAATTGCTGCCAGCAAACACGTCCTCACGTGCCGTGATTAAAGGTGCTGTATAAGGCACCCTATATGGCACTCTATAGGGCACATTACAAATTGCACTGTCCGCCACAGCACCCTATAATGTCCCCTATAGAGCACCCTATAGGTTGCATCACAGGAGAATGTATAGTGCACCTTATATGGACGGGAACCATAAGGTGCCCTATAGGGCGCCCTATAAAGCACCCTCAGAGGCACCTTATGGGTACAGTACGCTGAGGGTGTTTTTGCTGGCATCAAAATATGTACATTAAAAAAAGATAATGCGTTTGACAACCCTATCAAATACCCCACTGTGGGTTTGAACCCATGACCTCTGGCTTTAGAAGCAGTGCAGTAACCATTGGGCTATAGCTCTATAGCTACTAGCAAGCCCCTGGCTGGCTGCAGAGAGCATGCACGTCACCACACAGACAGTCTGCTGTGGACACCAGGATAGGGTTAGCCTACCCATACCCATGATGCACTGCACATGCAAATCAGCTGTCCACAGATTAACACAAGATGTGCAATGCACCCCCACAGCACCTCTGCCCGGTAGAGGGAAGTGACCATGTGCACTCACACACCACCTTGGCCTGGTAGGGGGTACTGACCGTGTGTTTTACTGGCACAGAGTAGCTACACTCCGTCACATTGAGCGGGTACTGTGCTCACCCTGAGGGTGCAGTGAGGCACCCAGCACCAGGTCCACAACACCTTCCATGGCTGAAAGAGGCCATGTCTGAGGTCCAAAGCAGTGTTAATGTGTGAGATGGTTAGTTTCTGCACAAACACCTTGGATATCTCTGTCTGCCTCAGTCAGGTGTAGCCCCCATGGACCCCCAGGTGGGCCATGCACCACCCCCACCCCCAGGGCGGCAAACAGGGCCCTCCATCAATAGATCCACATTCCTGCAAAGGTGGCAGTAGAGGGGACCATCAACCCCAGTCCTGGTGGGGAACAGACACCCTACAGGGCAGTCAATGCAGCTCTATACACATCCATGACACAATAGCAGACAGACATTAGGCATGGATATGCTAAGCTGCACCTCACCACCATCTGATATTCTTCTGCAGCAGGTCATCAGCCACTGCTCCCCACAAGCTGCTCCATCAAGACACATACCAGCTGCAAACAGTGTGCTAGTTAACCCACAGTGCATGTTCCCAGTGGAGATGCATGCACCCAGAACTGGGATGTCAGCATACACAGCAAGCAGTTAAATCAGTGACTGAGCCCCAAAACAAAACCCATATCTATCACATGAGAGAAATACTATATAGCACTATGGGGGTGCCTAGCCATGCTGTGGTCACTGCACAGTCAGGGTGAGAGTGATCTCTCAGCAGGACATACTGAGGTCACCCTGTCTGTGTAGGTGGTGGCCGGCCACTAAAATGTCCCAGTCAGTGCTCTATGCCCTGTGCAGATGCACCCTGGCCAGGCCACCCTGTCCGGCCTATACCCATGGTACCTTGTTCCTCATTATGCACATTGGCAGCCCAATACTGGCAACATTGCTGGCAGTGTGGGCTTTGGAATGTGGTTGCACTGGATAGGCAGACAACCACCCCCACACCTATGCCAGCATTGTGCTACTATAGAGGAGTCCAGCAGCCATACCCACCAAACCAGTCCTGGCCACAGTACAGGCATGGATATGGGACGCAGTACTGTTGGGGGTCACTCCCCAGGGTGGTAAACACTGTCAGAGACCAGACCTGCAGCGCACACCGCAGACATCACAATGATTGTTATGGTGGAGATCAATGAGCAAAATGTGCTTAACGTAGGACTTGATATCTGCCAGTTATCATGGGCAACGTTTGATAGCTGTGTACCATATACCCAGGTGTAGGGTGGCAGTGCTAAGGTATGCAACTGCTAGTATTGGGAGATACAGGCAGGGCCCAATGTCCTGCCTCTCCAGGAGGCATTGACCAATGGGGCCTGTGGGGGTGTGTGGGGGTGTGTCTGGCCCTGTTGGCTGCTGCTTTACGGCAGAGTGTCCCAACTCCAGTCCTGGTGTTCCAACCACTGTTCGGGTTTTCATGCTGTCCCTCATAGATATGCATGAGCTACATCAGCATACCATGGGGGTGGTGCATAGCTATGCAGCACAGGCATCCTTATTAGAGGCAGCATGGATCCTGAATGGTGTGGGGCCCTCCAGGACTGCATTTGGGAGACTCTGCTCTAGGTAATGCGGCTGTTCATGGTGTCTGTGTTTGGTGTGGTAAAATATAGGCGTACGAACCATGCGTATGTTCTAAGCAATAAAGGTTTCCCCTGACTATCACGGTTTAGTTGTAGGAAAAATATGTGGACTGGATTGGCAGTAGCCCCAGCTGGGCTTTGAACCTGTGACCTTCTGTTCCTGCACATCCTGTCTGTGTGCACTGCACCACTGTGTTGCCCCAAATATACTGTGTTCCCTGGGGAGTCCATGACTGTACATCCGACAGAGCCTGTTACGGTGGACGGTGCCAGCCTGCACAGGCCTAGGCCACTGTCTGCTGTGGTTTGCAGCCACTGCCCCCACCACCACCTGTACCCTTGTGTGCGGTGTAGGGTGAAATATAGGTGTTGGAACCATGCTTATGTTCTCTGCCATACAGGAGTGTCTGTTCTATCACTGTTTAGTGGTGGATAAAACTATGGGGACTGGGTTGGCAGGAGCCCCAGCTGGGGTTTGAACCTGTGACCCTCTGGTCTTACAGGCACTGGCTGTGTCCGCTGCACCACACTGTGGCCTCAGAGACAGTGCCGTCTGTGGAGATAGGAAACCTGGCCGCACGAGTCAGACACCCTGCTCTGCACAATTTTACTGTGGGCTCGTTTACCTTGTATGGGGACAGGGGTGCAATTTAACCTCATAAATGGCCTCCAAAAGAAGAGGTAATCACCAAGGCCAAGCTGGGCAACAGTGATATCAATGGGCAACATGATAAACACTCCCAGGAAAGCTCCATTGACATGCAGTGATTTTTGAAAGGGTCTACGGAGCGTAGACCCTTCCAAAAATCATTTCTTTTTGGGGGGGCTTTCCTGGGAGTGTTTTTTATGGTTGCCCATTAATATCACTGTTTTCCAGCTGGATTATAATTTATTTGGAATTTTTTGTGGTCCTTTTAAATTTATATTTGCTATTTTGTTCTGTGCACATGTATCACACTGCTCACGTTTTGCAGGTTTTCCCGGTTTTGCTGTACATTGCTGACGGAAATGGTTTCTCTTCCCTTTAAATGGGCTCTAACGCGAGGGTTTCACTCGCGGTATTTTTAATGCCCAGATTCAGCCCCACTCCTGTGTGGGGAGCCTCTCCCCTCCCACTCTCCACCCATTGACCCCGTCCCCCCGCCCCTCGGGGGCCTTCCTCCGCCCTCCGTAAGCGTTTCCCCGCCTCTATTGCACATGAGCGCCCCGCACACGTGCGGCAGCCCGTTAATGTGACGCGCACGCGTGCGCGGCACTTAAGAGCTCTTAAATGCATCATTAGCGGCTGCTCGTGTGCGCGGTTTAGTAAACATACCCCCAAGTTTTAAATAATTTTGTGTCATCTGTAAATTTGATTACTTCACTCATTATTCCCATTTCCAGGTCATTTATGAATATGTTAAAAAGCAGCGGGCCTAGCACACATCCCTAGGGTACTCCACTATTCACCTTTCCCAATTGAGAAAATTGCCACTTAGCCCTACAGTCTGCTTTCTATCTTTTAACCAGTTCCTGATTCACAATACTACACTGCCTCCAATCCCATTGACTTTTTAATTTCAACAGGAGTCTCTCTTGAGGGACCTTGTCAAAGGCTTTCTGAAAATCCAGATACACTATATCAACCAATTATAAAGCATTCTGCTGTTTACTCCTTCTTGCATGGTGAGAATGGATTTAACAATCTATCGGGGTATATGCGAAGGAGCGCCTGATGAGCGAAGGAAGTTTTCTTGGATTGGCAGGTTACACATTTTTATGAAATCAGTAGATATCAAAAACAGGGCAACAGACCATAAAAGTCACTGCTCATTTCTCGTCATCAGTCCATTTTTCTCTGTGTCTTTGTTAATCAGCTTAGTTTTTGGTATTCAGTTTCAATATTCAAGCAGCCTCACTATACTCTTAAAGCATAAACAACTTCCCCATGAAGTACCTGACATAGTACTATATGCGAAGGAGCGCCTGATGAGCGAAGGAAGTTTTCTTGGATTGGCAGGTTACACATTTTTATGAAATCAGTAGATATCAAAAACAGGGCAACAGACCATAAAAGTCACTGCTCATTTCTCGTCATCAGTCCATTTTTCTCTGTGTCTTTGTTAATCAGCTTAGTTTTTGGTATTCAGTTTCAATATTCAAGCAGCCTCACTATACTCTTAAAGCATAAACAACTTCCCCATGAAGTACCTGACATAGTACTATATTTTGAAATTATTATCACTTCTCTTTCTGCTTCAGGGGTATAGCAGATATAATCTTCATTTTATTATCATGTCCAGCAACTGTCATGTTTATTCTTCCAGCCACATAGCGATTCTCTAAAGAAGAAAATGGCATTTAGTGTTTTATAGAGGTAACATCATATGATTGCAACGTCACAACTTAAACCAACATCTGCCATTCAGTCTCTGAAGTGAGACCAGCAGGAACCACTGTCTTCAGATTAAAAATCCAATGCTTTTCTCTATAGTTTAAAAAGTAGTCCCAATCTCACCCACTACAGTTATCCAGAACTCAATCAATCACTCTCCATCTGATATCATCGATAGAGTGGCCCTTATCTGACCAATGTTGGACCAAAGGAACAGCCATATTTTTGTTACAATTTTGCTCTTATGTTCATTAAGCCTAAATTGGAGCATCTGTTTAGTTTTTCCAATGTATAGCAGAGAGCATGAGCAAATAATCACATATACAACATAATCAAAAACACAACTTGTATTTCTGATCGCTTTAAATTATTTACCAGAAGTAGGATTTAAACAGTCTGTGCCAGAAACGGTAGAATTGCACCATGAATAGTGGCCACAAGCTGAATGTTCTCCAATTCTCTGTCAGTAAAATATCAAGAGCATGATACTTGTTCTCTAATATTCCGACCTCGATGGCATGCAATCACCTGGTGCTGCTGAAAGACTTCATAGAGTCAGGATGTGCCAAAATGCAAATACAGTATGGCCGAAGACAGCTCAGAAGCCAAAGCAGAATATAGCAAGGTACAAACAAGAGAGTCATTTTTGTCATGTATCTCGTCCTCTTTTTTTATTTTTTTAATAATTGTTATTAAACCATCAGAATTAGAATGAGAACCAGGACAATGGGTAGACTTGCATGGCCTCTGGGAAGAACAACATTGCAAAAGATAGACAATATCATCAGGTATTTTACAATTTTCTCCCCAAACTGATTCCCCTTCCTCCCTGCCTCCCCCTCCTTGATTGAGATTCCAAGCTATTATGCATTCCTAATCTCACGCTTCATTTTATTTTGTTAGAATCAGGCAATACCTATGGTATGCAGTTAGTGTTCCCCTTGGCACTTATTATAAGCTCCAAGTCCCCAGCAGCAGGCAGTTGTCACGGTATATGTCTTCAATTCTGGTCCCTCCTTTTGAAATTGTGGTCCCTTGGTCAGATCAGTATATATTAGTCCATATTAAAAATCTCATTCTGGGCCCATGGGGTTAGTGTATCTAGATAACATCCTCAAATAAAATAAAAGGCTTCCTGTTTTGGGTGTTGCCTTTCACAGTTAAACGTTCCATTAACATTAACTGGTGTAGGTTATTATGCCACTCCCAAAACATTGGGGGTTTTTCATCCCTCCAGTTTCGGAGAATTGGCTGCTTCCCCAACACACATGCTTTCCAAACTAGCAATCGTGCTGGGCGTCCCTTGGGTTGAGTGGGGCATATTATATCAAATAAGATTGTTACTATCTGGAGTTCTAACACCCGATCAAGTATCTTCTCCAGATAGCTCTGGATATGCCTCCAATAGGATGTTATCATGGGACATCGGCACCACATGTTTACTAAGGTGGCCTGACTTTGTTCGAACCATGGATATGCCCCTTGTTCTGGGAGTCCATTGCGATATGCATGTAGTGGCGAGAATTGTGCCCCGCTCTTGTGCGGGCGGAGCGCACTTGTGCGGGGGGCGCGCACGCGTGTGGGGCACCAAAAATGCACTATTAGCGTGCGTTAAGGTACCTTAGCACACGCTCAAGTGCGCCCCGCACATTTGCACGGTTTAGTAAACATACCCCTAAGTCTACCCATACCAGGACATTATCAGAAATTTCTCTGGATCCTATAACAGCCTCTGTTGTCCTTTCAAAAAGAGAGTCTGACAATAGGATCATGTCCAAGCGGGGACTTGTCCCTTGTGCCCTAGAGAGGTGGGTATAATCCCACTCTAAGGGGTGTAGGACTCGCCAGGGGTCCACCACCTGCAACCGCCGCCTGAATCTACCCAACGCTTTTGCCAAGTCTCAACGGGAGTCCATCTCACCTCTTGAGGCATTTATCTGGGGGTTCATAACTGCGTTAAAGTCTCCAACTGTTATTCCTGTCTGGCAGGCTTTCTATCTCTGAAGCCACTTTGGCAAAGAAGGGGGCATTATTTGTGTGTGAGCCATATACATAATACCACTGGAGAGCCTTCTAAGGTCCCATAAATGATAAGATATATCTCTAAAGGGTCTGCAGTGATCTTGTGGTTTTCAAATCTAAGGGCCTTGTGGAATAAGATTGCCACTCCTCCCTTTCTGCCCTGTGCCAGGGCCCCGCATATCTGGCCCACCCATTCTCTCTTTAATTTTGAATGTTCAATTGCAAATTGATGGGTCTCTTGCAAAAAAGCAATATCACATTTGTGATATCTCAGTGCCCGGAGAATTTTAAAACATTTGACCAGGGAGTCCAATCCACACACCTTCCAGGATAGGACCTTCAGCCCACTCCACATTTATCTAGACCAAGCAAGTGATACAGCATAAAGAAAGGGAGGTCCCCCCCAGCCTAGGACCGCTCTTAGGACAAAAATTAAACTGTGACTGTAGATTCGAATATCCCTTACTGTAGGAACAACAACTGCATCTCCTATTACTCATATCTCTCCCATAGAACACTCCCTCCTTCCATCCCCACTCCCACCCCCTCCAACCCAGATCTTTCTTCCTCCTTATCTTAGGAGTTCACATTTTTGTGTTGGGACCTCCCCTCCCCCTGGATTTATTCCTCGTTCATTCACCCTTTCCCTTATCTTTTGCAGGTACTCCCCCTTATCACCACTATGTCTTAGCTCACTTTGAGTCCCCCTCCCAAGGGGTGGTGAGGTTGCCTACATTGCTCAGTGTTCTGTGCTCCCCTACCCACCGATCCTCTATCCTATCTCTTACTTTACCTTCCCCTAGCCTCTTTCCCCTCCCCCTCCCTTAACACCTTCAATCTTTCTTCCCTAAATATTACTTTCCTATCTATGGATTTAACTTCTGTAACTTTAGCATACATTACAGCGATGCTTCGTTGTTAACAATTAATTCCTTTGCAGTGGTCTCTAATAGCCTCATCTTCTTCAGGTACCATTGCAGCATTTCACTGAAGGAGTGTCTGTTGCTTCAGGTGGTATCAATACCTATGCCCCCTCCTGCCTGTCCTCTCCCATCCTGGCCTCACAGCCTCTGATCTCATCGAGATCCAAATGAATGAGCAAATGTTCTGATTTAGTTCTCTTTAGAGAGTGTCATTGCAAGGGCCTTCCCTGGCCAATTCTGTCCCTCTATTCTTTTTGGTAGTGTCACACTCAGGGGCGGCTCAAGGCAATCTGCTGTCTGAGGCGAAGAATGAGATGGCACCTCCCCACTTAGAGAGGGGCGGGGCTTTTTCAGAACTCCAATCAGGGACTGAACCAAACCAAAAAGCCGATTAGATTATATGGAGGGAATGCAAGATGATGCACACAGGGCCGTACAGAGCTGCAATAGCACCCTGTGCAACTTGCAGCTCAGGTGCATGACCCCCCTCTCCGCCCATACCTCCGTCCAGCGCTGCCTGCTCTTTCCCTGCTGCTGCCACCCGCTGTTTTTTCACGGCGGCACCGACAGCAGGGAAAGAGCAGGCAGCGCTGGATGGAGGTATGGGGAGTAGGAGGGGGGCATGCACCCGATCTGAAAGGCGCCGACACTTTAAGTAGATCTGTCCCTCCCTGCTCTGACATCGTGTCAGAGGAGGGAGGGACCAGACCTGCTTAAAGTGCTGCAAAAAGGCTTGGGGGTGCATTTCGGCTGCCTGCTATTGTCCTGCCAGCAGCAGCAGGGCAACAGCAGACAGTCGAAATGCGCCTCACAAGCCTTTGCGCCCTGTGCGGCTGCACCGCTTGTACAGGGCTAGGTACGGTCCGGTTTGCACACCAAGGAACTAAGAGAGAGCAAAAACCAACAGCACAGTTTATAAAACTAAATTATAACTCATTTTTATTTTGTTGTTATAAACTGCATTATGGTTCTTGCTTTTTCTTTTTCAACATATATTTTGCATCCACAGTGGGTACAGAGCAGAACCAGGACATTCACCCACAGAACTCAATATTTTAAAAAATAATAAATCTGATTCTGATCATCTCACTAACAACAACAACAACCACTATTCTCCAGTACCAGGCATAATACAAAACCCTACAACAAAGAGCAAACCTACCATACCATACCATATCAGCACAAACTTCCAAAACTCACATAAGGAGCCCATCCAAAAAAAGTGTCACTGTAAATATTATAGTGGGCCCTGGAACATCCAAACACCTATTTGAAAAGCTGAACAAGTCAAATTAATACAGTACAGTATAGATCTTTATGTGCAAACTCCATGTTAACAGAACACCTGGCCTCAGTCACACACTCACAACATCGACGCTCACCAAGTACAGAATAAGTAACCACAATCTATAGTAAAAATAAAAATATGTAGACAAAATTTTCACTGAAACCCCAAGAAGCCAGAGTCCACATGCCGTGCAACATCAGATAAATAAGAGATGCAGTTCCCCAATACTGTGTAAAATATAAAGATAACACAAAGTCCAATCACTAAAATTAAATGCAATTTTTTTCTGTCTTTGTTGTCTGACCATTTTATTCTCTGATCATGCTGGTCCCGATCTGAGGCTTCTGCTTTCCTGTTTTCTCTTAGTTCTCTTTCTGTGGTCTATGTTCTATCTGCCATTTATCTCTTCTTTTGTTTTCTTCACTTTCTTCCATCAGCCCATTTCCAGTTCCAGTAACCCTCCCCAGTATCAGCCCCCTTTCCAGTCTTCCCCTCCCAGTACCTTCCAATGTCAACCGCCTTGCATTCCCATGACTGCCACTGGTGTCCATTCCCTTCCATTCCCCCTTCTTCCCCACTATCCAGCTCCTTCTAGTCCAAATACCATTCCAGGTATCAGTTCATGTTCACTCTCAGTGCCACCCCCCACCCCCCCAGTCAGCTCCCTTCCAGTCGCCATATCCTCTGTCCATCCCCCTTCCAGTGCCATTTGCATGTCAGCTCCCTTCCAGCCTCCTCATTAACCAGCCACCTACCACTCCCATCCCCAAGTGTCAGCTCCCTTCCAGTCCCCCTTCAGTACACCCAGGTGTCAGCTCCATTCCAGCCCCCTCCTTCCCCACCATATCAGCTCCTTTCCAGCCCTCTCCTTTCCTCGTATTAGCTCCCTTCCTGCCCCCTCCTTCCCATGGCAGACCCTCTCAGTATCCACTTCCTTCCAGTTCTACTCTCCCACCACCCTGCATCAGCCAGCCCATTTGTAGCCCTAGCCCCTAGTTTTCTTCCAGGGCCAGCAGCACTCTCCTCCCCTCCCCCATTAGCCCACTTCCAGTCCCAGCCCATTTCCAGTCCTATCCCCCTTATCAGCCCACTCCAGTTCTAGCCCCCCAATCAGCCAATTACCAGTCCTAGCTCATTTCCAGTGTTAGCCCCCATCAGCCCCATTACCAGTCCTAACCCCCCCAATAAGTCCATTTCCAGTGCTAGCCCCCCATTCCACCCATTTCCTGTCCTAGCCCTCCTAATCAGCCCATTTCCAGGCCTAACCCCACCTATCAGTCCATTTCCAGGCCTAACCCCATCAATCAGCCCATTACCAGTTCTAGCCCCCTCCCGATCAGCCTATTTCTATTCTTAACCCCCATCAGCCCATTTCCAGTTCTAACACCCCCATCAGCCCATTTCCAGTCCTAGCCCTCCCCCCTGATCAGCCTATTTTCATTCTTAACCCCCCCATCAGCCCATTTCCAGTTCTAACCCCCCCCCCGATAGCCCATTACCAGTTCTAACCCCCCTCCCGATCAGCCTATTTCTATTCTTAACCCCCCATCAGCCCATTTCCAGTTCTAACCCCCTCCCAATAACACATTACCAGTCCTAAACCCCCTCCCGATCAGCCTATTTCTATTCTTAACCCCCCCATCAGCTCATTTCCAGTTCTAACCCCCCATCAGTCCATTTCCTCTGACCCCCTATATGCGCCGGCGGGCTCAGCTTTAACAAAGCCGCGGGAAATGGAAACACTCTCCCTTCGTGCGGATCTGCAAAGCTGAGCTGGCACGGATGGGGGGTGGGGAAGAGTGGCAGCTGTCAAGGCTCTTTCAGGGAGGTGGCGGCCGTGGGGCACTTCAGGCTGCTGCTGTTGCGGCAGCAGCAGCAGCTTTTACAACCATTATTTTATTTTATTTTTTTTTGAAGGCTGAGTGAGGCCATCTTTTTGGGGGCAATTTTTGCCACCCCCAAAAAGGTGTCGCCTGAGGCTACCGCCTCACTCGGCATCATTACAGAGCTGCCCCTGGTCACACTAACAAGGGTTTGAAGCCACCTGAGCCATTTTATTTTTTTCACCAGTTCGGGAGGGGGATAGGACGACGCTCAGTAATATCCCTGTCCATGCTGAGCCACATTGTTCTCAAGATGTCACAGATTCCTTAGATTACGTGAAAGTTAAGGCCCCCGATGGATGTTTTTGCAATCCTGGACATATGCCATCGCCAATTCCGCAGTTTCAAAGGTCTAGGGGACACCATTATGGAACAGCCAAAGTCTTGCTGGATATTGGACTGAGAATTTGATGCCCAGGTCTATTACCTGTTGAGAAACTCCTGCACATGCCCTACATTTTTTGGCTCAAGACTGCTAAGTAATCCTGAAACACCTTTATCTTCAGCCCCTCATGTTGAATCGGGCCGTTGGTGCAAACTGCCCACAGGATTTTATTTTTCTGGGCATAGTTAAGAAAATGGGCAAGGACCAAGCGCAGTCGTTGCTCAGTGCCCCGTGTTGGCTCAACCTTATGAGCTCGTTCTATCTGCACTTCTCCACAGTCTTCCCCCAGGGCCAAGGATAGAGGTAGGATGGTATCCCTTTAACTGTTTTAATAGATTCAGGTATGCCCAGAAACCTTAAGTTGTTTCTTCTACCTTGATTCTCGAGATCTTGCAGTTTTTTTGGCATGTTTATCTATTGCCCTTTGCAGTGTTTGCAGATCTCTAAAGACTACTTCTCTGACATAACTTAGCCAGCCACCAACTCAACTATTCAATCCCTCCCCCTCCCCCTCACCTTCCCAAGTTCCCACCTCATTCTCCACCCTTCCTTGACCACCATATGTCATTAATGATACCCTAGCCTCACAAACCTAAGCTAATGTTAAATATTACCTCCAAGTCGACTTCCCTGTTTAATGTACGAGTGTTCTGTTGCAATGTAAACCGCTTTGAATGTAGGATGAAGCAGTATACAAAAACTGTCAAATAAATAAACAAATAAATACATAATTAGGCAGTGTCATTCTGACAGAAATCTAAAAACAGTACCTCTCTCTCTCCCTCTGGAATGCTTCCAATATCATGTAGTAGTGTCACTACTCTTAGGATTTTAAACTGCCCAGACTCAGCAGAGCTATCTGGATTTCTTCACAGGATTAAACATATATATTTTTTTTTCCCAAAGAGCTTCTCTATAGTTTCAGCTTCTAGTAATCTTAGGTTCCTTAAAGGAGTAACAGCTTTCCTTTCCAATTTCTCAAGCTGTTTCAAAGAAAGGTAGATTCCTCTTTCCCCCTTGCCCAGAGGACTCCAAATTGCCATACTCAGGGGCGGTTCTATAATTAGGCGGAATGAGGTGGTGGCCTCAGGTGGCAAACTTTTGTGGGCGGCAAAAATGCCCTCAAAACAACCGCCTCACTCCGTCTTCAGTTTAAAAAAAACCCCTGCGGACAAACTGCTGCGGCCACGATAGCTTTTAAAATGAAAGGAAACTGGTGCGGAGCCTACCGGCACTATGGAACCTCTGCTGCTGCTGGGTCCCACCCCCAAAAGGAAGTGACAGTAGAGTGGGATGCGGCAGCAGCAGAGGTTCCATAGCACCAGGAGGCGCCGCACTGGTTTCCTTTCATTTCAAAAGCTATCAGAGGCAGCCGAAGGGGAAGAAGCAGAACTACTGAGACACAGCTGGCAGAGCAAAACCAGCTACACAGGAGTGGGGGTGGAATGAGAGAAGCAGAATGAGCTATACAAGGGGGGGGGGAGGAGAGAAGTGGAACAAAATACTTGGGGGGGGGGGAATGAGAGAAGCAGAATGAGCTATACAAGGGGGGCATGAGAGAAGAGAAGCGAGCTACACGGGGGGATGAGAGAAGTTGAATGAGCTACATGGGGGTAAGGAGAGGGAGTTGAAGGGAGCTGGCAGGGGGGCTGGAAGAAAACTGATGGGGGAAGAGAGGACTGGAAGAGAACTGAGGGGGCAAAGAGGGGGCTGGAAGAAAGCTGACACTGGGGGAAAGAGAGCTGGAAGGGAGCTGAAAGGGGAGGAAAGAGATGGCTGGAATGGAACAGAGAGGGGAAGGAGATGGTTGGAAGGGAACTGACATGGGGGGAAGTTGGGGGCTGGAAGAGAACTGACATAGGGGGAAAGAGGGGGATGGAAGGGAGCTGATACCTGGGGCTGGGACTGGAGGGGGGGGGGGGCGCCATCTCATCCTTCACCTCAGGCAGCAGATTGCCTTGAGCCACCCCTGGAACTACCAGCTCCTCTGCACAGGATTTAAAATATTTCTTTCCTCTAAGAAACTTTGCTACAATCTTAGCTTTCAGAACATTTAGTGCCTTAATCCAGTATTCCTTAGAAACTTTCTAATTTATAAAGCAGGAACAGTTTTCTTGTTTCTTCTCAAACCCTACTCCAAGAAATCCTTTTTCAGGATTTTGGTTGCATTTCTCAACAGACAAAGCTGAGCCAATTCCTTATGCTCAGAAGCTCTTGAATACTTAAAAAAAAAGTCTTAAAGAAGCTCCCTTCTGTTCCTTCCTTATACACTCTGTCTTAGTTCTGTCCAAAACCAGAACTTTTAAAATGAAAACTCAGTCTCAAGGTTCTGTTCTGAGTTGTTTGAGCAAATTTTTTCCCTCCAATACAGCTTGTACCCAGCAAATCTGTGCTTCAAATACAGGGCACAATTAATAAAATTCAGAGTCAGTTAACTCTCTGTCTGCCATTTCTCTCTCTAAACAGGCATCAAACAATAAGCAGACCAATGACTTAACAAAGTTAAAGCTTTTTGACCCAATATCCAGTTACCTTAACTTTCAAAGCACACACAGACCTCCTTCCCTCTTCTTTTCCTGTCTCCAACTGCTTCTTTCAGTTTCATTTTAGTCCTCTCAAGATCAACTGTTTAGTGATCTTCCACTGCTAGAACTACAAATAGTACCCCAGCACTGCTCTGTAAAAGGGCAAAAATCCCTCAAATCTCCAGATGCAAGTATTCTTCCATATCCCTTTAGAATATATTTTAGGTTTCTATAAGACTCTGAGGCAGCAAATTTAAATACTGCCTCCCTGCATCAGTCTCTGCAGTTTCCCTCTGAAAAACTGCTCACTAAAGAGCACTTCCTCCAGCCCCTGCATTTCCCCTAGCACACGCAATGCTTTCTATGTGGCTAGGACTTGTTTTTAAATTGAACTTCATTTTCAGCATCAAAATAGGCTTTTCAATGCTTGCAAATCCAGGATTACACTTCTTTTAATTTATCAGAGGCTCCAGTGTTCTCTCTGGGTCCTGGGAGTAAATCCTTGCACCCAGTGGTGGGATTTGATCCGACCAGGAACCGGTTCCGATCGATCCTGCCATGAAGGAGCTGAGTGGGTGGCAGCACGGCACACATTTGAATTGCCGGCACTACATGCTCAGACTGCTGGCAGCCACTGCAGGGCAGACACTCCCTGGTGGCCCAGCAGCCTGATCCCCACACCCATCAGTGGTTTGACAGCATTGTGGGCTTCCCCCACTGCCGCGGTCCCCCCATGCCATCAATTCACTGGAGGGTGGGGTGATTCCTGCCAGTGCAGTGCCGGCTTTGGAATGTTGTTTTTGGCCCGGTTCGGCAAACCTGGCCTATGGCAGGAACTAGTTCGTGTGAACCGAGCCGAACCGGCCGGATCCCACCACTGCCTGCACCTCTCCTGGGGCACCAAACAGGTAATCTACTGGCTACATTAACTGTAACTTGCAAATTCAAATTCACTGAATTAATTTATTGAACAAAAGATTCAAGCTCTTCCACAATCCCCACCATAGGCAGAAAATATCATCTAAAAATCTCTTCCATATGAGTAAAATGTCTAGAGGAGTACAACTGTTGTTCTTCAAAATGCCCCATATGCAATATAGCTATGGAAGGACCTAGAGTTGCTCTCTGCTCCTTGAATTTGCACATAAAACTCCTTATTAAATATAAAGTAATTGTCAGGGAGAACTAGACTTGCCAACTCTGTCAGAAATGATGTGGGAATACAAGCAGATCGACAATCCAACCAGAGTGAGTGTAATAACGATGATGCTTCATTTTGAGGAATCTGAGTATATAGTGAGTTGACATCCAATGCTACTAAAAGTAAATTTGCTGTATTCTCCTCAATAGATGTCACAGTCTAAACAAAATGAGCTGTATCTTTAAGGTAAGATCTCATAGTTTGAACCTTCAGGCACAGAAACACAATAAATTTGGAAAGTGGTCGTCCAAGCGGGGATTTCAGATGTGTATGTATCTTTGGCAAGAAGTATATAACAGGATGCTTTGGATGATTCTCCATGAGAAATGAATATTCTCTAGTTATTAGGAATTCTGTTGCTGAATTAATCAAATTTTTAATACGCACCTTCATGGTTGGTAGGGGATCAGAATTTAATTTTTGATAGCAACATGGGACCAAACGCTATCTATCTGCTTCTAGTAGATACCGATCATGAGTTTGAATCATCACAGCTCCAACTTTATCAGCATGCATAATGATCAAATCCACAGAGGTTTTAAGCTGTTTTAATGCTGCAGTTTCCTCTTTAGTCATATTGTAAAAGGGTTGATTTTATAAAATAGGCACAATTAATGTATAAAAACATACATTAACTGCCTGGGGGCTTATACAAATAGCCTCTACCTCCCAGAGTATGGTTGAAAATATCCTAAAAACAAGCAATTCAGAAAATATGGATGTCTGTGAAATCTGGGGTATCCAGGGCAAGATGTCCAAAAAACATCAAGGATGTTTATGTTTTGGCCTGAATTTAGCAACTTGGATGTCCCCAAAATGGATGGCCTCATTGACGTCCCCACTACAAACCTATATGGTGGGGATATCTATCCTATACTGAATGCAGGTTTGTGAATTCTATTTTACATGCTGTTTTGTTATCATCATAGAAAGTATTGGAGATATCAGGGTACCTTCCTCTTCATGCCCTTGAGGGGTCTGGATGGCAAAACAAGAGCCTATTCATACCCTGGAGCAGTGCCCTCTAGTGGGATATGTTTGCCATTTCTGAACTCGGGAACACATGCCCAACTTGCCTGGAATGCCTCTGGTCATGCCTCCATCATGTCGTTTTGTGACTTGGATGTCCTTGTGCTGGACATATCTATAAAACCAGCTTCTAAAATGGCTCTGGGAACAGCTCTGTGATTTGGTCATCTGTGTCTAAAGCACAACTAGGGCTTCTAAAATGAACCCCCACATTGTGTTAACATTCAAAATCAATATATTTTTATCACTTTGAGTTATGCTTGGAATAGAAAGATTACACACTAGTACAAATGCTACAGAGTAAATACACAGAACAAGCACGCTGTTTCAATACTATTCTTTCAATCACAGAAAATGAAACCTATTTTTTGACTGAATCTGAGTATACACTGTAAACTATTTCCAACTTTTGCATCTTATTTTCTAAACTGCATGTTTTTAGGATAATTTGCAACCATAGAAGATTAATATATAATATATAGATGTAGGGATGATGAGAGTCATCTATTAGTATTAGAAATTATTATCATGTGACAATTATATAGAAGAAATCAAAAGAAAATATTTTTAATTAGCAAAAGGTAGTACACCTTACTATTGCAATACCAGCATTGAAACAAAAATAATTTACATTTCAAAAAATTGTTAATGCTTTTTTAATGTGGAAATTGTAGAAGTTTCTTGCAATATAATTTAAAAACATGAGCAGCATACTGTTATTGTGATAGCATGATCAGACAGACAAATGTAGTCTATTAACAGAGAAATTCAGTACAGAAAATATTCTATACAGTTTATTTAAAGTCTGAGTCAAGCAAGAAAGTATGGCTCCCATATTTATCTCTAATATTTCTAAAGTTCAAATTATTTTGAACTTTACGTTTAATGCACTGATTATGATCTATGGTCATATGTGCAATCTATTTCCAGACTTTCCTATTGTTAGGCTACTTTCATTATTTTCCAACAGCAGGACAGTTTCTGTTACGTGCATTTATGTAAACTGCTAACTAATATGTTGTAAACATTTCCACTATTAGCCCTGCACACAACTGAAAGCAATATATCTGGAGTTTTAAGAAAAAAATGGTTGAGGAGATTAATTTAAGCAATCTCCTGTACATTTTTGCAACGCAAGGGGTTTGAAGTGCTCCTTGTGGGTCACTAAAAATATTTGATATATTAGATAATGTTCTTCCAGAACTGGCAATGTTCTCCTCTTGCATCTTATAAACAGTAATATGAAAAAGAACCAGCACGGAATTGCTGAAATGCAGCATAGGGACTTGTGTGGGAGGGTATATTTTGGAGGGTGTTCTCTCCTTCCTCCTATGTTCAGTTCTCCATGATCTAGCTTACATTCTCTCCCCTCTTTCCCTCCTTCTTGTACTATGTACTGCACCATCACACTCACTCATTGTCCCTCACTCTTTCCATTCTCCTTCTTTTTGCAATCTTCCACTTCCTCCCCCTCTCTCCATATTCTCCCCTTTGAATTTCTCTCCATCTTGAACTCTCTTCTCTCCTGTTTGCACTTTCCTGCTTCTCCTTTCCTTTCTCCTTTATTTCACTTGGGAGGTCTCCTACATTGTCTAGGCAGTGTTCACCAGCAGGATGAGAGGGAGAACCTCCAATGGAATGTGTCATGGAGCTATGGACCAGGGCAAGTTAGACAACAGACACCAGTACTTGCTGGAAAATGAATAGAGAGTGAACTTACTGGCAAAAGATGAAGTGCAACACTGCAGATACGGCAGTAGATGCCCTCCCGAGGTATGCACATTGTGAATGGCTCAGGAACATGGCTGTACAATGCTAAATAAGGACATGGTCTCAGCAGAACAGGCCCCTCATAGGGAATTACCCAAACATTTCCCCTGCACTACTAAAGGACCATTGGAATGACAGCAGTCAGCAATGCAAGCACCACACAGACATGCCCAGAGACACCATCGGCACTCCCTACACATGTGCACATTTGTAGAGACCAATGCTGGTGCACCTGGGAATGGCACAATGCACTTTGCACCATTGCATGCCTACCTTTTGAGATCTCCTGAGTAGTGACAGGGAAGTATCTGGACAGGGACGTGATTGTGGAACCATCCTGCGCACTCCTGCATGTATCCACCGACACTTGGTGAGGCTGCAGACAGCCTTATGGTCCAGGTACCTGCCAGACATATCTGTCCCCCCCACCTCTTGGATATGTGAATGAGCAATCTAGACCTCCCACGCTCTCACTTGCAGCTGCACAAAACCAGCCATCTGCTAGAAGAATATCCAGCACCAAATGTCTTAGCTGATGGATAGGGAACCATAGCAAGCACCCAACCCAGCATCATACCTGCTCACTACATTTCTATTTGGCTTCCTACATACACAATAACTACAATGGTGGACCTCAATCTGCTACAGAGCAGCAGTAGGCCCTTCCAGTATATCTGCCTCAAGGGACAAACCCCACAAGCCCACATATGTAAACAACCACAACAGTGACCTGTGCACAAGATATGTGCCATGTAGCCACCAGCATAAGATATCCCCTGTATAGTGTTCCAATAGGAGCTGCATAACACCTTATCAGCACTAGGGGACTGTGCACATTGCATAGAGCATATTGTAGAAATCCACTGTGTAGAGCGCAACACTCCAGCTGGCTGGGTGCTGCACATAGCACCAGTGTCCGGGCTTACATTTTCACATGGGGTCCTAGGACTCCATCACCAGTATCATATCCAGGACATGCAAATGCTAGCATGGCCGGATTGAGCACCAGTGCCCTACTGCATACAATTGTGGGGGGTGTTTATTTCTCATGCTTTGATGTACATCCTCCCTCTCCTCTGCTTTATGTTCCATATCACTGCATGCTATGGCTTTTTAGACTGCAGTCACGCCAGTGAACAGCATAGGTTAGTCATCTATTCACCACTTTTGGCTGCATGGAGGTGAGGATTAGAAATATTTCTAAGTCCTACCTTTATTCCACATTTTTGCAGGTATATTTACTGAACATTCTTTTACACTGAATAGGGGAATTATCTTGGATAGGTATACGTGTGGTGGCCTATTCCAATGAGGACATTGAGGTCTGAGAAAAATGTACAAGAGGGGAATGGGCACAACTAAGATAGTATACCATGCACGCAGGAATCAACATACACACGAACACGGAATATGTGGCAAAATGTATACGTGAATAAATGTAGAAAGCATGATGTGCCATCTACTTGGTGAACACATACAAACAAGACATTGTCACTCGGTTGCCGGTGACACAAAGATTATACGCCACTAGGTAGCGCTGTTAAAGAACAAAGAGTCCAAGTGTAGGGTAATAAAGGCTTTTATTCCCCGTTTAAAGCAAGGTTCAACTAAGAGATATTTTAGATAACAGAAACAGTTCTTTGTTTTAAAAGGTACCAATATTCACTGGCTAGTTAACTGTTACTTCACAGTTTAAAGCAGGTTTTCTTCAAAGTAATATTCAGTATAATAAACATCAAATTATACTTCATTTATTCTTCTGTGGAGCATACAGACTCTGGAGCATAGGCAGTGCACCAATCACATTCCATTTCCTCAGGCAAAGGTGAGGGAATAGTGCTGGGAGAATCCACTTCCATCAAATCCTCTCCCCTATACTGATTCAAAGGGCTTCCACTGTCCCTGTCTATTTCAGCATGGTAATCTACTACTTGGGAGTTTGGCTTCACATAACCAGGGACTCTTAAGGCTGGCGGTAGTTTAGTGAACCAGTCTTGACTCTTGTTTCTCCTAGGAGGAATACTTCTTTTAGCATAACTTTTAGCAGTACAATCATTACAGTTAATCTTCAATGCCTCATACCTTGGCTCACTGAGTAAAAACTTCCGTTGCTTATAAAAATGCTTTTCCCTCTGAATAGGTGAAACTGGGTAATGATCCTCTAGAGATAAGCTTCTGTCAGAACCTCCCTCTCTGGTTCTTAGCTTTCTTCTCTCTATGTTACAAACAGGCAGAGTATAGGAACTAGGCGTGGCAGAGCCTCTCACCTTGGAGCAACTTCCACCAAACTCCCCTTGCACAACAGGTCCAGTTTGGGCTTTCTGGCTTCCCACCTTGTGAGGTCTGTTTCTCCTCCAGCTTCCAGCTTGGCTTCTTCCACAGCAATCAGGCTTATGTCCTTGATAGCCTCCAGGCTTCTCTGCTGTTTCTCCTTCTAGTCCAGCTCCAGTTCCTTCTTCCTCTTTCTCCTCCTTCCTCAGCTCCTGCTGTGTCCACTGCTTCCTCTGCTTATGCCACTGCTTATGCCACTCCTCTCCAGAAGCATTCTGCTCTGGCTTATAAAGTGAACCGTTACTGCTGACTTCCTGGTTCCCTTTCAGCTGCAGGTGATCAGTGAGATTAGGTTCATTAAGACCAGTATGTCTGTTCCTGCTCCCTCTAGCTGTGCCTGGAGGTAACTGCACATCTAGTTCTTCTAAAACAGGATTTCTTTTCTTAAAACCAACTTTATTAGCGCCCGCATCATGACACATCCCCCCTCTTAAAATATTACGGGCTGAATGACCCTCATTACAGCACGTAATCTTAGAGCTCTGTTGTGTTGATGTAAATAAGGCGTGTCTCTCATGCCATCGTCTAAGGAGATTGATATGATAGACCTGTTCATGTCCCTTTTCATCCCTTATTAAATAGGATGCTGTACCTCGTGGTTGGGCCACTACATAAGGTCCTTTCCATCTGGCTTCAAATTTTGGCGTGGTGCCTGATACCAAGACGATTACTTTCTCGCCTACAGCTAGGTGTCTAGGCTTGGTATTCCTATCATAATATTGTTTTTGTCTTTTCTGACTGCACTTCAGTTGCCCCTCAGCAAATCGTGAAGTTTTTCTTAATCGTGTTCTTAATCTCTTTAAGAATTGTGGTATCCCTATTTCCTTTTCTTCGGGTTCCACTCATTGCTCTTTCAGAATATCGAGCACCCCCCTGGGTGATCTCCCATACATTAGCTCATAAGGCGACGTGCCTAATGAAGCCTGTGTCCTTTCTCTGCAGGCATACAATATAAACGGCAGCATTGTGTCCCAGTCTTCCATCTCACCATCCAGCGCTCGTCGTAACATTTGCTTGATGGTCTGGTTTGTCCTCTCTACCAAACCATTGCATTGGGGGTGATATGCGGAGGTTTTGAGATGCCTGATGCCAAAAGCATCCCACACTTGAGCTAGGTATTTGGACAAAAAGTTTGTACCGCGGTCCGTCAAAACTTCTTGAGGGAAGCCCACCTCACAAAACAGTTTTATAAGTTCCCCGGCAATAGACCTTGATGATATATTCCTCAAGGGTATGGCCCAAGGGAACCGGGTTGCCTGGTCAACAATAACCAATATATATTGGAAACCCCTGGGAGTCCTTAAAAGGGGGCCAACTATGTCCATGGCTATCCTTTTAATAGGCTCCGTTATCACTGGCATTGGTAATAATGGCACTCCAGCGGGTTTTATGGAGGTCACCCTTTGACAGGAGGCGCAGGACTCACAAAAACGTGCGACCTCCCTAAAAATTCCTGGCCAATAAAATCTGGCCAGTATCTGGTCAAGGGTCCCCTGTACCCCTTTGTGACCGCTTGTTGGGTGATCATGGCCTATCCTTAGTACTGCTGCCCTAAAGGTATTTGGGACTACCAACTGTTTTCGGACATTCCTAGTCCATGGGTCGATACTCTCTCGGTACAGGAGTCCTTCTTCCTTTATGAAGCGAGGAAACTCATTTCTTTTTGTTGAAGCATTTTCAAATGCGCGTGCTAGCACAGGGTCCTCTCTTTGCTCAGCGGCGAATGAAGGGAACTTCTCTACCAGTTCCGCTGGGATCCATGGTAGTTCTTCACCCGCTTCCAAACCCGCTCGGCCTTGAGAGCGTCCCTTTCTCTCTTTTCGCTTTTGAGCCCTAGTCTTTCTATCCCTATCAGGAGGAATGTTGACTAAGTCATCATGGGATGGGAGATCAATTACACTTTCTTCCCTAGAACATGAGGGTTTTTTTACAGCACTCGTCTGGCCACGAGTGGAGACAAAAGCCTCTCTGGGGTTTAAACCTTCCTCTAGGCCCTTCTCGAATTGTGGCCAGTCTCTACCAAGAACCAGCTCTTTGGGCAATCTAGGGACTACTGCTATGAGCATAATTTTTTCTATTCCCAGACCTTTGACCAGCAATTTGTACACAGGATACAAGGTAGCAGCACCATGTACACACTTAATCCTTACATGGCCTTCTGGACGGTCTGGGGCGGACGCAGCTTGCTCTTGAATGGCAGACCAGAGCTTGCGCGAAATCATTGTCTGGTCCGCACCAGAGTCCAGCAAGGCTTTTGCAGATACCCCTTGCACCGTGACATTCAGTACAAAACCTTCTGACAATAAATGATTATGCTCCCCCATGAGAGCAGTACGTACCCTACATTCATTCATGACATGTCCTAACTTTCCACAGTTAAAACATCTCTTAACAAGACTTTTCTCTGCCTTTTTATCACCCTTTACATTAGATGTTTTAGCCTGGTAGAGACTTCCTGAGACTGGGTTGAATGTCGCTATGGCTGTCTTAGCTATCCCCTCCATAGGCTGAATAATTAATTCGGCCTCCAAATACCTCTCGGTCAAGGCAATCGCCTCCATAGTTGAGCGACAATTCTGTAGAATAAGGAAGCTCTTTATTTTACCAGGCACTGCAGTCATGAATTGCTCAAGAACAATCGTATCGATCAATGAATCTACGGATCTTTCACTGGGCCTTAGCCACTTTTCAGCCAAGCGCCTCAGTCGGTGACCCAATGACTTAGGTGTTTCGCCTACTTCAAGTCGTGCTGCACGTAGCCTGTGGGTTATAGGTAAGTGGGGTCAAGCCCAGGCGTTCCCTGATGGCTTTTGTCACTTCGCTATAGTCTGCAGCTAACGCAGCAGGCATTGCCCTGTAGGCTGACAGTGCCTCTCCCGTCAGGGACACTGCCAGTCGGATGGACCATTGGTCCTCTGGCCAACCCACTGAAAGGGCAATTCTTTCAAATGCCTCCAGAAATTCATCTGGATCGTCCTTTTCCTCCAACTTCCCAAAAGTCAGAGTGTCACAGGATCCCAGTCCTACCAGACCATGGCTCAGTCCTGAGCTCTGTTTTATGAGTCCAGCGGCTGCTTCCTGTGTCTTCTGTTGATGGCTCATCCAGGTCTCCAGCATCTGCAGGACTGGCTTTTGCTGCTCCTGCATCGCCAGGATAGCACGCTGCTGTGTCTGCGTAGCCAGTTCAGCCTGCTTACTGAATTGTGATGCCATCCAATCCAATATGTCGCGTTGCTCCATCGCGATGATCCCTGAAAAGAAACAAAGAAAAAACCAAGTGCGGCTGTACAACACTCAGCCCTACACTTCCTTGTGTTTTTTTTTTTTTTTTTCAAACTGACAGACACTTGTATCCCCACAAGTTAGGCCCTTCTACCCATTACCTGGTAGAAGTGTAGACTCAGGCTCTCAGCAACGGTGGTGTGACTCCGCGTCGTAGCACCTTCCAGGAACTCGCCTTCCGTTCCGGAATTTTTGCTGCTGTCCGGTCCACGTTTTGTTTTCCAAGTCCGATCCGGTTCTTTTCAAAAATTCCAGTCCAGGTTTTCCTTTCCGGCACTCCGGTCCAGGTTTTCTTTAACTCCGGTCCGTTTTTTTGATACGCCGGTCTGGGTTTTCTTTGACTCCGGTCCGGGTTTTCTCTTTTTTTTTTCTTCAAGATGAACACTGGCAATTTTATTTCTATATTTCTTTGCTGTATCTCTTAAGCTTATATGAAAAATCCTAAAAACTACGCCATTTATGTCACTCGGTTGCCGGTGACACAAAGATTATACGGCACTAGGTAGCGCTGTTAAAGAACAAAGAGTCCAAGTGTAGGGTAATAAAGGCTTTTATTCCCCATTTAAAGCAAGGTTCAACTAAGAGATATTTTAGATAACAGAAACAGTTCTTTGTTTTAAAAGGTACCAATATTCACTGGCTAGTTAACTGTTACTTCACAGTTTAAAGCAGGTTTTCTTCAAAGTAATATTCAGTATAATAAACATCAAATTATACTTCATTTATTCTTCTGTGGAGCATACAGACTCTGGAGCATAGGCAGTGCACCAATCACATTCCATTTCCTCAGGCAAAGGTGAGGGAATAGTGCTGGGAGAATCCACTTCCATCAAATCCTCTCCCCTATACTGGTTCAAAGGGCTTCCACGTCCCTGTCTATTTCAGCATGGTAATCTACTACTTGGGAGTTTGGCTTCACATAACCAGGGACTCTTAAGGCTGGCGGTAGTTTAGTGAACCAGTCTTGACTCTTGTTTCTCCTAGGAGGAATACTTCTTTTAGCATAACTTTTAGCAGTACAATCATTACAGTTAATCTTCAATGCCTCATACCTTGGCTCACTGAGTAAAAACTTCCGTTGCTTATAAAAATGCTTTTCCCTCTGAATAGGTGAAACTGGGTAATGATCCTCTAGAGATAAGCTTCTGTCAGAACCTCCCTCTCTGGTTCTTAGCTTTCTTCTCTCTATGTTACAAACAGGCAGAGTATAGGAACTAGGCGTGGCAGAGCCTCTCACCTTGGAGCAACTTCCACCAAACTCCCCTTGCACAACAGGTCCAGTTTGGGCTTTCTGGCTTCCCACCTTGTGAGGTCTGTTTCTCCTCCAGCTTCCAGCTTGGCTTCTTCCACAGCAATCAGGCTTATGTCCTTGATAGCCTCCAGGCTTCTCTGCTGTTTCTCCTTCTAGTCCAGCTCCAGTTCCTTCTTCCTCTTTCTCCTCCTTCCTCAGCTCCTGCTGTGTCCACTGCTTCCTCTGCTTATGCCACTGCTTATGCCACTCCTCTCCAGAAGCATTCTGCTCTGGCTTATAAAGTGAACCGTTACTGCTGACTTCCTGGTTCCCTTTCAGCTGCAGGTGATCAGTGAGATTAGGTTCATTAAGACCAGTATGTCTGTTCCTGCTCCCTCTAGCTGTGCCTGAAGGTAACTGCACATCTAGTTCTTCTAAAACAGGATTTCTTTTCTTAAAACCAACTTTATTAGCGCCCGCATCATGACAACGTGCACCATTCTATTGGATGGCACATCCATGTGGATGTCTAAAAATGTCCAGACCTGCACCGTGCCCCATGTGCAACAGGAAACAGAATGGAGTGATGCCCCCCTGCACATGGTGATTATGTAGCAGAACTTGGAAAATGGCCACATGGCACCCAAACTTTTCTGAGGCTGAGACACGCCTGCTCTGCAGGCTAGTCCTGGAGGAGGAGGCAGCCTTGCTCCCCATGGGGCACAGAAGATCATCCCTTGCTGCAGCACACAGGAGCTGGGAGTGCATCAGGACCACCCTAGCATAGTAAGTAGGGAAAGCAGAAAGCTGGCAGACATGCAAACAATAGGGAGGGACAGAGAGAGAATCAAAAAGCGGGTGGGTGGGAAGGCCAAGCAAGAGCAGGAACATGATCAGTGCACAGAGTCAGGGGAGCAGACCAAAAGCAAAGTGAGGGAGGATGTGGAGGACCCAGACAGTGCACACAGATAATGTGCTTCAGAGAAGAGTATGTAGGTGAAGCAGGTACCAGGGATAGATGATCCCATAGAGAAACAGAAAAACACACATACACACACACAAAACAATGTCCCTGTGGAATGTGGAATGCTGAGGAGGAAATACCACCATGAGGGAGAGAATGGGAGAAACCACAAGGAAAGAACATTGTGAAACACACCAAGCATCGCACACAGATGTGATAGTGTAGCAGCACCCTCAGATCATGCCATGCCCAGCTGTGTAAATGGAAGATGGTACAGCACAGGCAGGAATGGCATCAGGAATGTGCCACAGGAAATGGAGTGTGAGGTGAAGGGACAGCTCAAAATAAGCAGAGCAGGTGGGGTGGAGTCCATGGCCCCCAGCACCCAGGCCACTGACCAAAGCACTTCACCAGAGCCCCGACAGGCTGTAGTGCCCAGTCACAAGCACAGGGCAAAAGGCAGCAGGAGCACTGAGCACAGACCACAAAGCAGCTGCAAACTCCCAATTGCCCTGACAACCTGCTGTGTCCAAAGACAGGAGTGTGCAGACCTGCAGAAGAGTGCACAGCAGCAGCAGTAAAGCAGAGACGGGAGGATCAGACACAATAAACCCCTGTGCAGAAGTGACGGTTACAGCTGTCATGAGTGTGCAACATGCCTAAATCATGTGGTAACAGTGCCCTGGGAAAGCGTCAGGGACCCTTGAAAACCCAGAACAGAGAAAGAGTGGATGGCACACCAGCAGCACACCCAAAACAAGCCAAGCAGGTTGGGACGACACATCAGCCCCCAGCACCCAGGACAGTGGCCAAACCAGTAGGCCAATAACACCCCAGCAGGGGGCAGAAAATGTACATGCAAACTGTCAGTGGTGATGCACCCAGCACAGGCTGGCAGAGACAGACATGCACAGAAATGGTGTAATACAATGCCACAATGTTCTCCAAGCCCTGGAAACTATGGTACCATGCACAGGTGACAGGTAGCAACAACAGGCCAGAGAACAGCATCCAATGGCCACAATGGGCATCACTGACCAGTCCGCAGAAAGCATAGGTCCCATAGGGAACATGTCAGGCAGCACATCTGGGCAATGCACCATCATCCCTGTGGCCCCCAGTCCATAGCCTGGCCAGTATATACTGCAGGCACACATGAAACAGGAAACCAGGGGGAGCAGAGCCAGCTATAGTCCAGGGAGAGGCAGCACATGGAATGAGGCAGCACAATGGGTCCAATTCCAGCACTCGCAGGTAGAAGGATAGCACACAGGCAGTGACAGGGACTCCAGCAGCTGCAGTGGGAGCAGGGTGAGTATGCAGGCACCGTGAGAGCACAGGCACCATGAAATCCTACATGCTCCAGTGTAACCCAGCCCACCCACTGCAGGGGAGACTACAGACAGAGGTACATTCTGTACTGTGCGTCCTGGCCTCTGCATCTGGTGGGAACTAGATGCACAGAGGTAGATGCAATTCTGATTGTGCGGGGCACATCTAGCCCCTGCAGGATCAGAATCACATACAGACCCATGCTCAGCTAGCTCAGTCAGGCTTCTGAATGGAGTTGTGGTGCCGTGGCATCTGGTTGCCATAGCACTGAGGTTCCATTCAGGAGCAGTCATGCCTGTCTGTCGACCCACAATCCGGCCTCCCATGACCAGGTTCGTGCTGCGGGGAATCTCCTGCACCCTCTCACCTATTTGGCGCTGGCCAAACCTCCCATCCCCCAATGTCTAGGATGACCTAGTCCACCCCCAGGGTGGAATAAGCCCCCTGTCTAGCCTCATTTAGAAATGAAGGGGAGGAGGGAGATGGCTCAATAATTAGAAGTTCAGGTAGGGCATAGTGAGGGTTTCTTGAGGAGAGGTGTAATCACAGCATGCTTGATGGCTGAGGAACAGTTGCAGTGGAAAGCAATAGGTTGAGAATATGACAGATGGAAGGAATGACAGTAAAGGAGATGGAGCGAAGGAGATGGGTGGGAACAGGACCAGAGGAGGAGGTAGTTAGCTTGAAGGAAGAAAGAAGATATGTGATTTCCTCCTTAGACAACTTAGCAAAGGAAGAAAGCGTGACAGAAGTTGAGGGGAGGAGTTGGTATTGAAGAAGGGGGATGAAACTAGCTACATGGGGAATTCCAATGTAATCTTTGGACTTTGTCATGGAAATAGTTGGCCAACATTTGGGCAGAAAGGGAAGGGGAGGGTTCAGAGGTGGAGGCACCTTTAAGAGAGAGTTGAGAATTGTAAAGAGAAGGAGAAAGTCAGAGACAAGAGAGTTAGTCAGGTGGACATAATAGCCTTGTTTGACAAGTGCTATGGCTGATTGAAAAGAGGCAAGAATGAATTTAAAGTGTAGAAAATACGTAAGGCTGTGGGATTTGAGGAACATAGGTAGCCGGTAGTCAAAGACAGCCAGGACTAAGGTACATTATGCCTCACAGGACGTGGCATAGGAGGAGCATGAGCATCCAGAGTAGAGGAGAGTGCAGTGTTATAGGAAGCTACTGCCTCTTCAACAGATTCGGATGACATAATGAAGGAAAGAGGTGATGATACATTAGTGGAAAGAGCCAATGGACTGATAGAATGAAGATTTCTAAAGAGGTTGGAGGATATTGGGTGAGACTGAGGCAGGGTGTGTGAAAAGTGAAGCTTAGCAGGTGATTCCCAGATAATGGAAGAACTGAGGTACAGAAGTAACTGTCTGACACAACTGCCTTTTCTTCTCTGAGGATATAATTTCAAAACAGTGATCTGGTACAGTGAGATGGTGCTGAGGCTATGAGGAGAGAGAGAGAAGAGGCAGTGGTATGTGTGCGAGATACTGTAGGCCTCTAGCCTATTGGACATATTCCTAATGAGTGATACTTTTGCATCTCACAGAAAATTGCATTATGGAGCTTCAGGGGAGGGCAAATGAAGGAAGGGGCACATAGGGTCCCAGGAAGAACACATATGAAAGGGACACAGAGCTGCTACCTAAAAGGCCCAGAAGTCAACATATATCCTGCATTGTTACCTACTCTGACCTTGCAGGATCTTTAGGCAGGAACCACAAGAGAAAGATAGCATCACATAAGAGGAAATAGATAAGGAGGTGGTCGTAGCTGGCATGTATCATAGCACAGTGATATACAGAGGGAAATAGTCAGAGGGCATCAGCTCACCAGATGTTAAGCACATGTTACTCCATAAAGGCATCACTATAGTATCCAGCACACACATTCTCAATAAAGCCTTGCAAATCAATCACAAGATTCCATGATGGAACTTACGACATGGCAAAAAGGTCCGCATAAGTTGATCTATTTCTCTCTCTCTCTCTTTCACCCTCTCCAGATTGTGGATCTAAAGAAGCAAGCCAGAAACCTGTACCTGGGCTGGGGGCTGGGGGATGCCTGGGCTAACATGGACCAGGAACCAGGTCAGTATGGAACCCTCCATTTTGTCATTGCCACATGCATACTTATAATCACTGCATTCTGAGCCCAAGGGGATAGTTCCATGGTATTGTTGTGTCCTCCAACAGGTGGTTGATGGTGACGCCGGATGCACTGTAGTAGATGTGCTTTGTGTGTTCACTGCCCTGTGTCAGAAGAGGATAAACAATGTAGTGGTACGCTGCTTGCAACATCAGCCCAAATTGCAGAGAGTAAAACATCAATATGTACGTAAGGAAATGTCACACAGGCAAACATAACATGATCACAACACAGAACACACTTCATGTTGGGGACATTTTGAAATGGAGTCGCAGACGAGGGTGTCATATGGATATGGTCATGTCCATGCCCATGTTATACAGGCGTTTCACAGCTCCACCCCATGTGCATCAGCGTTCATGTACAGAGACCCAACAGGAAATGTCTATGAGACAAACAGGAAATCATTAACATGTAAAGGCTGATGTCATTCACAAAAGACCAAAGGTGCAACCTACCGTGTGTTTGCAGCAAGTGTATGTTTGGGATCCCTGAGGCACTCAAAGGCCATAACACGTCACAGTGAAGGGAGAAGATGTCATCGAAATGTTTAGAGTCACCATATCCCCATGTCCAGCCACTGTTGATGCATGTCCACATTATGGTGATATCTGTGATACAAGAATGCTGATGCGCAGTGGTCTGTCAGCATACAAGAGATAGGTCAGCTCACAACACACAACACATGTCCACAATGTCCACAAGGTAAACAGCACTAAGGTAGAGATAACACAGTCCCCACCGCTCCCCAGGTGTACAGTCCCCTCATACCACATGCTAATGCAAAATACCTGCATGCTGTATCATCACACAGCCAAGCCAAAAACACCCACCCACACAGTATGCTAAGGTGAGTGCGCCAGCAGTAGCATACGGCCTGTATGTGCACAATTGGAGATTAGTGGAGATAAAGGCCTGTTAAATGCAATGATACCCTGCTATTGGCTGATGCTACAATGTTAGGGAAGGGTGTACGTGCATTCCACCACCTGCCAATGCACCACAGCACCAGGAAGATCACAAAGTATGTCCTGTGGATTGAGAAACACAAGAGAAACATACATATGTCATGTTGGAGCTGTGCAACACACACTGTACCTTCCCGTCCTCAGCTCCCAGACCCCCCAAGATCCTTAACAGACTGACTGTTCCACATCACAATGTACAGATTTGTTTTATGTGAAAGTTATCACTGAAGTGTGTGTGGCAAACAACAAGGGTCCATACTCTGTCTGTCCCCTTCCTCACCACTTTTTTGCTGTAAAAAATATGGGACAGAATTATCTCCTCCCTACCATGTCCCTGCTTGGCTCTAAGCACATAGTCCTATTCTGTGTCCCCCATATCGCTCCCAATGCCCCTTCAGTGTGTGATTTGGTGTCTCAATGTCATCTGCTATACCGCTGTCAGTTCCTGTAACACAGGGAAATATGCAGGGGCTCCATCCTTATCCTCTGTCCATATACATTTTCCTTGTGTGTAAATCTTATACCTTGACTTACCTTGACATTAACAGCTGTGTGCTGATGTGTTTCAAATATATCTCTCCACGCCTGAGTTGTGTCTGCCAAACCACACCCCGATGTTCAGTTGCCACCTGACATTGATGGCTGCATGTCATCGCACTGTGTGTAAGTGTTAATTGCAAAGCATGGATATCCTATATGTGCACCTAAACCCTCCCCTCCCATCAGAGCGTCTTCATATGTGTGTCCAAAACTTCCTCTCTCTAGGGTCCACAATGTAGGTGTTGTTTTGGATTGCACTCTCCTCCTCTACACACATACCCAGCTTGTAGTTGAGGCTTGTGGTTTATGTCTAGTTGTCATCAGCTATATCTCCCCAGTACTCCCTGAAAACACAACTAAAACCCAAATCTCTTCCCCCCTAATCAGCTCCTGGCTTGCCTACTGTAACCTACACCTTGCTGATCTGGCCTTGAATCATCCCTGTTTGCCTGCAAAAATGCAACACTGCACTGCATGGCTATTCTACAGCCACACACATAATGGCACTAATACTCCCCCTGTCAGGACACCTCACAGGTTCCCTATCCTTTTCCGCATCCATGTCAAGGCTACGTGCTGACCTATACATACAAAAAATACATTCTAAAAACTCCAAACAAGGCAGACAGTAAAAAACAAGAAAAAAAGAAAAACAAGAAAAAGAAAAAGAATGTGAGACAGAAATCACCAGTTGGAGTAAGCAGCATAGAGGAAAAAAGACCTCAGTAACCCTCCATAATGACAATGGAGGAAACAAATCTCACATCAGGGTATACAACTCAATACTCATGAAAAGACTCTATTTACATCAAAGGTCTAGCCAAAAAACCCTCTAAGATGCATAAACAAAACACCAACCGGTGTGTTTGAACACAGCAACGACAGTCACATGGCATAGCAACAATAGAACAGCAAAATAGCAGCAAATCAGCAAATCAGCAGAAAAGTTAAATCCAAAAACTTAACTGAAGTCAGAGCAGGAAGAAAAAACCTGGAACGAGCCCCAACTTGAGCCCCGACACCAGATGTTTCACCTTACGGCTTCCTCAGGGAGCTTCAAAGTACGTGGATCTTGAACTCAAATGAAGAACGCTGATTTCAAAGTGCGTGGAACTTGAACCCAAAAGAACAACACTGATCTGCAAAAAACGTGAACAAGCAATCTGTCTCATTTGAAACACAAAAAAGAAAGCACAAAAAAGACTTACCCCACAGAAAACAAGTTCAAAAAACGTACTGCAGATGCTATGTATAAAGCAAAAAGCTGTGCTGAAACACAGCGTCACTATAGCACACTTTCAAAAAGACGCCGAAAAAGGATTCAAGCGCATGCGCTTAAAAAAGTGAATCCCATGACGTCAGGGAAAACCCCAACCCACAAAAACAGCAAAACAGCCATGCTACAGAAATCATACCATAGCTACTGCAGACATCAATGACAAAAAACCAAAAATACAAAAAAGACCCACCAGCCCACCCAAAATCTTATACAAAAATTCCCATGGAGAATCAAAAAAACATCACAGACAGTGCTGCCATTCTATCGTTTGTTTCAGTCTACATCCTGTAGTAGTGCGGGGGTAGTATATTTGCTTCATTGCCCTTGCAATTTGGCGTATGTTGGGAAGACTAATCGGACTCTGCGGACACGTTTAATAGAACATCATAGTCGCTTAACTCATGCTATGGAGGGGGCTCCTCTTGTTCAGCATTTTCAAGCTTTGGGACATGTGTTTGAAGATCTTTGTTGCCTGGTGATTAAGCAATGTACCCCTTCCACATGTAGTGGTGACCTGAATATGATTTTGTTTCGAATGGAACAATGTTGGATTTTTTCTTTGAACACGGTGGATCCTTATGGGCTGAATGAATCCATAGAATGGCAGCGCTGTCTAGGTCATCTCCCTCTACTGCCTGAGCACGGGGGCTATTAGGGATCTCTATGAGGATCCAAGACCTGACCTCGAGTCCCTGACTGGTCGGTCACATGCCGGTTTTGGTCAAGCTCCTTGGTGCACGTAAGGTGAAACATCTGGTGTCGGGGCTCAAGTCGGGGCTCGTTCCAGGTTTTTTCTTCCTGCTCTGACTTCCGTTAAGTTTTTGGATTTAACTTTTCTGCTGATTTGCTGATTTGCTGTTCTTTTTTTTTTTTTTTCTCTGAAAGGACAGCTGGGAAACCGGCTGGTACTTGGTAGATCTCTCTCTTTTATTTAACAGATACCTAAGCTCCATGAACAGAACAATGGCTGGGAAAAATTGTATTGCTAAAGCTGTTGCCCCCGTTACAGCTTCTGCCTCGGTCCAGACAGAGGTCCTAATGCTAGTTGAAGGACCAGTTCCATGTGCAGGGTGCCTGCATGCTGAAGCTCTGAGGAAACAAGTGGAAGAACTCAGAGAGGAGGTGGCGAGGCTGAGGAGCATTCAAGACAGTGAGAAGTACATTGATAAGATGCTTCTTGCAGCAACCAAGCTCTCCAGCCCAGGAGAAGATGGGTGCCAACAGAATGACGATGGTTGGACACAAGTCACCAGGGCCTGCAAAATCACCAATCCAACTTCTCCAGCCCTTGAATTGAAGAACCATTATGCAGCCCTGGAAGTGGAGGAGGTGAAAGCATCCCTGGAAAGGGAAGAACCAGAGTTCAAGTACCCCAAAGTTGCAGAATCAGTGACCAGAAGGAAACGAAGGGCAGTGGTGGTTGGAGACTCTCTTCTGAGGGGTACTGAGGCGTCCATCTGCCGACCAGACTTGATGTCCAGAAAGGTATGCTGTCTGCCTGGTGCCAAAATCCAAGATGTTACGGAGAGTTTTCCGAGACTGATCAAGCCCACTGACTATTACCCAATGTTGCTAATCCATGTTGGAACAAATGATACTGCCAGGTATACCTCGGAATGTGTCAAAAGTGACTTCATGACTCTGGGACAGAGGGTGAAGCAGTTAGGTGCACAGGTGGTGTTCTCTTCAATCCTCCCTGTTGAGGGTAAAGACCAAGGCAGAGAGGCTCGCATCCTGGAGATGAATGCATGGCTGTGTGGATGGTGTCATCGAGAGCGTTTTGGTTTCCTAGACCATGGGATGCTGTTCCAAGGGTTGCAGAGCAGAGATGGCATCCATCTGTCCAAGAAAGGTCAATGCATCTTCGGGAGAAGACTGGCTAATCTACTGAAGAGGGCTTTAAACTGGGGATGGGTGAAGAAAGCCCCCAGGTAAGTGAAAGCCCCCAGGTAGGTTATACATTTAATACGTTTATGGAAATGGGTAACAGGGGTAACATATGGAAAGCAGTGTGTATAAATGCATGTAGCATGGGAAATAAGATCTCTGATGTTGAAGCTTTGGTGGGAGTGGCTGACTTGGATTTAGTGGCAGTAACAGAAACATGGTTCACAGAAAACCATGATTGGGATGTAACTATACCTGGCTATACTTTATTCAGAAAGGACAGGGGAGGAAGAAGGGGAGGAGGAGTGGCACTATATGTAAAAACTACTTTAAAGCTTTGGAATTACAAAGCTTAAAAAGGAGAGAGGAGGCATTGTGGGTTAAACTAGAAAGAGGGAAAGAGAAATCTATTTGCAATGGTGTGATATACAGACCTCCCTCACAAGAGGAAGAGGTGGACAGAGAGTTAATTGAAGACATACGCAGCATTGCTAGGAAAGGGGAAGTGCTACTGATAGGAGATTTCAATATGCCAGATGTTGATTGGCACATTCCTGCTGCAGTATCATCTAGAAGTAAGGAGATCCTGGATTCTCTACAGGGAGAACTATTCAGGCAATTGGTAACAGACCCCACACGTGAAGGGGCCATACTGGACTTGGTGCTTACCAATGGTGAAAGTGTTTCTGATGTTGTAGTGGGAGATCATTTTGCATCCAGTGATCACCAAATGGTGTGGTTCAGTATTAGGACTAGGGCTGTTAGAATCCATTCCAAGGTGAAGATCTTAGACTTTAAGAAGACTAACTTTGCGAAGATGGGCCAATACCTCAGGGAGTCGTTAGTGGGATGGGAACAGCTGGGGGATGTAGAAAAACAGTGGGCAAAACTGAAAGGGGATATTTTAAGGGCAACCAACCTTTTTGTTAAAATGGTAAATAAAGGCAAAAGGAAAAGGAGACCGCTATGGTTTTTGAAGGAAGTAGCTGAAAAAGTGAAGAAAAAGAGGGAGGCCTTCATGAAATATAAGAGATCACAGAGAGAGGAAGACAGGCATCTGTATTTGGAAAAATTTAGAGAAGCTAGCAAAGTAGTCAAGAAGGCAAAGATTCAAAAGGAGGATGAAGTAGCCAATGCAATAAAATGGGGGGATAAGACATTTTTCAGATATATTAGTGAGAAGAGGAAGGGCAAAAGTGGTATTGTCAGACTCAAGGGTGCAGGGGGGAAATATGTAGAAGCTGATAAGGATAAAGCGGAATTGCTTAACAAATATTTTTGCTCTGTGTTCACAGATGAAGAACCAGGAGAAGGACCTCAGAAAACACCCACAAATAGGAACAGAAGCGAGGGACATATTGAACAATTTTTAAAAGACTGTGTTCGTGAGAAACTAGCTCAACTTAAAGTAGACAAAGCAATGGGACCAGATGGGATACACCCTAGAATACTGAGGGAACTTGGGGACGTTCTAGCAACTCCACTGACTGACCTTTTCAATGCCTCGTTGGAGTCGGGAGTGGTGCCAAAGGACTGGAGAGAGGCTCATGTGGTGCCTTTACACAAAAGCGGAGGTAAGGATGTGGTTGAAAACTACAGGCCGGTTAGTTTAACTTCGGTGGTGAGTAAATTATTGGAAACGCTGCTGAAAGAGAAAATAGTGAGGTTCCTGGAGTCCAGCGGATTACAGGATCCGAGGTAGCATGGATTCACCAGAGGCAGGTCTTGTCAGACAAATCTGATTGATTTCTTTGACTGGGTGACCAGGGAGTTGGACCGAGGGAGAGCTCTAGATGTGATGTATTTAGATTTCAGTAAAGCCTTTGACACTATTCCTCACAGGCAACTTATAAACAAACTGAGCACCCTAGGGATGGACCCTAAAGTTACTGCTTGGGTTAGAAATTGGTTGGGTGGGAGGCGACAAAGAGTACAAGTAAATGGAGCTCACTCTGAGGAGAAGGATGTTACCAGTGGTGTGCCCCAGGGATCTGTCCTTGGTCCGATTCTTTTTAACATCTTTGTTAGTGATATAGCGGAAGGGCTGTCGGGTAAGGTTTGCCTCTTTGCGGATGATACCAAAATCTGCAATAGAGTAGACACCCAGGAAGGTGTAGATAACATGAGGAGGGATCTAGCTAAGCTTGAAGTATGGTCTAGAATTTAGCAGCTGGGATTTAATGTTAAAAAATGTAAGGTCATGCATTTGGGCTGCAGCAATCCAAGGGAGCAATACAGTATAGGAGGTGAAGTACTTTTGTCCACTAAAGAAGAGCGGGACCTAGGCGTGGTTGTGTCTGATGATCTTAAAGTAGCTAAACAGGTAGAAAAGGCGACAGCAAAAGCTAGAAGGATGCGTGGGTGCATACGGAGAGGAATGGCTAGCAGAAAAAAGGAGGTGATAATGCCTCTGTATAAGTCTTTGGTGCGACCTCATTTGGAGTATAGTGTGCAATTCTGGAGACCGCACCTTCAAAAGGATGTGAACAGGATGGAGTTGGTGCAGAGGGTAGCTACTAAAATGAATAGTGGGCTTCATTATAAAGCATATGAGGACAGACTTAAGGATCTTAATATGTACACCTTAGAAGAAAGGCGGGATAGAGGTGATATGATTGAGATGTTTAAATACCTCCGTGGCATAAATGTTCAGGGAGAGAGCCTCGTTCAATTGAAAGCAAGTTCTGCTACGAGGGGACATGGGATGAGGGTGAAGGGAGATAGATTCAGGAGTGATATGCGGAAATATTTCTTTACGGAAAGAGTAGTGGATCCATGGAATAGTCTCCCAATGGAGGTGGTAGAGATGAGGACAATAACTGAATTCAAAAAAGCATGGGACCAACACAGAGGATCTCTAAAGGCAAAAAGTGGACTGTTGTAGTTGTTGATATGAAAGGACAGACTAGATAAGCCATGTGGTCTTTTTCTGTCATCATGTTTCTATGTAATGTTTCTATCTATTAAGTTTTTGGATTTAACTTTTCTGCTGATTTGCTGATTTGCTGCTATTTTGCTGTTCTTTTGTTGCTATGCCATGTGACTGTCGTTGCTGTGTTCAAACACACCGGTTGGTGTTTTGTTTATGCATCTTAGAGGTTTTTTTTGGCTAGACCTTTGATGTAAATAGAGTCTTTTCATGGGTATTGGGTTGTATTCCCTGATGTGAGACTCGTTTCCTCCATTGTCATTATGGAGGGTTACTGAGGTCTTTTTTCCTCTATGCTGCTTACTCCATCTGGTTATTTCTGTCTCACGTTCTTTTTCTTTTTTTCTTGTTTTTTTCTGTCTGCCTTGTTTGGAGTTTTTAGTATGTATTTTTTTATTACATTGGCTCTTTGAGGATATATTTTTTATATAGTGTATACTGTATATACCATTAAGTTAATCTGTACATAGTTCCCCCGGTTGTCCTATTGTTGAAGTTCCCTGTTCAATGTAAAACTCAATGTTACTTGTATGCATTGTAGTATGTTCTTGTTCTATGTACACCGCACTGATTATAATAGCGCGGTATAAAAGAATTGTTAAATAAATAAATAAATAAATAGTGGACCTATACATACAGGCACACTGTGGTGTTGCAGTAACCTCCCCTACTGATCTCAAATACCAGTAAAGAAACTACTACCCATCATGTATATAGTGCTATGTATCACATGTAGCACTATACAAAAACAACTAACACACAGTCCCTGCTCATCAGAGCATACCAACCACACAATCAGCTCAAATTACGAATTGTTAAACACACACATCTAGACAACTGGCCCCCTCTATGGTCTGCTCTCCTACTGTTTACTCCATACTACACGCCTTTCACCTTGCTGCACCCAAAGCATGAAACTAACTACCTGTGGCTGTACAGCAGCCCCTATCCCAATCAGCCACACATCAGGTATGTCAGCGTAACACCTTCCACAAGCCTAAAAATACAGACACACATAATATAAGCCACCTCCACCAGCTGTTGTGGCCTGCTCACTTCGTCTGCATTTCAGTCATGACTAGATTGTAAGCTGGGATGGCCAGGCAGTGTCTGTTACATGTCAGTGCAGTGTTGCATCTTACTGATATTGGTATACAGATGTTAACTAGTGGTAGCAGTACACACATATTGAAACAAATGTAGGTGGCAACTAATGCAGTACTTACATGAGAAGACCTCCTCAATCAGTTGCCGCCTGACTGCTGTGCCCTCACGTGTGTCACCACGGGCACATACAGGAGGGCACATAGGATCATCCTCGAGATCCTCATTAATTTGGACAGGGATATGTTGCCTGAGAGCAATGTTGTGCAGGATGCAACAGGCTGTAATGATCTCTGCCACAGTCTTTGGTCTGTATTGTAAGGCCCCGCCTGTCCTATCCAGACACCTGAAGCGACTCTTTAAAACTCCAAAGGTGCACTCTATGAAAGAGCGGCTGGAGGCATGGGCCTCATTGTAACTCCTCTCTGCACATGTCCGTGGCTGATGCACGGGGGTCAGCAACCAGGGGCGACACCCATATCCTGCATCACCTGCAGAAAGAAATGTAGAACGTTAAAGCAGGAGCCCATGCACACATAAATGGACACAGTTATGTACGTGCAAACCAAATGCATGACACATCCTGACATATACATATAACAGCACATGATGGGACACCACAACTATGCATTAGCATGTGAAGTTATGACACACAAAACAAGGGGTAGGTGTACAGATTGCCATCAACATAATCTGTAACTACAACACAAATACTACTGTCCATTCTACCATCATCACACACCACCATAGCAAGGTAGAGCTGGAGGGCACCCCCCCCCCCCTAACGTCAGATCACACACAGACAGATGAGAGACACACACGTCAGAGATGAGAAATACACACCCAGCAATATACAGTGCTCATACTGTCCAGCCTCGAATTGTGTGAATAGTGCCGAGTGATGCAGGATATAGGAGTCATGGGTGGACCCTGCAAACCTAGGGACCACATTCAGAATATGCATATTTGTATCACATACAACCTGAAAATTCAGGGAATGACAGTGTTTGTGGTTGCGGAACACTACCTCCCTGTCTCCAGGTGGGACCAGGGCAACATGTGTGAAATCAATAGCTCCCATCACATGTGGTATTCCGGCTAACGCCTCAAAGGCCTGGTTCAGGGTCCCCCACTGTTGCCTAGTGTTGGGAATGGCAATGTAATTCCCCACCTGGCTGATCATGGCACGCAGTACCTGGTGGAGACAGCGTGAGAAGGTGGGGCGGCTCATGCCACCCACTGCGGCCACAGATGACTGGAAACAGCCAGAGGCAAAGAAATGTAGGGCACCAAGGAGCTTGACCAAACCCAGTATGGCATATGACCGACCAGTCAGGGGCTCGAGGTCAGGTCTTAGATCCTCATAGAGATCCCTAATAGCCCCCGTGCTCAGGCAGTAGAGGGAGATGACCTGGTCCTCACGCATGCCCTGGAGCTGAGCCCTGGGCCTGTAGAGGCGAGATGGCGAGCCTGCACCTCTGCACGTCTCCTGCCTGGCCTGCCCCCACAGCTGCAGGTCTGTGTTGCAGCAGGACTACACCCATGCCCTGTGCCTCAGCCCCATGGACACCATCTCCCCCGTCAGGCAACCGCAGCCCCTGCTCACCTCCCACCGCAAATGCAGCAGACACAAAGGCTGCCATTAACTCCACCCGACCAACACCTCTTACTCACCCACACACACACTCACCTCACTAACCAAAACACACACCTTTCCCACCACACACAAGCCCAGCCACACAATAAACCACCACTCATAAACCCAGCCACACTCCATGATACACCTGCTTCTGACTCTCTCCTTGCTTCTCCGACAACACACGTCTTCTCTCCCTTGCCTACACAAACCTCTCAATGTGATCCAGGTGTGCAGGTGTAGTTATATTTATTTATTTATTTTATTTATTTATATTCTCTTATATACCGCGCTATTCTGCATCAGTGCGGTTTACATTGAACATTATAGGGTTTTCTTACGTTGCACGCATTGCGCATGCACAGCGGTGCAAGCGCGGTGGCTGTGCACATTGTGCATGTGACCCAGAGATGCGGTAAATGTGCTGTGCGCAGAGTGTGCTGTGCGTGAGTGTGAGACATGCACATGTGCTGCGTACTGTTCTGTGCATGCGCCGCACCTCACGTGCATGCCCAGAGAGGCTGTAATGGTGTCCCGCACACGCACCTTCCACGCTTCTGTGATGCATGTGCAACACACGCAGATGCCGCACTAGCGCTGCTGCACATGCACAATGCATGCAACGTAAAAACACCCTATAAATACAGCTGCACACCTGGATCACATTGAGGGGTTTGTGTAGGTGAGGGAGAGAAGGCGTGTGTTGTCGGAGAAGCAAGGAGAGAGTCAGAAGCAGGTGTGTTGTGGAGATTGTCTTGATCCGTGAGTGGTGGTGGAGAGTGTCAGAGGCAGGTTTGTTGTGGAGAGGTGTGTGGCTAAGCAGGGGAGAGAGTGAGGGGGGAGGCAAGGAGCAGGTGAGAGAGACACGAGCTGAGCTGAGGAGAAGACAGCAGGGAGAGGATGGGTGGGGCCAGAAGCAGGTGTGAGGTGGAGCTGAGGGGCAAAGGAGCGGGTATGTGTGACAGGGAGGGAGAGGGCACAGAGGGCAGGGAGATGGAGAGACAGGACATGGCAGGAATGGAGGAGGGGGGCACCTGTTCAGCAGGAACCAGAGACGGCAGGGAGTGTTGGGCCTGTGGTGGTGGCTGCAGGCCCATCGGATGTGTCCCAGCCCACACAGGGGCCACCCAGCGCCAAACGAAGGGGGATACCTGTGCCATCTGAGGAAAGGAGGAGGGCTGTTAGGTTCAGCCAGCAGGAGAACCACATCCTGCTGGCCAGTGTTCTAGAGAGGTATGATGTGCTGTATGGCTGCCTGAGCACAAGCACCACTGTGGGCACACGGATACAAGTGTGTGGGGAGATCCAGGAGGCCGTAGCCCAGGCAGGGGGGCCGTCCAGGGACCTCGATAGCCTTAGAAAAAGGTTTAATGATATAAAGCGGGGTGTCCGTGCCCACATGGTGGCAGAGAGGCAACATGCCATGGGCACCAGAGGGGGTGGTCTCTTTTCCCCAACTCTGACACCCCTGGAGCAGGAACTGGCAGACTGTCTGGGCCCCATCTACCTGCGAGGGCTGCCGGAAGTGCTGGACACCGCCCATCCACAGGCAGGTAGGTCTGAGATATGCTACACATGTAAACCACATGGCCCAGTACATGCCTGCCATATATACTATATACTGAGAACACGTGTGCCCTAATACAGGCAACTGGGGTCCACATATCGAGCAAAACATGGCTGTGTAGGTACAGTGTGAGTGTGACAGATACCTGGGGCTGCTTGCACGACAGCCACAGTCCTGGACATTTTACAGCACTGCACAGGTGTAGATATTTGACCTGTGCTAACTCATCCTTTCTGTGTACCTTGTTCTATCCCCAGGTGACATCTAGCCCATGGGGTATATGAGGATGGGATGTGCTGGTGCCAGGGGATGCCGACAGGCCAGAGGCCGCCAGGTCCGGGGACACGGACAGCACTGGCGGGGAGACCACAGGAAATGTTGTGCTGCCCGAGGCAGAGGACTGGGCGGAGGATGCCAACGCACAAGTGGGGGCCAGTTACAGCAGCATACGGCTGTGGAGGACAGAGTCGGAGGGGAGTCTCCACACGATGCAGACACCAGGAACATCATGCCCCAACACACCAGCATGGATATAATCCATGCAGAGCTGCGGGCTCATACTGCCTCTGGAAAGCAAGATGTGGAAGGTGGGTAACAGAATACACATCAAGCCCTCTAGGGGGTTCACGGAACATCCACAATGAGAGTCCATGTGTCCCTAATATTAGGACACCATAGCACATAGTTCTGTATGTGGAGTGGGGGTGGGTGCCATGTGCACTCCCCCCCTTGTATCATGTGCCATCTGGTATCATCATGCTAATGAGCTCATACATCTGCTTACTATTCACCACAAAATACCCCATGGAGACGTACATTGGTACACACCTACCCCAGATCACCTATTGTCATGGCGCAAGGCAAATAGTGCCTAGAAAAATAGAGGAAAATGTCCAGGGCAGTTTTAAAACTGGCAGTGAAAAGCACATGGCTAGGGGTTGCTACAGGCAACCAACCAAAACACGAGCACCAGCTGTAGGAAAACGCCCAGGAGAAGCATTACATCATAGCTCATCAGAGGGGCAGGAGCAACTGCAGGGATTTGAGCTAACAAGGGACTCAAGAAATGACGCACTTAAAATAAGGTCAGCCTTGAGCAAGGCAGATTCAGATTCGGTCTCAGATTCAGTCTCAGACTCAGGCAGAGACACATGCCGAGAAGCAGGCAGAAACACAGACACAGGAGAAAGACACACGGAAAGGACCCGTGGGAAAGGAAAGAACAGAGCTTGTGAGAGCCAGGATATATACCTGAGAGCTTCTGACGTGGATTCCATCTGCACCTCAGAGGAGTTTGTACCGGAGGAATTACCCGAGGTTAGTGCTGGAAAGTCAGGTAGCACTGAACTAGAGTCCAGCTGGGGACCGAGAGGGATTCCATTCAACAAACCACGAGGAGCTGTGAGAGGGAAATCCCACGAGAGCAGGTACCTGGGGAGCAAAAGCTCTTATCCTAAAGATATTTCCCAGCTAAGAGAAAGACGTCCTGTGAGGGGAAGTGAAAGGGAGAAAAGTTTCAACTTCCCGGTTGCAAAGCGTTCAGGCAGAGCTCAGCCTGAGGAAAGGTATATTACCTGTAATAGAGGGGCACTGGATTTTACTTACAATAGTCCTGAGGTGTATGGCCCTATAAGGGGAAAATCCACAGTGCATGGTAACCTGCCTTTCTACGTGGATAGAGGGGAGAGAAGTCTTGGCCAGGAAGAGGAGAGATTTCAAAACACTGATACACACTACAGCCTTACCAAAGATAATAGCCAAGAAGTTCATGAGGACATGGAATGTGACTTCTGTGCAGAGAATTCAGATGATTGCAAGATGGACTGTACATTGGTGTTTTCAGACAGTGTGACCTCTTTCTGTTAAAGCCTAAGAAAGCCTGCTAAAGAGAAATCTGTGTAGGAGCACAGATTTCACTCAATAGCTTTTTGTGAAAGAAAAAGCCTGTTTTCCCACTTTTGTTTCTTTAACGCTGACAAGAAGCATTTTCTTTGTATTTTGTAGTCCCCTATTTGTGTTATGCCAGTATTATGGTTTAATTTCCTTTGTATCCTGTTTGCAAGAATTCTCCCGGGAAGGGAAATAAATACCTCTTTATAAGCCTAGCTGCTCGTTCCACAACTACACTCTTTATTTGAAAAGCTAGTGGGACTTCACCTCCCAGGGGGCACTACATTGTCCCTGCTACCAAAAGAAGAGGGCCACACCGAAACCCCAGGCATCCGCCTTCGGGGGTAAGTAGGTGCGTGACAAGTGGCGACATTTTCGGATTTTTGCGCAAGGATTAAAAGGAGCACAAAGGACTACAGTCTGCTGGAAAAGGAAAACTGTTGTCCAAAAGGAGAGAACCGTTGGAAGATTTCTGCTGCCAGGTGTTGGACCCGGAAAAAACTTTCTCACAAGCTGACCCCTGCATGAAGGCTCAGATAAAAAGTACCTAGTCAGACGTGGGGAGGATAAAGTGAGAAAGGGGGCGCTGGTGGGCAGAGAAAGGGTGGTGGAAAGAGAAAAAAAAAAAAAAGAAGTTGCGGTATCGCACTTGGTTTTGGTTTTTGTTTCTATCTCTTACAGGTACATCAAGGCTGAGGATGGAGCCACAGGATGTAGCCCATTGGATGAAGATGCAGTGGGATAAGCAAGTCGAGCTTATCCACTACCTTCAGGAGCAAACTACGCAGACCATACAGGAGCAACAACGACCTTTGATAGAAACCATGGACGCGCTTTTAAAGAAGCCGCTAGACGCCACAGCGGACTTCCCCATGGCATTCCAAGGGGCAGGACTGAGGTCGTATGCTGCCTTTTCCTTAGGACAATTACAACCACAGGACAATTTGGACGATTACCTCGACGCTTTTGAGCGTATAGCTACCACCCTGAAATGGCCGGAGGAGCAATGGGCCACCAGGTTTGCCCTTTCACTCACAGGCGAGGCCCTTTCAGCGTATAAAGCTATGCCAGCAGAGTTAGCTTCCAGCTATAAAAAAGTAAAGAAAGCTGTGAAGGATAGATTGGGGCTCACGCCTTTACATTATCAAAGGATGTTCAGGGAGGTAGTAATTAAGCCTCAAGAGACCCCTAAGGCCCTAGCACAGCGCTTAAAAAGTGTAGCAAAGAAATGGTTTCTGGCAGAGGGAGGTACACTGGAAACAGTCCTAGACAAAATTGTGCTGGAACAATTTATGCAGGCTGTTCCCAGCGGTCTTAAAACCTTTCTGACGCTCCAGCACTGCCAAACCTCGGAGGAAGCAGCCACTCTTGCGGAGCGGTACTTTGCTGCAGAGAGGACTGACACCTCAGGGCAAGGTATCTGGATGGCAGCTGGTAGGAGCGCTAAGGGCAGAAAAGAAAAATATATGCATGATAAAATGTATAAACCTGAAATGTGTAATGTCAATGTCTCTGATGGTAATGTCTTATCTATACCCAAAGGAAAATGTTTTAGGTGTGGAAAAAGTGGACATTTTAAGAGATCCTGCACAGAACGAATAGTCCTGGTGACAGGGACAGAGGAAACAGAGCATGATGAATTCCGTATCCAAGTGCAAGTGGAAGGTATTCACACACTGGCTCTACTTGACTCGGGGGCTGACCAGAGCATGATTTCAAAGATGCTCTGGGAAGCCATTGAGGGGCACTGTCAGTCACCCCCGAGTCAAGCAGATGGCCAAGTTCGGGTCAGGTGCGTGCACGGCGCATTTGTTCCTTATCCCCTACACAATGTTTTGGTACAAGGGTTGGGTACTATCAGAGAGATGAGGGTGGCCGTAGTTCCCAAGCTGCCAGAGGATGTTGTATTGGGGAAGGCTTGGCCTCCCTTTCATAATGAATTGGGAAAAGACTGGGGTATTAAATTAGGTTTAATATCCACTCGCTCTCAAGCGGGACCCTCTGGGGAGGGAGAAGAGTCACCCAAAAACACTGAGGAACATGGAGGGGAGGAAAATGCTCAAAGGGAGGACCCAGATGAGGAAGGGCTAGCTACCCTCCCTAACCATGATGACTTAATACATCCCCCTGATAAAGTAGGGAAAAAGGACAAACCCAGGAAGCATAGGGAGAGATACTCTAGGACCCGGGGGAGGGCCAAGCTAGAAGGTGCTGTAGGGTTGCCCTGGGTACCGGCAGAGGTAGTAAAAAAGTTTCCTTCATTCCCCATGGAGCAGAGAGCTGACCCAGCTCTTAAAAGGGTGTTTGAGTGGGCTGAGGAAACTAGACAGACCCTACCAAGATTTTTCCTGGAGGATGATCTCTTATATAGAGAGTGTGTAAACCCTCACAACGATGCCATACGCAAGCAGCTACTCATACCCACGACCTTTAAAGCTAGCGTATTAATATTAGCCCATGACCACCCAGTGGGGTGTCACAAGGGGATCCAGGGGACGCTGGACCAAATCTTAGCTAGATTTTATTGGCCCGGGGTTTTTAAGGAGACACGGCAATATTGCGAGGCATGTCCTAGCTGCCAAAGAGTGACAGCTATAAAACCTAAGGCAGTACCCATGGTGCCAACTCCCACCATAGCGGCTCCTATAAGCCGAATAGGAGTGGACATAATAGGACCTTTGGTGAAAACACCGAGGGGTTTTAAATATATCTTGGTCATAGTTGACCATGCCACGCGGTTTCCTTGGGCCATTCCCTTGAGGAACACATCCGCCAAATTAATAGCCTTAGAGTTAATCAAACTTTTCTGCGAGGTAGGTTTTCCCAGGGAAGTCCTGACTGATCAGGGGAGTAACTTCCTGTCGAAACATCTAGCTATGGTCTGGGAAGCCTTCGGCATCCGCCATATAAGGACATCAGCATACCATCCACAGTCTAATGGGCTCGTGGAGCGTATGAATCAATCTATTAAACAACTGCTACGCAGAGGTTTGAAGGCGGGGGAAATGAATGAATGGGATACCTTGCTTCCATTCATGCTTTACGCATGCAGGGAGCGCATACAGGTGTCCCTGGGGGCATCTCCCTACGAGTTGCTGTTCGGCCGCGCTCCAAGAGGAATCTTGGACATCCTGCAGGAGCAATGGGTAGAGCCGAACATGCAAGAGGTCGGGGTACCCCAATTCTTGAAGGAGTTAAGACAACGCCTAGAGAGGACATCCAAGGCCTCTATAGAGAATCTACAGGCCAGTAAACGTAAGCAAAAACAGTATTACGACAAGGGCACCAGACCGAGGCAGCTAAACATAGGGGACAAAGTCCTTATCCAAGTATCCGACCCCGGACCAAAATTCGAGTCTAGGTGGAAGGGCCCTGGTACAGTGATAGGGAAGGTTGGCCCAGTATCCTATCGGGTGGAAAATGAGAGGGGCCGCCAACAAGTATATCACGTGAATGTACTAAAGCTGTGGAAGGACAGGTCTGCCACTGCCAGCCTGGTTACGGTAGTATACCGAGATAAGTCCCAAACAGTATTACCCCGAGATAGGTCCCGAAAGGAGATTCCGGGCTGTCATGAAAAATCTGCAGCCCGTAATATTTTAAGGGGGGGGATCTGTCATGGCGCAAGGCAAATAGTGCCTAGAAAAATAGAGGAAAATGTCCAGGGCAGTTTTAAAACCGGCAGTGAAAAGCACATGGCTAGGGGTTGCTATGGGCAACCAACCAAAACACGAGCACCGGCTGTAGGAAAATGCCCAGGAGAAGCATTACATCATAGCTCATCAGAGGGGCAGGAGCAGCTGCAGGGATTTGAGCTAACAAGGGACTCAAGAAATGACGCACTTAAAATAAGGTCAGTCTTGAGCAAGGCAGATTCAGATTCGGTCTCAGATTCAGTCTCAGACTAAGGCAGAGACACATGCCGAGAAGCAGGCAGAAACACAGACACAGGAGAAAGACACACGGAAAGGACCCGTGGGAAAGGAAAGAACAGAGCTTGTGAGAGCCAGGATATATACCTGAGAGCTTCTGACGTGGATTCCATCTGCACCTCAGAGGAGTTTGTACCGGAGGAATTACCCGAGGTTAGTGCTGGAAAGTCAGGTAGCACTGAACTAGAGTCCAGCTGGGGACCGAGAGGGATTCCATTCAACAAACCACGAGGAGCTGTGAGAGGGAAATCCCACGAGAGCAGGTACCTGGGGAGCAAAAGCTCTTATCCTAAAGATATTTCCCAGCTAAGAGAAAGACGTCCTGTGAGGGGAAGTGAAAGGGAGAAAAGTTTCAACTTCCTGGTTGCAAAGCATTCAGGCAGAGCTCAGCCTGAGGAAAGATATATTACCTGTTATAGAGGGGCACTGGATTTTACTTACAATAGTCCTGAGGTGTATGGCCCTATAAGGGGAAAATCCACAGTGCACGGTAACCTGCCTTTCTACGTGGATAGAGGGGGGAGAAGTCTTGGCCAGGAAGAGGAGAGATTTCAAAACACTGATACACACTACAGCCTTACCAAAGATAATAGCCAAGAAGTTCATGAGGACATGGAATGTGACTTCTGTGCAGAGAATTCAGATGATTGCAAGATGGACTGTACATTGGTGTTTTCAGACAGTGTGACCTCTTTCTGTTAAAGCCTAAGAAAGCCTGCTAAAGAGAAATCTGTGTAGGAGCACAGATTTCACTCAATAGCTTTTTATGAAAGAAAAAGCCTGTTTTCCCACTTTTGTTTCTTTAACGCTGACAAGAAGCATTTTCTTTGTATTTTGTAGTCCCCTATTTGTGTTATGCCAGTATTATGGTTTAATTTCCTTTGTATCCTGTTTGCAAGAATTCTCCCGGGAAGGGAAATAAATACCTCTTTATAAGCCTAGCTGCTCGTTCCACAACTACACTCTTTATTTGAAAAGCTAGTGGGACTTCACCTCCCAGGGGGCACTACGTTGTCCCTGCTACAAAAGAAGAGGGCCACACCGAAACCCCAGGCGTCCGCCTTCGGGGGTAAGTAGGTGCGTGACACTATACAGTTTACCCGTCAGACTCCTCTCCCTGGGTAGTGGTATGCAGCAAAGATAGTCAGGGTACTCAGTACTGTGCGTCAGGTTTAGAGTGAACAGCGCCCCCCAGATATCTATCTGTGTGCCATGAATTCCCACATTATCCAACCTATCCAATACGACCAGTGTGCAGATAGAGCAGTGACACACTGAAGTGCAACACAGTACTATGTGTCATATCTGTGATCACCACCACCCCCAGCAGGATCATTTCCTGACCTGTGGATGGATCATGGGACACACAGATGTAAACATTGTACTGCGTTGCTAGCTGTCGCATACATGAGTGGTCTGCGGACTGGTCTGTTGGGATACGCCATACATTTCCATGAGTTATGGTGTGGGGGGGGTGCAACACATGTCTCACACATCACCTTGTGTCTCACCCACAGCCACTCATCAGGTTATGATGGGCATTCAGGAGAGGATGGACCAGATGCATGCCACAGCTGAGGTGATGGCAGTGGTGCTACTGTGGATTGCAGATGCTCAGGAGGCCATGGCTGGGTGTTCACAGCAGCCAGCCACTGCCCCAGAGGCAGTACCAGCCGAACCACATCAACAGGGTTGCATGGGCCGTGGTCGCCCTGGACGTGGGTGCCCACAAAGGTCCTGATTGGGGGGATTGGTTCACTGTATGACAATAAAGGAGACAAAACCTGATTATACCTATGTGCCCGTTTCCGGTTTTTGACACTGTACTCCCCTGAGTACCCTGTCCCCCATATTGTCAACATGGTCACATGTGCCTCCCAAGCTGCCTTAGGGGTGTGGCATATGCACTACCACCAATCAATGCACAGACCTTATGCCATGCCCTGTGTGCCGGAACCATGCCATGTGTGCACCCTTCTACCTTTGCGTGGGGGTATATCATACCTTTCCAGTTAGACAGTAATATGTATATGGTGGTACATGTATGTTTTACAGATCAGTCAGTCTCTCACACCCCATATCCTCTCCAGTGCCCCGCCCACATGTGTGCCATTCCCTCTGACCCACACCAGAGCCTAAGTGGCTGTTTAGCTGTAGATGTTTGTGTAAGACACAGGCAGACATAGGTAACTAGCTACAGTCAGTTGTTTACTCTCCCCATGCATCTGTAGTGAGCTTCTGCTCCCTCTCCAGACCAACATCCACCTGTCTTGACCTCACCAGCTATCCCCCTGGGCAGCTCCTGGGTACAGCAGTCCATCTCATCCTTCCTGCCATATACCTGCTGCTGGCCATCCCCACTATTCCCCTACGAGCATGGTGCATCAGATATGGTGCCCACACATCACAGGAAGCATGCATGTGACCATAGCTGTTGGGATACACTGCAGATTGGCACATCACAGGAGCACCATGGGACACAGACGCCTACGCACATGGGCAGCCCCCACAACTGTGTGTGGAGATGGTCCATGTATGTTACCTATGTCTACCACACATACACATAGGGATCTACACACATGTCCCATGCTCACATCAACAGTCTGTCTGTAAGGGAGACATTTGACCATTGTGATGTAGTAACAAAACTGTATTTAAAAACATATATATAACAAGTAGCATATACAAATTCCCCCATATTGGGTCCCGGGAGACAGGACAGCACAGGGCACATGTGTGGGTGCCACTGGGACCCTCACACACTCCTGGGATGCCCATGAGGGGATGGCTGTTTGAGATGCAGCACCCCTACCCATCACACGCTGCATCTCGGCAGCCATCCACTGAATGGAACCTGCCAGCCACCGGATGGTGTGGTCCTGGGCTGCAGGCATTGCACCACACCTTACATTGCCACATACAGGTCCTTGACACACCTGCCACCACATACACACAAGGTGCCAGGTGTCTGTGTGGTGGCATGTACGTGGGACCTGTCTGTGGCAATGGGTGGCATAGCTACACCCAGATGGGCACCATCACAACACACATGCGGCAGTTGGCAGGGACCCACAGTGCCCTGTGCTGTCCTGTGTTCCATCCCTCCCTACCCCCCCCTCCACACCCCCTCCTTCCCCCCTCCTCCTCCCCTGGAAGCTCCCACCCACCCTCGCCACTTTCCATGCTCTCCTCCTCCTCCTCACCCCCCAAAACATCACACACTCTCACCCTCCACTCCCACCCCACCCCACCCTCCACCCCCTCCATGTCCCCATCATCCTCTTCCTCCTCCACCGCCTCCTCCTCTGCCTCCTCCTCCTCCTCTGCCTCCTCCTCCTCCTCTGTCCGGTGTTGTGCAGTGGGGTGTGTTGCTGTGTGCCCTGATGTTGAGGGGCACTCGCCAGCAGGAGCATCCTCTGTGGGGGATGACAGTCAGCACACTATCATGTGAGTCACATACCACATGTACATAGTTCAGCCGCGCACAGGCTGGTAGGCCACTGTGACATTCTGTACTGAGCTGCAGAGGCCGAAACACTCACCTCCACATTGTGCCATCACCCCCTCTGGAGGCGGGCAAGGACCTCCGGGCAGTGCAGCCTGTGACGCAGTGGCAAATGCAGAAGCCATGGAAACTGATACTGACCCTCTGGTAGGTACAGGTACTGCAAGTTAAGACAGAGTTTTCCATTCTCAGCACAACCTACAGGCAACCAATCAGCTCACCTCAGGGGAGGAGAGAAGCAGAGCTGTGGATTGGGCATGCCCTAGTAGGAGGCGGGCTTCCCAGAGCAGGGACTCCTTGTTAAGTAGAGAGAGGGAAGACACAGATAGATTGGGATTGAGAAGGAGAGTGAGGAGGACGAGTGGAATGAGAAGGAATGGAGAAGTGAGCACTACAAATGAATTAAGAAGTAAAGGTGGTTTGAATCCACAAGAGAGAAGGCAAAAGGCATTGGGAAGGCAAGATGCTCTTTTGATTGCAGAACCCTTTGACCCTGCTACAGAAACACTGCCCAGCTGCAACAGAAGGGAAACTGATTCAGAACCAGGAGTAAAGCCTACGTTGTGGGGAAACAGTTTTTACCCTTGGAGAGAAAGGCATGCTGGCAAGGCATTTTCTGACCGGTCTCATTTTAAGGTACCTGCTGCTCTTAATTCCTTTAATAAGTTTTACCAGCCAGAAAGAGAGAGTCCTGATTTTAAAGTACAGGATAGTTTTAGGCAACGTGAGAGACGTTGGTTGCAGCCTGAAAGCTCTCTAAATAAGCCAAGCTTTTCTCAGCCAGTAGTTCCTGCTTTTAACAAGCAAGCTGATGAGAGGAACTCAGCCAAACTGTTTACAAAAGGTTTAGGCTATATTGATACTGAAGGTCCTACCTTTGAAGCTTTTCTTAAGAGCAGAGCTTGTGCAAAGGGACCTGTGATTACACCACTCACTAACGGAGATAAATGGGGGAGGGGTAACTCCAGCACGGGCACAGACTGCCTAAACAGGGAGAGCAGTGTTTGCTTACCAGAAGCAGATAATTACCTGCTTAAGCAAGGAGAAGATTTACCCAATAGTCCTGCTAGGAGACAGGCAGAACATCTCCTGAACGAATTTAGACAATTCTTAAATAAAAGAGCTGTTTCAGAAGAGGCTAGCATTCAAGCAGGGAGTAATCCTGGAATAGGAATTCCCACACCGGCTCCACGTCCCATGATTGAAATTAACCAGCCGATGGACTGCTCAATTGGGTTAATTGAGAAAACTGATAAGTGCAAAGCTTGAATGATCATACCTGACAGTTTATTCTGGTAATGCTAACCCAGAATATGTGAAAAGCATATGAAAGAAATACTGTTTTGAGCAATTGAAAGGGAAGCTTATTGAAGCATTGAAATAAGCTGGACTGTATCCTAATTGCAAAATAAAACAATATTATTTCTTACCAAAGCATTTTTGTGAATACAGCATAGAGAAGACACATGAGGTAATGTGTTTTCCTCAGAGAAGAATAAGTTGAAGCACAGCATTGAAAGCCTCTGTTTTGTATAAATCCTGATTGCTTAACCTTCTCACCTGTTCCTGACCATCAAGGAGCGGGGAAAATAAAATCCTTGTGAATATAAATTTTCTTGTTCCCGACTTTAATTGGCCCCCACAACTACACAAGGCCCATCCCTACTTAACCCTCAAGGTTAGGGAGTGGGTGTAAGGGTGACAAGTGGCGTAGCACTGAGGATTTCAGCGCAGGCGCAGAAGGAGCTGCATCAGGAGCTGCAGAGAACCTCTTCTTTGAAGTGGACCCCGGCTGAAGAGCTGACAAGGCCCAGCAGAGGAGGAGGGATCGCAGAGGGCTGCAGGAGCCATTTCCTGAAGTGCTTGATACACACCTGAGCCAGGTAACGGGTACACACCCTCTGGTTGTGTGGATACCGAGGCAGAGGGTGACCCCTAGTGATAGCTGGGGAGAGAAAAAAGTTTATTTCTGGAGGAATCCCAGAGAGAGTCTCAGAGATACCGCACTTGGGTTCCTGTTTGTTTCTGTTTGCATTTCAGTGAATTCCAAGGATGGCGATGATCCGAAAGACATCATCCAGTGGATGGCGACACAATTTGAGCGCCAAGCCGAGCTAGCGCTGGAGGCGCAGCAGAGAGCCAACGCGTCTTTAAAGGAGCAGCAACAACCGCTTCTAGCTTTGTTGGAGGAGTACGTGAAAGGAAAGAAGCAGGACACTGTTCCAGCGTTGGAAACAGGTTCCTTAGTTGCCAACATGACACCAGCTGTTAACATGCCAACAGGGACTTTGTTCAACTTTGGACCTTTAACTAGTCAGGATGACATAGATGACTACTTAGAGAGTTTCGAGAGGGTGGCACGCCTGAGCTTATGGCCAAGGGAGCATTGGGCCTTAAGGCTAGCTGCATCCCTTACAGGGGAAGCGAGAGCAGCATACAGAGCCATGCCTCCAGACTTAGCTGGAAACTTTGAGGAGTTAAAAAAGGCCATTCGGGAGAGATTGGGTCTCACTCCACTCGTATATCACACTCGTCTAAGGAATGTGAGACTCGGGCAGAGTGAAACTCCCAAATCCCTATACCACCGAATAAGGTCTTTATTGTACAAGTGGTTGACTCCCGAAGGGAGATCTGTAGAATCTATATTAGACGATTTGATATTAGAGCAATATATGGAAGCACTGCCACAGGAAATTCGCACCTTCCTGATCCTGCAGAACTGCAAGAACCCCCAGGAAGCGGTTGCTCTCTCAGAGAGATATATGGAGGCAGAGTTAATGGCCCAGAGAGCTAGCACCCCATTCTCTGAATATGGCAGCAGCGGATCAGAAAGGCGGCGGAGGGTCCAAGAGGATCCAGTAAAAATGTCCATGCCTGGTAGAAAAAGTTCTATAGGTAAAATGAGATGTTTTAAGTGTGGGCAAGTAGGCCATATGCAAAAGCATTGCTTGATAAAGAATGCCTTAGTAGCTGATACCTATGTAGTGGACGGGCCAGGTTTTCTATTAGCCGTTTGCGTGCAAGGTATAACCACTCAAGCTTTGCTGGACTCGGGTGCTGAGTTAAGCATGATATCTGAGGAATTCTGGAAGGCCATAGAAGCTAGAGAAGCCCCAGAAATAATACACCCCATAGATGAGGTAAAGATAAGATGCGTTCATGGGGGAACATCTTCTTACCCCGTCTACAACCTACATATAGCAGGTTTAGGGGCACAAAGAGATATCCCACTTGCTGTTGTCCCACGCCTCCCACATGCAGTGATTCTAGGCAGGAACTGGCCCCAGTTTTATAGGGAAATAAAGAGAGAGTTACAGGAGAAGGGAGCCATGGTCTCCACAAGAGCCCAGACCTCAGCCCTAGATCCACAGGAAGGTACATCAGAGGATACGGGAGAAGCCCTTCCTGCTGATGACGAGTTAGTGACCCCTCCTGATCCCAGGGTGAAGAAAGGTAAAGCGGAGAAGCGGAAAGAAAAACAGTCCCGTTCTAAAAATAGGTCTGAAGTGCAGGCAGGGCAAGAGCTTCCATGGGTACCGGAAGAATTGATGCAAAAATTTCCATCATTCCCGAAAGAGCAGCAAGCAGACCCCGATCTCACCCATGCTTTCAAGTGGGCCCAGGACCCTAGAGATACACTGCCTAGGTTTCTCCTCACGTCAGGGATCCTTTATAGGGAAAGTAAGAATCCTTTTACGGGGGACACTAGAAAACAGTTGGTAGTACCCACTACTTTCAAGAATATTGTACTACGGTTGGCCCATGACCATCCGGTAGGGGGACACAAGGGCAGTCAGGGGACCCTTGATCAGATTCTGGCCCGATTCTACTGGCCGGGGTTTTTTAAAGAGACGACCCGGTTCTGTGAGGCTTGCCCCACGTGCCAACGTGTCTCCGCAAGCCATCCCAGGGATGTCCCAATGATACCGTCACCGGTGATCAAAGACCCCATCCAGAGGATAGGGGTAGATATAGTGGGACCATTGATCAAAACTCCGAGAGGTTTTCGTTACATCCTGGTAGTAGTGGATCATGCCACACGGTTCCCGTGGGCCATGCCACTCCGCTCCACTTCGGCAAAAATAATAGCTACTGAGCTGATCAAGCTATTTTGTGAAGTCGGGTTTCCAAGGGAAGTCCTCACCGATAGGGGGAGTAACTTCCTCTCGAAGTACCTCACGCAAGTATGGGATGCCTTCGGCATCCAACATATTAAGACAGCCGCATACCACCCCCAGATGAATGGTTTAGTTGAAAGACAAAACCAAACAATTAAACAAATGCTACGTTGGAGTCTGGAGGGTGAGTTGGACCAGTGGGATATAATGCTCCCTTTTATTCTCTATGCCTGTAGGGAAAGGAAACAGGCTTCATTGGGAACAGCACCCTATGAGCTGTTGTATGGGAGGTCTCCCCGGGGGATTTTGGACATCCTAAAGGAACAGTGGGTAGAACCAGATGCCAGGGAGGTAGAGGTCCCCGAGTTCCTAAGGGACCTGAAAAAGCGGCTGCGCCGAACCTCAAAGGTTGCAGTAGAAAATTTACAAAGAAGCCAGGGCAAGCAAAAATCCTATTACGATAGGAACACTAAGGAAAGACAGCTTTTGAGTGGAGATAAAGTTATAGTGATGGTGGCTGGGACAGAGCCCAAATTTGAAAGCCAATGGAAGGGCCCATGTCGGGTCATACATCCCGTAGGACCCGTTTCTTACTTGGTGGAGAACAGAAAGGGTCGAAGGGAAGTCTACCACATTAATCTGTTAAAGCCCTGGCATGATAGGGTAGCTTTAGCCCAAGTAGCCACGATAGCTTCTCTGAGACAAATGCATTCAGTGCCCCGTACAAGCCCGGAGACTATAGGTTGTATCGCGTGCTGTCCGGATTCTCCTAAAACAGCCCGTGATATCTTAAGGGGGGGGGGGGATCTGTGACGCAGTGGCAAATGCAGAAGCCATGGAAACTGATACTGACCCTCTGGTAGGTACAGGTACTGCAAGAAAAGACAAGAGTTTTCCATTCTCAGCACAACCTACAGGCAACCAATCAGCTTACCTCAGGGGAGGAGAGAAGCAGAGCTGTGGATTGGGCACGCCCTAGTAGGAGGCGGGCTTCCCAGAGCAGGGACCCCTTGTTAAGTAGAGAGAGGGAAGACACAGATAGATTGGGATTGAGAAGGAGAGTGAGGAGGACGAGTGGAATGAGAAGGAATGGAGAAGTGAGCACTACAAATGAATTAAGAAGTAAAGGTGGTTTGAATCCACAAGAGAGAAGGCAAAAGGCATTGGGAAGGCAAGAAGCTCTTTTGATTGCAGAACCCTTTGACCCTGCTACAGAAACACTGCCGAGCTGCAACAGAAGGGAAACTGATTCAGAACCAGGAGTAAAGCCTACGTTGTGGGGAAACAGTTTTTACCCTTGGAGAGAAAGGCACGCTGGCAAGGCATTTTCTGACCGGTCTCATTTTAAGGTACCTGCTGCTCTTAATTCCTTTAATAAGTTTTACCAGCCAGAAAGAGAGAGTCCTGAGTTTAAAGTACAGGATAGTTTTAGGCAATGTGAGAGACGTTGGTTACAGCCTGAAAGCTCTCTAAATAAGCCAAGCTTTTCTCAGCCAGTAGTTCCTGCTTTTAACAAGCAAGCTGACGAGAGGAACTCAGCCAAACTGTTTACAAAAGGTTTAGGCTATATTGATACTGAAGGTCCTACCTTTGAAGCTTTTCTTAAGAGCAGAGCTTGTGCAAAGGGACCTGTGATTACACCACTCACTAACGGAGATAAGTGGGGGAGGGGTAACTCCACCACGGGCACAGACTGCCTAAACAGGGAGAGCAGTGTTTGCTTACCAGAAGCAGATAATTACCTGTTTAAGCAAGGAGAAGATTTACCCAATAGTCCTGCTAGGAGACAGGCAGAACAACTCCTGAACGAATTTAGACAATTCTTAAATAAAAGAGCTGTTTCAGAAGAGGCTAGCATTCAAGCAGGGAGTAATCCTGGAATAGGAATTCCCACATCGGCTCCACGTCCCATGATTGAAATTAACCAGCCGATGGACTGTTCAATTGGGTTAATTGAGAAAACTGATAAGTGCAAAGCTTGAATGATCATACCTGACAGTTTATTCTGGTAATGCTAACCCAGAATATGTGAAAAGCATATGAAAGAAATACTGTTTTGAGCAATTGAAAGGGAAGCTTATTGAAGCATTGAAATAAGCTGGACTGTATCCTAATTGCAAAAGAAAACAATATTATTTCTTACCAAAGCATTTTTGTGAATACAGCATAGAGAAGACACATGAGGTAATGTGTTTTCCTCAGAGAAGAATAAGTTGAAGCACAGCATTGAAAGCCTCTGTTTTTGTATAAATCCTGATTGCTTAACCTTCTCACCTGTTCCTGACCATCAAGGAGCGGGGAAAATAAAATCCTTGTGAATATAAATTTTCTTGTTCCCGACTTTAATTGGCCCCCACAACTACACAAGGCCCGTCCCTCCTTAACCCTCAAGGTTAGGGAGTGGGTGTAAGGGTGACAAGCCGCAACTCCTGACCCTTTTTCCATAGGTCCTCTACCTGGGGGGGAAAGCAATGGGTGGGAGCATTAATGACCATATATATCTGGTGGGTACCCAACACATATCACACATCTCTGTGAGCAGCATCATGCTGTTCCTGCTCCTCTAGCCAGTGTGTCCTCTAGTAAATGTTGCCAGTGCCACATGCATGTTTGGCTGTGGGTCTGGCCATGTGTGCAGTGCCACCTATGTATGCTGTGCGTAACACCCTGGACACCCCATACCCTGTTCCTACGCTGTCCTTGCATGACATGGCAGCACCATGCCATGTGTGGTTTGGCCATGCTGGTGTCCAGGGGAGGTCCTCCCTAACTCCCTGTGTGGTCTGGCAAACACATGTGTGTTTGCCTGACCTACACACATCATCCGACACACACGCCATGGCACCATGATATCCTACCGTGCATGGGTGATGTGTTCTGACATAGAGCGGAAGGTGGGTGGCCCTGTGCACCTTGCCAGGTGCCAATACCATGACACTAGGCTTTCTACTATACCTCTATGGTCATGACTAGGGCCTGCTGTGATTAGGGAAGTTGTGGCTGACTACAACAGGAGCATGGCCCAACACACCTAGCTGGTCTATTAACATCTGTGCTCCTGTCTGGGGTTATGGCAGAGCTGTGAAACCCCATTAGGTGCATGTACCCTTCCACCAGCATCTATAATGTTCCTCTGCGATCAGGTATGGGACTCCTGGGGAGTGGGCAGATGTGTGACCTGAAACTGTGTACACTTCAATGATATCTGGATTTGTTACAGACCTTCATAATCAGGTCTCAGGGCTCCTGGGGGTGGGGTGGTTTACAGCACATCCACAGCTGCACCTACCATACCATCAGGATTCATAGCAGATGTGTGTAATGAGGTCTGGGCCTCCGGGGAATAGGGAAAATGTGTGACCTAACCTGGCATAACCTACCACAATATCTAGATGCCATACCCACCTTTGCAATCAGGTCTCAGGACTCCTGGGGGTAGGGTGTCTTAGCATACTTCATCAGCAACATAAACCATACCACCAGGGTGACTGACAGACCACTTTGATGGGGTCTCAGGCCTCCTGGGGGTAGGGTGGATTATAACACAGCAACAGCAACATAAACCATACCACCAGGGTGACTGACAGACCATTTTTATGGGGTCTCAGGACTCCTGGGGTAGGGCAGATGTTTTAACCTGCAAATGCACACACAACCATACCACCAGGGTGACTTACAGACCACTTTGAGCAGGTATCAGGACTCCTGGGGATAGGGCAGATGTTTTAACCTGCAAATGCACACACAACCATATACCAGGGTGACTGACAGACCACTTTGATGGGGTCTCAGGCCTCCTGGGGATAGGGTGCATTTTAACACAGCAACAGCAACAGCAACATAAATCATACCACTAGGGTGACTGACAGACCACTTTGAGCAGGTCTCAGGACTCCTGGGAGTAGGGCAGATGTTTAAACGTGCAAATGCACACACAACCATACCACCAGGGTGATTGACAGACCATTTTGAACAAGTATCAGGACCCCTAGGGGTAGGGCAGATGTGTGACCCTGCAACTGCAGAACCTACCATATCAGCATGCTGTTTACCAGATCTCTTTAGGCAGATCTAGGGGCTCCTTGTGTTAGTGTGTATGTTAACACATCAACAGCAGCAGCTGCCATGACACCAGGCTGACATCTGGACCTCTGTGATCAGGTCCTTAGCCTCCTGGGGATAGGGCTAACCACTTTGATGTGATAAATAGGCGGTATATCACGTGGCTTTAACTAAGAAACATAAATGAGATAGAATGCCTACACACAGCAGCATACACAGCTACAATCAACACTGGATATGTATATGGATATACTGACCTGTCCCTATACACTTACCTCACGTGGGTAGTCAGCAAGATGATTATAACACCTGGTGATGCGGCCCCAGGCTCTCCTTATGCGCCCGACGTCCTGCTGCTTGGAGGAGCCAGGGAATAGTTTTCTCTTCCTAGTGCAGATCAGCCCTGCAAGGTGGTGCAGCTCCCTGCGGGTAAAAGCAGGTTTTCTAGACCGAGTCGCCATTTTCAGCAATGCCTTGCTCACGCAAGCACGCAGGCACACCTCAACACGTGCTGGTGCACCTCAACGTGTGCAGCAGCGCATCATTAAGAGACCCAGTCAATAACGTGGATGCAAGGAAGGAACTATTTTATTACCACTTTGTGTTACAAAGCCAGGCCCGACACAGGCCGTGTTTCGCTTATGTCTTCATCAGGGGCTTAAGGCTACAACGTAAAAGCAATAATTAAAAACACTCAGAATCTGTGACAAACAAATCATAAATGTAAATATAAAATAACATAAAACAATACAAGCACCTAAAAGACTATCTGATACATTAATGAAACATTTAAAATGTCATTAAATAAATATAAATAAATGGAAAAATATAATACAGTACAGTAAAAGACTGCCTAAAAATATAAATAAATTAGACATATCTAAAAGGTACTACCATTTCATAAATATATAAATACCAAATGATACATGTACAAAAATAATAATAAATAAATGTACTGCGTAGTGAATTGTACACATCCAAAAAATACTGATATGTCATCATTACATAAATATCAAATGATACATGCTAAAAAAATTTTTTAATAACAGATAATATTAAAGGACTAAAAAGAAAATCAATATAACCTATATCTATTAACCTTAATTATCTTTGCCCATATATTTTGCCATACTGAAAAAGCTAAAAGAAAAAGAAGAAAAAGACCAGTCTAAACGGGTAAAACCAGAAAAAAAACATAATATATCAAATGATTAAATAAATAAGATACAAACTGAATGAATAAATAAAATGATTAAAAAATGATTAAAAAATTAAAATAAAAAAACACACAGAAACAACCCAGAAAAAGCGCAACAGGAACTCAAATCATCTCATCATCTGTTCTTACCTCTGCAATTGATGTCCTAAAAAACTCAAAACGAGCATAGTTTAAAAACAAGCATAATTTTAAAAAACATTTTAAAAACGCCTGCTACTCTTACCTTAAAGGCAATCATCATACTTTGAATCAACTGCCCTAAAATATCCGTGCTATAAATATGCTCATATACTCCAATACACATACCCTAAAATTTCACCGTGCAAAACTGCTCCATTGATATAATACTTACAGCCTTGAAAGGGAACTAGTTGCTCAAATAAAGATACCTTACTAATACATCTCATCTCACCATGGCCCCTGGCCGCGACTATCATTAAAATCCCGTGCAAATCTCTACTCATGAAAATATTGCCATTCTCAATTGTAAGGTAAACTGCCATATCCCAAAGTGTATTTACCGATATACCAAGCCATACTGAATATATTAGCCATCACAAACTCACCAAAAATCTTCTGCTATTACAAATAACCGGCATATAAATCGCGGAGCATTCACTCTCTTCCTGCACAAACTTCTGAAACAGCTGCGCGTTGAAATAAAGGGAGGAGTAGCCTAGTGGTTGGGGCAAGGTACTTCAGGCTGGAAGGTCGGGGGTTCAAATCCCACTAGAGGACAGCAACCTTGAGCCGGAAGGCCTGGGGTTTCTAGTCCCACAGATGCTTCTTGTGGTCTTGGGCAAGCCACTTAACCCTCCATTGCCCATGTTCCCTGTAAGTATTAGTGTATGTGTCTCATATCCCCATGTGTTAAATGTATCTCCCAATTGTGTTGTGACCGCTTTGATTGAAGGATAAGGCGGTATACAAAACTGTCTAAATAAATAAATAAAGCATACAAAAACCGCGGGAGAAACCGATGACATCATGAGCTTCATTTTTTTAAAACTTTATGGATTCTTTTTCATAAGGCAATGAAATACCTCACTCCACCAGGAAAAAGGCTACCAACAAATAATAAATATAATCAATTATATTATTGCAAATAAATTAAGTAATATAAATGACATAAATGACATTGCCTCCATCAATGACCTACTTCCTAACTTATCTCTTTTTCTCACCATTCCTGCCACCGATCAAGAACAAATAACCCACCATACTGTAATCCTATTTTTATTCTTATACATTAGAGAAATACTGATAAGTCTTCTTCCATGTTTAGCCCCTCTGGGTGTAAACTGTTGAGTTGGAAAATGTAGCGCTGTTCTAAACGTGCTGTGGTTCTCTCTAAATCTCCTCCTCTCCAGTTTAATTTAACTTTTTTAATAATAAAAAATTTTAAATCAGACACCTTATGATTATGTTCCATCCAATGGGCTACTAGCGGCTTGTCCTCTAATTTCCTGTTAATGCAGCTCCTGTGCTCTATTATTCTCTTTCGAATAGGTCGTGAAGTCATACCTACGTATATCTTCTGACATGGGCATCGAATCACGTAAATGACGTGACTAGTCGCACAGTTAGTAAAGTCATCCAAATAAAAAACTCTATTATTCTGAGGATGTATATATCTATCCCTAACTGAAAGGGCATGTACACACACAGAGCATTTTCCACATTGAAAATGGCCTTTGTACTGAGACAGAAACTTGCGTTCTGTGAACGCCGACGGGACCAACATGTTTCTTAAATTAATATTACGTTTATGTGCAATAACTAAGTCAATATCTGCAAAACCTGGGAGGGACTGAATGAGGTGCCAATATTTCTGCAAAATTTTTTAAATATCTTGTGAATGATGCGAGTAGAGCAAGGGACATACCAATTTAGAATTCTCTTCTTTCTTCTTCTTCTGTAATAAAGCGTCCCGTGTAGTACAACAAGTTTTTTGATATCCTTTTTTAATTTGTTCAGAAGGATAATCTCTAACTTCCAATCTATCTTTGATAATATTTGCTTGCAACTCAAACTCCTCCCTAGAAGTGCAAATTCTCTTAGCCCTGAGGAACTGTCCATATGGTAAATTATTTTTTAATGCTAAATTATGAAAGCTACCATAATGCAACAATTGGTTCCTGTCCGTAAGTTTTCTATATAAAGTTGTGCAAAATCCAGCTCCTGTCTTCTGAATTAAAAGATCCAAATAAGGAATTTTTTCAGGGTCATAGGTCATTTGAAACCGAAGGTTATCGTCACATTGATTGATCCAAACAAACTCCGACAGCTCTTCCACTGAGCCATTCCACAAGATAAAAATATCATCTATATATCTCAACCATAAACGTATCTGCTTGTTAAAAAGATTGTTCTTTATATATTTTTCTTCAAACTCATATACGTAAAGGTTTGCAATGTCCGGTCCCATCGACGAGCCCATGGCTACTCCCTTGATCTGCTGATAAAAAATATTCCTAAAACAAAAATAATTCTGGCACAACGCCATCCGGGCCATTTCTATAAGGAATATTGTAGGGATACGCTTGTGACTATTTCTATTATATAAATATCGTTGAATTATTGTTAATGCTTCTTCCTGCGGTATGTTGGTATACAACGATTCAATATCCAAAGTTACAAGTAACGGTTCTTCGGAATACTCTATAGTTTTAAGGATGTTAATAACCTGCGTGGAGTCCCGGACATATGACCACATACTTTCAATATAAGGCCGTAATAAAATGTCTAATAGTTGGGACACTGGTTCAAAAAGTGACCCTATCGCAGACACAATCGGACGCCCTGGCGGATCTTTCAACGACTTATGTACTTTTGGGTTAACATAAATGGTTGGAATTACTGGAGAGGATACTATCAGAAAATCTTTCTCTTTTGATGTAATTTTCCCAAGTTCAAAAGCCGTAAGTATCAGACTATCCAATGAACTTTTCAAAGACTGTGTAGGATCATCATCCAACCTACGGTAAAATGTGGTGTCCTTTAGTTGTCTCTCAATTTCCCCAACATACATCTGTTTATCCAAAATAACTGTCGCTCCTCCCTTGTCCGCGGGTTTTATTATAATATTATTGTTTTTTTGAAGAGACTTAATAGCTAATTTCTCTCCTTTAGTCAAATTATGATATGGTGGATGATGTTTGATCTTAAAACCACTAACTTCCTTTAATACCATTTTCTCAAACACCTCTATCAGCGGATCCATGGTGGGCGGAGGCAACCATTTAGATTTTTTTCTTACTATGGATGCATCACTGGAACTTTCTCCTTGATTATTAAAGAAATTCCTCACCCGTATTTTTCGAAAAAACTTATACAAATCAACTTTAGTCTCAAAAGGGTCATATCTACGGACTGGCACAAAGGACAAACCTTTATTGAGCAATGAAGTTTCGTCTGGAGTTAGTTGATATTTTGAAAGATTAATCACATTATCTACCACCTTCTTTCTAGAGATCTGTCGGGTCCCCCCCGACCTCTCCCTCTGCCTCTTCCTCGCCCTCGTCCCCTGAAACTCTGTGGTTGACCATAAAATCTCTCTGACTGCTGCTCCTTTTCCCAAAAACCTTCCTTTTTTGGATACCGTGTACGTGACGACTCTCGCGTGTTCTTTTTCCAGAGGGAATCCATGTTTAAAAAATTTTAACTATAACCAGAATTACCTTTTTCTTTTCCTTTTTCTTTCTCTTTCTCATTTTCTTTACTCATGGATGAGAAAAGAGATGACGACCCATCAATGTTCTCCTCCATGGATACGCTCCTGTTGCACTTTTTTCTGGGTTCCTCAGTGTCCTCCCCTAAGCCATCCTCTATTTGTGTTTCTTTTTGATCAAATAGGGTGGACCTTTTCTTAAAATATACATGTTATTGACTGGGTCTCTTGTGTGGCATGTGGTTCGTGCTTGTTGTTGGACGATATAGCAGCGCATCATTAAGGCACACTAACAACGTGTCTGTGCCTGTGCCGTGGCTGGTATACAGCAAATGGTGGTGCCGTCCATATGTATAAAGATCTATGCTGCAGACACACATTGCAGTACTGTGTCTGATGTTTCTCACCACAATTTGTTTATTATGCATTTATCTCGGTGTTGGCACACTGGGGTCTCAAACCCATCACCACTAGCTGTGAGGGCATTGTATTAACCAGTGTGCTATGCCTTTTCACATAGCAATGGCTGGCTACACAGTTACACCAGATCATCTACATAAACTTTCTACTCTGCTTACCAGGCTAGTGTACAGACACAGCTAGGGTACTTAGCAGGGCACCTTGGTTTGGCCAACTGAGCTGCAGGTGTTTTGGGATGTGCACACGGATTTCAGATCTATGTCAGACTGCTACATGTAAAGACAGCCGAATCCTCTGACAGTTACACTGACGGACGCACTTTGTATACAGCTCACCAGCTGATCTAGCAACCTGCAGCCCACACCACTCTTCCAACATAGCCACTGCATGCAACTGGCAACACCTTTGGACATATTGTCATGTGGTAACACACTCTGATGTGATGATAATACACTATATCCTATACATCTTGATACATCAATATACAGGCCCACTGGGGTATTAAACCCATGACCTCACCCACTGAGGTCAGTATATTCACCATTGTCCTGCAACAATATTGGTTGTAATTAAACTATGGCTAGCTACTCAACCAGTGCAGGTCAACAGACACACTGTCTGGTGTGGCTACCAGGATAAGTTAGCACCAAGGGTACCAATGATGCAATGCACATGCAGATCAGCAGTCTACATCTGCTCACCAGATAGGGGTTTACAACTCTGCAGCACATCAACTGGGTAGGGGGACCAAGCATGCATGTTACTGTTACAGTGTGCCTACTTACCATGCCATTGTGCGGATTCTGTGATCACCCTGAGAGTAAAGTCGTGGGGACAGCAGCAGGTCCAGGGTACCCAGGATGTTTGTAGTAGGTTTTGCTGCAGTTCACCATCACTGCCAGTGTATGGGGTATTCTTTGCAGACAGCCTTGGATGTTTTCTATGTACATTCCTATATGCCATTGATGCGTAGCCCATGTGGACCAGAATGCTCACAACATCATGCATGTTGAGTGAGGTTGCCATGGACACCGGTTTTTGGAGCAGGGGTGTGTCTGGACTCACATGAAGATGATATACAGAGCAAGCCCACCCTCTGTGTGTCAGGGTGGGGAACATGAACTGGACACAACAGATACACTATCATTGTTTCCAGTAGGGCCAGTTGAGCTAAATGATGACAGACTCTGGGTTCAGCAATCCCCCGGCCAACTAAGGAACAGAGAGCTGATGCACATATGAACATGGAACTCAACCACTGGCAGTGCAACTGGTCAGCTAAGCTGTCCCCCACTACGTTCTGACATTCAACAGCAGAGAGCAGTCAGTGTGCACCTGCTGCATTCTGCAGGGTGGCACAGCCATACACATGCTAGCTACAGACAGTCTGCTGCCACATACATAGTGCATGTTCCAGAAAGAACACTGTGCACCCTGGTGTGGGATCTAGCGCACACACCACAGAGCTACATCAGTGATTGGGCTCCAAAAAAGAAAACCCATAAATATCACTTGAGAGAAATGGTACTATGGGGGAACCTAGCCATGCCGTGGTCACTGCTCAGTCAGGGTAAGAGTGACCTTCCAGCGTGCCATGTTGCAGCCACCCTGTCCATGCAGGTGGTGGTTGGTCACTACAATGTCCCAGCCATTGCCCTACACCCTGTGCAGATGCATCCTGCCCAGGCCGCCCTGTTCGGCCCATACCCACAGTGCCTTGCTCCTCATTATGCACATTGGCAGACTTACACCAGAGACAGTGCAAGCAGTGTGGACTGAGTAAGGTGTAGGCAGCCACAACACACTGGATAGACAGACACCCACACCCACACCTATGCCAGCATTGTGTAAATATAGAGGCTTTTAGCAGCCCTGGCAACAACACCAGTCCTGGGCACGGTGCAGGCATGGCTATGGTACTCAATAATGTTGGGGTCACTCCCCGGGGTGGTAAACACTGTCAGAAACCAAAACTGAAACATACTCCACAGATATCAGAAAAGTTACTATGATGCAGCTCTATCAGCAAATTGTGATTAACTTAGGAATTGTTATCTGCCATTAATCATGGCAACCTTTTGATATGTGTGTAACGTATCCCCAGGTTTAGGGCGGCATTTCTAAGGTATGCAAGTGCTAGTATTGAGAGATGCTGCTGCACACAGGGCAGAGGTTCCCAACTCCAGTCCTGGTGGGCCAAACACTGTTCAGATTTTCATGCTGTCCCTAATGAATATGCATGAGATACATTTGCATACAATGGGGGCGGCGCATAAAATGCAGCACAGGCATATGTATTAGAGAAAGCATGACACCTGAATGGTGTTTGGCCCTCCAGGACTGCAGTTGGGAAACTCTGCTCTAGGTATTTCACATGTTTATGGTGTCTGTGCTCTGTAGGGTAAAATATAGGCATTTCAGGCATATGTTATCTGAAATAAAGGTTCCGTCTTTAGTACCACGGTTTAGTACTGGGTAAAATATAGGGAAAGGGTTGGCAGGAGCCTTGGCTGGGACTTGAACTTGTGACCTTCTGTTCCTGAACACACTGGCTGTGTGTACTGCACCACACTGTTGCCACAGGGACAGTTCATTCCCTGGGGATACCATGACTGTTCATCAGACAGACACTGTCTTGTAGTATACGGCACCCACCTACATGGAGCTAGACCATGGTCTGCTGTGGGCATATGCCACTGCCCTCTCTGCCACCAGCACCTTTCCGCCAACATGCTGCCATGCCATTATGCCGGTGGTACTGGTGGTATGCAGTCCCAGGCTATCCAGTATGCCGGTAGGCAGCTGCCTATGGTGTGGGTTCTCGGGTAGCGGTGCCTACATGGACATGCACACTCCCCCCCCCCCAACACTGCCTGCCAATGTTATGTGCCCTTGGGGGTAACTGCTGGATAATCTTCACTGTGACACTATGGGACACACACTTGTGCCCATGTTGGACCCTTGTCAGTTGCTGTCTTGCTGCTTTACAGTTTTGGCATCCCTATGTGCCACCTAGGCATCTGCCTAACACGCACTGTGCCCCAGCTGGACCAAAGCAAGTGCCACCTGCAGCCCTCTATATCCCATTTACAGCATCAGTACAGTTGCCTTTTCCTACATGCCCACTCTTGTGTTACTGCACATGTGCATGCCATAACAAACCTGCCCAATATAGACGTGAAAAAACCCTGATCAGCACTATTTCAATGTGGGATCATTCACTTTGTATGGGGACAGAGAATAGACCCAAACATGATATCTTATTTTTTAAGCTTTGTCAGTGGTGTTGCTTTATGTTTATCATTAATATCACTTTTGGCCAGCTTGGTTATTGGGATTTTAAATGTGGTTCAGGTAATTTTCTATGTTTATTTGCCTTTTTGTTCCGTGCACATATATCACTACTATCACGTTTTTGGGTTTCCCTGTCTTTTCTGTACATTGCTGACTGATAGGGGTATGTTTACTAAACTGCGGTAATGTGATTCACATTAGGATCCGTGGTAGAAGCAGAAATCCCAAATAAGGACATGGGCGGTACATCGTTACCGATAACGCGCGTTACAAGGTGCCATAAATTAACGAGCGCTACATGGCACGTTACCACGCATTAATCTTAAGAAGGCGCACAGGCATACAAGCACAGCAACAGAGCTGTAGCACAATGGTTACTACACTGACTGATGGTACAGGGGTCATGGGTTCAATTCCCCAGTGGGCCTAATGTATAAGGCTGGCTGAGGCATCACCCTTTACATTTAAGTAGTGATTGATGAGGCATTTGACTTGTATTATAATTAGTGCTGCCAGCAAACACACCCTCACGGTGGCGTAACCTAAGGTGCCGTGTAAGGCACCCCATAATGCACTCCATAGGGCACATTATAAAGTGTACTGTCCGCCAAGGCACCCTATAATGTCCCCTATAGGACACCTTATAAGGCTGTGAACAAAGCCCTGGCTGGCTGCAGAAGGACTGCACGTCACCACACAAACTGTCTGCTGTGGTTACCAGGATAGGGTTAACCCACCCGTACCCATGATGCACTGCACATGCAAATCAGCAGTCGACAGATGGGCACAAGATGGGGTATGCACCCCCACAGCACCTCGGCCTGGTAGGGGGAACTGACCGTGTGTGGTACTGGCACAGAGTAGCCACAGACCATCACATTGTGCGGGTACTGTGCTCACTCTGAGGGTGAGGTGGGGCGCCCAGCACCAGGTCCACAGCACCTTTCATGGCTGAAATACGCCAGGCTGCAGGTCCTCATCAGTGTGTGATAGGTAGTTCCTGTAGACACACCTAGGATACATCTGTGTCCTTCTGTATTTCTCAGTCATGTCTAGCCCTTATGGGTGATGATGCACCCAGAATAGTGCATATCCTGTGTTGGTGCCATGGTTACCTGCTGTAGGGGGGGTGTTTGGACCCATAGGCAGATTATGTACCACCACACAACCCACTCTCTGGGGCTCAGGGTGGGAACCAGGGTCACCCACCAATAGATCCACATTCTACCTCACTGCAATGGTAGCAGTAGAGGGGACCATCAACCCCGGTCCTGCTGGGGAACAGACACCCTACAGGGCAAGCAATGCAGAGCAGTACACATCCATAACGCAATAGCAGACAGACTTTAGGCCTGGAAATGCTCAGCTGCCCCCCACCACTATCTGACATTCTCCAGCAGCAAGCCTCCAGCCGCTGCACTCTGCAAGGTGTTCCAGCAAGACACATAATAGCGGCAGACCATCTGCTAGCTAGTCCATATTGCATGGTCCTGGAGGAGATGTGCGTACCCAGAACAGGGATGTCAGCATACACACCAAGCAGATAAGTCAGTGATTGGGCCCCAAAGAAAATCCCATAAATACCACATGAAAGAGATACTATATAGCACTATGGGGGAACCTAGCCATGCAATGGTCACTGCTCAGTCAGGGTGAGAGTGACCTCCCAGCAGGACATGCTGTGGCCACCCTGTCTGTGCAGGTGGTGGCCAGGCACTACAATGTCCAAGCCATTGCCCTTTGCCCTGTGCAGATGCATCCAGGCCAGGCCACCCTATCCAGGCTATTCTCATGGTACCTTGCTCCTCATTATGCACATTGGCAGGCCAATACTGGCAACAGTGCTAGCAGTGTGGGCTGTGGAGGGTGTTGGCAGCCACCTCACACTGGATAGACAGACACACACTCCCCACACCTATGCCGGCATTGTGCAACTATAGAGGTGTTTGGCAGCCCAGGCCACCACACCAGTCCTGGACACAGTGCAGACATGGCTATGGTACGCAATACTGTTGGGGTCACTCTGTCAGACACCAGACCTGAGGCACACTCCACAGACATCAGAAAGGTTGCTATGATGCAGCTCAATCAGCGAATTGAGCTTAACTTAGGAATTGCTAGCTGCCAATGATCATTGCAACCTTTTGATAGCTGTGTACCGTATTCCCAGGTTTAGGGTGGCATTGCTAAGGTATGCAAGTGCTAGTATTGGGAGATGCACGCAGGGCCCAACATCCTGCCTCTCCAGGAGGTATTGGATAATGGAGCCTGTGGGTGCGGGTATGTCTGCCCCTGTTGGCTGCTGCTTTACGGCAGAGGTTCCAAACTCCTGTCCTGTGGTACCAAACACTGTTCGGGTTTTCATGCTGTCCCTCATGAATATGCATGAGATACATCTGCATACTATGGGGGTGGCGCATAGATATGCAGCACAGGCATCTTTATTAGAGGCAGCATGAAACCTGAATGGTGTTTGGCCCTCCAGGACTGTATTTGGGAGACTCTGCTCTAGGTAATGCACATGTTTATGGTGTCTGTGCTCTTTAGGGTAAAATGTAGGAGTTTTGGGCATGTTTACAACATTTGCAATAAAGGTGCTGTCTGTATTTGCATGTTGTAGTAGTGGGTAAAATATGGGGACTGGGTTGGCAGGAACCACAGCTGGGACTTGAACCTGTGACCTTCTGCTTCTGAATACACTGGTTTTGTGCACTGCACCACCATGTTGTCACAAAGTCAGCACATTCCCTGGTGATACCATGACTGTTCGTCAGACAGGGCCCGTCTGTTGCAGTGCATGGCACTCACCTACACAGGGCTAGGCCACTGTCTGCTCTGGGCAGCTGCCACTGCCCCCTCCACCACCAGTATCCCTCTGCCACCATGCTGACATGCCCTTCTGCTGGTGGTGCTGGTGGTGCGCAGTCTCAGGCCATCCAGTGTGCGGGTAGGTGGCTGCCTATGGTGCTGGTTCTGGGGTAGGGGTGCCTGCATAGATGACCACCCTCCCCCCCAGCCCTGCCTGCCAATGTTCCGTGCCCTTGGGGGTAGCTGTTGGGTACTATCCCCTGTGACACTGTGGGAAACACACTCGTGTCCATGTTGGGCCTTCAGCAGTTGCTGTCTGGCTGCTCTGCTGTTTCAGCATTCATATGGGCCACCTAGGCATCACCCTAGTCCGCACTGTGGCCCAGCTGCACCACAGCATGTGCCGCCTGCGGCCCTCTGTATCCCCTTTTCCGGCATCTGTCCAGTTGCCATTCCGACATGCCCGCCCTGATGTTGCAGGACATGTGCACGCCATAGGAACCCTGTCCGATGGAAGGGAAAACCCTGAACAGCGCTATTTCACTGTGGGCTCATTCACCTTGTATGGGGACGGAGCATAGACCCTTCCACGAGTAATATCTTTTTGTGGAGATTTCTCGAGGGGGGGGAGTTTGATGTTTACCATTAATATCACTATTGGCCAGCTTGGTTATGTTTTTTTTCCAGTTTGTTGAGGTCATTTTCAATGTTTATGTGCCCTTTTGTTCTGGGCACATGTATCACACTTATCACTTTTTGTAGGTTTCCCTGCCTATGCTGTACATTGCTGACACTGAAATGGTTTCTCTCCCCTGCAAATGTGCATCTAACGGCAGGTTTTCAATCGCGTTAGGATTCAGCTCTTCAGATTAGCACGTTAGTGTGAAGGGAGCCTCTCCCCACCCACTCTATGCCCATTGACCCCTTCTCTCCGCCCTCTATCCACCTTCTGCGGTGTTTTACCGTGCCGCTGAACTTTACGATCGTTAAGTTAATTTAACGCACGTTATGTAATGTTAACGATCGTTAACGCATCATAACGCGCATTATGATGCGTTAACGATCGTTAACATTACATTACGCGCTTTATGTAACGTTACAGCAGTTTAGTAAACATCCCCCATAATGTTGCATTATCACGCGATAACATCACTTATTGCGCGATAATACCACCACTGTGACGTTAAGACGGTTTAGTAAACATACCCCCCAAGTCTTTGTCTCTAAAACCATGCCTTCTACCTTTAGTCAGAGTGAAAGCACATGTCCTTCATATAGGACACTGCTCATGCCAGCCTCAACAAGCAAGAGATAATAGCCACTTCTAACAAAACCTCTGTACACTCTCAAAGGTAGGCACAGCACTGTTTATTTCCCCTTTCTTTCCATACACCACAGTCTCTTCAGTGGTTACCTTTTAGGAGATCTGCTCAAACCACCCAACATCGCATATCTCATCTTTAAGATCAACCTCATAGCAGGTAAATTCATTTTATTTATTTATTTATTTATTTGGTTTTTCTATACCGCCCCTTCCAGAGATCAGGGGTGGTTTGCATTTAACACAACATATTACAAAGAACAGAGAATGAACTATTTACATAGACAACATACCAATTCATGCCCCTCACGTTACATCCAACTGCCACTCAACTCCTGACTCCCACATCACATTCAACTCCCACACCCTGTCTCCCTTCCCTCCCCATGTCCCTATGTTTAGCTCTGTAGACTCTACTCTATTTTTCTCTCTCTCTCTCTCTTACTCTTTCCTATTATCCAATGGCGTTCCTTTCTCTCTTTGCTTTTCCACAGCTGCCTTTTATTGTACACCGCCCTGATACCTCGGTCTTGGGCGGTATATCAAGCCTAAATAAATGAAAATGAATGAAATGAGATCCATAGGTATATTTAACATGAAACGAATGCTTTATATACATAGTTGTCTGAACTGATGACTAGTAACTATTTACAGTTTACTGTTTGTGTGTATTTCTGTGAGTTTAGATATGAATAGGGATTATTGATTGGGGGGTGTACAGGGGGTTGGGTGGTGATCTTAAGGTAAGGTGAGGTAGGTGTTTGTGAGGTTGGGTTATCATTGATGTTACTATAGTGTTCAGTAAAGAGGTATGTTTTGATTTCTTTTCTGAATAACTATAGGTCTTTGGTCAGACGGATTGACAATGGCAGTGAGTTCCAGAGACTAGGAGGAGTGTAGGAGAAGGCTCTGGAGCTGGTGTACTGTTTTGTCTTGGCTTGGTGCTTACCCAATTCACTTATGCAATCTTCACAGTGCCTAGGCCTCCTACAGTATTTCCCATGAATGAAAACCCTCTAAAATTAAGTGAAATCTCTCTACATAGTGCTGATTAAACAGAAAACTCTTACTTACATAAGAACATAAGAACATAAGATATGCCATACTGGGTCAGACCAAGGTCCATCTAGCCCAGTATTCTGTTTCCAACAGTGGCCAATCTAGGTCATATGTACCTAGCAGTTAATTCTCATTCCCTCTCTTGCATGTATCCCTCCTGTGATGGTATTGCTTCTCATCCAGTGTGCCATGCCACACTGATGACGTGCCTTAAGAATATAAGATTTGCCACACTGGGTGATTTCAATGGTTCATCAAGCCAAGTATCCTGTTTCCAACAATGGTCAATCCAGGTCACAAGTACAAGGTAGTTACTCACCTGTAGCAGGTGTTTTCCATGGACAGCAGGAAAAAGTCCTCACATATGGGTGATGTTACCGATGGAGCCCCTCATGGGAATGCTCCCTGACTTCTCAAGGAAGCTTTTGGGAGGCTGCATCAGGACTGTGTGCCTATCTCTCTGCCTGCCATTGTGCCATCTTCTCCAGTATGATAACAAAGCTGTAGCAGCATACAACTCCTCCAGGAGGTGAGAGGGTTGTGAGGACTTATTTCTGCTGTCCATGGAGAACACATACTACAGGTGAATAACTACCTACATAAGAACATAAGAACATAAGATATGCCATACTGGGTCAGACCAAGGTCCATCAAGCCCAGTATCCTGTTTACAACAGTGGCCAATCTAGGTCATACGTACCTAGCAGTTTCCCCGAAAGACACAGGTTCCGCAATGCTTGTATTGGGTCAAGCATTGTTATCCTGGGTCCCTTCTTAATAATGGTTTATGGACCTTTCCTCCAGGAACTTCTCCAAACCTTTTTTAAACCCAGCTACACTAACAGCCTTTACTACATCCTCCGGTAACAAATTCCAGAGTTTGATTACACGTTGAGTGAAAAAATATTTTCTTTTATTAGTCTTAAATAGTTTACCCTGTAGCTTCATTGTATGTCCCCTAGGGGGATGTTTACTAAAGCCCGCAAATTTGCGCGCCGCAAAATAGCGCACGGCAACGTGGCATTGAAACACGCAGAAACGCATTTAAATGCCCCACACACGTGCGTGTCACCCCCGCACAGGTACGCGGCACACTAACGGGCCCCGTGCAAGTGCGGGCCCGCAAATGTCCGATAGAGGCGTGGAACGGCTAAAGGAGGGCGGAGGAAGGCTCCGGAGGGGCGGAGGGACGGGGTCAATGGGTGGAGAGTGGGAGGGGAGAGGCTCCCTGCACAGTATCGGGCCCGAATTTTCATGTACAAAATAGCGCGAGTGAAACACTCGCGGTAGAGGGCATTTAAAGGGAAGAGAAACCATTTCCGTCAGCAATGTACAGGAAAACCGGGGAAACCTATAAAACGTGAGCAGTGTGAAATATGTGCACAGAACAAAATTGCAAATAGAACCCGAAAATGACCACAACAAAGATATTAAAAATAGAAATCCAGCTGGGTAACAGTTATATTGATGGGCAAATATACAAAACACACCCAGCAAAGCTCCAGAAAAAAGAGATGAATATTGGAAGGGTCTACGGAGCGGAGACACTTCCGAAAAACATTTCCTTTTTTGGAGCTTTCCTCGGAGTGTTTGCTATGGTTGCCCATTAATATCACTGTTGCCCAGCGTGGTGATATTGTGTCCCCCATTTCCCGTGGTCAATTCCGGGGTTTATGTGCACGTTTGCCACCAGACAGGGTGCATATGCCCACAGTAAAATTGCGTAGAGCAGGGTTTGTGACTCCATCCTGCCAGGCTTACTACCTCCAGGGGCTGCATTGTCTCAGTGGCCATAGTGTGGTGCAGCGGACAGAGTCAGTACCTCTAGGACCAGAGGGTCAGGGGTTCAAAGCCCAGCTGGGGCACTTGCCAGCCCAGTTTCTATATTTTACCCACCACTAAACACAGATAGCGCAGACACCCCTGTATTGCAGGGGACAGAAGCATGGGGAAAACACCCATATTTTAACCAACAACACGCACACACCACAACAATGGGCATTACCCACAGCCAAGTACCCCAAATGCAGTCCCGTACTGCCACATTCCAATCAGGTCACCTGCTTTGTATGGGAGCATGTTGGCGGACGAGTACATGTGGTGCAGGGGGCAGTGGCTGCTAGCGACAGAAGAAAGAGGCCTAGCCATGTGCAGGCTGCCACCGTCCACTGCAACAGACTGCAACAGACAGGCCCTGTCGGATCCACAGTCATGGACATTCCAGGGAATCCACCCAATCTGTAGCTACACGGTGGTGCAGTGCACACAGACACTGTATGCAAGAGCAGAAGGCCACAGGTTCAAAGCCCAACTGGGGCAACTGCCAATCTTGCCCACATATTTTTCCCCCAAGTAAACAGTGATAGTAAGGGCACACCTTTCCTGGCGAGGACATATGCAATGGCAATATGTCTATCTTTTACCCCACGGAGCACAGACACCATGAACAGGGGCAGTACCTAGAGCAGAATCACGCAAATGCAGTCCTGGTGGGGCACGCACCAGTCAGGTTCCATGATGCCACTCATACAAATGCCTGTGCTGTATATCTATGCACCACCCCCATGGCATGTAGATGTAGCTCATGCATATTCATGAGGGACAGCAGGAAAACCCGAACAGTGTGATGCAAACCTGGACTGGAGTTGGGAATCTGTGCCGTAAAGCAGCAGCCATCAAGGGCAGACACACCCACACCCACACCCACAGGTCCCATTGGCCAATGTCTCCTGGAAAGGCAAAACATTGGACCCTGCATGCAGCACCCAAAACTAGCACTTGCATAACTTACCAATGTCACCCTGCACCTGAGGTATACAGTAAGCAGCTCTGAGACGTTTGCTAGGAGCACAGGCAGATAGATATCCATACATTACGTACATACTGCTAGTTGACCCCATCCAAACAATCTCTTAGGTGTTTGCGGGGTGTGCTCCAGGCCTGGCCTCTGACGGTGTTTACCACCCTGGGGAGTGACCACCAGCTGTAATGCGTACCATATCCATGCCTTGCCGTGCTCAGGACCGGTTTGGTGGGCAAGGCTAATTACCCCCTCAATCGTAGCACCATGATGGCATAGGTGTGGAAGTGTGTGTCTGTCTATACAGTGGGTGTTGGCTGCAAGCCCCTTCCACAGCCCACACTGCCAGCACTGTTGCCAGTATTGGCCAGCCAATGTGCATAATGAGGTGCAAGGTACCATGGGTATAGCCAGGACAGGGTGGCCTGGCCAGGATGCATCTGCACCGGGCATAGGGCATTGGCTGGGACATTGTAGTGTCCGGCCACCACCTACACAGACAGGGTGGCCAAAGCATGTCCTTCTGGGTGATCACGCTCACCCTGACTGTGCAGTGACCACAGCATGGCTAGGCACCCCCATAGTGCTGTATAGTAGTTCTCTCATGTAATAGATATGGGTTTCTATTTGGGGCCCAGTCACTGATCTATCTGCTTGCTGTGTATGCAGGCAGCCCAGTTCTGGGTGCATGTATCTCCATTGGGAACATGCACTATGGACTAACCAGCAGACTGCTTGTAGCTGGTATGTGTCTTGCTGGATTGGCTTGCAGGGTGCAGTGGCTGTTGGCTTGCTGGTGGTGGAGTGCAGCTTACCATAGCCTGGGCTTATGTCTGTCTGCTATTGTGTCATGGCTGTGTATGGAGCTGCCCTTTGGGGTGGTGTTCCTCTGCAGGACTGGGGTTGCTGTTTGTTCTCTACTGCCACCTTTGCATGGAGGTAGAGTGTGGATCTCTTGATGGGGGACCATGTTTGCCATGGGGGGGGGGCACCTGACTGTGGCAGACAGGGATATCCATGGTATTTGTGCAGAAACTAGCTATCTTACACATTAACACTGCTTTGGAACTCCTGCTTGGCCTCCATCAGCCATGGAAGGTTGTTGTGGACCTGGTCCTGGGCGCCTCATTGCACACTCAGGGTGAGCACAGAACCCGCACGATGTAACGGTGTGTGGCTACTCTGTGCCAGTAAAACACCCGGTCAGTGCCCCCTACTAGGCCAAGGTGCTGTGTGGGTGCACCTGGTCACTTCCCCCAACAGGGCCGAGGTGCTGTGGGGGTGCATTCCCCATCTTGTGTCCATCTGTGGACAGCTAATTTGCATGTGCAGTGCATCATGGGTACGGGTGGCCTACCCTATCCGGTTTACACCAGCAGACTGTCTGTGAGGTGACGTGTAGGCTATCTGCAGCCAGCCAGGGGCTTGTTTACAGCTATGGAGCTGTAGCCCAATGGTTACGTCACTGCCTGTGCAGCCAGAAGTCATGGGTTTAAACCCACAGTGGGGCCCTTTGATAGGGATGTCCACAGCTTTATTTTTATTTACTGTACATATGTCTATGCCGGCAAGACCACCCTCAGCTTACTATACCCATTAGGTGCCTCTGAGGGTGCTTTATAGGGCGCCCTGTAGGCCACCTTATGGTTGCCATCCATATAGGGTGCACTATACATTATCCTGTGTCGCAACATACATGGTGCCCTATAGGGGACATTCAAGGGTGCCTTGGCGAACAGTGCACTGTAACATGTGCCTTATGGGCCGCCGTATGTTAACATGCTGGGAGAGTGTGTTTGCTAGTAGTGGTAACAAAATAAAATTATCATGCCTCCTACAGTACTCCACAACATAATACATACTGCCTCAGCAAGCATTTTTCACTGGGCATTGTGAGGGGTTGAACCCCTAATCCCTGCACCATTGGTCAGTGTTTTAACCATTGTGCTGTGGCTCTGTTCCTGTGCTTGTGCATCAGCGCGCCGCCTTGTGCCTATCAGCGCGCTGCCTTCTGCCGCCCGAGGACCAGTGCGCCGCCTTATGCTGCCCAAAAAGAACTGTGCGCCGCCTTATGCCGTTCCAAATTAATTTGCCTCCTAAAACAATTTTACCCATTACAGTTGCTGCCTTTTTCCTTGAGCACAATGGGGGATTGAACCCATGGCCCCTGCACCATTGGTCAGTGTCTTCACCGTTGTACTACGGCTCTGTTGTTTTCTATACCCAACGGCGCGCCACTTTGCCTTTCCACGCGCTAATGTCGACCCCCGCACATTAGCGCGACGCGCACACGTCCGGTTGCTTACTCCCGGTTTTCAGCCTGATCCGCCCACTCCTTATATGGCACAGGCACACTACCGCGGCCCCGCACGATAAGAATGTTTAGTAAACATCCCCCCTAGTCTTTCTATATTCTGATAATATAAACAATAGATCTACGTTTTCCCGTTCCACTCCGTTCATTAATTTATAGACTTCTATCATATCTCCCCTCAGCCGTCTCTTTTCCAGGTTAAAGATCCCTAACCTTTTTAGCCTTTCTTCATAGGAGTATCCTTCCATCCCCTTTACCATTTTGGTGGCTCTACTCTGAAACTTTTCTAATAACGCTATATCCTTTTTAAGATACGGCGACCAGAATTGCACACAATATTCAAGGTGCGGTCTCACCATGGAACGGTATAGAGGCATTATAATATCTTTTGTTTTATTTTCCATTCCTTTCCTTATGATACCTAGCATTCTATTTGCTCTCTTGGCTGCCGCTGCACACTGGGCCGAGGGTTTTAACATGTTATCCACAATGACACCTAAATCTTTTTCCTGGGTGGTGGTTCCTTTTTTTTTTTTTTTGTAATAAATTTTTATTGAGCAAAGTGTAATAACATATAGTCCAATATCTTAAACATAACAATGTAATACATTTGCCATACCTCTGAAACATGACCCACCATCCATCAAATAGCAAAGTAGCAAAGTATGAGAACAAATCCGGCACCTTAGCCAGTACAACTATCACAACCCCAAATCAAATATTAGTCAGCAGAAATAACCACCCCTGTATTCAGAAACCCTCCCCTCTCCTACCATCCAAATCAACATAAAGGGGGGGGGGGGCTCTACAACACAGAGTCAAAGAAAGACAAGTACAGAAGTGTAGTTATATACAGTAAAACAATCCAGAACAGATCAGTCAAATCAGAACATCTTGGAATAAAGCAGACTAAAACAGTCCTGTGTGACATGAAACAAGTCACTGCTGACTTCCATACTCTTCCAAACTGTAAAAGTAGAAGGTACCCACAATGCCTGGAGTAAGAAGAGGTAAAAAACAACACTGCTCCAATAACCCTTCACCCCCCTCCCCCATAATCCACTCCCATCCCCCCCCCCTACTACTACCTTCCCCCCCCAAACCTGTTGACCTAGTAGCTTCTCCCGAGAGGAGAGAGAAAAGACAAGGTAGAAAGGAAAGCAAGCCGACACAGGAAGAACAGATCCCACCATCAACCCCCTCCAAGAGATACAACCCCCCCAGACCTCCCAGCAAAACAAGTCGTCCAACCCTCAAGGGTCCTCTTGAAACACTAAGTTCCAGAGGTTCTCTTCGAGAAAGGGATGACCCCGAATTGAAGCAGTCATTTTTTCTAGCCGGTACATTTCCCAGCATTTAGCACGCCATTCAATAAAAGAGGGTGCTCTACTACGTTTCCAGAAACGAGCCAGCACCGACCGGGCTGCCAACAGAAGTGACTGCAGCAGTCTGCGGAGAGAGCGCTGGGAAGAGAACTCTGGGCACATCCCTAATAAACAAGACTCCATCTCGACAGGGAGAGACACCTGCAATTTTACCGCAATATGTCCCGTTACTCTCCTCCAATATTGCTGAATGGACGGACACGACCACCACATATGATCAAAAGTACCCTGACGACCACACAGTCTCCAACAGAGCGGGTCATCAGCTCTCCGCCATTGAAACAGGTCAACCGGCGTAATATTTAAGCGATAAAGGAGCCAAAGTTGTGTATGAAGTAACCCCAGCGAGATGGAACATGAGTGTGTATAAGAGTAAACTTCCAGCCAGAACTCCTGCTCCTTACCCGGCAAAGTCGACTCCCACCTTTGATGAGGGAGCTTCAGAGTTGTCGGGGCTTTAATGTCAGTGATCATATGCCTATACAACCTGGCTATGAACGCCGTAAGTTTTCTAGATATAAAAAGATCCTGCTCCCAACTCTGAGGATGTCGGGATAGTTTGGTCATCGAAAATTGGGTAGTCAAGCAGTGAGAGAGTTGCAGATACTGAAACACGGAAAGGGAGCGACCCAGGCGTTCCTCTAAACTTTGTTTAGTAGCCGGCCGCGAGTGTACATACAGAGACGTTAATCTAATCGCTAATAAGTCCAGATTCGATCCCTTGAACATCTCACGTATAAACCCCAAAACCCGTAAAACAGTAAAGGGCGATCGGGAAGTAGAAACCTCCACCTGCTTACAGACCTGCTGCCACGCCACCCAACAGGGCCCAATAAACACATGCATCTTCACCTGACTAATCTCGCGACCCTCAGAAAGAAAGGGTACCACTTCCAACGGGATCGGGTGTAACCAATCGGCCTCCAGCGAGGCCCATTCGGCCCCAGAATGAATTCTCCACAATAGTAGTGATCTCAAACAAATACATGAATAATATAATTCCGGATCTGAGAGCCCCAACCCCCCGGACCCTCTAGGCAGCGTGAGTAGCCGCCAACTAATCGCCGGTCGCTTCCCCAGCCAAATAAATCTAGTAACGGTCGTTCGCAACTTCTGAAAAAACGTGTGGGGTAGAGCTATAGGTAGTTGCATAAAGAGAAAAAGCAATCTGGGTAAGATCAACATCTTATATGTATTAATCCGACCTAACCATGTAACCGAGCACGAACGCCATCGTTCCATGTCTGCCGTAATTGAATGTAGAAGAGGAGTGTAATTTAAACTATACAGGCGCGAAATATCCCGATGAATGACAATGCCTAAGTATTTAAAGTGGTCAACTACCGTAAAATCACCTCCCAAGTCCTGAACAGCATCTGAGGAACGGGACATACAGCGCAAAAGTGTGGACTTCTGGTGATTAATAGAAAAACCCGAGACCAAAGAAAAACGGTCTAAGATACAGAGCACAAGAGGTAAAGCCCGAGAAGGTTCCCTCAAATAAATTAAAGTATCATCCGCGTATAATGAAATAGAATGCCAGTCCGACCCGAGGTGAATTCCGATGTCCTCTGCTCTTAGCCGAATATGAGCAGCTAGCGGTTCCATAGCGAGTGCGAACAACAAAGGAGATAGCGGACAACCTTGTCTCGTGCCTCTCCCCAAACCAAAGGAAGAAGAGGCCGAGCCATTAATGGACACCACCGCCTGAGGATTGGAGTATAATGCTGTAATCCATGTACAAAAAATCTGCCCAAACCCAAATTCCCTCATCACCTGCAAAAGATAAGGCCACTCTATTTTGTCGAAGGCCTTCTCAGCATCCAATGAAAGAATGCCATACGAGCCATCGCTTCGTGTCAGTCTCTGCAAAACATTGATCAGCCTACGAACGTTCTCAAACCCATATCTGTTTTTGATAAACCCAGTCTGATTTGGATGAACTAAAGTAGGTATGAGTTTTCCCAATCGACTAGCCAAAATGGATGTAAAGATCTTGTAATCCAGATTTAGCAGAGAAATAGACCAATAATTAGAGCATTGCAAAGGGTCCTTATTAGCCTTCGGGATTACAACGATAGATGCCTGATAAAAGGAAGCAGGAAGAGTCTTCCTGATAAGAATTTTGTTATAAACGGAGAGCAGAGTAGGGGCAAATAAATCCGGGAAAGTCTTATACAACTCAGCCGGTAAAAGATCTGGGCCTGCCGCCTTAGCAGATTTAAAGTTCTTCATAGCCATCATAACCTCCTCTGAAGTAAACGGCCTATCTAGGTGATCCTTATCTGCCGTGGGAATCTGCGGGAGAGTAGCCTCTTTCAACCACGCCGAGATGTCCGATGGATTCGCTGATAACTCACTGGTATACAAGTGCTGATAGAAGCGAGCAAACTCGGACGCAATATCCCGTGATCGATACAGCGTTTCACCCCGAGGCGATTTAATAGCAACTACTCGGCACTGCTGCCGTTGCCTTTTAATTGCCACATCAACAACTTCCCTGCTTTATTACCATGCTCATAATACCGCTGTTTGGTACGCAACAAAAGTGACACCATACGTTCAGCTTCCAATGCCGCCAATTCCCCTCTGCGTCTGGTCAATAATGTCCACACCTTGTTACCACCCCCTTTCCGATGTTTTGTTTCTAATTCCGCAATTTCTTGGCGCAGAATCACCTGTTTGGCGGACAACCGTTTCTTAAACGCACTCGACAAAGAAATAAGCTGTCCCCTTGGCACAGCTTTCCCTGCATCCCATAAGAGGGCTCTAGAAATGTCAGAAGAATCATTTATCTGTAAATATTCCACCCAACCTTTCCTCACCCCCTCCGCAAACTCAGTATTAAGTAATAACTCCCTTGGAAGAGACCACACCCTAGCCGACAGGTCGTCCTCCCCTACAGTAAGATCAATAGAGACAATAGCATGATCAGAAGGCCCCATGGTCCCTATATCCGCCTGATTCAACCAAGCAATCTCTGATCTAGACATAAGCCATCGGTCAATACGCGAATGGCACTGATGTACCTGTGAATAAAATGTGTAATCCTTCTCAGAAGCATGTAAATGTCTCCAGACATCACACAGGTCAAACTGAGCTTCCCACTCCTCCAGAACCCTCCCCATGGGGGACCTTGCAAGTCGAGTCCCTGAACGGTCTAGCTCAGAACAAACACAGTTAAAGTCTCCCCCCACAATCAGCGGTCCCTGACAATAGGTCTGAATCGCCCTCGAGAGATCCACTAGAGAGCTGCGCACCTCTGCTGGAGGGAGATACACATTCACGAACGTCAGGGGCAAACCCTGAATAGTACCCACCAGTATGAAAAAACGACCCTCCGGGTCACTAACACTATCAACCAATTCGAAAGGACAGGCAGTGGACATCAGAATAGCGACACCTCGTTTTTTGGTAGAATAATTAGCTAAATAGATTTGTGGGAACTTGCCGCCAGCTGAAGCAAAGTGATCCTTCTTAGAAAAGTGAGTTTCTTGGAGGAATATGACTTCTGCTTTTTCCCTGTACATTTGATCTAACACCCTTCTGCGTTTAACGGGGCTATTTAGACCATGAACATTCCAAGAAATAGCCCTAACCATACCCAAATCTGAAGAAAAGCCAATGATAAGCGACAATCCATAGCAACCGCTTGAGCCAGCAGCACCCCCGAACATCAGGACCAGTACTTCCAATCCCTAGACCCGAGTTGCTACTTCCCTCCTTATAAAGTAGAGATGAAAAGGAATCAGATAAATTATGTGAACTGAACAAAGAAGACCAGGAGATACTTAGGCCAACAAGAGTTTCGTCCCCCTCCTCCTCCCCTAACCCATCTCCCCCCCCCAACCCTCCCCCCTCCCCCTCCCCCTTCCCCTCCCATCATCCTCCCCCACACATTCCTATAACTGCAGGAAGTATATTTATCATATAACCCTTGCAACTCCGATGACACATAAAGTGCCATCAACTGAGGCATAAAAGAGAGAAGAAAAGAACAAGCTCCCCCCTAACTGCCCCCTCCCCAGACCGGCTCAAAGATAGAAAAAAGAAGAAAAAATCCTATACCCCAGCTATACCCTCAAGGTACATAATGCAGACCTATGCTCGCTCCCCCAGAAACTCCACCTCTCCCCCATATACCGCACTCAATTCCCATCACCCTCCCTGCTACCATTAACCTCCAAGTCCCTCCAGATTGTCACAATGGTTCACCAAGGACCTTACATCCCCTTCTCCCCCAACACCGATATACAGAATATAACCATCCCCAAAGACACCCCACCCCATGCCTGAAACAAACAAGCAAGCTCAAGTAGGAGCAGTAGTGTCCAGGGCCGGATTTACGTATACGCCATGTACGCCATGGCGTAGGGCCCACAACCGGCAGGGGCCCACAAAAAATAGAACCAGGTTTTTTTTTTTTTCAACTCGATTAAAAAAAAACCTGGTGGCTGCCGCCGCGGGGCCCCCTCTGCTGCCGCGGGGGCCCCGTCTACAAGATGGTCTGGTCTGGTCTGGTCTGGTCTGGTCGGGTCTCGTCTCCCTCCCTCCCTCCCGGCTGCGAGAGACGCGAAGATAGAGCGTCTCCTCGCGTCTGTGTTAAGCCCGCAGGGGCTGATGGGATTTCCCATCAGCCCCTGCGGGCTTAACACAGACGCGAGGAGACGCTCTCCCTTCACGTCTCTCGCAGCCTGCAGCGAGCGAGGGAGGGAGAGAGACCCGACCGGACCCGACCCGACCGGACCGGACCCGACCAGCTTGTAGACGGGGCCCCCGCGGCGGCAGCCCCCAGGTTTTTTTTTTAAATTAAATTTTACTTTAGGCCGGCGGGGGGGGGTAGGAGTCCTATCCCCCCCGGCCTAAAGTAAAATTTAATTTAAAAAAAAAACCTGGTGGCTGCCGCCACGGGGCCCCCTCTGCTGCCGCGGGGGCCCCGTCTACAAGCTGGTCGGGACGGGTCCGGTCGGGTCGGGTCGGGTCCGGTCGGGTCTCTCTCCCTCCCTCCCTCCCTCGCTGCAGGCTGCGAGAGACGCGAAGATGCGTCTCTCGCAGCCTGCAGCCTGCAGCGAGGGAGGGAGAGAGACCCGACCGGACCCGACCCGACCCGACCGGACCCGACCAGCTTGTAGACGGGGCCCCCGCGGCAGCAGAGGGGGCCCCGCGGCGGCAGCCACCAGGTTTTTTTTTTAAATTAAATTTTACTTTAGGCCGGGGGGGGGGGGTAGGACTGGTAATGGGCTATGGGGGGGGGTAGGACTGGTAATGGGCTATGGGGGGGGGTAGGACTGGTAATGGGCTATTGGGGGGGCTGGGGCTGGAAATGGACTGGGGGGGGTAGGGCTGGTAATGGGCTATTGGGGGGCTGGGGCTGGAAATGGGCTGGGCTGGGCTGGGGGGGGGTTAAGGCTAGAGGTGGGCTGATGGGGTTAGGACTGGTAATGGACTGTGGGCTGTTGGGGGGGGCTTAGAACTGGCAAAGGGCTTTGGGGGGGTTAAGAATGGTAATGGGCTGTGGGCTGATGGGGGCTGTCTGGTAATGGGCTATGGGGGGGGGGCTAGGACTGGAAATGGGCTGGGGGGTTAAGACTGGAGGTGGGCTGATGGGGTTAGGACTGGTAATGGGCTGTTGGGGGGGGATTAGAACTGGTAATGGGCTTTGGGGGGGTTAAGACTGGTAATGGGCTGTGGGCTGATGGGGGTTGTCTGGTAATGAGCTATGGGGGGCTAGGACTGGAAATGGGCTGGGGGGTTAAAACTTGAGGTGGGATGATGGGGTTAGGACTGGTAATGGGCTGTGGGCTGATGGGGGGGGTAGGACTGGCAATGGGCTATGGGGGGCTGACTGGAAATGGGTTGATGGGGTTAGGACTGGAAGTGGGCTGATGGGGGGTTAGGACTGGTAATGGGTTATAGGGGGGGCTTAAACTGAAAATGGGGTGATGGGGGTTAAGGACTGAAAATGGGGTGATGGGGGGTTAAGGACTGTAAGTGGGGTGATGGGGGGGCTAGGACTGGAAATGGGCTGATGGATGGCTAGGACTGGAAATGGGCTGATGCAGGGACTAGAAGGGAATGGATGCTGGGTGAGGCTGGAACTAGAAGGGAGCTGATGTTGGGGGAGGATTAGAATGGGATGGGGCTGGAAGAGTAAAATGGAGAAGGGAAAAATATTTTGTGTGGGAGGGATAAAAAATCTACAATTGGCCGGGTATTGGGAGAGTAAGTGTGGATTGAGGATGGAGGGGTAATATTTGAGTGGATGAAATAGGAATGAGGAAAGAGCAAAAGGAGAAAGATTAGTATGTTAAAGCAGATGTAGAGAGAGAATGGAAAAAAATCTAGAAGAGAGAAGAAAGGACAAATGGACAGCAGACGATGGAGAGTTAGCAGAAGACACGAAGAAACCAGAAGAAAGTGGCTGGAGCAATTGCAGCTGAAAAAAAATGCACAAAAGGTAGAAAAATATCTCTTTATTTTGAATTTATTAATTGGAATATGTCAGCTCTGGTAAATGTGCATCATTAACATCTGTGCTTTGTTTAGTACAAGAGCAAATTAATGTATTGTTTTATTTCTACAGTGTTGTACATTCCAAGTTTGGCTTTTGGGATTCCCAGTTTAATTATTGTCTTCCTATTTCTAAATTGTGATTACTTGTTTGGTGATGGTCTATGTTCTGCATGTGTAACTGAGCTGAGGTGTTCTGTTTATATAATTCCTATTTGACATTGCCACTTGTTCTCTTTCCCCAGTAGGTCATGTATTGTTGTTCTCTGAAATGTATTGGTTTAATATTTGCAGTGTTGCCTTTTGATTGGTAGAGTATGGTGCTTTGTGAGTCCTGGTAGTGCTGTTAGGATACGGCGGGTTTACTATGGGCAGTGTTTGTAGTAGTTCCTAATGTGTCTGGCAGTTGGCACTGGATTATAGTAATGTAGAAATCTTTTAGTCTTTCTTTATCCATACACTCATTAAGAGGCACGTTTACTAAAAGTTAGTATATGGTAACATTATGCAAATATTTATGCAAATGAGGCCCCTTATGCAAATGAGGTCCGCACCCCCCTTGGGCCGCCCCTGCTGGGGGCCCACAATTTTTGTTGGCGTAGGGCCTCACTCAAGGTAAATCCGGCCCTGGTAGTGTCCATCGCTTTCTGCAGATTTGAGTCAGTATCAGAGTTGGATGATCTCCGAGAACCCGGCACCTTGCGTCTCTTTGGTAGAGATGTCTCCCATTCTCCATTGGTGCCTCCATTGGTGCCTCTCTGCCGCAGTGGTAGCTCGCCATTTTGCATTATATCAAGAAAGTCCATTGCAGTCGACAACTCAGTGATTTTTTGAGCACAACTATTCCAATCGAATATCAAAGCAAAGGGGAATCCCCATCTGTAGGAGATTTCTCTCTTCTGTAAAGCCTGAGTTAAAGGTCGAAAGCTCCATCTACGCTCAAGGGTATACTGAGAAAGATCCTGATAAATTTGAAAAGAACGGAGCGCTTTCCCCGCAAACTTCTCATAAGTGCCACTTTGTCAGAGAAGAAGCAGAAACAAATGATAATCGCTCTCGGTTTCGAGTTAGAGGATCGGTGAGCCCCCAGAGATTGATGTGCACGTTCCAATCGAACCGGTTTAGGAGCATTGGGCAGACAAAAAGCAAACAATTCTTGGACTAACGACATTGTATCCTCCAGCCCTCCCGGTTGTTCTTGAAGACCCAGTATTCTCAAGTTATTGCATCTTTGTCTATTTTCAAGGTCATCCTGTCGTTCTTTTAGCTCCTTCGAGAGGTGGTCCAATTTCACGATTTTAGTCTGGAGGGCCAAAGACGAGTCCATTTTCTCCCCAATATTTAGCTCAGTCCAGAGATTTTATATCAGAACGAATATCACTCACTGCCTTTGAGAAATCTTGACGAAACAACTTGAGCTCTTTTAAGATTTCCAGAAAATCCGCTTTGGTGACTGGAGACTGCGGACCAGATACGGCAGCTTTAGAGCTGGAAAGCTGGGTGGTGGTTCCTAATGTGGAACCTTGCATTGTGTAACCATAGTTTGGGTTGTTCTTCCCCAGGTGCATTTGTCCACATTAAATTTCATCTGCCATTTTGATGCTCAGTCTTCCAATTTATCAAGATCCTCTTGCAATTTTCCACAATCCTCTTGGGTTTTAACAACTTTAAATAGTTTTGTGTCATCTGCAATTCTGATAACCTCACTCGTTATTCCTCTTTCCAGGTCATTTATGAATATGTCAAAAATTAGCAGACCCAGCACAGATCATAAGAACATAAGAACATAAGACATGCCATATTGGGTCAGACCGAGGTCCATCAAGCCCAGTATCCTGTTTCCAACAGTGGCCAATCTAGGTCATATGTACCTAGCAATATCCCCAAAAGACACAGGTTCCACAATGCTTGTACTGGGTCAAGCATTGATATCCTGGGTCCCTTTTTAATAGTGGTTTATGGACCTTTCCTCCAGGAACTTGTCCAAACCTTTTTTAAACCCAGCTATACTAACAGCCCTTACTACATCCTCCGGTAACAGATTCCAGAGTTTGATTACATGTTGAGTGAAAAAATATTTTCTCTTATTTGTCTTAAATAGTTTACCCTGTAGCTTCATTACATGTCCCCTAGTCTTTCTATATTCTGATAGCGTAAACAATTGATCCACGTTTATCCGTTCCACTCCATTCATTAATTTATAGACCTCTATCATATCTCCCCTCAGCCGTCTCTTTTCCAGGTTAAAGAGCCCTAACCTTTTTAGCCTCTCTTCATAGGAGTAGCCTTCCATCCCCTTCAACAATTTGGTGGCTCTTCTCTGTACTTTTTCTAATAACGCTATGTCCTTTTTAAGATACGGTGACCAGAACTGCACACAATATTCAAGGTGAGGTCGTACCATGGAGCGATACAGAGGCATTATAATATCCTTTGTTTTATTCTCCATCCCTTTCCTTATGATACCTAGCATTCTATTTGCTTTCTTGGCTGCCGCTGCACACTGGGCGGAGGGTTTTAACATGTTATCCACGATGACGCCTAAATCTTTTTCCTGGGTGGTGGTTTCTAATGTGGAGCCTTGCATCGTGTAACTATAGTGTGGGCTGTTCTTTCCTAGGTGCATAACTTTGCACTTGTCCACATTAAATTTCATCTGCCATTTGGATGCCCAGTCTTCCAATTTATCCAGATCCTCCTGCAGTTTTCCACAATCCTCTTGGGTTTTAACAACTTTAAACAGTTTTGTGTCATCTGCAAATTTGATAACCTCACTAGTTATTCCCTTTTCCAGGTCATTTATGAATATGTCAAAAAGTAGCGGACCCAGTACAGATCCACTATTCACCTTCTTCCATTGGGAACATTGGCCATTTAGCCCTACCCTCTGCTTTCTATCTTTTAACCAGTTCCCGATCCACAATAGTACACTGCCTCCTATCCCATGACTTTTTAGCTTCGCCAAAAGTCTCTGATGGGGGACCTTGTCAAAAGCTTTCTGAAAGTCCAGATACACTATATCAACCGACTCACTTTTGTCTACCTGTTTATGCACACCTTCAAAAAAACATATCAGATTAGTAAGACAAGATCTTCCTTGTCTAAAGCCATGTTGGCTGTCTCCCATTAGGCCATGACTATCTACATGCTGTGTAATTTTGTTCTTTATGATGGTTTCTACCATTTTCCCTGGTACTGACGTCAGGCTCACCGGTCTGTAATTTCCCGGGTCACCCCTGGAACCCTTTTTAAAAATTGGTATTACGTTGGCGACCCTCCAATCTTCAGGTATTACAGATGATTTTAATGAAAGTTCACAGATTACCAATAGCAGGTCTGCAATCTCATATTTCAGTTCTTTCAACACTCAAGGGATGTATACCATCCAGTCCAGGTGATTTGCTACTATTCAGTTTATCAAATAGTTGTAATATATCTTCCCGGTGTAGCGATATTTCTCTCAATTCCTCTGCAGTATCACCTTTAAATACCACTTCAGTCTTGGGTAACATCCCTACATCTTCCTCAGTAAAGACCGAAGCAAAGAATTCATTCAGTCTCTCTGCTATAGCCTTGTCTCCTCTTACTGCCCCTTTTACCCCTCTATCATCTAATGGTCCAATTGACTCTCTCACAGGCCTTTTGCTACGAATGTACTTCAAAAAGTCTTTATTTCGTGTTTTTGCTTCTGTAGCAAGTTTCTTCTCAAATTCCTGCTTTGCCTGCCTTATCAATGCTTTGCATTTAACTTGCCAGTGCTTGTGCTGTTTCCAGTTTTCATCATTTGGCTCTTTTTTCCATTTCCTGAAGGTTGCTTTTTTGGCAGCAACAGCCTCTCTGACCTCACCTTTAAACCATTCTGGCAGTTTTTTGGACTTTCTTCCACTTTTCTTAATGCGTGGAATACAGCTGGTCTGGGCTTCGAGGCTAGTATTTTTTAATAACACCCAAGCTTGCTGTAAGTCTTTAACCTTTGGAACCGCTCATTTTAGTTTTTTCCTAACTATATTCCTCATTCTATCATAGTCTCCCTTTCGAAAGTTAAAAGGTAGTACTGTGGATTCCTTTACTATCTGTCCTCCACTAATTAAATCAAACATGATCATACTATGATCACTATTGCCAAGTGGTCCCAACACCCTTATTTCTTGCACCAGATCTGGCGTTCCACTAAGGACTAGGTCCAGTATGGCTTCCCCTCTGGTCGGTTCATGAACCAGCTGCTCCAAGAAGCAGTCATTTATTTCATCTAGAAACTTTATCTCCTTAGCCTGTCCTGCTGTGACACTGACCCAGTCGATACCGGGGTAATTGAAATCACCCATTATTACTACTCTGTTGTGACTTTTGTTAGCTTCCTTGATTTCTTTGAGCATTTCATCATCCATTTGTTCATTCTGGCCAGGCGGTCGATAGTATACTCCCACTGCCATCGCCTTCGCCTTCATACATGGAATTTCAATCCATAGAGATTCTACAGCAAATTTTGTTCCCTGCAAAACTTTAATCCTTTCTGACTCAATGCCCTCTCTAACATAGAGCGCAACCCCTCCACCAATTTGATCAGCTCTATCATTACGATATAGTTTGTATCCAGGTATCACAGTGTCCCACTGGTTATCCTCCTTCCACCATGTCTCTGAGAGTGCAATCATATCTAACCTCTCATTTAGTGCTATATATTCTAACTCTCCCATCTTATTGTTTAGACTTCTAGCATTGGCATACAAGCATTTTAGAGACTGTATTTTATTAATATTAATCTGGCTATTGGTAGGCATGGGTAATTTGGAATCTTTATGCTCTGTCTGCTCATTACTCAAGGGCATTTGGGCTACTATACTCCCTTTTGGAACCTCACTGCTTTTGGTAGTATCCTTCAAGGATACCTTCGTCCGAACCATGCGCTCCTGGGTGACTGTCGGCTTTCCCCTATTTTCTAGTTTAAAAGCTTCTCTATCTCTTTTTTAAAGGTTAATGCCAGCAGTCTGGTCCCATCCTGATTAAGGTGAAGCCCATCCCTTCGGAAGAACCCCCCCTTTCCCCAGAATGTTCCCCAGATCCTAACAAATCCAAAACCCTCATCCTTGCACCATTGTCTCATCCACGCATTGAGACTCCGGAGCTCTGCCTGTCTTTTGGGTCCTGCACGTGGAACAGGAAGCATTTCGGAGAATGCTATCCTGGAAGTTCTGGATTTCAACTTCCTACCTAAAAGCTTAAATTTAGCCTCCAGAACTTCCCTACCACATTTTCCTATGTCATTGGTACCAACATGTACCAAGACAGCAGACTCCTCCCCAGCACTATCTATGATCCTATCTAGGCGGTGTGTGAGGTCTGCTACCTTCACACCAGGCAGGCATGCTACCAGGCGATCCTCACGTCCACCAGCCACCCAGCTATCTACATTCCTAATGATTGAATCACCAACTATAACAGCTGTCCTGACCCTCCCCTCATGGGGACATGGCCCTGGAGAAACGTCCTCGGTGCGAGAGGGTTTTACATCACCTGGAGGACAGGTCCTAGTTACAGGATCACTTCCTGCCACACCAGGGTGATGCTCTCCTGTCACGTGACCTCTCTCCTCCATGGCAACAGGGATGCTGCCAGACTGGAGGTGGGACTTCAGGACTATATCCCTGTAGGTCTCGTCCATGTACTTCTCTGTCTTTCTTATGTCTTCCAGGTCTGCTACTCTAGCCTCTAGAGAATGGACTCGTTCCCTGAGAGCAAAGAGCTCCTTGCACTTAGTGCATACGTAAGACCTCTCACCAACTGGGAGAAAATCATACATGTGACACTCAATGCAAAAGACCAGAGAACCCCCATCTCGTTGCTGGACTTCTGTCTGCATGTTAGTTTAAAGCTTGTGTTTAGGTCTTTTAAATTCTGTATATAATAAGGATTGGTGTAGATGCTTATACTAATAAAAGTGTATCTAATACCCCTAATACACCTTATGTACCTGGAGCTTAATTAATTAATCTCAGGTCCTCCGTGTATGACTGATTTGGATAAAGAGCTGCACCTGAGAGCAGTCCCTTTTCTCTAAGATGTAACATAGTAACATAGTAACATAGTAGTTGACGGCAGATAAAGACCAGCATGGTCCATCCAGTCTGCCCAGCGAGATGGCAAGAGTAGGTGCACCTGTCGCTCCGCGCAGGCCACCCCTCTCCATATCCTTGTTCAGGGGTAAACCCACCACTCCATATAGGACACCCCTAAGACGTTATATGGTTCGGAAGTTAGATGGTACCGTTTATTTTGTTTTTTTTTCCTATTTCTGTAAAGGGATCCTCTATGTTTGTCCCATGCCTTCTTGAATTCCGTCACCGTGTTCGCCCCTACCACTTCCATCGGGAGGGCATTCCAAGCATCCACCACCCTTTCAGTGAAAAAATATTTCCTGACATTGCCTTTCAATTTACCCCCTTGCAGTTTCATGTTATGCCCTCTAGTTTTACAGGTTCCCCGTCTTTGGAAGAGGTTTGTTTGTTCATCATTTCTCTTTAAGTATTTAAAGGTCTGAATCATATCTCCCCTGTGCCTCCTTTCCTCCAAGGTATACATATTTAGGTCTTCAAGTCTCTTCTCATAAGGCTTCTGACGCAGGCTCCAAATCATTTTGGTCGCCTTCCTCTGAACAGTCTCCAGTCTTTTTACATCCTTTGCAAGATATGGTCTCCAAAACTGAACGCAGTATTCCAAGTGAGGCCTCACCAGTGACCTATACAGTGGCATAAGTACCTCTTCTTTTCTGCTGGTAATCCCTCTTTGTATGCAGCCCAACATCCTCCTGGCTTTTGCCACCGCCTTGTCGCACTGTTTTGCCACCTTGAGATCAGCAGAGATAATCACACCAAGGTCTTTTCCTGAACTGTGCATACCAACCTTTCTCCCCCTATCTTGTACATTTCTCTTGGATTTCTGCTACCCAAGTGCATGACACTGCACTTTTTTGCATTAAATCGTAGTTGCCAAGCTTTAGACCAGTCTTCCAGCTTTTGTAGATCTTTCTTCATGTTAACCACTCCCTCAGGGGAGTCCACTCTGTTGCAAATTTTTGTGTCGTCTGCAAAAAGACAGACTTTTCCCTTCAGTCCTTCAGCAATATCACTCACAAATACATTGAACAGTGCCGGGCCCAGGACCGAACCCTGGGGCACCCCGCTAATCACCTTCCTCTCATCCGAGTGAGCTCCATGTACAATCACCTTCTGTCGTCTGTCAGTCAGCCAATTTCTAATCCAGTTTACCATCTTGGGACCCATCCCCAAGCTACTGAGTTTGTTGATAAGCCTCCTATGAGGAACAGTATCAAAGGCTTTGCTGAAATCCAGGTAGATGACATCCATTGCATGCCCCTGATCTAGTTCCCTCGTCACGCAGTCAAAGAACTCAATCAGATTTGTCTGGCAAGATCGTCCTTCGGTAAAACCATGTTGCCTCGGGTCTTGCAAGCTGTTGGTTTTCAGAAAGTTCACTATTTGCTCTTTCAGGAGCGCCTCCATTACTTTTCCTGCCACCGAGGTAAGGCTCACGGGTCTGTAGTTTGACACTTCTTCCCTGTCACCACTTTTGTGTAGAGGTACGACATCAGCCATTCTCCAGTCCTGAGGAACCTCTCCTGTTTCCAAGGATCTGTTGAAGACATCCTTTAACGGTCCTGCAAGAACCTCTCTGAGCTCTTTCAGTATCCTGGGATGTATCCCATCCGGTCCCATGGCTTTGTCCACTTTCAGTTTAGCAAGTTGTTCTAACACATCTTCTGCTGTGAATGGTGTGGTATCTACTTCATTCCCATTTTTATATTTGGGAGTCACAGCTGGTCCATCCCCAGGATCTTCTTTAGTAATCACAGAGCAGAAGTAATTGTTTAGCAATTTTGCTTTTTCAGTGTCACTTTCCACGAGTCCTTTCCCAGCACTTCTGAGTCCTGCAATTCCAACTCTGATCTTTTTCCTTTCCCGAATATACCTGAAGAAATTTTTGTTGCCACCCTTAACATCTTTAGCCATCTTTTCCTCTGCCTTTGATTTTGCTATCCTTATTTCTCGTTTTGTCTCTTTGAGTTTGATCCTGTATTCATTTCTGTGTTCTTCTGTCTGCAAGCTTTTGAATTTTGCAAAAGTTGTGTTTTTTGCCTTTATATGAGCAGCCACCTCTTTGGAAAACCAAATAGGTTTCCTTCTCCTCTTGCTTTTATTTACTCTTCTTACATATTTATCTGTTGCTCCTTTCAATGCCTCCTTTAGTTTAGCCCATTGCAATTCCACTTCCTTTATCTCTTCCCACCCCGTCATCTCCTCCTTTACATACTCTGCCATTTGATTGAAGTTAGTGTATTTGAAGTTTAGGACTCTGAGCTTGCTATGATTGGCCTGTGCCATGGCTTTTATTTCAAACCCCACCGTGTGATGGTCGCTGTTGCTCACAGGGGCACTCACGCAGACATTTGACACTTTCCCTGGTTGGTTCCATCACCATTTGTCTAAATAATGCATCTTGGAGAGCATCCACAATTCTTTTGCTTCTTTCCAGATGTGCAGAAGGAGTAATCCAATCCACATCAGGTAGATTAAAGTCACCCAATATGATTGCTTCCCCCTTTGATGCTATCTTGGCAATATCTCTAATCAATTCATTGTCTCTCTCTTCAATTTGAGTTGGAGGTCTATAGACTACAGCAATATGGATGACAGTGCCATCTCCTCTCTCCAACGCAATCCAGAGCGCTTCTTCTTTTCCCCATGTCCCCTGCATTTCAGTAGCTTTAATATTGCTTTTGACATACAAGGATACTCCTCCTCCTTTTCCATTTTCTCGGTCCCTCCTGAATAGATTATAGCCAGCTATGGCTATATCCCAATCATGTGATTCATTAAACCATGTTTCTGTAATGGCCACAATGTCCAAGTCTGTTTCCACTGTTAGGGCTTCCAGGTCTGGAATTTTATTGGCTAGGCTTCGAGCATTTGTGCTCATTGCTTTCCAGCACTTTCCCGGCTTGTGTGTATTTTGCATTGATTTTGTTCTGCCCACTTCCTCCCACATGTTTTTGACGTGTGGTTTAAAAGCGTGGCTGTTTCTGATGTTGTTCTGCTTTTGTTGGGGGTGGCATGCAGATGTTGACCTTCCACATCCGTCACCCCCTTTTCCTAGTTTAAATGCATGTCCACATACTGCCTGAATTTTTCACTTAGGATTCTTTTCCCTGTGGAAGAGAGATGTAGTCCATCAGCACAGTATAGTCTCTTGTTGATCCATCTGTTGTCCCAGTTGCCAATAAATCTGAATCCTTCTTTTCTGCACCAGGTCTGGAGCCATGTATTAAAGCTGTTAATGCGATGCAGTCTTTTTGTCCCCTTACCAAGAACAGGTAGAACCTCTGAGAATGCAACAGTGTTAACAACGTGCTTGAGTTTCTCCCCCAGAGATTGGAAGTCCTTTTGGGCTGTAGAGGCACTGTTGCTAGCCAAGTCGTTTGTGCCTAGGTGGATAATAACATCAAGTTTGGAATGTTCACTTTTTGCACTTTTTGCAAGTACCTATAAAACTACAATTACCCCAGGGGTAGGTGGGTGCTGGGGAGGGAGGGAGGGAGGGAGATAAGTCCTATTAAAGAGGGCAGTTACAAGGTACCCTGTCCTGAACCCTCAGCAGGGGGGAGGGGGTACCACACAAAGTCCAGTTAGTTGAGAGAGGCAAGGTAAGTTACAGCTGAGAAGGCTGAACTAGCACACCACTAAGACAAACAATAAATAATTAAATAAACAGTTAGACAAACAATAAATAATTAAATAAACAGCTAGAACTCACAGCAAGGTGTCACAGGAGGCAAATATCCACTTCTCTAGCAGAGCACTGTGAAAGCACTGCTCTTCCCTGATCAGAGAAAAGCAAACTAAAACAGACTATGCACACGTGGAGGAAACAGGAAGAAGGCTACATAAATACCTCAGCAGGGGGGAGGAGGGGGAGGATTCACTCAGGCAGGCTAGGACAGGAAAAAAGTTTAACACACAGCAGGTTCTGAGGAGAGAGATTCAATTTAAAATGAACAGTTAACCTGGCTACCACACAAAGCCCAGTTAGTTGAGAGAGGCAAGGTAAGTTACAGCTGAGAAGGCTGAACTAGCACACCACTAAGACAAACAATAAATAATTAAATAAACAGTTAGACAAACAATAAACAATTAAATAAACAGCTAGAACTCACAGCAAGGTGTCACAGGAGGCAAATATCCACTTCTCTAGCAGAGCACTATGAAAGCACTGCTCTTCCCTGATCAGAGAAAAGCAAACTCCTTGGGGTACACCACTATTCACCTTTCTCCATTGGGAAAATTGGCCATTTAGCCCAACCCTCTACTTTCTATCTATTAACCAGTTCCAGATCCACAGAAGTACACTGCCTCCTATCCCATGACTCTTTAGTTTTGCCAAAATTATCTGATGAGGGACCTTGTCAAAGGCTTTCTGAAAGTCTAGATACACTATATCAACCGACTCACCTTTGTCCACCTGTTTATTCACACTTTCAAAAAAATAACAGATTAGTAAGACAAGATCTTCCTTGTCTAAAGCCATGTTGGCTGTCTCCCATTAGGCCATGACTATCTACATGCTGAGTAATTTTATTCTTTATGATGATTTCTACCATTTTTCCCCGGTACTGACGTGAGGCTCACCAGTCTGTAGTTTCCCGGATCACCCCTGTGACCCTTTTTAAAAATTGGTGTTACATTGGCAATCCTCCAATCTTCAGGTATTAGCGATGATTTTAATGATAGTTCACAGATTACTAATAGCAGGTCTGCAATCTCATATTTCAGTTCTTTCAACACCCTTGGATGTATACCATCCAGCCCAGGTGATTTGCTACTCTTCATTTTATCTAAAAGTTGTAATACATCTTCCCGATGTATCGATATTTCCTTCAATTCTTCTGCACCTTTAAATACCACTTCAGTCATGGGTAACACCACTACATCTTCCTCAGTAAAGACAGAAGCAAAGAATTCATTCAGTCTCTCCACTATCGCCTTGTCACCTCTTAGTGCCCCTTTAACTCCTCTATCATCTAATGGACCAACTGACTCTCTCACAGGTTTTTTCTACGAATGTACTTGAAAAAAATCTTTATTTCACGTTTTTGCTTCCGCAGCAAGCTTCTTCTCAAATTCTCCCTTTGCCTGCTTTATCAATGCCTTGCATTTGACCTGCCAGTGCTTGTGCTGTTTCCAGGTTTCGTCATTTGGCTCTTTTTTCCATTTCCTGAAAGATGCTTTTTTGGCAACAACAGCCTCTCTGACCTCACCTTTAAACCATGCTGGCAGTTTTTTGGACTTCCTTCCACTTTTCTGCAGTCAGCTGGTCTGGGCTTCCAAGATAGTATTTTTCAACAGCACCCAAGCTTGATGTAAGTCTTTAACCTTTGCAACTGCTCCTTTTAGTTTTTTCTTAACTATTTTCCTCATTTTATCATATTCTCCCTTTCGAAAGTTAAAAGGTAGTACTGTGGATTTCCTTACTATCCCTCCTCCACTAATTAAATCAAAGGCGATCATGCTATGATCACTATTGCCAAGTGGTCCCAACACCCTTATCTCTTGCACTAGATCTGGTGTTCCACTAAGGACTAGGTCTAATATGGCTTTCCCTCTGGTCGGTTCATGAACCAGCTGCTCCAAGAAGCAGTCATTTATTTCATCTAGGAACTTTATCTCCCTAGCATGTCCTGCCGTGACACTGACCCAGTTGATTCCAGGGTAATTGAAATCATCCATTATTATTATTGCGCTATAACATTTGTTAGCTTCCTTGATTTCTTTGAGCATTTCATCATCCATTTGTTCATTCTGGCCAGGCGGTCGATAGTACACCCCCACTGCCATTGCCTTCCCCTTTTTACATGGAATTTCAATCCATAAAGATTCTACAGCAAATTTTGTTTCCTGCAAAACTTTAATCCTTTCTGACTCAATGCCCTCTCTAACATAGAGCGCATCCCCTCCACTAATTTGATCAGCTTTTCTCCATAGATAAGCAGGAATGAAGTCTCACATATGGGACTCCCAAGCTACAGGGTACCAAAAACCATGGAGGTTGAGAAGCCCAGCAGGGGCAAATTGAACTAAGAACTGGAGAATAAACTATGTCCAGTAGTGGTAATTCCTAAAGGAGAACATATCTGATTTGGCCTATTGACCTTATTTATTTATTTATTTTTGTAGCCTGGATAGACAGTAGGGCCCTGGGGATATGGATTCTAATCCCCAAACAAATGTCAGAGTACAGATTGGCAGAAGTTGCTGTCACATTGGGAATCCCTAGTAGTGAGATGCAAATATGTGGACAGAAGACCACGTTGCAGTCCTAGAGACCTCTTCCATGGAGACTAAATGCAAGTTGGCCTGTGACACAGCCATGGCTCTGATGTTGTGAGCGGTGACATGAAATAAAACCACAATATTGATAGAAACAAACTAAGACAAGATAAAAAGGGCAAAAATATTTATTATAAACTATTGTATAAATACCATACTATAATAACTATACATACATTAAGAACCCATGCAAAACCTGCCCAACATGTTTTGGCAGATTATCTGCATCAGGGGCATATATACATATATCAGTAACCAAATAAAACCCAAATAATAAAGCAAAAATAAATAAATAAATAGACAAATCCAATCAGTGAAAAGGAATCTGTAAAAAGAAATGGAAACAGATCATAAAAACCCTAAAACATATTGATAACAACTTAAAAGAATACTGCACATACACACATAAATATGTTTTCCATACCAGCAACAATTAAAAGAGCATACCATAAAACTATGTATACATATAAACAGAAATGGACTGGAGGAGGGTCAGATTATGAGAACCTTAGAAAAAAACTCAAAAAAGAGAAAAAAGGAACACAAACAAAAAAATCAATTGAAAAAATCAAAACAAACTTTATTGAAAGGAATTTAAAAGTTGTAGCTGAAGTCACAGGCATCAATGGGATAACACCCCCTATAAGAGAGGCAACAAACCAAATCAATACAAGTTATATATCATCAAAAAACCTAAAAAAACCCAACAACAGCCCAAATCTCAACTTTACTATAGGGGAATCTTGATCCACTGATAAAACCCGGCGGCTTCCACAAATAAAACAGCCACAGGCAAGTACTAAGTCTTCACAATGGCATAAAAAATTCTAGGAAACAAATGGGGAAAACACATTGTAACAACACTGAGCAATGCCAACATATAGTGCAACAAAGTATTTCACCAAAGCTACTTAAAAGACATATTGAAACAAAGACAACTGCTCTCACAAAACAACATCTTTTTACATAGGGATCTATTCCATCCCATGAATAGCAGGGATGGATGTCCTGTTGGGATATCTATCCCCTCTATTCCTCCCCCTTGTCATCCCCGACTAAGGGGTATGTTTACTAAACTGCGCTAGTGCAAATCACGTTAGGAGCCGCGTTAGTGAAAGGAAAGCCAAAGAAGGACATGGGCGGGACATCGTAACGACTAACGCGCGTTCCAAAAACTAACGAGCGGTACAGGGCGCCGTGGCGTGTTACTGCGCGTTATTCATATGAAGGCGTACAGACACAAATCATTGAAACAGAGCTGTAGCACAATGGTTAGTGTACTCACCGCTGTTACAGGCAACATGGGTTCGAGTCCCCAGTGTGCCTAACACAGAATTCTGTCCCAGGCAGCACCCTGTACATTATATAGGGAATGAGGAGGCATGTTTTTCTTTACGTTCAGTAGTTGTTAGTGAAACACACTCTCGCAGTGCGCATAGCCATGTACGTTGGTACGTGCGTGGCTGCATGCGTTGTTACGGGCATAGCCCCGTGCGTAGGTATTGCGTTGGTACATGCATTGGTACGTGCGTACAATCGTATGTGGGTACGTGTGTTTTTACCAGCGTGGGCACCTTATAGTACAGACACTTTAGGGTGTCTTACACCTATGCACTATGCTAACAGATGTACGTGTGATGGCCTATGGTTTATCAGAGCCTGAGAGCGGGCGCTGGATCTTTCCAGGGTTGGATTGTGCCAGTTACAGCCATGATGCACTGCACATGCAAATCAGCTGTCCACAGATACACACCATGGGGAATGCACCCCCACAGCACCTCGGCCTGGTAGGGGGAAGTGACCATGTGCACCCCCACAGCACCTCGGCCTGGTAGGGGGTACTAAGCGTGTGTTGTACTGGCACAGAGTAGCTACACACCGTCACATTGTGCGGGTACTGTGCTCACCCTGAGGATGCAGTGAGGCGCCCAGCACCAGGTCCACAGCACCGTCCATGGCTGAAAGAGGCCATGGCGCAGGTCCAAAGCAGTGTTAATGTGCGAGATAGGTAGTTTCTGCATAAACACCCTGCAGTCAGGTGTAGCCCCCATGTACCCCCCCCCAAGTGCCAAGGGTGGCAAACAGGGTCTCCTAACAATAGATCCACCTTCTACCTCCCTGCAAAGGTGGCAGTAGAGAGGAACATCAACCCCAGTTCTGGTGAGGAACAGACACCCCACAGGGCAGGCACCGCAGCTCTGTACACAGACAGACATCAGGCCTGGATATGGTAAGCTGCACCTCACCACTATCTGATATACTCCTGCAGCCAGCCATCAGCCACTGCACCCTGCAAGCCACTCCATCAAGACACATACCAGCTGCAAACAGTCTGCTAGTTAGTCCATAATGCATGCGCCCAGAACTGGGATGTCAGCATACACAGCAAGCAGATAAATCAGTCACTGGGCCTCAAAAGGAAACCCATATCTATCACATGAGAGAAATACTATATAGCACTTTGGGGGTGCCTAGCCATGCTGTGGTCACTGCACAGTCAGGGTGAGAGTGATCTCTCAGCAGGACATACTGAGGTCACCCTGTCTGTGTAGGTGGTGGCCGGGCACTAAAATGTGCCTGTCACTGCCCTATGCCCTGTGCAGATGCACCCTGGCCAGGCCACCCTGTCCGGCCTATACCCATGGTACCTTGCTCCTCATTATGCACATTGGCAGCTCAATACTGGCAACATTGCTGGCAGTGTGGGCTGTGGAAGGTGTTTGGAGCCACCACACACTGGATAGACAGACAGACACCCCCACACCTATGCCAGCATTGTGCAACTATAGAGGTGTTCAGCAGCCATACCCACCACACCAGTCCTGGGCAAAGTTCAGGCATGGATATTGTACGCAAGACTGTTGGGGGTCACTCCCCATGGTGGTGCGCACTGTCAGAGACCAGACCTGCAGCACACACCACAGACAGCAGAATGATTGTTATGGTGGAGCTCACTGAGCAAACTGTGCTTAATGTAGGAATTGATATCTGCCAGTTATCACAGGAAACGTTTGATAGCTGTGTACCATATACCCAGGTGTAGGGTGGCATTGCTAAGGTATGCAACTGCTAGTATTGGGGGATACAGGCATTGGCCAATGGGGCCTGTGGGTGTGTCTGGCCCTGTTGGCTGCTGCTTTACGGCAGAGTTCCCCAACTCCAGTCCTGGTGTTCCAAACCTGTTCGGGTTTTCATGCTGTCCCTCATAAATATGCATGAGCTACATCTGCATACCATGGGGGTGGTGCATAGATATGCAGCACAGGCATCTTTATTAGAGGCAGCATGGAACCTGAATGGTATAGGACCCTCCAGGACTGCAATTGCGAGACTCTGCTCTGGGTAATGCACCTGTTTCTGGTGTCTGTGTTTGGTGTGGTATAATATAGGCGTATTAACCATGCGTATGTTCTCTGTAATAAAGGGGTGTCTTTACTATCACTGTTTAGTGGTGGGTAAAACTATGGGGACTGGGCTGGCAGGAGCCCCAGCTGGGATTTGAACCTGTGACCCTCTGGTCTTACAGGCACTGGCTGTGTCTGTTGCACCACACTGTGGCCACAGAGATGGTGCAGTCCCTGGAGTTAGTTAAAGCGGCCTGACGAGTCAGAAACCCTGCTCTGCACAGGTTTACTGTGGGCTCATTTACCTTGTATGGAGACAAAGGTGCACATAAACCTCAAAACAGACTTCAAAAAAAGGGGCAAACACCCATAACCAAGCTGGGCAACAATGATATCATTGGGCAACATTACACACCACTCCCAGGAAAGCTCCATCACAATGAAATGACCTTTGAAAGGGTCTACGGAGCGTAGACCCTTCCAAACATCATTTCTTTCTTTGGTGCTTTTCAGGGAGTGTTGTTCATTGTTGCCCATTGCTATCACTGTTGCCCAGCTGAATTGTGCTTTTTACAATGTTTCTTGTGGTCATTCTTAAGGTTTTATGTGAACTTTTGGTCTTTGCACATGTATCACACTGCTCACGTTTTGTAGGTTTCCCCGGTTTTCCTGTACATTGCTGACGGAAATGGTTTCTCTTCCCTTTAATATGCCTTTAACGACAGGTTTTCATTCGCGTTGGAATTGAGCTCAGAAATTCAGCGCGTTAGTCTGAGGGGAGCCTCTCCCCGCCCACTCTCCGTCCATTGACCCCTTCTCTCCGCCCACTCTCCACCTTCTGCACTGTTTTAACGCGCCGCGGAGCTTTACGATCGTTAACTACAGTTAACGCGCGTAGTATGACGTTAACGGCCGTTGGCGCATGATTACGCGCGTTATACTACACTTACGGTCGTTAACATCATACAACGCGCGTTATTCACGTTTACCGCACTTTAGTAAACATCCCCCTAAGCCTCCCCATATGAACAAGGAGTTTTTATGGGGAGGCTAAGACAGGGGTGGAAGGGGGCAGTGCGGAGGCAGAGTTAGGGTGGGAAGTGGGCTGTCCGCCACCATGGATATACAGCGACAATTCTGAAGTTGGCCCTGTATGTCTGGGGCCGGCAGACTGGATGGGGGATTTATTCCACCTTGGAGGTGGAATAAGTCCCCCTAGACATCAGGAGATGGAAGGCCCAGGCGGGATCAAAAAAGTGAGGGAGTGCAAGAGATTCCCCACAGCCTGATCCTGGCCATGGGAGGCCATATTGGGGATCAGGCTACGGGAAAGGCGAAAGTAGTCGGCAGCCAGGGATCGCAGCTCCTGAATGGAGCCATGGTGCCATGGCAACTGGACACCATGGCACCGCGGCTCCATTCTGGAGCCTGATTAAATTGGCCAGGCAGGGGCCTGTACGTTCAGGCCAATGGGAATTGGGTCCTAGCTTGCATGCACAGGCCTAGACGCGATTCTGATTCTGACCGGACACATAGAGGCCAGGATGCACAAAGTGGAGTGTGCCTCATAGCTACATAAAAAAGATTAAAACCAGCATAAAAAAATGGATATTACCAAATAAAAAATAGGGACTAACGAAAAAACAATTAAAAGTGCCAATACAAAAGTTAGAATTAATAATAAACTAAACATTAGCATTATATAGGGGTATGTTTACTAAACCGCGTTAACGTAGCAGATGCTACGTTAACATGCGTTAGGTAACGTTAATGCATGTAAACATTATGTTAACGTGCGTTAACATTATCTAACGCATGTTAACCTTACATAATGTGTGTTAGAGTTCCCGGCTACGGTAAGTCCTGCAGAGGGTGGAGAGAGGGCGGAGAGAAGGGGTCAATGGGTGGGGGGAGGCCCCTTCCACACTAACACAGGGAACTGAAGGGCTGAATCCTACCGTGACTGAAAACCTGACATTAGCACACATTTGCAAGAGAGAGAAACCAATTAAGGGGTATGTTTACTAAACCGTCTTAACGTGCGCTATCCCACGTTATCGCACGATAAGGCGACTTATCACGCGATAATGGTGCCTTATCGCACGTTAACGTGCGCTAAGGCGCAAACGAGCGCTGAAGGCGGAGAAAGGCTCCCGGAGGGCAGAGAAAAGCTCCCCAGGGGCGGAGAGAGAGGATGAATGGGCGGAGAGTGGAAGGGGAGAGGCTCCCTGCACACTAACGCTGTGAAATCTGAGGCTGAATACTAACGCCAGTGAAACCCTGGCGTTAGAGCTGATTTAAAGGGAAAAGAAACCATTTCCGTCAGCAATCTACAGCAAAACCAGGGAAACCTACAAAAAGTGATAAGTGTGATACATGTGCACAGAACAAAAGGGCAAAGAAACAGTGAAAATGACCAGAAGAAAATGTAAAAAAACCATAACCAAGCTGGGCAATAGTGATATCAATGGGAAACATCAAAAAACACCCCCAGGAAATCTCCAAAAAAAAAGATATTTATTTTGGAAGGGTCTATGCTCTGTCCCCATACAAGGTGAATGAGCCATCAGTGAAATTGCGCTGATCAGGGTTTTCCTCTCCATTGGACAGGTTTCCTATGGTGTGCACATGTTCCACAACAGCAGGGCGGGCATGTCGGAATGGGCAACTGGACAGATGCTGGAAAAGGGGACACAGATGGCTGCAGGCGGCACATGCTGTGGTGCAGCTGGGGCACAGTGTGGACTAGGGTAATGCCTAGCTGGCCCATAGGAATGCTGAAACAGTAGAGCAGCCAGACAGCAACTGCTGAGGGCAAACATCATGGGCAAGAGTGTGCTTCCCACGGTGTCACAGGGAATAGTACCCAGCAGGTACCCCCAATGGCACGGAACATTGGCAGGCGGTGCTGGGGGAAAGCATGGACAGCTATGCAGGCACCCCTACTCCAGAACCCGCACCATAGGCAGCCGCCAAACCGCACACTGGATGGCCTGAGACTGCGCACCACCAGCACCACAGCAGAAGGGCATGTCAGCATGGTAGCAGAGGGGTACTGGTGGTGGAGGGGGCAGTGGCAGCTGCCCAGAGCAGACCGTGGCCTAGCCCTGTTTAGGTGGGTGCCGTGCACTGCAACAGACAGGCTCTGTCTGACAAACAGTCATGGTATCTCCAGGGAATGCACTATCTCTGTGGCAACACAGTGGTGCAGTGAACACAGCCAGTGTGTTCAGGAGTAAAAGGTCACAGGTTCAAGCCCCAGCTTTGGTTCCTGCCAACCCAGTCCCCATATTTTACCCACTACTAAAACATGCTAATACAAACAGAACCTTTATTGCAGATAACAGAAACAAGCCCAATAAACCTACATTTTACCCTACAGAGCACAGACACCATAAACATGCACATTACCTAGAGCAGAGTCTCCCAAATGCAGTCCTGGAGGGCCAAACATCATTCAGGTTCCATGCTGCCTCTAATAAACACAGCTGTGCTGCATGTCTATGCACCGCCCCCATGGTATGCAGATGTATCTCATGCATATTCATTAGGGACAGCAAGAAAACCCGAACAGTGCTTGGCCCACCAGGACTGGAGTTGGGAACCTCTGCCGTAAAGAAGCAGCCAACAGGGGCAGACACACCCTCACCCACAGGCTCCATTATCCAAAGCCTCCTGGAGAGGCAGGATGTTGGGCCCTGCGTGCATCTCCCAATACTAGCACTCCCACCAACAGATCCACATTGTACATCTCTGCAATGGTGGCAGTAGAGGGGACCATCAACCCTAATCCTACAGGGCAGTCAATGCAGATCTGTACACATCACATAGGGTACTAGCAGACAGGCAGTAGGCCTGTAAAAGCTCAGCTGCCCCCCCCTCCACACCACACCACAACACAACATAACACACCACACCACTATCTGACATTCACCAGCAGAGAGCACAGTCAGTTTCAACCCACTGCACCCTGCAAGGTGTTCCAGCCATATACATGCTAACTGCTAGCTAGGACATGTGCCTGGAGGAAGTATGTGCACCCAAAAATGGGACATGAGCACACACACCAAGCAGGTATGTCAGTGATTGGGCCCCAAAAAAAGAAACTCATAGATATCACTTGAGAAAAGCACTGCATAGCACTATGGGGGAACTAGCCATGCCATGATCACTGCTCAGTCAAGGAGAGAGTGACCCCCCCCCCCAGCATGACATGCTGTGGCCACACTGTCCATGCAGGTGGTGGTCAGGCACTACAATGTCCCAGCCATTTCCCTATGCCCTGTGCAGATGCATCCTGCCAAGGCCGCCCTGTCCAGGCCATACCCACAGTACCATGCTCCTCATTATGCATATTCGCAGGCTAACACTGGAAACAGTGCAAACATTGGGGGCTCAGTAAGTTGTAGGCAGCTACAAAACACTGGATACACATACACATACTCCCACACCTATTTCAGCATGTGCAAATTTAGAGGTGGATGGCAGCCCTGGCCACAACACCAGTCCTGGGTACTGTGCAGGCATTGCTATGGTACTCAATACTGTTGGGGATCACTTCTTGGGGTGGTAAACACTATCAGAAACAAGAACTGAAACACACTCCATGGATATCAGAAAGGTTGCTATGATGAATCTCTGTCAACAAATTGTGTTTAACTTAGGATTTGTTATCTGACATTAATCATAGCAAACATTTGATATACGTGGAACATGTTTCCAAGTTTAAGATGGCATTGCTAAGGTATGCAGGTGCTAGTACTGGTAGCTGATGATCCGGGCAGGGCCCAACAGCCTGACTCTCCATGAGGCTTTGGATAGTGGAGCCTGTGGGTGTGGGTGTTTGTGCCCCTGATGGCCGCTGCTCTAGGGCAGAGGTTCCCAACTCCGGGCCGGGTGGGCCAAACACGGTTCAGGTTTTCATGCTGTCCCTAATGAATATGCATGCGATACATTTGCATACAAGGGGGGCGGTGCATAGAAATGCATCACAGGCATATTTATTAGGGACAACATGAAACCTGAATGGTGTTTGGCCCTCCAGGACTGCAATTGGGAAACTCTGCTCTAAGGATTGCACATGTTTAAGGTGTATGTGCACTGTAGGGTAAAATATAGGTGTTTATGGCGTGTTTATTTTATCTGCAATACGGGTTCCGTCCTTATTACCACGGTTTAGTACTGGATAAAATATAGGGACATGGTTTGCAGGACCACAGCTGGGACTTGAATCTGTGACCTTCTGCTTCTGAATATACTGGCTGTGTGTAATGCCCAAACTGTTGTCACAGAGGCAAATCATTCCCTGGGGATACCATGACTGTTCGTCAGACAGACCTTGTCTGTTGCAGTGCACGGCACCCACCTAAACAGGGCTTGGCCTTGGTCTGCTGTGAGCAGATGCCACGGTCCCCTCCACCACCAGCACCCCTCCACCACCATGCTGACATGCCCTTGTGCCAGTGGTGCTGGTGGTGCGCAGTCCCAGGCCATCCAGTGTGCTGGTAGATGGCTGCCTATGGTGCATGATATGGGGTAGGGGTGCCTGCCTAGACATCCACGCTTCCCCCTGGCACCACCTGCCAATGTTATGTGCCATTGGGGGTACCTGCTGGGTGCTATCCTTTGGGGCACAGTGGTGCGTGCACTCATGGCCATGTTGGACCCTGGTCAGTTGCTGTCTTGCTGCTTTTTAGTTTCTGCATTCCTATGTGACAGGTAGGCATCTGCCTAATCCACACTGTGCCCCAGCTGGCTCACTGAATGTGACACATGCGGCCCCCTGTACCCCATTTACACCATCACCATAGTGCCCACTCTGCTGTTGCTCACATGTGTAAGTCACAAAAGCAAGCTACCCCATACACACCACAGAAAACCCTCATCAGCACTATTTCTATGTTGGAACATTCACTTTTTGGGGGGACTGAGAATTGACCCTTCCAAAAGTGAGCTCGTCCTTTTTATTTATTATAGGTTGTGTTCATTACCATTTGTCATTATTTGTTCTATTGGCCAGCTCGGTGTTTTGGATTTCACTTTTGGTTCTGGTCATTATTTATGGTTATTTCCTTTTTGGTTGCTGCACATGTATCACTACTATCACTTTTCTGGGTATCCCTCCTTTTCCTGTACACTTCTGACTGAAATGGTTTCTCTGTCCTGCAAATGTGCCTCTAGAGTGAGGTTTTCACTGGCGCTAATTTTCAGACCTTCATTTCACGGCATTAGTGTGCATGGAGCCTCTCCCCACTCACTCTCCACCCATTGACCCCTTATCTCCACCCCTGGGGAGCCTTACTCCACCCTCTGGACAGCCTTACTCCACCCTCTGCACACCTTAATGCCGCCGGAGACATTATCGCATGATACGTGACATTCTTGCATGGTAATGTGCCATTATCATGCGATAACATCACGTATCACACGATAACGTCGCAGCTGCGACGTTAGTGCCATTTAGTAAACATACCCCTTAGTAAAAATAAATGCAAAAGTGAAACTAAGGGATATGTTTACTAAACTGCGGTAATGTTACATAACGCGCGTTATGTAATGTTAACGCGCGTTACGTAACATTAACGCGCGGCATAACACGCTAACGATCGTTAACGTTACATAACGCGTGTTAACCATAGTTGATCGTAAACTCCTGCGGCGCGGTAAAACACCGCAGAAGGTGGAGAGTGGGCGGAGAGAAGGGGTCAATGGGTGGAGAGTGGGCAGGGAGAGGCTCCATTCACACTAACGCGCTGAAATCGAGGGCTCAATCCCAACGCGAATGAAAACCTGCTGTTAGATGCACATTTGCAGGGGAGGGAAACCATTTCAGCGTCAGCAATGTACAGCCCAGGCAGGGAAACCAAAAAACAGTGATAAGTGTGATAAATGTGCACAGAACAAAAGGGCACAGAAACACTGAAAATGACCCCAACAAACTGGAAAAAAATAATAACCAAGCTGGCCAATAGTGGTATCAATGAGAAACATCAACCCCTCCCCCCCCCCGAGTAAGTTCCATAGAACAGATATAAATCGTGGAAGGGTCTATACTCCGTCCCCATACAAGGTGAATGAGCCCACAGTGAAATAGCGCTGCTCAGGGTTTTCCCCACCATCGAACAGGGTTACTATGGCGTGCACATGTCCCGCAACATCAGGGCGGGCATGTCGAAAGGGCAACTGGACAGATGCCGGAAAAGGGGATACAGAGGGCCGCAGGCGGCACATGCTGTGGTGGAGCTGGGCCACAGTGCGGACTAGGGAGATGCCTAGGTGGCCCATACGAATGTTAAAACAGTGGAGCAGCCAGACAGCAACTGCTGAAGGCCCAACATGGGCACGAGTGTGTTTCCCAAAGTGTCACAGGGGATAGTACCCAACAGCTACCCCCAAGGGCACAGAACATTGGCAGGCAGGGCTGGGGGGGGGGAGCATGGACGTCTATGCAGGCACCCCTACCCCAGGACCCACACCATAGGCAGCCGCCCACCTGCACACTGGATGGCCTGAGTCTGCACACCACCAGCTCCACCAGCAGAAGGGCATGTCAGCATGGTGGCTGAGGGATACTGGTGGTGGAGGGGACAGTGGCAGCTGCCCAGAGCAGACCGTGGCCTAGCCCTGTGTAGGTGGGTGCCATGCACTGCAACAGACAGGCCCTGTCTGACCAACAGTCATGGTATCACCAGGGAATGCACCATCTCTATGATAACATGGTGGTGCAGTGCACAAAACCAGTGTATATAGAAGCAGAAGGTCACAGGTTCAAGTCCCAGCTGTGGTTTCTGCCAACCCAGTCCTCATATTTTACCCACTACTATAACGTGCTAATACAGACAGAACCTTTCGTGCAGATGGCGTAAACATGCCCAAAACACCTACATTTTACCCTACAGAGCACAGACACCATAAACATGCACATTACCTAGAGCAGAGCCTCCCAAATGCAGTTCTGGAGGGCCAAACACCATTCCGGTTTGTGATAAGGAAGCTTATCATAGCTCAGGTAGGAGCTATAGAAAAGAGGATGTGACTCTGAACAAGCAACCTGTCAGTTTTGGTAGAAGTAAGAAAACAGAGTTTTCACATAAAAGACTACCAGTCCCAGAATGCACCCGGTTTCCAGCAGCCATGAAAGGGGCTGAAGTGAGAAAACGTGTGTGCAATCAAGAGAGCTATGAGGTAATCCCTAAGCACTCATCTCAAAGGGCAGGGCCTGATTCAACACAGCTGCGCTGTGTTAGGGAGGAGCACACATTAGAACAGAATAAGAATAGAGCTTATTCTTCAGATAACAGCTTCAGGGAGAGCTTCAGCAACGGCTACAAGCTCCAGCCCAGCTACAGGTTTAAGCATCACCTGGAGAAACAGAAGCCAAGCCAAGCGGATAGAGAAAGAAGGAAACTCTCTGGAAGGAAGAGAAGAAAGGCCATTGGAAGGTCTGGGAGAATCCAAGGCAGTACCTATACTGGGAGGTATTCCAAATGCCAGCAGAGTCCATTGGACTGGAGTCAGCCAGAGGAATGGAATGGCAGAGATAGGAATCACCAGTGGCTACCTGGAAGAGAGAAGACTGCACGTGGAAGGGACTTTCAGACCAAGGCCAGAAGGTATGTGAGAGGATATCCAGTGTCCAGGGATCAAGATTGGAAGGCTGGACATCAGAATTGGATTACATACTGGCCAGGCTATACAGAGAGGAATTATGATAGCAGGAGAGGCTCAGGTATGAACACTGATCCAGACCCTATCTATAATAGAGAATGGCAGCAAGGGAATAAGCATTCTCATGATAGTGCCTTAATGAAAGACTCGTCTGTGCCAATGTATGATAGTGACCCTATGCTGATTGATGAAGGGGGAGATACAGCAGATGAAACTATTCATTACATGGACTGTTCTCTATCTAAATGCTATTGCTAGCTTTCTGTGAGCAAACACATCAGCCATCACAAAGAAACTTAACTTTGTTCTTTATTTCCACTGCAAACAGCTCTTAAAGCAGGATTTGGGTTCACATAGTAGCAGCCAGCCAGCTAAAGGGTTTCAGCTGGTCAATTGATAGTAATTAAAGCTACACCTGATTGTGTGTGTGAGCAAGGGAGAATCACTGCTGGGATCTGCGTGGAAAATAAGCAGAAGTTAACCTAACAAACAAAGTTCATTTATTTCTTTGTGCCTTTTTTTTATTTTGTAATTATTTGCTAAGAAAACATTAGCTAATTGCCTGACAAGCTGAAGGTTGTTTTCTGATTTGCTTTGTGACTTTATGTTATCCATTTAAACACTGCAAGCAAGTAACCTCATTTATATTGCTACCAAGCATATTTGTGCTGGGTGAATTAAACCCCATCAATAAAAGAAGTATTTTATTTGCCTTACCACTGGTATCACAACTCAATTATTGTCTTCAGCTGTGTTTGGGAGTGAAAGAACTACATTACCCACAATACCTTGCAAGAATCATATGAATATATGCATCGTCAAGATTGTGTAAGTTCTCACCCTAGGCAGCCGTCTGACAGGTTCCATGCTGCCTCTGATAAAGATGCCTGTGCTGCATTGCTATGCGCCACCCCCATGGTATGCAGATGTATTCATGCATATTCATGAGGGACAGCATGAAAACCCGAACAGTGTTTGGCACCGCAGGACTGGAGTTGGGAACCTCTGCCGTAAAGAAGCAGCCAACAGGGGCAGACACACCCGCACCCACAGGCCCCATTATCCAAAGCCTCCTGGAGAGGCAGGACTCTGGGCTCTGCGTGCATCCCCCAATACTAGCACTTGCATACCTTAGTAATGCCACCCTAAACCTGGGAATATGGTACACATCTTTAAAAAGGTTGCTATGATTACTGGCAGATAGAAATTCCTAGGTTAAGTACAATTTTCTGAGTGAGCTGCATTATAGCAACCTTTCTGATGTCTGTGGAGTGTGCTACCGGTCTTGTGTCTGACAGTGTTTACCAACCTGGGGAGTGACTCCTACAGTATTGCGTACCATAGCCATGCCTGCCCTGTGCCCAGGACTGGTGTGGTGGCCTGGGCTGCCCAACACCTCTATATTTGCACAATGCTGGCATAGGTGTGGGGAGTGTGTGTCTGTCTATCCAGTGTGTGGTGGCTGCCAACACCCTCCACAGCCCTCACTGCTAGCACTGTTGCCAGTATTGGCCTGCCAATGTGCATAATGAGGAACAAGGTACTGTGGGAAAAGCCTGGATAGGGTGGCCTGGCCTGGCCGCATCTGCACAGGGCATAGGGCAATGGCTCGGACATTGTAGTGCCCGGTACCACCTGCACGGACAGGGTGGCCATAGCATGTCCTGCTGGGCGGTCACTCTCAGCCTGACTGAGCAGTGACCATGGCATGGCTAGGTTCCCCCATAGTGCTCATTAGCATTTCTCTCATGTGATATATGTGGGTTTTCTTTTGGGGCCCAATCACTGACTTATCTGCTTGGTGTGTATGCTGACATCCCCGTTCTGTGTACATGCAGCTTCTCCAGGACCATGCACTATGGACTAGCTGGCGGACTGTCTGCAGCTAGTACGTGTCTTGCTGGAACACCTTGCAGGGTGCAGCGGCTGGAGGCTTGCTGCTGGAGAATGTCAGAAAATGGTGGGGGGCAGCTGAGCATTTCCAGGCCTGCTGTCTGTCTGCTACTGTGTTATGGCTGTGTACCGCTCTGTCTGTTCCCCAGCAGGACTGGGGTTGATGGTCCCCTCTGCAGCTACCATTGCAGGAAGGTAGACTGTGGATCTATTGGTGGGTGATCCTGTTTCCCATCCTGAGCCCCAGAGGATGGGTTGTGTGGTGGTATATGGTCTGCCCATGGGTCCATACACCCCCACCTACAGCAGGTAACCATGGCACCAACACAGGATATGCACTATTCTGGGTGCATCATCGCCCATAAGGACTAGACATGACCGGGACATACAGCAGGGCACAGATGTATCCTAGGTGTGTCTAACGGAGCTACCTATCACACACTGATGGAGATCTGCAGCATGGCATAGTTCACCATGAATGGTGCTGTGGACCTGGTGCTGGGCGCCCCACCTCAACCTCAGGGTGGGCACAGTACCCGCACAATGTGACTGTCTGTGGCTACTCTGTGGCAGTACCACACACGGTCTGTTCCCCCTACCTGGCCGAGGTGCTGTGGGGGTGCATACCCAATCTTGTGCCCATCTCTCGACTGCTGATTTGCATGTGCAGTGCATCATGGGTACGGGTGGGTTAACCCTATCCTGGTAACCACAGCAGACAGTTTGTGTGGTGACGTGCAGTCCTGCAGCCAGCCAGGGCTTTGTTCACAGCCTTATAAGGTGTCCTATATGGCTTCCATCCCGGCCATGGAGTAGACACTCTTTTAACAGTCCTCCTAGACACACTAGTAAGAGGAATAGACAGCCCTAAAAATGCATTCCTACTTCTTTTCCTAGACATATCTGCGGCTTTTGACAGTGTTCACCATACATTAATGCTCAATAGGCTCACCCAAATCGGTGCCAACTCAACAGTCCTTAAATGGTTTACGTCATATCTTTCCCATAGATCCCAAACAGTCAGGATCAACAATCAAACCTCCAACACATACAAACAGGAAATAGGACTCCCCCAAGGCTCTGCACTATCTGCTTTACTATTTAACATATACATACAACCAATCTGCAATATCTTTAAAAAATTCAAATCTATTATCACATATACGCGGACGACATTATGCTGTACATCCCATTCACAATCCCTACGATTCCCCTCCAACTCTTAACAGACTGCTTCAACGAATTAGCAACTTGGTTAGAAGAACACAATCTCTTTATTAACCACTCCAAAACTGACATTCTAATGGTAACAAAGAACAAATCCTTTACCCCTCCTACCCACATTACACTTCAGAATCATGACATCCACATAAAAAGTGAAATAAAATACCTAGGGGTGTTACTAGACACTCAACTTAGTATGAACACACACATAAGAAACACAACAAAGAAAATTTACTTTAAACTCAAAGTTTTAAAACAACTACACCCACTTGTCCACCTACAAGATTTCCTAAGTATTATCCAAGCCATTATCACCCCACATTTTGACTTCGCCAACCTCTCTCTACTAGGTACAACAAACCAAAACATCAGAAGACTCCAACTGGCTCAAAATGCTGCTGCTAGAACTATAATGAAGGTTCACCCTTTCGAGCACATATCACCCTACCTAGCCAAACTACACTGGCTCCCCATTCAATGTAGAATAAACTATAAATTAATAATAACCACTTTTAAAGCAATAAATAACACCGCCCCAGAAACCCTAAATAAACTAATCATTAAAGACACACCCCATAGTGCACAAAGAAGAGGCAACGCCAATAAATTGAGAATTCCAAAAGAATTCACAAAGTCCAAAAAAACAACAAATAAAAAGGCATTCTCACATGCAGCCCCCACGCTCTGGAACTCGCTACCCGATGAACTCAGAGCCTTAACTGACTTTAAAGATCTACGCAAAAACTTAAAAACTCACCTTTTTACCTCCTACTACGGTACATTAGCTAACTCTCAACTTCAATATGAAAAGGGATAAACTATACAACACAAGTAGATCAACACCGCTGAGCCTAAAGACGTTTTGACCTTAATACTGCCTATAATTCTTACACTGTTGAACTTCTCCTACTATATCTGTACATAGTTAATTGTACATAGTTCCAAAAAGTTTAAAAGTTAAAAGTTCAAATGTTAATTGCACATAGTTCATGTTATCGTTCAATGTAAAAACAGTAACGCCTACCTGTTTACTCAATTGTTATATGTAAACCGCACCTGATCCTCGAAGGCTGCGGTATATAAAAATTTGTTAAATAAATAAAATAAATAAATATAGGGGACATTATAGGGTGCCTTGGCGGACAGTACACTTTATAATGTTCCCTATGGGGTGCCTTATGCGGCACCTTAGGTTATGCCACCGTGAGGGTGTGTTTGCTGGCAGCACAAATTAAAATACATGTCAAATGCCTCACCAATCACAACTTAAATGTAAAGGGTGCTGCCTCAGCCAGCCTTATACATTAGGCCCACTGGGGAATCGAACCCATGACCCCTGTACCATACATCAGTGTTGTAACCATTGTGCTACAGCTCTGTTGCTATGATTCTTTGCTGCGCACCTTCTTAAGATTAACGCGCGCTAACATGCCCTGTATCGCTCGTTCAATTATGGCGCCTTGTAACGTGCGTTCTCGGCGCGTTCTCGGCAACGATGTACCACCCATGTCCTTATTTGGGATTTCTGTCTCCAACGCGGCTCCTAACGCGAATCGCACTAACGCAGTTTAGTAAACATACCCCTAAACCATTTAAGTGGCAATGCTCATTGGTAAAATACATAAAAAAGTCCCGATATTCCTCTGCATTACTAACTCTAAAAATATGCAAAACCAAGTGCAAAAGTATTTTCCAATGCGTCCAAAACAAAACACTAGATAACTCTTAGGGGCATGTTTACTAAACTGCGGTAATGTTACAAAACACGCGTTATGTAACGTTAACCATCATTAACGTTACATAACGTACGTTATGTAACGTTAACGCGCAGTATCATAACCTAAAGTTTGTTGACGTTCCGTGGTGCTGTGAACACCGCAGAAGGTGGAGAGAGGGTGGAGAGAAGGGGTCAATGGGCGGAGTGTGGGTGGGGAGAGGCTCCATTCACACTAACGCGCTGATCTGAAGAGCTGAATCCTAATGCGATTGAAAACCTGTCGTTAGATGCACATATGCAGGAGAGAGAAACCATTTACGTGTCAGCAATGTACAGCCCAGGCAGGGAGCCCATGTAGGCGGGACATGTAGCATGGGCAGCTGGGGCACAGGGTGAACCAGGCGGGTGCCTAGGTGGCACATAGGAACATAGAAACCAGAAATCAGCAAAACAGCAGCTGACCAAGGTCAAACACAATCCACCTATATCTACCTGGTTCATCCTAGCCAATAGATGCTAGGGCACTGACATGACATCCTCCCAGCCATCCTGCCCCCATGTGGAGGGGACATAATAGTGGTAGACAGTGATGGGGGGATGTGAGGATGCCCATGTATGCCCCCCACCCCAGAACCCGCTCTCTAGGCGGGCGCCTACCTACACAGTGAATGGCCTGGGACTGCACACTACCAGCACCGACAGCAAATGGCCACATCAGCTTTGCAGGAGGGCATGTGCCCGTACTGGAGGGGCAGTGCCACCTCCCTGCAGTGGACCTAGGCCATGCTCTGCATCAGTATGTGGTGTGCAGTGCAACATAAAAGGTCTGGCTGAGGAAAAGTGCAGGTAGCCCCAGGGACTACCATGCATCTGTGGCAACACTGTGGTGCAGTACACCCAGCCAGTGTGTCCAGGAGCAGAGGGTCACAGGTGCAAGTCCCAGCTGTGGTTCCTGCAGAGCACGTCCCTATATTTTACCCTACAATGCAGATACAACAGCAACATGTACAAAGCCCAAAGCAGCAGCGAACAGGGGTGCAAACACCCACTCACACAGGCTCCACAATCCAATGATGCATGGAGCGGCAGGCTGTTGGCCCCAGCATTGGGATGATGTTATCACCAGAGCACTACTACTACCCCCTGCACAGTTTAGCAATGTCGGCACTGTGATCAGGACTAGTGTGGCGGGTAGGGCTGCCAACCACCCCTATCTTTGTATAATGCTGCAAAAGGAGTGAGCGTGTTTGTATGTCTATCTATTGTTCCGTGGCTGCCCACACCTCACTGGGCCCGCAATGTCCCACTGTTACCAGCGTTAGCCTGATTAGATGCATAATGAGAAGCAAGGTATTCTGGGTATGGCCCGGACAGGGCAGATTGGCTAGGATGCATCTTTACAGGGTGTGGGGCAATGGCTAGGACACTGTAGTGCCTGACCACCACCTGCATGGACAGGGTGGCCCCACATGCTGGGAAGGCACTCACTCTGAATGAGCAGTGACCATGGCAGGTCCAGGTTCCCACATAGCGCTCTATACTACTTGTCTCTAGTGATATATTTGTGTTCCCCAGTGCTGGGGTCCCAGTCACTAAGATGCCTGCTTGCTGCACATAGTTCCTGGTGGACTGTCTGCAGTTAGACTGTGCATGGTTAGAACACCTTTAAGGTACAGTCTGGCTATGCTGTCTGCTGGTGACTGGCAGACAATGGTGGGAGGCAATTGGGGTTTTCAAACCTAACCCCAGCATTGCTGCTGGTCTGCCACTGTCCTAGGCATAAGTATGGCTCTGGCCCACCAACCCTGGAGGGCTGTCTCATACAAACAGGGTGGAGGTTGCTTCCCTGGGGCAGGGGCACTGTTCTTTACGTACAAAAGGGTGCTTTGGGGTATGTAGGGTATACCACTGTGACCTATACAGCTACTGCTATACACACCTCATGCAATTCTAGGAACCCCCTCTGCCCTGATAACAGCTGCCCATGTTAGCCAGACCCTCACACGGGGTACACGCTAATCTGGCTGGTGTCTGGCCCCACAGGGCTATATGTGACTGCAGGATGCAGATGGACACCAAATTATCTTTGGCTGCACTGCACGGAACACCTGTCACACACTGGTAGTGATGGGGATGTACAGCAGGACCTATCTCAAGCACCACATGTACTGCGTACCTAGTGCTGGGCATCAATCCTATCCCTCAGGGTGACCACAGAACCTGCACAATGGCATGGTCTGTAGCTACTCTGTGCCAGTATCACACACTGTCGGTTCGTCTTTCCCAGATGAGGTACCGGAGAGGTGCAGACCCCATTTGGTGATCAGCTGTAGACTGTTATTCAGCATGTGCATTGCATCATGGGTATGGTGGGGTTACCCTATCCTGGCACTCAGAGCAGACAATTTGTGCGGTGACCTGCAGGCCTTATGTACACAGACATTGCTGTGACATACACCATGGAGGTATAGCCTTTTGGTTAATACATTGCCATTCTTGGCAGTGTTCATTGGTTCAGTTCCTCATTGTTTCCTCCTCTCATGCCTGTCCTACTCAAATAGTTTGCATGCCTGTAGAGGTCATATTTTTGCAGATCTGCACTTCCAGCCCATAATACCCTCGCCACAATTGCCAACATTCCCTCAGTCTGTCTATCTGCGTCTGTCAGCTGTGTAGAGTCCTGTCTGCCAGTGCAGGCTGCCACCCCATGTCATACCCTTTCCTGCATTGTGCCTCTTCATGCTTGCCTCGCCTGTGCCTGATCTGCATGGCACCACCACTCCTCTGTCCAAGACATCAAAAAGGTTAGATAGAATGTGTCACATTCCTCCTCACTTCTCACCACCACCAAAATATTGTCTATTAGACAACTTTTTGGTGGTGGTGAGAACCGAGGAGGAATGTGACACATTCTATATACCCTTTCGATGTCTAGGACATCTGCACCTTGCCCACTCACAATCTTAAATGACAGAGGTGTAAGGCAGGGGTCTCCAAATCCAGCCCTGGAGGGCCACAAACCAGTCAGGTTGGCAGGATATCTCTAATGCATATATATCTCATGCATATTCATTAGGGATATCCCAAAAACCTGACTGGTCTGCGGCTCTCCAGGACCAGGGTTCCCCACCCCTGCTCTATAGGATCTAACACACTGCTGGTTGCCTAGAGAAAAACTGCAGATCACCACACAAACTGTCTGCTGTGGTTACCAGGATAGGGTAAACCCACCCGTACCCATGATGCACTGCTCATGCAGATCAGCAGCCTACATCTGATCACCAGATGGGGTATGTGCCTCTATAGCACCCCGGCCTGGTAGGGGGAACTGACCATGTGTGTTACTGGCACAGAGTAGCTACAGACCATGCCATTGTGCAGTTCCTGTGCTTACCCTGAGGGTGAGGTGGGGTGCCCAGCACCTGGCTTGGCTGAAACAGGAATAGTGCATATCTTGTGTGGTTGCCATGGTTGCATATTATAAGAGAAGGGTGGTGTTTGGCCCCCAAAAGCAGGTTGTGCAATACCATCCAATATACTTTCTGTGGGCCAGGGTGGAGAGCAGGGTTTTCTACCTACAGATCTATATTCTACATCTCTACAATGATGGCAGTAGAGGGGACCATCAACCCCACTCCTGCTGGGGAATAGGCATGCTACAGGGCAGTCAATGCAGATCTGTATGCATCACATAGGGCATTAGCAGATAGGCAGTAGGTCTGGAAAAGCTCAGCTGCCCCCCCCCCAACCACTCTCTAACTTTCACCAGCAGAGAACACAGTCAGTCTCCACCCGCTGCACCCTGCAAGGTGTTCCAGCCATTCACGTGCTAACTGCAGACAGTCTGCTAGCTAGTACATAGTGCATGTTCCTGGAGGAACTGTATGCACCCAAAAATGGGATGTGAGCACACACACCAAGCAGGTATGTCAGTGACTGGGCCCCAGAAAAGGGAACTCATAGATATCACTTGAGAGAAATACTATATAGAACTATGGGGGAACCTAGCCATGCCATGTTCACTGCTCAGTCAGGCTGAGTGACCACAGTGATGCTGTGGCCACCCTGTCCGGGCAGGTGGTAGTCGGGCAGTACAATGGCCCAGCCATTGCCCTATGCCCTGTGAAGATGCAGCCTGCCGAGGCCACCTTGTCCGGGCCTCCTCATTAAGCACATTGGCAGGCTAACTTTGGCAGGTTCTATCTTTATTACTGGGTAAAATATAGGGACATGGTCTGCAGGAGCCATAGCTGGGACTTGAACCTGTAACCTTTTGCCTCTGAATATACTGACTGTGTGAACTGCACCAAACTGTTGTCACTCAGGCAGATCATTCCCTGTGTATACCATGACTGTTCGTCAGATAGACCTTGTCTGTTGCAGTGCACGGCACCCATCTAAACAGGGCTTGGCCTTGGTCTGCTGTGGGCAGATGCCACTGCCCCCTCCACCACCAGCACCCCTCCGCCACCATGCTGACATTCCCTTGTGTTGGTGGTGTTGGTGGTGCGCAGTCCAGGCCATCCAGTGTGCCAGTTGGCGGCTGCCTATGGTGCATGATATGGGGTAGGGGTGCCTGCATAGACATCCACGCTTCCCCCCAGCACTGCCTGCCAATGTTATGTGCCCTTTGCGGTACTTGCTGGGTACTGTCCCCTGGGACACTGTGGGGCACACACTCGTTGACATGTTTGCCCTTGGTCAGTTGCTGTCTTGCAGATTTTCCGTTTCTACTTTCCTATGTGTGACCTAGGCATCTGCCTAGTCCACCTTGTGCCCCATCTGCCCCACTGCATGTCCCGCCTGCAGCCCCCTGTATCCCGTTTTGCAGCCTCACCGTAGTGCCCTTTCGTAGTTGGGCACTATGCTGTTGCTGCACATGTATCACTACTATTACTTTTCTTGGTCTCCCTGCCTTTGCTGTACATTGCTGACTGAAATGGTTTCTTTCTCCTGCAAATGTCCCTCTAAAGGTTTTCACTGGCGTTAATTTTCAGACCTTGATTTCACAGTGTTAATGTGCCTGGAGCCTCTCCCCGCCCACTCTCTACCCATTGACCCCTTCTCTCCGCCCTCTGGAACGACTTACTCCACCCTCTGTGTGCCTTAACAGCGCCGGAGATGTTATTGCACAATAAGTGACACTATTGCACGGTTTATTGTGCGATAACATCACTTATCACGTGATAACGTCACTGCTGCGACGTTAGCGCTGTTTAGTAAGCATACCCCTAAGATCGATAGCACAGCCAAGCCAAAGCTAAAAGAATAAAATACAACTAAAAAAATAAAAACACATCAAATAATCTTTTTTTAAAGGCCTTATTTTCCCTTTGTGTCCCTTTTACCCCTCTGTCATCTAATGGTCTAATTGACTCCCTCACAAGCTTCTTCTTTTTTTTTTCTCTCTTTCTTCTTGCTTTAAATGTACCTGAAAGGTTTTATTTAATGTTTTTGATGTCAAGCTTCATTTCAAACTCACTCTTTTTGCCTGCCTTATTGATGCTTTACATCTAACTTGCTAGTGCTTGTGCTGTTTTCTATTTTCTTCATTTGGATCCTTTTTCCATTTTTTTTAAAGATTTTTTTTTTTTTTACTATAACCATGCCAGCAATTTTTTGTCCTTTCTTCCATCTTTTTTAAAGTGTCAAATGCATCAGGTCTGAGCTTCCAGGATGATATTTTTAAACAATGTCCAGGCCTGATGTAAACTCAGCTTTACAGCTGCTTCTTTCTGATTTTTTTTTTACCATTTTCTTCCATTTATCACAGTCTCCCTTTTGAAAGTTAAATGCTACTCAATAGATTTCCTTACTGTCCTTGCTCCATTTAATAAATCAAGTTTGATCATGTTATTATCATTATTTCTTCTTGCACCAGATCCTGTTTTCTTTGAAGCCTTAATTTATTTTATCTAGAATCTTTATCTCTCTAGCATGTCCTGATGTGACATTTAGCTAGTCAATACTTGGATAATTGAAATCACCCATTATTGTTTTGCCAATTTTGTTAGCTTCCCTAATGTCTGCTAGCATTTCATCATCTGTATGTTCATTCTGGTCAGGCAAAAGGTAGTACTTCCACTTCCTCCCTCCCCACCCCAACACACAGCACACACACACACACTGTTCCTTTTCTTGTTGCATGGAATAGATTCTATCCATAAAGATTCTACAGTGCATTTTGTTTTCCTGCAAACTTTTATCCTGTTTGACTCACAGCCCTCTTGCACCACCTCTCCACCAATTTTGTCTACCCTATCATGATGATATAATATGTACCCAGGTTTCACAGTGTCCTACTGGTTATCCTCCTTCCACCAGGTTTCTGAGGTGCCAATTATATCTATCGCCTCTTTTATTGCAATGATTTCTAACTCTCCTATCTTGTTTTTTAAGAGTTCTGCCATTTGTACACAGGATTTTTTTGTTCATATTAACTTGCTTATCACTTGACAGGAGTAACTTGGAATCTTTCAACTTTCTCTGCTCTATGCAAAGGCACGTGGGCTACTTTTACCTTTGTAGCAACCTCTCTATTGGGATGCACTAACTTCCCTGTTTTGATAGTATCCTTCCAAGCCATGTGCTCTTGAGCTGCTGATAGTTTCTCTCATTATCTAGTTTAAAAACTGCTGTGCTTTTTAAAGGTTACTGATAGCAGCCTGGCTGTACCCCAGGTTAAGGTGGAGTACATATTTTCAGAAAAGGTCCCCTCTTCCCCAGAATGTTGCCCAGTTCTTAGCAAACCTAAAGCCTCTTCCCTGCAACATTGTCTCATCCATGCATTGAGACTCTAGAGCTCTGCCTGTCTGTTGGACAGGAAGCATTTTTGAGAATGTTAGTCAGAAAGTTCTGGATTTCAACATTCTACCTAAAATCCCCAAATTCCCTTCCAGAACTCACTGGGGGGGGGGGGGGGGGCATGGGAGGTCAGCAGGAGGAAGGCCCACCTAGGCACTGCCAGCCCATGCATTGGCCCTGTCCACATTCTCTCTTACAATATAGTATTTAATTCACAGGGGTATGTTTACTAAACCGTACTAATGTTACCGGAGCTAGTTGCAGCGATAATGTGAAGAATGCCATATAAAGAGTGGGCGTTCCAGTCCTAAGGTAGCAAGAATATGTATTGCGCGATAGTGGGCTCCATGACATGTTAACGCGCGTTAACCCTAAGTACATGCCAGCGCAGTGTTAGAAGCTATAACGATGTAGCCCACTGGTTACTGCAATGACTGTGGAGGCAGAGGTCATGTGTTTGATCCTGCAGTGGTGTAATCTAAAAAGGCTGTCAGAGGCAATTTCTTTTAATTTAAATCAGTGCTGCCAGCAAAAACACCCTCACAGTGCCGTAACCTAAGGTGCCTCATAAGATACCCTATAAGGTGCCCCATAGGTCACATTTAAAGTGCCCTATCTGCCAAGGCACCCTATAATGTGCCTTATAGGGCGCTGTATAGGACGTTTTACAGGGCGCCTATGAGGCAACTTAGGCTACAGCACTGTGAGGGTATTTCTGCTGGCAGCACTGATTTAAATTAAAAGAAAATGCCTCAGACAGCCTTTTTAGATTACACCACTGTGGGATTGAACCCATGACCTCTGCCTCCATAGTGAGTGTATAGCACTATGGGGGAACCTAGCCATGCCGTGGTCACTGCTCAGTCAGGGTGAGAGTGACCTCCCAGCATGACATGCTGTGGCCACCCTTTCTGTGCAGGTGATGGTCGGGCACTACAATGTCCCAGCCATTACCCTATACCCTGTGTAGATGCATCATTCATTTTGTAGGGGGACAGAGCATAAGCCCTTCATACATGATATCTTCCTTTTTACGCCTTGTCAGTAGTGTTGCTTTATGTTTATCATTAATATCACTATTGGCCAGCTTGGTTATTGGAATTTCAGATGTGGTATTGGTCATTTTATATGTTTATTTGCCTTTTTGGTTCCTGCAATGTATCACTACTATCACTTTTCTGGGTTTTACTGCCTTTGCTGTACATTGCTGACTGAAATGGTTTCTCTCTCCTGCAAATGTGCCTCTAGTGCGAGGTTTTCACTGGCGCTAATTTTCAGACCTTCATTTCACGGCGTTAGTGTGCATGGAGCCTCTCTCCACCCATTGTTCCCTATCTCCGCCCTCTGGGGAGCCTTACTCCGCCCTTCAGACCCGGCTTTCACAAGCGTTAGTGTGCCTTAAAGCTGCTGCAGACATTATCATGCGATACGTGATGTTTTCACGCGATAATGTTACATATCGCGCGATAATGTTGATGCTGCTACACTAAGACGGTTTAGTAAACATACCCCACAGTTTTCTAAAGAGCAGTACTCATAATTTGCTAACATTCTAGGGAAGAGTGTAATAGAGAACGCATGACGAATGATAGGTAATCCAGAATCTGAGTTCCATCTTTTGGATGATTCTCAATCTGGTAGCAGCACTGATCATAATACTGATATCCCATTGGTATCTTTAGTATTTGACCTGTACCTTCAACTTGATAGGAATAGGAGGGCATTGGTGATTTTCCTTCATATGTTTTAAGAGTGAGAAAACATTCAATATCTGATTCCCCCTCTTCATTTGATGATGGGATAATGCTTGCCCTGAAATCTGAAGTGAGTCCCCAGGGAATAGTTTTAGATTTTGAATTAATTTTGCAAAAGCAGAATCTCAAATATCATTAAGTCCTCCTTTCTACACCTACATATAATGCTCAATTTTAAACCCTATTTCATTTATGTAGATATTTTAACCATCATTCATGCATTCATTTTTACAAGATTTGAATAAATGTAGCTCACAGGATATCGATTTACCCAAGAAAAGGTTAGACCAACAGCTACTATTTATTCAGAATATAGTGGCCCATATTTTATCTGATCTTAAAATGTTGGACCATTTCTTTTCTCAAACTTAGCAGAACTTCATAGGCTGCTGGGTAGCTTTTAGGTCTCAAGTAAAGATCTTCATTGTTGTTTTTAGAACTCTGGTGTCAAATCCATTTCAAATTAAGAACTGTTTGGAGCATTAGATAGCAAAAAGAAACCGTTCCTCATCTCATACATTGCCTGGTAGATATAAGGAAAAGGCCTGATTCGATTTTAAGCTCTGTTGAGCAGGGACTGTCTCTTACATGTACTGTATGTGTACAGCATTCTGTATGCCTAGTTGTGTGATAGCAATGGTAAGTGGTAGCAGCAATAGTACTTTTCAGGTAATGGCCCGGAACTTTGGAAATGTATTATTAAAAAGCTACAAATGACTGATAGGTACCTTAAATGTCATAATGCAAACATGGCTTTGAAGAAGATGCAAGAAGCCACCTAAGTTTTCTCTAACTGGATTCCTCTTCTGGCTGGATCCCTCTTCTCTTAGTTAATCAGTCCTTTCACGTCGCACCACTTAGTTCAGAAAAACACATGTTTTGCATGTAGTTATTTAATGCATACATTCATGGCATCAAAGCAAGAAACAACATATATGTTATTATTTATTAGCAAATGCCTTTCCTGGTAGGACAGTGCTTCTCAATCCTTTGGAAATCTTTGGTGTGCCTTGATGGTAACAGATAGGAGTTTGGTTAAGCATGGGCTCATGAAGGTCTTGTCCCAGGAAATACTGTAGTCCTCTGCTTCCTAATCCAGCTTCTCCCCTCAGAGGCAGCATATACAGAACAGGAGGGGAAGTGATGAGCCTAGAGCAGACAAGAGCAAGGAGGAACTTCATTGTTTCCTAATCTGCTCCTCTCTTCCTCTCATTTATGGCATGGAGGAATGTGAACGGAGCTGACTCCTCATAGCAAAGGACAACCCTTCTCTCCCTGCTATGACCTCTTTCTCTTCTGTCATAGAGATAGAAAAAGGCATTTTATTTTCAGTATAGTGATTATAATATAGAATATGGCTATAATAGCTGTTCGGCTCCTAGATTAGCTGGATGTTCTGGAACACAACTAAAATTCCAGACGAACATATTTTCTGCTTAGAAGCTACATGTTGAAAATAGTTGGCTGATGATTTTTTTCTGGTGCATAGTTAATTCTCTTGTAAGTAGGACCTATTTGTCATCCCTGAAACTTCTGTATTAGACCCAAGAATATTTTGTGATAACAAAAAGAACCTGAATTAAACACAATATTTGAGAGTAGATGACTACAATTTTCCATGGAGACTGTGGACTGGACTTCCCCCATCCTCCCATCAAGCTGACCTGCTTGCTTAGTACTAGCACTACAGAATCAAGTGCCCCAGATTTACCTATCAGAAATCTGGTGGCCTTACCCCCTCCTTCCCTCTCAGTGGTAGAAGGAGAACAACATGTCTTACACATGTGCATCTTTTGCCATCTTCAGTCTGAATATATATTTATGTTTATTACATTTGGTATACCGCTCAAGCCAAAGCATCAGAGCGGTTTACAATATTACATAAAAGTTACAGAAAATATGAAAAGAACGCCATTTGGCTGCTTTGTTTGAGATGTATTCATAGGCGATGCTGGGTATCAGAGGGTAAACAGCTATACATCTCCATAAGACAATTTATATTTATTTTCAAGCTATTGTCTTTCTTTTTAATGCAATAGGTGATGCTGGATACGGGTGTAAGACCTGGATGATGACTCCATTGATTTCACCAAGCACACCTGCAGAGATGCACTACAATGAGACACACATTTCTACATGGGGTATGACAGAGTGCACCTTTGGAGTCCTCAAGAGTTGTTTCCATTGTCTGGACCATTCTGGGGGTGCATTGCAATATGCACTTGAAAAGGTTGGGGACATTGTTGCAATCTGCTGCATGCTGCACAACATAGCCCTGGAACACGGAATGCCATGCAAAATAGCTCCCGACTTGCTACCGGAATCTTACATCTATGCACCTGCCCACCCCGATGCAGCAGGGGGTAATCAGAGATGAAGAAGACTTATAGAGGACTACTTTTCTAGATGACTTTGCATTTCATGTTATCAGTAATCCTTATGTGGATTGAAATGATATGATTACTTGTCTTTTCTTAATAAATGATTTTGGGGTGAGAATGCTTTTGATTGAATTATTGGGAATGAGTGACATCAGGCTGCTACTGACCTAGGAGTATGACTGGTTATAGTAAGGAAACAATCAAATGTAGAAGTGGGGATGTGGGCAGAGATACTATGCATCCAGAAGGCCTATGCATCTGGAAGGCCTCCTTGATTGCTAAGCCTGCCTGTCCAATGCATCTGGGGCAGATGCATTGCCATAGTGCGATGATGTCAAGGGCTAAGGAGACATTGGTCTTTTTTAAGGATCTGGCATCTGATCCTGATGTCTCCTTTCTTGCAAAATGAGCTCCACCTCTTTCCTTTCAGCCTGCCCATACCAGCTGCCTTGAACGGCTTTAAAACCTTCACTTCCACTGGTGCGCCCGCGCCTTGCGGGCCTCGCCAGAGGGCCCTTTGGCATGGCCCTTAGGCGTAGGACTGTGCGGGGCCGTTTAAAATGCTGCTATATTGGTTCTGCTTGCTGTGGAGATCGGAGCGGTGGAGGGGTGATGTCATAAGAACATAAGATATGCCATACTGGGTCAGACCAAGGTCCATCAAGCCCAGTATTCTGTTTCCAACAGTGGCCAATCTAGGTCATATGTACCTAGCAGTTTCCCCAAGAGACACAAGTTCCACAATGCTTGTACTGGGTCAAGCATTGATATCTTCGGTCACTTCTTAATAATGGTTTATGGACCTTTCCTCCAGGAACTTGCCCAAACCTTTTTTAAACCCAGCTACACTAACAACCTTTACTACATCCTCCGGTAACAAATTCCAGAGTTTGATTACACGTTGAGTGAAAAAATATTTTCTTTTATTAGTCTTAAATAGTTTACCCTGTAGCTTCATTGCATGTCCCCTAGTCTTTCTATATTCTGATAAGGTAAACAATCGATCTATGTTTACCCGTTCCACTCCGTTCATTAATTTATAGACTTCTATCATATCTCCCCTCAGCCGTCTCTTTTCCAGGTTAAAGAGCCCTAACCTTTTTAGCCTTTCGTCATAGGAGTATCCTTCCATCCCCTTTACCATTTTGGTGGCTCTTCTCTGTACCTTTTCTAAAATAGCTATATCCTTTTTAAGATACGGCGACCAGAATTGCACACAATATTCAAGGTGCGGTCTCACCATGGAACGATATAGAGGCATTATAATATCTTTTGTTTTATTTTCCATTCCTTTCCTTATCATACCTAGCATTCTATTTGCTTTCTTGGCCGCTGCTGCACACTGGGCCGAGGGTTTTAACATGGTATCCACAATGACGCCTAAATCTTTTTCCTGGGTGGTGGTTCCTAATGTGGATCCTTGCATCGTGTAACCATAGTTTGGGTTGTTCTTCCCTAGGTGCATAACCTTACATTTGTCCACATTAAATTTCATCTGCCATTTTGATGCCCAGTCTTCCAATTTATCAAGATCCTCTTGCAATTTTTCACAATCCTCTTAGGTTTTAACAACTTTAAATAGTTTTGTGTCATCTGCAAATTTGATAACCTCACTCGTTATTCCACTTTCCAGGTCATTTATGAATATGTCAAAAAGCAGCGGACCCAGCACAGATCCCTGGGGTACACCACTATTCACCTTTCTCCATTGGGAAAATTGGCCATTTAGCCCTACCCTCTGCTTTCTATCTTTTAACCAGTTCCTGATCCACAATAGTACACTGCCTCCTATCCCATGACTCTTTAGTTTTGCCAAAAGTCTCTGATGAGGGACCTTGTCAAAGGCTTTCTGAAAGTCCAGATACACAATATCAACCGACTCACCTTTGTCCACCTGTTTATTCACTCCTTCAAAAAAACATAACAGATTAGTAAGACAAGATCTTCCTTGTCTAAAGCCATGTTGGCTGTCTCCCATTAGGTTGTGACTATCTACATGCTGAGTAATTTTATTCTTTATGATGGTTTCTACCATTTTTCCCGGTACTGACGTCAGGCTCACCGGTCTGTAGTTTCCTGGATCACCCCTGGAACCCTTTTTAAAAATTGGTGTTACATTGGCGATCCTCTAATCTTCAGGTATTAGAGATGATTTTAATGATAGTTCATAGATTACTGATAGCAGTTCTGCAATCTCATATTTCAGTTCTTTCAACACCCTTGGATGTATACCATCCGGCCCAGGTGATTTGCTACTCTTCAGTTTATCTAATAGTTGTAAGACATCTTCGCGATGTATCGATATTTCCTTCAATTCTTCCACACCTTTAAATACCACTTCAGTCATGGGTAACATCCCTACATCTTCCTCAGTAAAGACCGAAGCAAAGAATTCATTCAGTCTCTCCACTATCGCCTTGTCGCCTCTTAGTGCTCCTTTATCCCCTTTATCATCTAATGGACCAACTGACTCTCTCACAGGTTTTTTGCTACGAATGTACTTGAAAAGGTCTTTATTTCGCATTTTTGCTTCCGCAGCAATCTTCTTCTCAAATTCTCTCTTTGCCTGCCTTATCAATGCCTTGCATTTGACTTGCCAGTGTTTGTGCTGTTTCCAGGTTTCGTCGTTTGGCTCTTTTTTCCATTTCCTGAAAGATGCTTTTTTGGCAACAACAGCCTCTCTGACCTCACCTTTAAATCATGTTGGCAGTTTTTTGGACTTCCTTCCACTTCTCTTAAAGCGTGGGATACAGCTGGTCTGGGCTTCCAAGATAGTATTTTTCAACAACACCCAAGCTTGATGTACATTGTTAACCTTCGCAACTGCTCCTTTTAGTTTTTTCTTAACTGTTTTCCTCATTTTATCATAGTCTCCCTTTCGAAAGTTAAAAGGTAGTACTGTGGATTTCCTTACTATCCCTCTTCCACTAATTAAATCAAAGGCGATCATGCTATGATCACTATTGCCAAGTGGCCCCAACACCTTTATCTTTTGCACAGCGGAGGTTGTGAGTGGGAGCTTAAACACCTGGTGGTATGATATCTACCTCTTCGGATACTATGTGGAGCATTTCTTCTTGTCTCCTCTATTCCTTTAACTATCACTGTATCTCTTATTCTGTCCTATCTAATTATTGGCGTTCTTTTCATATTTTCTGTAACTTATGTAATATTGTAAACCGCTCTGATGCTTTGGCTTGAGCGGTATATCAAATGTAATAAACATAAACACATACATAACATATTGGATTGTGTACAATGAATATCAATTATCAGAACTAAAATGTGGCTCAGGAAAAGGAGATGCAGAAAAAAAATGGCTGGAAAGGAATGCAGGCAACACCTTTATGACCATCCCAGCATTTTGCCAAGATGCTCCTTGTGGTCTTGGGCAAGCCACTTAACCCTCCATTGCCCATGTTCCCTGTAAGTATTAGTGTATGTGTCTCATATCCCTGCATGTTAAATGTATCCCCCAATTGTGTTGTGACCGCTTTGATTGAAGGATAAGGCAGTATACAAAACTATCTAAATAAATAAATAAAATAAAGGTTAAAAAGGAGACGTCAAACCAGATGCGGATGTGATGCAACTGCGGGGACACACAACAGGATGTGTATGCAATAGAGGTGCGTGGGTGTGTGCTGCATGCGTGCATGTATGCCTGTGTCAATGTAGAACCCGCGGAATGCAAATCGCTGTTCAAGGAGAAGGAGGAGAGGGGTTAGCAGCACCATATCTCAGGCAGAAGCTCAACTTCTCCCGGGAAGATGTGGAGCTGCTAGCAGACTTCATTGTGACAAATGAAAAGCATCTTTTCCCGAGGCCCAACTATGCTAATTTTTATATTTTTTTAGGAGTAGGTGTTTTATTTTGTGGGGTGGAGAAGTAGCCTTGTGGTTAGAGCAATGGCCCACTACCAAGGAAATATGGGGGTGATTCCCACCTAGCACTCCTTTTGGTCTTGGGCACTTGATGGCACCTTTATAACAAATGATACAAATGTATGGTTCTTATATTTCAGATTGAGGATCTCAAGAAAAAGGTCAGGGAACTGAGGAGGCACCCATGATATCTGATGTGGATCAGACATAAGTGGGAGATATCCTCAGGTAGGCATCATAAGCAAACAAAAGTTGGGTGCTGTTATATTTGGTCTATTTTTTGGTGTATACACTGCCTTGTATGGATGACATGACATGTGCTTCTATTTTCTTTTGGCAGAGTCCAGCCCAGAGGAGAGTGAGGATGATCCTGGCCTCTCCTACCACTCATACCACTGCCGCCACCATCACCACCTCCCCCCTGAGCAACTTGCCCCTCAGCCACAACCACACCAACACCACCAGCCTGAACAACCTCCCCTCCTGCCTGAACAACCGCCCCCCTCAGTCTCAAAAATTTCCCCCTCTAGTCCAAACAACCTTCCCCCTAGCCACGTCCTGCAATAACCACATCTCTCCCTGTGGAATCACCTTCCCTTGATTCCCTCTACCCCCCCCCCCCATCCTATCTCCATGTCAGGGTGTTATGCCTCCCCAATCCAGGAGGAATGGAATTCAAGGGTTCCACATGCTTTGGCACCCCTCTCTGGGCAATCAGCAGGGGAGGTCCACAGCATGCTAAGGGACATCAGGGGGGCACTGAGTGACCATAGCTGTCGTGGGCAATATGCTCAACGTCCTTGTTACAGAAGTGATTGAGGATGTTGAGCATATTGCCCATCACATACCAACCCCCTCACTGATCCTCTTCCTCCTGGATTGATGCTTTTTTAACATTCCTCTTCCATCCTTCCCCCCCATGTAAATATGTTTTGTAAATAATTTTATACACGCCAATGTTACCCCCAAATAAATACGTTTTCTTGACTTGACCAATTTGTCCTGCCTATTTTTGGGAAAGGGAGTGGGGGATAATTGTGGTGTGTGGAAGCATAATAGAACATCAGATCTAGCAAGAAAAATTTAATCTGGCAAAGGCCACCAGTATATACTTACAGTGCACAATATATACAGTACAATATACAATATATACAGTACAATATACACAATGCAATTTACCTTCTGTACATACAGAATAACAAAACTATACATAACTATTTAACATGCTGAAACTGAAACAAAAAGAACCCCACGACAACTCTAATCCATAATAGCAAAGAGTAGACACATCTTGCTGTATCTTGCCAGGAGTGGTACCACCTGCATGAAGGAAAGAGAAGAAGAGACTTGTTAAAGAAAGTAATAAGCATAAAATACTACAGTGAGGCCTTCAAAAGCTTACATCCACTTACCAGACACAGATACTTATCACTGGGCTTGTGCAGAAATCAGGGCCAGAAGTATCTATCCTACAGCCTGAAGCTCCTGGCTTGTGCTGGAGTTGCTGGTTTACGCTGGCTAGTCCTTGCCTCACACCAGCTAGCTCTTGCCTCATAGTACATAGCTCCCCCAGGAGCATCTCCTGTGCCTACTTCTGCCCTTTCATGACTTGGGTTGCTAGATCTTCCAGAGGGCCTGCAATCCCTGCTATCTCTTGCATGTGCGGTGCATTCTGCCAAGACACACAGAAGAGATCTCCATCTGTAGTCACTGAAATAAAATAGGACAGCTGAGAGTAACTGATCTGTGACAGGTCCGCAACACAATACTCACTGGTCCCAAATTTCAGACAGACAAGGGTGGAGGCCTAGGCCTCAACTCCCAAAAGAAGCCCAAGATAATGCTGGGTGGTATACTCACCGGCAGGGATGGAGGGTAGAACAGACAGGACCCCAGGACTTGCAGAGGAACACACTGCAACAAAAAAGCAAGGGAAAGTGTTAATACTGCTATCTTCCTCCCAGGCCCAACTCACAAAAGAAGCCCAAGATAATGCTGGACGGGTATACTCACCAGCAGTGGTGGAGGGCAGACCAGACAAGCCCCCAGAGGCAGGGCTTGCAGAGGATTACACTGCAATGAGAAAGCAAGGGGAAGAGTTAATAAAGTCAACCTCCCCTCAGGTCTAACTTCCAAAAGAAGCCCAATGTAATGCTGGGTGGGTATACTCAGTGGCAGAGGTGGGGATGATGGAAGCAGTGCAGACACTGCAATAAGAAAGGAATAGCTGTAAAACTGAGCATGCTCACAATCCCTCCACCCAGATACACCAGGTTCTTCTAGATATGTACTCACCAGACATCCCTGAGTCTACACCAACGGACAAACCATTGAGAGCTTCCAGTTGAAAGGAAAGGTGGAGGCAACCAATTGCTCCAGTGGGGTCAAGCTCAGTGGAACATTGAGGCCTACACCCAGTCTTCTGATGTGATCCCTCAGTTGTAATCATTTTTTTACTGTGCATCACTCATTGACTCATTGCACCACCGGTGCTTTAATTGTGGTATCATACACACCTTCATCCCTAGGGTGTTCATCTCTGCTGCAAGTTGATCCCACAATTTATTCCTTTGCCCAGTCATATTCTTTGCAAGAAATACATTGTGGTAATTAGCAACTACATGACAGTAGAGCACATCCTTTTCCTCCTCTGAAAACATCGAATAGTGAAACTGCTTTGCCCTCTGGTTGGCAGTCTCTCAGCCTCACTACCTGATCCTGAATCACGCTGCATCTCTACAAATCAGAAAGAAATGCAAAAGGGATAACTGTAAAATTGAGCATGCTTGCAATCCCACCACCCAAATACACTAGGTTCTTCTAGATATGTACTCACCAGACATCCCAGAGTCTACACCACTAGAAGAAAATCTGAAAAAAAAACCCTCCTTGGAATTCAGCGTGTGCCTCGGTAACCACATAAAAGAAAACTCGGTACTCTATTTATGCAGGGATATGCATGCTGGGTGACTTAGGGGCATGTTTACTAAAGTCCGCAAATCTGCGCGCCGCAAAATAGCGCACGGCAACGCGGCATTTAAACACGCAGAAACGCGTTTAAACACCCCGCACACGTGCGTGTCACCCCCGCACAGGTACGCGGCACACTAACGGGCCCCGTACAAGTGCGGGCCCGCAAATATCCGATAGAGGCGTGGAACGGCTAAAAGAGGGCGGAGGAAGGCTCCGGAGGGGCGGAGGGACGGGGTCAATGGGTGGAGAGTGGGAGGGGAGAGGCTCCCCACACAGTATCGGGCCCGAATTTCCATGTAAAAATTAGCGCGAGTGAAACCCTCGCGGTAGAGGGCATTTAAAGGGAAGAGAAACCATTTACGTCAGCAATGTACAGGAACACCGGGGAAACCTACAAAACGTGAGCAGTGTGATATATGTGCACAGAACAAAATTGCAAATAGAACCTGAAAATGACCACAACAAAACTATTATAAATAGTAATCCAGCTGGGGAACAGTTATAGTGATGGGCAAATATACAAAACACACCCAGCAAAGCTCCAGAAAAAAGAGATGAATATTGGAAGGGTCTACGGAGCGGAGACTCTTCCGAAAAACATTTCCGTTTTTGGAGCTTTCCTCGGAGTGTTTGCTATGGTTGCCCATTAATACCACTGTCGCCCAGCGTGGTGATATTTCCTCCCCCATTTTCCCGTGGTCATTTCTGGTGTTTATGTGCACGTTTGTCACCAGACAGGGTGCATATGCCCACAGTAAAAATGAGTAGAGCAGGGTTTGTGACTCCATCCAGCCAGGCTTACTGCCTCCAGGGGCTGCACTGTCTCTGTGGCCAAAGTGTGGTACAGCGGACAGAGTCATTACCTCTAGGACCAGAGGGCAGAGGTTCAAAACCCAGCTGGGGCACCTGCCACCCCAGTCCCTATATTTTACCCACCACTAAATAAAGATAGCGCAGACACCCCTGTAGTGCAGGGAACATAAGCATGGGGAAAACACCCATATTTTACCCAACACCGCACACACACCACAACAATGGGCATTACCTACAGCCAAGTCCCCCAAATGCAGTCCCGTACTGCCACATTGCAATCAGTTCAACTGCTTTTTCTGAGAGAAGTTCATGCCAGCATGTTGGCGGACAAGTACATGTGGTGCAGGGGGCAGTGGCTGCTAACCACAGAAGACAGAGGCCTAGCCATGTGCAGGCTGGCACAGTCCACTGAAACAGACAGGCCCTGCCGGATCCACAGTCATGGACAGTCCAGGGAATCCAACCAATCTGTGGCTACACAGTGGTGCAGTGCACACAGACAATGCATGCAAGAATAGAAGGTCACAGGTTCAAAGCCCAGCTGGGGCTACTGCCAATCCTGCCCACATATTTTTCCCACAACTAAACAGTGATAGTAAGGACACACCTTTCATGGCGGGGACATATGCAATGGTAAGACATCTATCTTTTACCCCACTGAGCACAGACACCATGAACAGGGGCAGTACCTAGAGCAGAATCACCCAAATGCAGTCCTGGTGGGCCACACACCAGTCAGGTTCCATGCTGACACTCATACAAATGCCTGTGCTGTATATCTATGCACCACCCCCATGGCATGTAGATGTAGCCCATGCATATTCATGAGGGATATCAGGAAAACCCGAACAGTGTGATGCAAACCTGGACTGGAGTTGGGAATCTGTGCCGTAAAGCAGCAGCCATCAAGGGCAGACACACCCACACCCACAGGCCCCATTGGCCAATGTCTCCTGGAAAGGCAGAACATTGGACCGTGCATGCAGCACCCAAAACGAGCACTTGCATAACTTACCAATGTCACCCTACACCTGAGGTATACGGTACACAGCTCTGAGACGTTTGCTAGGAGCACAGGCAGGCAGATATCCATACGTTACGTACATACTGCTAGTTGACCCCATCCAAACAATCTGTTAGGTGTTTGCGGGGCATGCTCCAGGCCTGGCCTCTGACGGTGCTTACCACCCTGGGGAGTGACCACCAGCTGTAATGCGTACCATATCCATGCCTTGCCGTGCTCAGGACCGGTTTGGTGGGCAAGGCTACTTACCCCCTCAATCGTAGCACCATGATGGCAGAGGTGTGGAAGTGTGTGTCTGTCTATACCAGTGTTTCCCAACCCAGTCCTACGGGGCACACCGGCCAGTCAGGTTTTCAGGATATCCCTAATGACTATGCATGAGATATATATGCATTAGAGATATCCTGCCAACCTGACTGGTTTGTGGCCCTCCAGGGCTGGATTTGGAGACCCCTGCCTTACACTTCTGTCATTTAAGATTGTGAGTGGGCAAGGTGCAGATGTCCTAGACATCGAAAGGGTATATAGAATGTGACACATTCCTCCTCGATTCTCACCACCACCAAAATATTGTCTATTAGACAACTTTTGGTGGTGGTGAGAATCGAGGAGGAATGTGTCACATTCTATATACCCTTTCGATGTCTAGGACATCTGCACCTTGCCCACTCACAATCTTAAATGACAGAGGTGTAAGGCAAGGGTCTCCAAATCCAGCCCTGGAGGGCCACAAACCAGTCAGGTTGGCAGGATATCTCTAATGCATATATATCTCATGCATAGTCATTAGGGATATCCCGAAAACCTGACTGGCCGGTGTGCCCCGTAGGACTGGGTTGGGAAACACTGGTCTATACAGTGGGTGTTGGCTGCAAGCCCCTTCAACAGCCCACACTGCCAGCACTGTTGCCAGTATTGGCCAGCCAATGTGCATAATGAGGTGCAAGGTACCATGGGTATAGCCAGGGCAGGGTGGCGTGGCCAGGATGCATCTGCACTGGGCATAGGGCCCTGGCAGGGACATTGGCTGGGATATTGTAGTGTCCGGCCACCACCTACACAGACAGGGTGGCCAAAGCATGTCCTTCTGGGGGATCACGCTCACCCTGACTGTGCAGTGACCACAGCATGGCTAGGCGGCCCCCCCCCAATAGTGCTGTATAGTAGTTCTCTCATGTGATAGATATGGGTTTCTCTTTGGGGCCCAGTTACTGAGCTATCTGCTTGCTGTGTATGCAGACAGCCCAGTTCTGGGTGCATGCATCTCCATTGGGAACATGCACTATGGACTAACCAGCAGACTGTTTGTAGCTGGTAAATGTCTTGCTATAATGGCTTGCAGGGTGCAGTGGCTGTTGGCTTGCTGCAGAGGAATATCTGGTGGTGGAGTGCAGCTTACCATACCCTGGGCTTATGTCTGTCTGCTATTGTGTCATGGCTGTGTATGGAGCTGCCTGCCTGGGGGGGGGGGGTGTTCCTCAGCAGGACTGGGGTTGATGTTGCCCTCTACGGCCACCTTTGCAGGGAGGTAGAGTGTGGATCCCTTGATGGGGACCATGTTTGCCACGGGGGGGGGGGTGCCTGATCAAGGCAGACAGGGATATCCATGGTGTTTGTGCAGAAACTAGCTATCTTACACATTAACACTGCTTTGGAACGCCCGCTTGGCCTCCATCAGCCATGGCAGGTGTTGTTGACCTGGTCCTGGCCACCTCATTGCACACTCATGGTGAGCACAGTACCCGCACGATGTAACGGTGTGTGGCTACTCTGTGCCAGTAAAACACCCGGTCAGTGCCCCCTACTAGGCCAAGGTGCTGTGTGGGTGCACCCGGTCACTTCCCCCAACAGGGCCGAGGTGCTGTGGGGGTGCATTCCCCATCTTGTGTCCATCTGCGGACAGCTAATTTGCATGTGCAGTGCATCATGGGTACGGGTGGCCTAACCCTATCCTGTTGACACCAGCAGACTGTCTGTGAGGTGATGTGTAGGCTATCTGCAGCCAGCCAGGGGCTTGCTTACAGCTATGGAGCTGTAGCGCAATGGTTACATCACTGCCTGTGCAGCTAGAGGTTATGGGTTCAAACCCACAGTGGGGCCCTTTGGTAGGGCTGTCCACAGCTTTATTTTTATTTACTGTACATATGTCTATGCCGGCAAGACCACCCTCAGCTTACTATACCCATTAGGTGCCTCTGAGGGTGCTTCATAGGGCGCCCTGTAGGCCACCTTATGGTTGCCATCCCTATAGGGTGCACTATACATTATCCTGTGTCGCAACATACATGCTGCCCTATAGGGGACATTCAAGGGTGCCTTGGCGAACAGTGCACTGTAACATGTGCCTTATGGGCCGCCGTATGTTAACATGCTGGGAGAGTGCGTTTGCTAGTAGTGATAACAAAATAAAATTATACAGCCTCCTACAGCACTCCACAACATAATACATACTGCCTCAGCAGGCATTTTTCACTGGGCATTGTGAGGAGTTGAACCCCTGATCCCTGCACCATTGGTCAGTGTTTTAACCATTGTGCTGTGGCTCTGTTCCTGTGCTTGTGCATCAGCGCGCCGCCTTGTGCCTATCAGCGCGCCACCTTCTGCCGCCCAAGGGGACCAGTGCGCCGCCTTCTGCTGCCCAAAAATAACTGTGCGCCGCCTTATGCCATTCCAAATTAATTTGCCTCCTAAAACAATTTTAATCATTACAGTTACTGCCTCAGCTGACCTTTGTCATTGCACACACTGGGGGATTGAACCCATGGCCCCTGCACCATTGGTCAGTGTCTTCACCGTTGTACCACGGCTCTGTTGTTTTGTATTCTCAGCAGCGCGCCACTTTGCCTTTCCACGCGCTAATGTCGACCCCCGCACATTAGCGCGACGCGCACACGTCCGGTTGCTTACTACCGTTTTTTTTCTATTTTCTGCCTGAACCGCCCACTCCTTATATGGCACAGGCACACTAGCACGGCCCCGCACGTTAGGAATGTTTAGTAAACATGCCCCTTAATCTTCAGGGGACCAGATAGTATTGCAAAATTATGGGCATGCTCTATCAATTAATTCTTGCATTTCCTCTTGTGTGCATGCGTTACCTGATTTCTAACACCAGCATTCTTTTATGTTTTTTCCCTTAGCTGGGATTTTATGCATATCACATTTGCATACACTTGGTTATACATGCCCTTCATTTGCATGGCCTCTTCTTTCTGTATTGCATGTTTGGACTTGTGCATTGTTGGTGCATTATGTACATGTTTAAACAAACTGTAATGTGTGTGTTCAGTGCTGGGTTTTTTTTTTTTTTGCATCAGCCTGTAGGTTTGCACCTGAGGCAATGGAGGGTTAAATTACTTGACCAAGTCCACAAGGAGTATCAGTGGGATTTGAACCCTGGTCTTTCTAGCTGCAGGTTACTGCCTAATCACTAGACTTTAGTGCATACCCTTTATGCAGATGCAAAATTTGGAAAGATGAAGGGTATGGCTACTAGACTTTGTTAGCTGCTACCACAGGGCTAACATTGAATTATCACCTGGCAGTAGCAGCTGACATGGGCAAAATGCAGATTTTGTGGGATTGAGGTGGGGAGTAGGTATGGCAAATTTTGGCAGCCGCCATGCAAAAACATTTCATGCAATAGCTCCCAAAATGGTGCTATCATGGCTGCAGATAATGCCACCTCAAAAGATGACATTAGCTATAGCCGACTCTGATGTGGGCCTCTTTGTGGCTGTGATTGCCACTCGAATGACTGATTCAGACACCTACACACCTAAGAACATTGTCAGTTGTACAGATCCGCAGCACCGACATGTTAAACAGAGAGGACCTATCATTGGGAACTGTCCAGGGGGATCAGTGTAACCCCTGACAAAGATGAAAGCCAGACCTCCCTGATATAACAGAACAATTCTCAGCTAGTTAGTCGAGCCAACCGCCCAATGTAAAACTACAAATCCCAGCTAGCTGTCTGCCTAGCAGAGGCATCCTTGGCCACTCCTGACTCCCCCAAGCCCTTACCTTAAGTCCTTGGTGGTCTAGTGACCACTGGGGGCAGGAACGTTCCTTCTCACTTCTGCCCCAGCATCACAGGCACCATGTTTGCTAGGACTGCTCTTGGCCTCTTCAATAGTACTCCAAAGGAAGGAGCAGACAGAGGCCACAGTCACACGAGATGGCCTTCTACTGAAACACCTTATTGAAGACCCAGCTTGGCCAAGTTTCAGCAACTATGCCTGCATCAGGGGTAAATAAATAGTTCAGCTGACTGCAAAATAAAGCAACAAAACATCAAATTGGAAAGCCAGGAATGAGCAAATGTACAATAACATTTGCTGGAATGCCAATTAAGCAAGCTTCCAGTTTCTGGATCCATTAATTGGCATTCCAGTCAATGTACATTTGTTCATTCTTGGCATTTCAGTTTCATATTTTTATTAAGCTTTTGCAACATATACAATTAAATAATCCAACAAGAAATGCTATTTTATCATACGAATCATAGACTAAAGAACAAACAAAGAACACTCCAAAATTTCAGCAGCGGTCCACATCAAGAGAAGAAACAGGAGCAATAAAGAAAAACAAAGCAAAACCTTAGAAATAAATAAGTATTTTACTGTAAAATTAAGAAAACTTAAATTATGAACTCTGGAAAGATTTTCCAAAGTTTCTAATTTAGAGTGTAAAGATAATCTTTGATAGCAGAAACACTAGTCTGCTGCAAAAATTGTAGCTGGCCATCCATTCTATAACATTTTTACACACAACTTATTGTCTACTTATAGTTTCCGAGACATCTCTTGAGAGAAAACACAGTGATGTTACAGTGCTAGACAACTTTAAATCTATATTATAATAGCATCCCATAAGCCCTTCAACATAATATCTTGAGATGGTTCCGTGGCTATTTGAATGCCTCCTGGTAGTGAAACTGGCAGTGGAAGGGGGCCAAGGATATACGATGAGACCCCAGTACCTGGTAATTGTCTGATAGTCTGATACTATTGTGGATGACATCTGAGGCTTTGGAAATGGTGGAGGAGTCCTTTCTGCTGAACTGAGAGATGTTCTCTTAGTGGAGAGTTGCAGGCCAGAAACCATTGCAAAGTGCTTGTCTAATGGACCCATGATCTTGTCCATAGATTGGGCTACAGAAGCAGGTTTAGGTAAGGTCTTTGCCTTCCTTTTCCCCATCACACAAAAAGCACAATAAAACAATCAATCAATCAACAGTACCTTTATGATGAAGAGATCCCAATGCAAACAGGCTATCTCCCAGCTCCACTGGGGCACTGAAAGGGCATCAAAGGGGTGTGTCCTTTCCTTTTGGGCCGTGGCAAAATAACAAAGGAAGACCTCGCCGCTCACGGCGGGAGGGTGGGGGGGGGGAGCAGCCGTGAAGATGCCTGTGGCAGCCCACACTCCCTAGCTGGCATATCTCCCCTTCTGCTTGGTGGCATTAACCAGGCTGCTGGCATTAACCTTTAAAAAGGAGATAGAGCAGCTTTTAAACTAGATATTAGGGGAAAGCTGACAGTCGCCCAAGAGCAGATGGTTCGGAAGAATGTATCTTTGAAGGATACTACCAAAAGCAGAGAGGTTCCACAAAAGCGTAAACTAGCCCAAATGCCCTCAAGTATGGAGCAGACAGAGCTTAAAGATCCCAAATTACCCATGTCTAACAACAGCCAAATTAATATGAATAAAATACATTCTCTAAAATGCTTGTATGCAAATGCTAGAAGTCTAAAAAATAAGATGGGAGAGTTAGAATATATAGCACTAAATGAAAGGTTATATATGATTGGAATATCAGAGACATGGTGGAAGGAGGACAACCAGTGGGACACTGTGATACCTGGGTATAAACTATATCGTAATGATAGAGCTGATCAAATTGGTGGAGGGGTTGCTCTCTATGTTAGAGAGGGCATTGAGTCAGAAAGGATAAAAGTTTTGCAGGAAACAAAATCTGCTGTAGAATCTATATGGATTGAAATTCCATGTAAAAGGGGGAAGGCGATGGCAGTGGGAGGTGTACCATCGATCGCCTGGCCAGAATGACCAAATGGATGATGAAATGTTCAAAGAAATCAAGGAAGCTAACAAACGTTACAGCGCAGTAATAATAATGGGTGATTTCAACTACCCTGGTATCGACTGGGTCAGTGTCACGTCAGGACATGCTAGGGAAATAAAGTTCCTAGATGAAATAAATGACTGCTTCTTGGAGCAGCTGGTTCATGAACCAACCAGAGGGGAAGCCATATTAGACCTAGTCCTTAGTGGAACACCAGATCTAGTGCAAGAGATAAGGTTGTTGGGGCCACTTGGCAATAGTGATCATAGCATGATTGCCTTTGATTTAATTAGTGGAGGAGGGATAGTAAGGAAATCTACAGTACTACCTTTTAACTTTTGAAAGGGAGACTATGATAAAATGAGGAAAACAGTTAAGAAAAAACTAAAAGGAGCAGTTGCAAAGGTTAAAGACGTACATCAGGCTTGGCTGTTGTTGAAAAATACTATCTTGGAAGCCCAGACCAGCTGTATTCCACGATTTAAGAAAAGTGGAAGGAAGTACAAAAAACTGCCAGCATGGTTTAAAGGTGAGGTCAGAGAGGCTGTTGTTGCCAAAAAAGCATCTTTCAGGAAATGGAAAAAAGAGCCAAACGACGAAACCTGGAAACAGCACAAGCACTGGCAAGTCAAATGCAAGGCATTGATAAGGCAGGCAAAGGGAGAATTTGAGAAGAAGCTTGCTGCGGAAGCAAAAATGTGAAGTAAAGACCTTTTCAGGTACATTCGTAGAAAAAAACCTGTGAGAGAGTCAGTTGGTCCATTAGATGATAAAGGGGTTAAAGGAGCACTAAGAGGCGACAAGGTGATAGCGGAGAAACTGAATGAATTCTTTGCTTCGGTCTTTACTGAGGAAGATGTAGGGATGTTACCCATGACTGAAGTGGTATTTAAAGGTGCGGAAGAATTGAAGGAAATATCGATACATCGGGAAGATGTATTACAACTATTAGATAAACTGAAGAGTAGCAAATCACCTGGGCCGGATGGTATACATCCAAGGGTGTTGAAAGAACTGAAATATGAGATTGCCGACCTGCTATTAGTAATCTGTGAACTATCATTAAAATCATCTCTAATACCTGAAGATTGGAGGATCGCCAATGTAACACCAATTTTTAAAAAGGGTTCCAGATGTGATCCGTGAAACTACAGAACGGTGAGCCTGACGTCAGTACCGGGAAAAATGGTAGAAACCATCATAAAGAATAAAATTACTCAGCATGTAGATAGTCATGACCTAATGGGAGACAGCCAACATGGCTTTAGACAAGGAAGATCTTGTCTTACTAATCTGTTATGTTTTTTTGAAGGAGTGAATAATCAGGTGGACAAAGGTGAGTCGGTTGATATTGTGTATCTGGACCTTCAGAAAGCCTTTGACAAGGTCCCTCATGAGAGACTTTTGGCAAAACTAAAGAGTCATGGGATAGGAGGCAGTGTACTATTCTGGACCAGGAACTGGTTAAAAGATAGAAAGCAGAGGGTAGGGCTAAATGGCCAATTTTCCCAATGGAGAAAGGTGAATAGTGGTGTACCCCAGGGATCTGTGCTGGGTCCGCTGCTTTTTGACATATTCATAAATGACCTGGGAAGTGGAATAATGAGTGAGGTTATCAAATTTGCAGATGACACAAAACTATTTAAAGTTGTTAAAACCCAAGAGGATTTTGGAAAATTGCAAGAGGATCTTGATAAATTGGAAGACTGGGCATCAAAATGGCAGATGAAATTTAATGTGGACAAATGTAAGGTTATGCACCTAGGGAAGAACAACCCAAACTATGGTTACACGATGCAGGGTTCCACATTAGGAACTACCACCCAGGAAAAAGATTTAGGCGTCATTGTGGATACCATGTTAAAACCCTCGGCCCAGTGTGCAGCAGCGGCCAAGAGAGCAAATAGAATGCTAGGTATGATAAGGAAAGGAATGGAAAAAAAAACAATAGATATTATAATGCCTCTATATCGTTCCATGGTGAGACCGCACCTTGAATATTGTGTGCAATTCTGGTCGCCGTATCTTAAAAAGGATATAGCGATTTTAGAAAAGGTTCAGAGAAGAGCCACCAAAATGGTAAAGGGGATGGAAGGATACTCCTATGAAGAAAGGCTAAAAATGTTAGGGCTCTTTAACCTGGAAAAGAGACGGCTGAGGGGAGATATGATAGAAGTCTATAAATTAATGAACGGAGTGGAACGGGTAAACGTAGATCGATTGTTTACCTTATTAGAATATAGAAAGACTAGGGGACATGCAATGAAGCTATAGGGTAAACTATTTAAGACTAATAAAAGAAAATATTTTTTCACTCAACGTGTAATCAAACTCTGGAATTTGTTACCGGAGGATGTAGTAAAGGCTGTTAGTGTAGCTGGGTTTAAAAAAGGTTTGGACAAGTTCCTGGAGGAAAGGTCCATAAACCATTATTAAGAAGGGACCCAGGATATCAATGCTTGAACCAATACAAGCATTGTGGAACCTGTGTCCCTTGGGGAAACTACTAGGTTCATATGACCTAGATTGGCACTGTTGGAAACAGAATACTGGGCTTGATGGACCTTGGTCTGACCCAGTATGGCATATAGGAGGGAGGAGTAGCCTAGTGGTTGGGGCAAGGTACTTCAGGCCGGAAGGTCAGGGGTTCAAATCCCACTAGAGGACAGTAACCTTGGGCCAGAAGGACTGGGGTTCCTAGTCCCACAGATGCTCCTTGTGGTCTTGGGCAAGCCACTTAACCCTCCATTGCCCATGTTCCCTGTAAGTATTAGTGTATGTGTCTCATATCCCCATGTGTTAAATGTATCCCCCAATTGTGTTGTGACTGCTTTGATTGAAGGATAAGGCGGTATACAAAACTGTCTAAATAAATAAATATCTTATATTCTTATGTTCTTATGTGGCACGGTCAGCAGCTGGGCCCATAGATAGCAGGCCCCTGATCTTTCTCAGTTTCATGTTTTATTGCTTTATATTGTAATCAGCAGAACTATTTGTTGACCCCTGAAGAAGGTATAATTGCGTAACTTGGCGAAGATGGGTCTTCAATAAAGTGTTTCAGTAGAAGATCCTGTGTGGCTGTGGTCTCTCTCTGCTCCTTTCTTTAGCGTTCTTATTTGTGGGGGTTGTTTTCCACTTTTGTTTTCTTCCTCTTCAATAGTACTAACAAGAATGGTGTTCTAGGCATGAGCACTGTGAGATTGTGGCCATTTTGTGTAGCCATGATGTTGTGGGCAGGATCAGGGAGGACTACTTCTGCCTCAATTGGCCACTAGACCACCAAAGACTTAAGATAAGAGTTTGGGGGGGGGCGGTTCTTGGGGGTTGCCCCTACTAAGCCAATTGGCTAGCTGGAATTTTTACTGCTACATCAGGGAGGGGAGGGAGGGAGGAGGTTTGTAGCTAGATGGGGATTTCATCTTTGTCAGGGGAAGCACCGATCACCCCCAGACAGTTTCCAATGGAAATCGGGATTGTCTGAGGTGGATCAATACTGAAGGTGTAGGAATCCCACTCTGTTGAACTTGTGGTACCACGGATCTGTACGTCTGCAGCATCAACAATGTTCTTAGTTGGGGAGCCGATCGGTGCTTGGGGGGATAAGTAGTGATCAATGTTCCCTCTAAGATGTGCTGGGTCCGCTGCCAATATTCCTGCCGGTGGGGGAGGAACAGTGATAGATCGCCCTGCACCCCCCCTCACCGGCAGGAATGTTGGCGGCGGACCCAGCGCAGCTTAGAGGGAGCATTGGTAGTGATCAGGGAAACAATGCTAGAACTGGCTACCTGTCCTCCCCTTGCACTTACCACAAATCCCCTGATGCCTGCATCGGCAGGCACAGTGGGACTTCCTGTGCTACCTGTCAATGCTGGGATCACAGGTCCTCACAGTAAGTGCACACACTCAGTGGTATCTATCGGGGGAAGGCTGGGAATACCTCCTGCAGATACTATGGCACCACAATAGCTGCAAAAGACTACCATGGTTTAGTAAACATGACCCTAATCTTCAACATTTCGCATACCTCAGGATAAAAAAATAATTCACTCATTTGGATACAGTCCTCTAAACTAGAAAATTTTATAAAGGGCACCTGAACAAAGAGCATTTTAATGTGCCTAAATTAAACCTCTTTTATGAAGACAAGCAGTTGCTTACTTGTCTTTAGAAAATTCTAGCAAAAGTGGTAAAGAACATGCCATAAATTAAGGCATAATTACTTACACCTGTCCTAGAACTGGTGTAAATAACTGCACCTAACTTTTAAACAGTAAGTATGAACATACATTCTGGTATTTTATAATCAACATACATATTTGCTCGCTCTACCCAGACTGTCCAAATTCTGCCTCATGCATGCGCACAGTGAAAGAACATGTCATGGAATTATGTTTTATGTTTTATTGCATTTGATAAAAACCGCCTTTCATATACAGTCAAGGCGGTGCACAATTAAAATAATTCGTAAAAGGAGGCCAATGGCCAATTAAAAAGAAAGGAAATGTACAATTCTTCAAAAGGACAGAGATAGTAAAAGTAAGACGAGACATAGGGAGAGGATAATAGGGGGAGGGGAGAGGAGGAAGGAGCATACTTTTATGCTGGTTGTTATTTTATAAGAGGTCATCTATGTGCATATATGACCACATATGCATGTACATGACTAAAATACTGACATTTAAGGCAAGTGCTAGCACCTAAAAATTACTTTGTTTATGCATAAGTCATGAAGTGTGCTCCAAACCAGGACCATGGCAGTCTCGTAGAATAATGTATGGAGTGTAGTCTATTGTATGATATCATGGAGTTCTTTGGAGTTCAAATGATAGCTTTCAGAACAGCAGAAAATTTATCCTGAGTAACAGAGAAAATGACAGATCTTAGCTAACTGTGTAACTTAAGGACTTGACAAGAGAATTTCTTTCGATGTAAAATGGATGACTGTACCATATGAGTTAAAACTTACCGCAGGAAGAATTTATAGCCTGGAAGCTTGTTATGCAGCTACTGCTAAAGTGAGTTGCATTTGAGACAAAAATAAGTCATCCTTAGTTTAACCTCACAATGGGATGTTCTTAAATGGTTCACAAACTATCATCCATAATAGCTGGAAACTACGAGAAAGAAAAATCTAGTGATGTTTCAAGATATGACTGTTTTGCAGAATAAACTCCTGATGAAATATGTCTGCACCAGTTATGTATTCCACTTGTTCTTCAAGAAAGAGCAAGTAATAATGAATGGATCAGTGGAATGCCCCAGGGTTCTGTCAGAACCTCCCAATCTAATGACAAACAGTCATATTGTGGAAAAAGAATTTATAATATCTATTATCTTTTTTTCTTTTAGTTATCCAGAGCTATGTTTTAACTTTTCAGGATAAAGGTGAAGATTGACAGGCATGTTTCCATCTGCTGCAGTGTTTATTTCTTTCTTATTGGTATTTAGCACACACCTTTCCATTATTTATTTATTTATCAATTTATTTATTTATTTTGCATAGTGTACAAGCTATGGTACACTGTTAAGATATGAGCAACTATGTTACATTGAACTGGTTCAAGGCGAGTAGTTGAAGGCGAGTAGTAGTTCAAGGCAAGCTACAATCAGGCTTCATTGATTGAGTACATCAGAAGGCAAGAAACCCCTAGGGGCCTGAGGCTAATTAAGGAGCCAAGATTGTTTGTAGACAATGTGGTGTTTATGGATATATGGCATACAATTTTGAACGAGTGTACCCAGGATCTTATGGTATTAATTGTGGACACTACGGAAGCATTTATGATCACTATGCATGATGATTTAGAGAAGTCAAAAGCAGCTTTGCAGACGATGGACACAGATGCCTATTCTGCCCAACTAACCAAGTTACAAGAGCAGATGGATAAGTTTAGAATGGGGGTTAAGAAGGTGAAGACGGATAAATTGAGTCATGATAGTGCTGAATATACCACAGGGTATGTTTATCCATGGCAGAATCCAGAGTGGAAAATACAGAAGTATGTGACATGATTTTGCCTCTGAGGATTCAGATACTGTAGACAAGAACTCTAGTAATGGGGATTTCTTTAGAAAAAGACAAACCTCGTCCTCGCAGGGGTCAAGGAAGATGGAGATCGGGGGATTGTCCACATCGTCCTTGGACAAGGTCACAGCCTCTGCAGGAGAACTAGTACTGAATATTTCTTCTATGGAGTTCTCTGCTTGGTCGGGGTTTGTCTTTTGTTCCTCATTTACAATATGATCTTTTTGTATTCAGGGTGTATTTTGAAAACGTTTTGCAGAAATTACATTTGAGAGCATTTGTCCAACATGTAACTGCATCGTTGGGTAATGTAATACAGGGTGAGACTATTTCTCATCCTCAGTCACCTTCACAATCACAACCACAACCCCAAGTGCACACACATTTACAAGTATAATCACAACTACATTTACAATTACCATCACAACTACCATTACAATCACCATCACAAGACAGGATTGCTTTACCCTTTCGATCCAGTTGGGTTCCTCCCACTCCTTCTCCAGCAGCAATACAGGTCTTCAAGGATTTGGTGTTATGGGATGTGAAGTTTATCCTAAGTCACCTAGAATCCCTCATTTTTATACATTGTCTAAGATACATAAAATTTGCAGGCTCCACCTGGTCGACCTATTGTTTCTTCATGTGGAGTGCTACTTGAGCCTTTGTCAATTTATTTGGACTCTTTTTTGCTTCCATTGATGTCAGCAATCCCCTCTTTTGTCCGGGATACATTCCAGTTTTTAAAATTTGTTACAATTGGGGGATGGCAGGGTACCTCCTGGGATGGGTGGCTGGTAACTTTCAATGCTAATTTGTTATACACTAGCATTCCCCAGGAATGGGCTTTGGGTGTGAGGACTGACATGGGTCCACATCGTTTGGCATTTCTTATGAAACTGGCTCAGCTGACTCTTTGTGAGATGTATTCTAGTAACCGTGGCAGGTTGCATCCGGTGCCCTATGCCCGTCCTTACTCACCCCCACCTCCTTCATTCTTCTCAACCCCTCCCCCACCCTTTTTCCCAGACTTACAAATTCCACAGACACAATTTTCTTATTGGAAGTACCAACCGGTCGCAGCTTTATTATAATTCAAACAATTAACTTTACAATATCAAACAGTTCTATAAACAATCTCCCACCAGCGGAGTGATACCCCCCCAGCCATAATTAGCAAAGTGGGGTCGCATCCGCTCCGGCCGTGTCCGACCACCGGCCAATTTCCTACCGCCCTTTCCCCGACCTCGCCATATGACTAGCAAAGGCCAGCAGGGCTTATCCGGGTCGGGGGCACCCCGCCCCCGCCCAAGTATGACCAAACGGCTCCGGGCCCCGGAAACCTCCGGGATCCCGCCACAGGCACTGGCATATTAATGCCCTTGTGCCGCCCCCCCAATGCCCTGCTGCGACCAGTTGGCATCCCCGTGTAAAACACCTTCCAAGGCCTCTTGCCAATCATTCAACAGTAGATCTAAACCCACAGGTGACAAATGAACACCATCAATCCTGTACAATCCCGTACAAGTCACTTCCACCCACGGGTGAAGAACTTGAATCCCACCTTGTCCCATTAACCACCGTCCTATTTGACGATTTATTTTTGTAAGACCCCGCGACCAACGCTGCTGGGCCGCACAAACAGGCCTTGGAATGATGTCCGACCAAATTAACTGAATTCCCGGGAACATATGCAGTAACATAGTTAATTCTTTGATAACAAGTCGGATGAATTGCTTACAAGTCCAGGTAACTAGGTCGTTGCCACCTAAATGCAACAGCAGCAGCCGTGGCTTGCCCCTCACTCGCTCATGGTGCCGGAGCAAAGGCAGGAGCTGAGACCACCTCAACCCTCTCTCACCCAGCCATAGCAGCGACACTTGAGCAGGATCAAGCCCCAGATTAGTCCCCAATGGCCGCTCAGCCGCTCGCCGGCCGGCCCAGTACATGAAAGAGTGCCCGATCATCCAACCGCTCTGGACACTCCCTCCTGCAACTGCAAAAGAAAACAAGAGTTAATCCATATCCCGTTCCCCCCCCCCCTTTATTTTTTTATTTTTTATTTTTTTTATAAACGAACATAACCCCGGAAAGCCTGAGAACGCCACCTCCCAATACTCTGAATGTCCTGCTGCGACAAGCCTGCCGCAGCAGCGCTGGAGGCCGCGCCAATACGAAAAGAATGAGCTGCATAATGTTCGGGGGGCTCCCCTACAGCCTTCAATGCCAACCGCAGAACTGCTGCCACCTGAAAACGTGTAAGCAGCCGCCCGTCCGCATGCAGAAACAACCCCCCAACCCGCAATGGGCGGACCCGTAAGAAAGCACTCATTGCGCTCACCGGACAAGTGTGAAACCCTGGAATCCCACTCAGCCATACCCACAAACCTTTGCCTTGGGGATCAGTCTTAGATTTTGCTAACAAAATTCTCAACCGCCCTTTTTCAAAGCAAACATGCTGACGCTGCAGAATCCCCACATCTCCTGCCCTGGACGATCGCGCAACCAGCTCACCCATGCGAAAAGCCCCAAAAAAATGCTAAAGTAAAAACTGCTCGAAAAAGCGTCACCTCATACTGCGACGAGGCCACCACCGCCAAGGACTTGCATATTTTTTCTAGTAAATCATGCGTGATGGGACGCCGAGCATCTAAATGTACAGGCACTGCCCGACCCCATCCTTGCAAGAGCCGACGGGCCAAGGCACCCCCTGACAGGAAATCCCAACCCACTGCCTTCGCAAAGTACTCGAAGCCTGCCAAATGACTGCGCACTGCCGAGCGAGTCACTCCATTCTCTTTTGCCCATACCACATATTGCCCCAGCAACTGAGGTGAAACCGGCCCAGACCACCAACCCGATCGCTCCAAAAATTCCACCACCTTCTGACATCCTCGCCGATACGCCGCCCAGGTGCCAGCTGCTACAGAACACCGCAACAAGTCTTTCATTCCGGATGGCCAAGACTCCATAACTTCCAAGGGACCGCACTTCCTTCTGCATCTGCTTGTGGTGCCAATCGACGGAATTGCTCGAACTTGAAACGGGAAAGAGAATCAGCGATGGAATTAGCATACCCCGGAATATGTTGAGCTCTCAAGTACACATTTAACCGCAAACAAGCTAAAATCACTTCCCTCATCAAGTTAGCCACCAAAAGACAGTGCGGTGAATAATGGTTCACTACCTGGACTACTGACTCATTATCACACCACCACAAAACCTTTTTGTTAGCAAATCTATCAGGCCACAATTCCAAGGCAACTAAGATGGGAAACAGTTCCAAAAAAGTTATGTTACTGGTAAGCCGCGACTCGCACCAGGATTGCGGCCAACGCTCCGCACACCAAGCCCCAGCGAAGTAAATGCCCAAACCTATGCCCCCCGCCGCGTCAGTATACAATTGCAAATCCGCACTACTGAGCTCCGGTTCCAGTAAAACTGTGGTCCCATTAAATTCTTCCAAAAAGACCTGCCAAATCCGCAAATCCGCCTTAATTGACTTCGAGACTCTCAGATGATGATGAGGCCTACGCACCCCCGCGGTAGCTGCCGCCAAACGCCTCAAAAATACCCGGCCCATCGGTATCACCCGACAAGCAAAATTTAACGAGCCTAACAAAGCTTGCACCTCCTTCAGTGTCAAGGACGATGATGCCAGCACATTGGCCACCAACACCCGCAATCCGCGAATTTTTTCTTGGGGAAGCCGTGCCACCATGAAGTCTGAATCGAGCTCCACCCCCAAAAAAGTAATCCGCGTAGTAGGACCTTCCGTCTTTTCTTTTGCCAACGGTACTCCCAATTCCTTAGACAAATCCACAAAACCATCCAGCAATACACGACATTCCTCAGAGTGTTCCGATCCTACAAATAAGAAATCATCCAAGTAATGCACCACCTGCGCTATACCAACTTTACGTTCAATTTCCCACTGTAGAAAAGTACTAAACTTCTCGAAGTATGAACACGAGATGGCACAGCCCATGGGCATGCATTTATCAAAATATATACCATCTTCAAAGCAAAAACCCAACAAGTAAAACGACGCCGGGTGCACTGGAAGCAGCCGGAACGCAGACTCAATATCTACCTTTGCCATCTGCGCCCCACGCCCGGCGGATCGTACTAGGTTCACTGCCTTGTCAAAAGACGCATATCGCACGGAACATAATTCCGCGGAATATAGTCATTGACCGAAGCTCCTATGGGGCTGGACAAGTTATGTATCAGGCGGAATTTCCCCGGCTCCTTCTTTGGTATGATACCAATGGAGAAATCACCATTCCTTCAAATGGCTGACTGACAAATGGGCCCGCTACCCTACCAAGCGACAATTCCGCCGCCAACTTTTCTTTCACCACCGAGGCGAATCGCTTCACAGACACTGAATTCCGCCCCACCGACCCCCCCACTTGCCCACATACCGGGATTACAAAACCATAATTAAAACCAAAATATAAAGCCTCTCTATCGGTTTGTCGAGGGTACTGGCCCAACCATGCATTCAATACTGACACTCTAACAGGCGTAGGGGCGAGGCCAAAACTTGCATTACTTTGTGCCAGAAGTAGGGGGCAGGGAGCTCCCTTTTTTGACACATTTAACGGCTGGATGCGCTCCCCCGCAAAGGGAACAGACGTGCCGGAATTTGCAATCTGGGAAAGGGCACGAGGTCTTGTTGAACCTCCAGCAAAAGTCACCTGCCCCATTGCCCCCTGTACGCTGCTGTACGAAACTCACTCCCCCACGAAAGGACCGACCCGTCCCCCCCCGCTGACGACTGCCCCTTTTACCCCTCCTCCGACACCACCCCTGGCCGACATCTGGGTCAACCATAAATTAATGTCCTGCATACCCCAAGACACAAGTCTATTCCCTTCCATCTTGTCTCTAAATTTCTCGTCATAGTTTAACCATGACCATCCTTCGTGCGTCTGCGACGCCTCCAAGATTGAATCCGCGTAGGATAAAAGCCTCTCGTATTGTCCCGGGTAATGTTGTCCCCAAACACTAGTCAAACGCAAAAAAGCCCGTGTCCAATTGACCACATTTCTTGAAACTTTCTTAATACGCCCCGCCTTTTCATCCTCCTTACGTTTCTTCCTACTTTCGCCCGATCGTTTGCGACCTTCTAGCAACCGGAAAATATCTATATAACGCCGCTTTTTAATTTTATGTCGCAACTTCCGTGGCACTCCCTCCCATAACTCTGAAATTACCACCGCCGAAGGCAAACCACCCTCTGGACTCCTCCCTGAGACCGTTGCATCACCCTTCCCCTGCCGACACATGCTATCTTCCGATGACGTCACCGAAGAAGACGAATCCGAGGACGAAGCCGACGAAGAACTGTCCCTGCGACGCCTTCTACAGGAATGTTTCCTTTTTGCTGTCCTTTTTGCTTTCTTTTTACCACTCCCTCTACTCCTCTCACCCGAATCCACTTGTAACTCACCTGCAACACCAGTCGCCGACGCCACCACCTCATCCGGACCAACATCCACGGTACTGAGCCCCGCATCCTGCTCCTGTCCGCCAGCTTCTCGAACCGCACCTTCACTGGGCATCTCCCGCTGCCGTATCAAAGTCGAATTCACTCGTTCTACTCGCCGCAGTCCACTGTCGGTCCTCCCTGATAATGGCGGTGGACCCTGTGGAGACATAATAGGAAAAAGAGGGGGAGGGGGGAACAGGAGAAGACCACCCCGGCTGCCATGCATCCAACCATTCAGCTCGAGAAGAACCTTGCCCACCCCCTAACCAGTGTCCCCATGGAGAGGGACCACTCCATGCCCCATAGGCACCATGGCCCCGTTGCACACTCTCCCAGGATGCTCTGTCGCTAGGATTTATGGGCTGTGCACCCGCTGGCCCGACCATAGGTCCAACTCCCATAGACCCATAACCCCATCCCCCCCGAGTTAAACACCCTTGCTCCTGCTCATGCCCCCCCCCCACTAATTCATCCCCATCCCTAGCAGATCCAAGTTCATTTACAACCCCGGGCGAAGGCCCAGAATCAGCCCCCTCACCTCCCCTTTGAGACTGTCCCCGCCTAGCTTGCCCCTTCGCTCTGGGTCCCGCAGCCCCTTTTCCCCGCACCGATGACAACCCTTCTCCCCGACCACGCAGAGGTGTCTTTGTCCGAGGCAGCCTCCGACTGGCCGTGCCTCGCTGACCCCGGCCCCCCCCGCTACCCCCCCTCCCTGGAGCCCCAGCCCTATTACCAGCTTGAGCACCCTTTGCCTGCGCCGCCCTAGTATAGTATAATGTTGATTGTACATAGTTATATATAATAAAAGCATATTCATAGTATAATGTTGATTGTACATAGTTATCCCTGTTATTCCATGTTATATATTCCCTTGTTCTCTGTAAACTCGATGTTACCTGTACACATTGCAGTATATTTTGTTCATTGTACACCGCACTGATTTTAATAGCGCGGTATATAAGAGATGTTAAATAAAATAAATAAATAAACTGCCCCAGCCCTCACTCCACGTGCCATTCAACAATGAGGACCGGCCCCCCAGCAAAAACTCTTATTGTTCTTTATTATTATTATTATTTTTTTTTTAATTTTCTGCCCCCCGAAGACCCCTTTGCACCCTTCCAAAATTTAGCCCTCAGCTGACCAAACCGCCGCAGCAAAACGCCGTAGAGCGCACCAAGCCCGCAGCTAAACCCCCAGCTAACACCGCACAGGCCCCGAAACGTACCCGGCTGTCCCAACCAGCGTGCACCCCGCTTCCCACGCTGCCCGATTTTATTTGCCCAGTACTCTCTCTAACACGTCGACACCAAAAGGCTTACCGTCTCCGCAATCGCTGCCGGAAAAAAGGGGGGGAGCATCAGTGGCTCCTTCTTTAAAAACCCCCGTCTAACGCCGGCAGCTCTGATTGGCTCCGCTCTCCCCATCTGTGGAGCCAATCCATTCAAAAAATGCTGCCGGCGTCAGCAGCCTCCACGTTCCTTCCTCATCCCTCCCCCCCCCCCCTCTTCCTTCTTCGAAGCCGGAAGGACGGGCCGGGACCGGGCCGACCGCCCGGTTACCGGCGTCCTTCGCGACTCCGCGCTCGGACTTGAATTTATGATGGCCAACTATACCAACAGTGCTCAGGGATAGTGATGGGGGTGACGATGGCACCCTCTTTGGCTAACCTGTATATGGTACATTTTGAGCTAGTGCTGTCCCATTTACAAGCAGATTTTTAACATATTTGTATGTGGGCCCGCTACATAGACGATGTCTTTGTTTTATGGGGTGGGTCTGAATCTGGCCTGGTAGATGTCCATGGGTGGCTGAACCAACAGGATCCACACATTCAGTTTTTCATGACTTATGATAAACAGTCTGTTGCATTTTTGTATATTTGGGTGGAAAGGACAGCTGATGGGCTCGATATGTTGTTTTATAGTAAGAAAACAGACCGTAATTCTATTTTGCATTATGGGAGTGCACATCCATGGGCTTTGAAGAATTGTCTTCCTTTCTCCTAGTTTTTAAGGTATCGAAGGAATTGTGGTACAGTTTCTCGGTATATGATACAGTCACGGGATTTAGCTGGGTTTTTTTGCGAATGGGGATATCCCCCTGCGATTGTGGAGCGGTCCTGCAAATGTGCCCTTTATAATGACAGGGGTTGGCTTTTGACCCCTAAGCCTAAGGGTACATTGGGTGAGGAGGACAATTCAGGGTACATCCATTTAGTAACACGCTACTTTCCTTTGAGCAAATTGATAGATCGTATTCTTCGGTCTCATTTTTCAATCTTGACCACATTAAGCAGGTTTTCATCTTTACAACCCAGAATGGTGCACACAAGGCATTGTAGTTTGTGTGATCTGCTGTATCATACCGGATTGGTTGGTGGTAGTGAATCGCCCCAGATGCCTGGCCATTGGGTGTGCAGATCTTGTACCGTATGCTCAATGATGTTTGTCACAGATGTTTTTGTGTATAATGGTTTGCGATGGTGTTTGCGCTGGTAGACCACAAGCCTCACAGAATTTGTGGTGTATGCGCTGGTGTACCTGTATGGGTTAGTGTACATTGGTAAAATGACTCGCCAGTTATGCACACGGCTGGTCGAGCATCATAGCAAGTTGAATTTGAGGGTTGAAGGTACTCCATTAGTTTAACATAGTTTGCGGCTTAATCATGTGTTTGCTGTGTTTAGATGTGTAGTGTTGGATTATGTTCCTCTCCTACAGTTAGGCAGAGATCGTGCTTTGAAACTGTTATGGAAGAAAAGCACCACATTTTCCATTTTGATACATTGAATCCTAGGGGTTTGAATGAAGGGACTGAATGGCGATCGTGTTGGTGATTTGGCTGTGATTATGGTGGGTGGGTGGTTTCTTTTTCTTTGTAGGAAATAGATTTTTTGTTTTGAAATAGGTGTTGAATGCGGTAGGTCCCCCTGTTTAAATTTATAGTAGGGATCTTTTTGTTGTGAATGATAGTGATGGGCAGAGTGGATCAGCTGTGTGTTTCTCTGTCAGGTGAATGACGTCATGACTGTGGGAACAGCGGGTTTAAGAGCACAGCCGTGGCATTTTTGGTGGGTTTGTGGTTTGCTCAATGCTGTATTGAGTGCCATGTTGGCATTGTTTTAGCCGTAAGTATGTGCCATATAATTGAGGTAGGGCTATTAGTTCTGTGTAGCAGTCTCTGCTGTTTGGTTTGGGTTGCAAGTGCAGTCTTTTTAACTTGTTTGTTTGAGATTTTCTTTAGGTGTTGGCTGAGCATGTGGGATCACAGAAGCCAGGCTTGAAGAAACCATACCAGCAGGGTGACTGACAGACCACTTTGATGGGGTCTCAGGCCTCCTGGGGGTAGGGTGGATTATAACACAGCAACAGCAACAGAAACCATACCAGCAGGGTGACTGACAGACCACTTTGATGGGTTTCAGGATTCTTGGGGGTAGGGCAGATGTTTTAACCTGCAAATGCACACACAACCATATCACCAGGGTGATTGACAGACCATTTTGAACAGGTCTCAGGACCCGCAGGTGTGTGACCCTGCAACTGCGGAACCTATCATATCAGCATGCTGTTTACCAGACCTCTTTAAGGCCGATCTAAGAGCTCCTTGTGTTAGGGTGTATGTTAACACATCAACAGCAGCAGCTACCATAACACCAGGCTGACATCTGGAACTTTGTGATCAGGTCCTTAGCCTCCTGGGGATAGGGCTAACCACTTTGATGTGATAACTAGGCGGTATATCACATGGGTTTAACTAAGAAACATAAATGGGCTAGCATGCCTACACACAGCAGCATACACAGCTACAATCAACACTGGAGTGGAGTGGAGGAGTGGCCTAGTGGTTGGGGCAAGGTACTTCAGGCCGGAAGGTCGGGGGTTCAAATCCCACTAGAGGACAGCAACCTTGGGCCGGAAGGACTGGGGTTTCTAGTCCCACAGGTGCTCCTTGTGGTCTTGGGCAAGCCACTTAACCCTCCATAGCCCATGTTCCCTGTAAAATAGTTATCTCCAAGTTATAATGCCCTGTTCAATGTAATTTCAGTTTGTTCAATGTAAACCGCACTGATGCAGAATAGCGTGGTATATAAGAGAATGTAAATAAATAAATAAATAAATAAATATGGATATACTGACCTGTCCCCATACATTTACCTCACGTGGGCAGTCAGCAAGACAATTATAACGTCTGGTGACGCGGTCCCATGCCCTCCTTACGCACCCGAGGTCCTGCCGCTTGGAGGAGCCAGGGAATAGTTTTCTTTGCCTAGTGCAGATCTGCCCTGAAAGGTGGCGCAGCTCCCGGCGGGTAAAAGCAGGCTTTCTAGACCAAGTCACCATTTTCAGCAATGCCTTGCTCACGCATGTCGCATATTCACGCATGCCTCAATGTGTGCAGCAGGGCCGCCGCGCCTCATTAAGGCGTGCTAGCAATGTGTCCGTGCCTGTGCCGCGGCTGGGACACAGCAGACGGTGGCATCGTCCATATATATAAAGATCTATGCTGCAGACACACATTGCAGTGCTGTGTCTGATGTTTCATAACACAATTTGTTTATTATGCATTTATCTCAGTGTTGGCACACTGGGGTCTCAAACCCATTACCACAAGGTGTGAGGGCATTATATTAACCAGTGTGCTATGCCATTTCACATAGCAATGGCTAGCTACATAGTTACACCAGGTCATCTACATATACTTTCTACTCTGCTTACCAGGCTAGTGTATGGACACAGCTTTGGCACTTAAGAGGTTACCTTGGTTTGGCCAACTGAGCTGCAGGTGTTTTGAGATGTGCACACGGATTTCAGATCTATGTCAGACTGCAACATGCATAGACAGCCATATCCTCTGACAGTTATACTGATGGACGCACTTTGTATGCAGCTCACCAGCTGATCTAGCAACCTGCAGCCCACACCACCTTTTCAACATAACCACTGCATGCATCTGGCAACACTTTTGGACATATTGTCATGTGGTAACACGCTCTGATGTGATGATAATACACTATATCCTATACATCCTGATACATCAATATAAAGGCCCACTGGGATATTGAACCCATGACCTCTCCCACTGATGTCAGTATATTCACCATTGTCCTGCAACAATATTGGTTGTAATTAAACTGTGGCTATCTACTCAACCAGTGCAGGTCAACAGACAGGGTTTGCAACTCTGCAGCACATCAACTGGGTAGGGGGACCAAGCATGCATGTTACTGTTACAGTGTGCCTACTGACCATGCCATTGTGCATGTTCTGTGCTCACCCTGAGAGTAACATTGTGGGGACAGCACCAGGTCCACGCTACCCGGGATGTTTGCGTTAGGTTTTGCTGCAGTTCACCAACACTGCCAGTGTATGGGGTATTCTTTACAGACAGCTGTGGAGGTTTTCTATGTAGATTCCTATATGCTATTGATGCGCAGGCTATGTGGACCAGGATGCTTTCAACATAATGCATATTGAGTGAGGTTGCATTGGACACCTGTTTCTGGAGCAGGGGTGTGTCTGGACTCACATGAAGACGATATACAGAGCAAGCCCACCCTCTGTGGCTCAAGGTGGGGAAAACACACTATCATTGTTTCCAGTAGGGCCAGTTGAGCTAAATGATAACAGACTGTGGGTTCAGCAACCCCCAGCCAACTAAGGAACAAAGAGCTGATGCAGATCTGAACATGGAACTTAGCCACTGGCAGTGCAATTGGTCAGCTAAGCTACCCCCCACTACATTCTGACATTCAACAGCAGACAGCAGTCAGTGCACACCTGCCGCATCCAGCAGGGTGTTGCAGCCATACACATGCTAGCTACAGACAGTCTGCTGCCACATGCATAGGGCATGTTCCAGAAGGAACACTGTGCACCCTGGTGTGGGATCTGGTATGCACACATCACAGAACTATGTCACTGATTGGTCCCCAAAAAAGAAAACCCATAAATATCACTAGAGAGAAAGGCTAGATGGTACTATGGGGGAACCTAGCCATGCTCACTGCTCAGTCAGGGTTAGAGTAACCTTCCAGCATGACATGCTGTGGCCACCCTGTCTGTGCAGGTGGTGGTCGGGCACTACAATGTCCCAGCCATTGCCCTACACCTTGTGCAGATGCATCCTGCTAGGCTGCCCTGTCCGGCCCATACCCACAGTGCCTTGCTCCTCATTATGCACATTGGCAGGCTTACACTGGAGACAGTGCAAGCAGTGTGTGCTGAGTAAGGTGTGGGCAGCCACAACACACTGGATAGACAGACACACACTCCCACACCTATGCCAGCATTGTGCAAATATAGAGGCTTTTAGCAGCCCTGGCAATCACACCAGTCCTGGGCACGGTGCAGGCATGGCTATGGTATGCAATAATGTTGGGGTCACTCCCCGGGGTGGTAAACACTGTCAGAAACCAAAACTGAAACACACTCCACAGATATCAGAAAGGTTGCTATGATGCAGCTCTATCAGCAAATTGTGCTTAACTTAGGAATTGTTCTCTGCCATTAATCATAGCAACCTTTACAGCCTGACTCGCCATGAGGCTTTGGATAGTAGAGCCTCTGGGTGTAGGTGTTTATGCCCCTGTTGGCCACTGCTCCAGGGCAGAAGTTCCCAACTCCAGTCCTTGTGGGGCCAAACACTGTTTGGATTTTCATGCTGTCCCTAATGAATATGGATGAGATACATTTGCATACCATTGGGGTGGCACATAAAATGCAGCACAGGCATATGTATTAGAGAAAGCATGACACCTGAATGGTGTTTGGCCCTCCAGGACTACAGTTGGAAACCTCTGCTCTAGGTATTGCACATGTTTATGGTGTCTGTGCTCTGTAGGGTGAAATATAGGCGTTTCAGGCATGTTTATGTTATCTGCAATAAAGGTTCCATCTTTATTACCACGGTTTGGTACTGGGTAAAAAATGGGGACAGGGTTGGCAGGAGCCACAGCTGGGACTTGAACTTGTGACCTTTTGCTCCTGAGCACGCTGGCTGTGTGTACTGCACCACACTGTTGCCACAAGGACAGTTCATTCCTTGGGGATACCATGAATGTTCATCAGACAGACCCTGTCTGTTGTAGTGCAGGGCACCCACCTACACGGAGCTAGACCATGGTCTGCTGTGGGCAGATGCCACTGCCCCCTCTGCCACCAGCACCCCTCCGCCAACATGCTGCCGTGCCATTATGCCGGTGGTACTGGTGGTGCGCAGTGGGTTCTCGGGTAAGGGTGCCTACATGGATATGTGCACTTCCTCTCCCCCCCCAACACCGCCTGCCAATGTTATGTGCCCTTGGGGGTACCTGCTAGATAATCTCCCCTATGACACTGTGGGACACACACTCGTAGCCATGTTGGACCCTCGTCAGTTGCTGTGCCCCAGCTGGACCACAGCATGTGCCACCTGCAGCCCTCTATATCCCATTTACAGCATCAGTACAGTTGCCCTTTCCTACGTGCCCACTCTGCTGTTACTGCACATGTGCACGCCATAACAAACCTGCCCATTATAGACGTGAATAAACCCTGATCAGCACTATTTCAATGTGGGATCATTCACTTTGTAGGGGGACAGAGAATAGACCCTTCCAAACATGATATCTTATTTTTTGAGCTTTGTCAGTGGTGTTGCTTTATGTTTATCATTAATTTCACTTTTGGCCAGCTTGGCTATTGGGATTTTAAATGTGGTTCATGTCATTTTCTATGTTTATTTGCTTTTTTGTTCCGTGCACATGTATCACTACTATCATGTTTTTGGGTTTCCCTGGCTTTGCTGTACATTGCCGACTGAAATGGTTTCTGTTTCCTGCAAAGTGCCTTAATGCGAGGGTTTCACTGGCGTTAGTGTTCAAAACCAGATTTCACAGCGGTAGTGTGCCTGGAGCCACTCCCCTCCCACTCTCCACCCATTGACCCCTTCTCTCCGCCCTCTGGGAAGCCTTACTCCACTCTTCAGAGCTGGATTTCACAGCATTAGTGTGCCTTAACGCCGCCGCTGCGTTATCGTGCGCAAAGTGACATTTTCGCATGATAATGTTACATTATTGCGCGCTAACATCACTTATTGTGTGCTAATACTACCGCTGCAACGTTAAGATGCTTTAGTAAACATACCCCTAGGTCAGCATGTTTCATGTTTTCAAACAATCTAATAGAGTACTGAACAGTGGCTTGCACCTTTTTTTTCCCATGTAGTTAATTGAGATTCAAACTTGACAACATCATGTTGCAATTCCAGTTTTGTCAGCAACAACTTCTCCAGCCAAGAGAGCACACTAAGAATTATCACCATCCTCACGAAGTATGATTGTCTGAGTTCCCGCAGCTAAGTCATGAAAAGAATCCTTCACCTGCCTACCAGAAATCTGAGACGGCAAAACTTTAGATTGAGTTGAAACTTGCTGAAAAGAGTCTTTATCAGCGAGAAAGAATAGTTTCCATTTCAATTTTCTTTGTAGTTGAAACATTCTTCAAGAAATTAACAGTTAAAAGAAACTTCAGGCGACGTTGAGCCACATCTGCACTCAGACCCTGCAAGTCCCTTACCGAATGGAAAAGCACATCATTAGAAGCATTCCTCCAAAGAATCCAGAAGTTCCTCATCAGAATCTGAAGAGGCCAAAGCTCCCACCACCGGAGGGTCCTCCATTGGGAAAGGAGACTTTGAAGAGCCTGACAGAATTGGCAACGATTGTCAGGGGACTTTAGTCACTCTGGTAGTTGAAGAGCTGGGAGCTGGGTTACCACACAGGGAAAGTGCTAAAGAGCTACGCTCCCCATTCATACAGGCTGGGTCCCCAGAACCCCCCTCTTTCTTAGCCAGAAAGGGGAGAATAGAAAGCTGATGAAGTTCTCCTTAAGAGTTAGGAGAAAGCACATTGTGTTTAGACATCTCTTTCAATGAAATAGGAGAGCTTCAGGCACAAAGCATGCAAGCAACAGCCATATTGCTATCCCATGATTTTTCAATTTTGCCCAGAGTCTCTCATGAGGGATCTTGTCAAAGGCTTTCTGAAAATCGAGATACATACACTGTATCAACCGGCTCACCTTTACCTGTTTATTCACACCTTCAAAAAATATGAGATTGATGAGACAAGACTTTCCTTGCCTAATCTATGTGGGCTTTGTGCCATTAAACCATGACTATCTACATGTTCAGTAATTTAGTTTTTTATAATGGTGTCTACCATTTGCTCAGTACTGAAGTCAGGATCACCAGTCTGTAGCAAATGCATGAGTGACTGTGTGTGTATGTGATGTATGAGTGTGGGTAGAGGAAGCATTTGTGTGTGCATGTTGGTAGTAGTTGTGTAGACAGGGCCAGTGAGACCATTTGGCAGACTAGGCAGCTGCCTAGAGCACCATTGATCTATGGGCAGCCCTTTGCTGATGCAGCAGTCCCTTCTCAGGACCTGCAGTAGCAGTAAGGACCTCAAACAGTCCCACAGCGCTTACCTTGAAACTCCAGTCCTACGAGGCTGTTTGACATCTGCCCCCTCTGACACCAGATGTGGACTTCATTTTTGCATGTGGGTGAAAGCAGCTTTTCCTCACATGAGAAGAAGAAAACTAGAGAAGTGAAGAGGACCAGTAGCAATGTTCCCACCAAGCTGTGTAGGAGTCCTTTGGCCATGCTACTGCTGGTAGGGAATGTCAGAAGTCAAACAGCATTGCAGCACAGGGGTTTCCAAATAAGTGCTAGAAGGCTGTTTGAGGCCTTTGCTGCCACTGTAGGTCCCACAGAGAGGCGGCAGCTGAGGCAGTGGGAACCGGAGAGGGGGCAGGAATAGGAGCAGGAGGGCGCAAGGGATGAGGTTCGCCTAGGGTGTCTCATTTCCTTGCACTAGCCCTGTGTGTGGAGGAGGATGTGTGTGTGATTAGGATACAGTTTGTGTGTGTGTATGTATGTGTGTGTACTGTATGTGTGTGCGCACATGTACGCGTATGTAGAGGGGTGAGTTGGGGGAAGTTTTATAGGACATCCCATACTCTTTTGAACCGTCTCCACTTGTATCCACTTCACTTCCTTTCCTCCATTTCCTTCTATACTCCTCTGCAGGTTCTTTAACCATCTCCCTTCCCTCTTCTCTACTCCCCTACTTGATGTTCCTCCCCACTCTTCACCTCTTCAACTCATTCATCTCTATCTACTCTCCTCCAAGCCCTCACTCGTCTACTTGTTCTTTCCTCACCACATTTATCACATAAACTCTCTCCTCACTCCACTCACCCACCCCCTATGCTCTTTCCATGACCACTGTTCAATATTCCCACCAAGCTGCACAGTCATACTGCTGCCAATAAATGAAAGTGGCATTGGGTGGGCATTTTAGTACTAAAAGTGCAATATTGCAACATCTCCCCCTACCAGCAGTAGCATGGCCTGAAGACTCCTGCACAGCTTGGTGGGAACATTGTTACTGGTCCTCTTCACTTTTCCATGTTTTCTTCTTCTCATTCACTGATCTACATATTCTTTCTCCTCAACTTACTCATTCATCCTGTAACAAGATGGTAATAAATAGATAAGGCAGTTATTCTGTGCCATGAATAGCGGGGATGGATGGCCCAATGGGACGTCCATCCCCGCTATTCGTGACTTCACCCGGCCACAACTAACTTCCCCGCCAGCTGTGTGGGGAAGTTAGATGGGGTGGGGAAGGGGCAGCTCAGGGGCAGAGTCTGAGTGGTCTCTGGCCCTGGAGGTACAGGGCCAATTCTAATGTCGGCCCTGTATGTCCAGGGCCGGCAACATCTGCAGGGAAGTTATTCCACCTTCAAGGTGGAATAACTTCCCTGGACGTGCCATTTTTTTAAATGCAGGGGCGCAGATGGGGCAGGGGGGCTGGAGGACATTCCCCACAGCTGGACCCTGGCAGTAGGAGGCCAGATCAGGGGTAGGCCTGTGGGGAATTAGCTTTCATTTCTGGCGACCAGTATCGCGGTTCTACAGTGGAGCCATGGTGCAATGGCAACATGATGCCATGGCACCGCAGCTCCATCGTGGAGCTTTACTGAGTTAGCCGGGGACAGTCCTGCACATGCAGGCCAGACTGAATCGCAGTCCCGGCCTGCACGAGCAGGACTGTTCACGATTCTGATCCCATGGGGGCTAGACGTGCCCTGCGGGCTCAGAATGGCAATCCCCCCTCTACATCCAGTTCATAACAGACGTACAGAGGGGATTGACACCCAGAATGGAATTGGCCCCAAAACAATTAAAATAAATACCTTTAATGTGATCAGGAGGGGTAGTCAGGGCTTTGATGGCAGTTTAGGTTTCTTTGGTGGTCCGGGTCTATTTATGTGCTCCTAGTGGGGCGGGCATTCAACGTGTATTGTTTCTTTCCCCGCAGTTGCGGCAAAAGATGAGGGAGTGCTGTCGTTTTGCTTTAATACAAAATAAATGTGCTGGGCTGAGGCTGCTTCTGAATAGGGGAGCTGGCAGCCAAAAATTGTTTTTTGGAGGGAGCCTGGACTGAGATTGAGGGGGAAGAGAAGCTGTCCCCAATTTCAGTAGCGAGTGTCTGAAAGACTTTAGGGAAGATTGTGACTGGTCCCTGATGCCAGAAGTGCCGGTGCTTAGGGCTGGAAAGGCCCGAGTGTATCAGCTGAGCAGGGGGCCTTGGAATTAGTCTTGTTGGCCATGGGGGAGTTGGGGGTGTCATGTGGGGCTAGATAGCCCAATTAAAAGGAGAAGGGGCTGAGGGAAGAAAAAAAATAACAAAAATAATGTCCGGGGATGAGACAGCCTAAGGCGACTGAGTGTTGTTTAAGGTCTATACTAGTCCCTATAAAAAGGAGGAGGAGCTGGCGTTAAAGGGGACAGAATCCCTTAAAAATGGTCCAAAATGGCCGAGAAATACAATTTAAAAATTAAAGTTTTGATGGTCCTGCAAGAATGGACAAGGGCTGGGAAGCCCTATAAACCATTTCTTATATTTTTTAAAATGTTAAATTGCTGCGATTTGCAGCATTTTCAGTGAGGCCGATTAAGGGGCATGACTTTGGGTGAAAAACGGCCAGAATATTAAAATTAAAATTTTAAAGATCTAAATGTTCAGACAGACTGAACATGGGCTGGAAAGCCTGAAAACAACTTTAATTGAATTTCAAAAGTCTTTTTTGCTGTGTTTAGTGATATTTTAAGAGAGGGAGTGTGGTTACCATCGCAAATCGATCTGAGATTAAAAATGAAAGTTTTAAAGATTGAAAAATATTCCCGAGGTCAGTTGGGATGATTAGTAATTCCTGTTTGGGAGGTTTTAGATGTTTTTAGCCCTTGAGAGAGTCAAAAATTATAACAATTTACTAGTGTCCCTAAATGTCCACTTCAAGTGGTTAAAAGTGACTCAAAAGTATGCCAAAGTTATGGGTATGTGTATTCATTTAAAAATTGTGCATAAAAGCATTATTAAAGCTTAAAAATGTTTATTTAAAGTTGGGCAAAAGTACCTAGATGTAGGGGGGTGGAGTAGGAATTCCAACAGCTATGCTATTGCAAACAGGCTCAGCTGATCTCCTCACAGAAGTGACACAGTTGGAAGAAAATCTCTCCTATGACAGAGAAGAAAAAAAGACAGCTGGAAAAAAAATTTGTTTTGGATCTTAAAGAAAAATGGAATAGGATTTTTGTTGAAGGGAAAGTTTATTGAGCTTAATGAGAGTAGTGCTAGGACTATTTAATGACATCAGTAAAGGTGAGGATGCTTTTGGAATGCAGTTTGGAATGGAAGTAAGGTGGGAAGAAACTGGCAGTTGGAGAATATTTGTTAAAGTGAGTGCTGTATGTCAGTGTGTCTGGTGACAGGGCCCTGGTTTTCAGTGCTTTTGCCCGAGATGAGAGTTTGGTTGGATGTTTTGAATGTCTGAGTGAGGAAATGAGTGAGTTTAAATGTGAGGAACTATCTGTGAGGGGGGGGGGGCGGTTAGTGAGTTTGTGGAGGTTTGAGAGTGAGTTTGGGAGGTTAGAGTTAAAGGAAGGATAGTCAGAGAGAGGGAAAAGGAGAGGGAAGAACATAGGCTCTAGAGAAGGAAGAGAAAAAGTTTGGGGTTTTATTTTTTTTTCTTTTTGTTTAGGGAGTTTAGTCAGGAGAAGTGAGAGAGAGACTGGGAAATTTAGGATTAGAGACAAAGAAGGTTAGGAAAGGTAAAAGACTCTCTCTTTTGGAGAAATTAAGGGTGTCCAGAAATCCTTTTTATTTAGGAAGCTCCATATTGAAGAGAAGCTCTTGGCGAAGTGGTATTTTGAGAACCTTAGGAATCTAAGATGGGAAATGAGATAAAGGAGATAATGGTAACTATTAGCCGATGTGAGAATACTTGAGAGTGAGAAGATTGTATTGCTGGGCAAGGTAGTGAGTGGCTCACTGTCAATATGAAAAAGTAATGAGAGGTGAGAAGTGTTTAAGGTAAAATAAGGAAGGGATAAAGCAAGCTTGCTGTGGTGACATTGTGGTCATTCCCTTTTCCATTTTTTTTAGATAAAAATTTTCTAGTAGAAAGAAACGTTTCTTAGTAATAGGATCAAGTTAGGTCTAGTTAAAGACATTATCGGCGTCATTTTTCAAAAGCATAGAAAACAGCCTGAAAATTTTTTAAAGAGCTGTGCTATCTGGACCTAGTCCTCAGTGGAACACAAGATCTGTGCAAGAGATAAAGGTGTTGGGGCCACTTGGCAATAGTGATCATAGCATGAGCGCTTTTGATTTAATAAATGGAGGAAGGATGGCAAGGAAATCCATAGTACTACCTTTCAACTTTCACAAGGGAGACTATGATAAAATGAGGAAAACAATTTAAAAAATTAAAAGGAGCAGCTGCAAAGATTAAAGATTTACATCAAGCATGGGTGTTGTTGAAAAATACTATCATGGATGCCCAGACCAGCTGTATTCCATGCTTTAAGAAAAGTGGAAGGAAGTCCAAAAAACCGTCAGCATGGTTTAAAGGTGAGGTCAGAGAGGCTTTTGTAGACAAAAAAATCATCTTTCAAGAAATGGAAAAAGGAGCCAAATGAAGAAAACTGGAAACAATATAAGCACTGGCAAGTTAGATGGAAGGCATTGATAAGGCAGGCAAAGAAAGAATTTGAAAAAAAAGCTTGCTGTGGAAGCAAAAATACATAGTAAAAACTTTTTCAAGTACATTTGTAGCAAAAAATCTATGAGTCAGTTGGATCATTGGTTGATAGAGGGGTAAAAGGAGCATTAAGAGGGGACAAGGTCATAGCGGAGAGGTTGAATGAAGAAGATGTAGGGAAATTTCCCATGCCTGAAATGGTATGTAAAGCTGATACAGCAGAAGAATTGAAAGAAATATCGATAAACCGCGAAGATGTATTACAACTGTCTGGTAAATTGAAGAGTAGCAAATCACCTGAACTGGATGGTATACATTCAAGAATGTTGAAAGAATTGAAATAGGAGATTGCTGACCTACTATTACTAATCTGTGAACTATCATTCAAATCATCAATAATACCCGAAGATTGGAGGATGACCAATGCAACGCCAATTTTTAAAAAAGATTCCAGGGGTGATCCTGGAAACTACAGACCAGTGAGTCTGACATTCAATACTAGGAAAAATGGTAGAAACCACTATTAAAAACAATATTTCTGAACATGTAGATAGTCATGTTTAATGAGAGACAGCCAACATGGCTTTAGCCAGGGAAGGTCTTGTCTTACTAATCTGTTATATTTTTTTGAAGGTGTAAATAAACAAGTAGACAAAGGTGGGTCAGTCGATGTAGTATAAATGGATTTTCAGAAAGCTTTTGACAAGGTCCCTCAAGAGAAATTATTGGTGAAATTAAAAAAATCAGGGGATCAGTTACTGGTTAAAAGATAGAAAGCAGAGGGTAGGGTTAAATGGCCAATTTTCCCAATGGAGAAAGGTGTTGGGTCCGCTGCTCTTTAACATATTCTTAAAGACCTGGAAATGGGAATAACAAGTGAGTTAATCAAATTTGTAGATGACACAAAATTATTCAAAGTTATTAAAACCCAAGAGGATTGTGAAAAATTGAAAGACCTTAATAAATTGGAAGACTGGATGTTCAAATGACAGATGAAATTTAATGTGGACAAGTGCAAAGTTACCTAGGAAAGAACAATCCAAACTATGGTTACACAATGCAAGGTTTCACATTAGAAATCACTACCCAGAAAAAAGATTTATGCGTCATCGTGGATAACACGTTGAAACACTCTGTCCAGTGTGCAGTGGCAGCCAAGAAAGCATATAGAATGCTAGGAATCGCAAGGAAAGGAATGGAGAATAAAACAAAGGATATTATAATGCCTCTGTATCATTCCATGGTGCGATCACACCTTGAATATTGTGTGCAATTCTGGTCGCTGTATCTTAGAAAGGATATAGCAGAATTAGAAAAAGTACAGAGAAGACCCACCAAAATGGTAAAGCGGATGGAAGGATACCCTTATGAGTTGAGACTAAAAAAGTTAGGGTTCTTCAGTCTGGAAAAGAGACGGCTGAGAGGAGATATGGTAGAGGTCTATAAATTAATGAATTGAGTGGAACATGTAAACATAGATCGATTGTTTACGCCATCAAAACATAGAAAGACTATGGGACATGCAATGAAGCTAAAGTGTAACCTATATAAGACTAATTAAAGAGAAAATATTTTTTCACTCAACGCATAATCAAACTCTGGAATTCATTACCAGAGGATGTAATACAAGCTGTTAGTGTTACTGGTTTAAAAAAGGTTTGGACAAGTTCCTGGAGGCAAGGTCCATAAACCATTATTCCTTATCGCTTCTCCGGGCCAGTCCAGGGAACGATAGGGTAGTCAATCCCCCTTAGCAGCTGAGGACTGATGACTTCAAGTTTTCTTGAGAGGTGAAGCCACTCCCCCTGAGGTCACCAGCCAGTCTTTCAGTCCTCAGCAGCTAAAGAGGATCGATTCTATTTTTCTCCCTCTTGTTAGGTCCACTGTTTTATTTTATTTAGCAGGGTTGAGTTAGCTCTAGCAGAGCTGATTGTTTCATGAAGTCCTGAGGAGTTCCGTTTTTACTCACTATCAAACAGTGTCAGAGAGGCTTCGCGGAATTGATCTCAGCGGTATAAGGTAGAGCCTGCCTTGTATATCTGCATATTTCTCTCTGAACAGAGTGATCCTGGGGGCCCCAGTAATTCCTCTGTACTTAATAAAAAGAGCACCTCTGCATGTTCTGCTAGCAGCGGAACGAGATCGCAGGTCGGCATAACCTTCCGGGTAAGCTTTGTATCTCTGGCTGTACAGCATTTTTTCCTGTTGATTTATTTCCGGATCGCGTTTGTGTGCGCCCAGCGATTTAACTTCTAGGGGCCGTGGCACGGCAAGCAGAGAGGTTATCTTTATTTTTAAAGGAGAGTAATTACCTGTTATGGCAGAGAAAATTGCCTCAGAGGTAGAAAAACCGCTAGTCTCCGTGGAGCGAGCGGGAAAAACGGTCATTTTAAGCGCAACGGCGATCTCAGCATCAGAGCAGCACCAGCCTGCTAAACGGAAGTCTAAGGCTGCCAAGAGTATTTCTCACAAGGAAAAACCTGCTCCTTCTATTTCTGAGCTTCAGTCTGACGTTTGCTCAGTTTTTTCGCCAGATTTTATTTTGGCGATGCACAGAGCATTTTTAATTAAATCTTCTCAGCCTGCCCTTCAAAGTGCTGCTCCTATGGAAACCCTTCAGGGCACAGAGGCGCTTCAAATGGGTATTTCAGTGCCTGAGGATTCTGCAGAAGGTACTTCTCAGCAACCTGAGTTTTCTAGAGATCCTTTGGATCCATTTTCTCCTCAGCTTTCAGGACCATTGGGTCAGAGAGATTCAGAATTTCATTCAGAAGCAGGTTTGGATTTGGCTCAAGAGGAGCTAGAGGAGGGTGAGATTGCACCCGGTGACGATCCTAATATATTTCGTGTGTTTCGCAAAGAGGAGTTGGCTGCGCTAATTGCTCAGTCCTTATCTGCTTTACATTTATTGCTTCCTTCAGTTACACAGGAACCCTTGGAGGATCCATTATTGCAGGGTTTTAGAGCAGAACATCGCTGTTTTCCAATGCATAGAGTTATAAGACAGATGATTGAATCTGAATGGGAATGTCCAGAGGCTACGCTCCGTGGGAGCCGAGCCTTGGCTCGCCTTTATCCTATGCCGCAAGAGGAGAAGGAATTTTTGCGCATGCCAAAGGTGGATGCTATTATATCAGCAGTTACCAAGAAGACTACCATCCCGGTGGAAGGAGCGGCTGCGCTTAAAGACCTCCAAGATCGTAACTTAGAAATTCTTCTCAAACAGGCGTTTGATTCGAGTGCTTTAGCTTTACAGGCGGCTACTTATTTATTTATTTATTTATTTATTTACATTTCTTATATACCGCACTATTTGACATCAGCGCGGTTTACATCAAACAAAACATTTCAGTACACAAAAATGTCTGAGTTACATTAAACAGGGTTAACAACTTGGACAACAGGGTAATAACTTGTGGGGCATATGTTTCCAGAGCATCCATTCGATGGCTGCAGGGAGATGCGTCAGCGGATGCAGCATCTGCACAGGTTTCTGAAGGTCCAAAATTGGAATCGGCCGTGGCTTATATGGTGGATGCTTTTTATGACTTGCTACGTATAGCTGCTAAGACTATGGCATCATTGGTGGCGGCTAGACGTTTTTTATGGTTGCGTAACTGGTCAGCGGATGTTTCATCTAAGTTACGGCTTAGTAAGTTGCCCTATAAAGGAAAATTACTTTTTGGGGAAGCGCTAGAAAAGATTGTTAAGGATCTTGGTGATTCTAAAGGAGGGCGGTTGCCAGAGGACAGGCCAAAGCCTATGCGAGGAGCGAGTAGTCTATGAGGCTATAGTCGAGACTCACGTAGATTCCGAGGGGAGCGTTTTACTCCCTATTCTGGAGGCCGGACAGGATTTAGAGGACAGTCCTTTCGAGGGGCAAGAGGTTTCAACAAGCCTTACTTCGGTGCCCCTCAGTCCTCGGCTAAGAAACCGCAATGAAGGTGTGCTGGTCCAGGCGGTAGTGCCTGTGGGCGGACGCCTGCAGGATTATCTTTCAGCCTGGACCGCCATCACTGCGGACAAATGGGTTTTGGAGATAATTCAAAGGGGCTATGCACTGGATTTTGCTTGCCCTTTGCCGTCCGCGTTTGTAATGTCCCCTTGTGCGTCAGGTCTGAAGTCTCAGGCGGTTTCAGACACGGTTGCTCGTCTTTTGCAGCTCCGGGCGATAGTTCCCGTACCTCGAGACCAATACGGTCAAGGTCGATACTCGATCTATTTCGTGGTGCCCAAAACAGGAGGTTCTTTTTGGCCAGTTCTAGATCTCAGGGGCGTCAACCGATCATTGCGGGTGCCGCATTTTCGCATGGAAACGTTACGCACGGTGATACGAGCGGTGCATCCAGGAGAGTTTCTCTCATCCATAGATCTCACGGAAGCATATCTTCATATTCCCATCAGGCTAGCTCATCATCAGTTTTTACGTTTTGCCCTTCCTATGTGTCATTTTCAGTTTCGGGCGTTACCATTCGGCCTCGCCACGGCTCCGCGAACCTTCACCAAAATCATGGTGGTAGTAGCGGCAGCGTTGCGAAAGGAGGGCATCCGAGTTCATCCGTATCTCGACGATTGGCTAATCAGAGCCGATTCTCTTTTGACCGCTATATCAGTGACGGCTCGAGTTGTTCAGCTTCTGGAGCAATTAGGTTGGGTAATAAATCAGGCCAAGAGTCATTTGCAACCAGTAAGACAACTGACTCATCTCGGAGCATTTTTCGACACGGCACTCGGCAAGGTTTTCTTACCTACGGTCAGAGTGGAGAAAATTTTGAAGCAAGTGCAAGCGTTTTTAAGGGTTTCGGCTCCGTCGGCGTGGACGTACTTGCAACTCTTGGGCTCCATGGCGTCGGCTTTGGATCTGGTTCCATGGGCCAGAGCTCACATGAGACCCTTACAACAGGCATTGCTTTCCCAATGGTCTCCGCAACTTCACTCTCTCTCTCAGCAGCTCGTTTGTCCGGAGTCAGTGAGACAAAGTCTCCAATGGTGGTTGAACCCGGTTCATCTAAGAGCAGGTGTTCCTTTGCAGGAGCCATCATGGGTATTGGTCACGACGGATGCCAGTCTCGCAGGCTGGGGAGCTCATTGTCAGTCGCAGATCGCTCAGGGGTCTTGGTCTCTGGAAGAGAGCTCGTGGTCGATCAACAGGTTGGAGCTGCGCGCGGCTCGGTTTGCACTTCAGCGCTTCGAGGCTTTAATCGAAGGGACTGCGGTCCGATTATTCTCCGACAATGCAGTGACAGTCGCATATATCAATCGGCAGGGCGGAACGAAGAGTCTTTATCTTCTTGCAGAATCTCAGGAGTTGATGGCTTGGGCCGAAGTCCATCTCTTAGCGTTGTCAGCTGCACATGTGGCAGGCAAGCAAAATGTGCAGGCAGATTTTCTCAGTCGCAATATGCTCGATCCGGGCGAATGGGAGTTGAACATTGCAGTGTATCACGAACTGGTAGTACGTTGGGGTCAGCCAGTGATGGATCTTATGGCGACATATGGAAATGCAAAGGTAAACCGTTTTTTCAGCAGACGCAGGGAGCACATGTCAGAGGGATTGGATGCTCTAGTACAACCATGGCCAATGGACACCCTGTTGTATGTGTTCCCTCCTTGGCTGATGTTGAGTCGAATTATCCAATGAATAGCGGGACACCGAGGGTCGGTAATTCTGATTGCGCCGGATTGGCCTCGGCGTCCTTGGTATGCCGATCTGATTCGACTCCTGATAGCTCCTCCTTGGCGCCTTCCGGTTCAGATCAATCTGTTAAATCAGGGTCCAGTGCTCATGCCACAAGTGGATCGCTTCTTGCTTACGGCTTGGCTCTTGAGAAGGATCGGTTAAAGCGTAAGGGTTATGCGAATTCGGTAGTAGATACCTTACTACGGTCTAGAAGACCGGGAACCTCTCTCGCGTATGTGCGCATATGGAAGCTCTTCGAGCATTGGTGTGACCAACGCAATTTTCTTCCTAGGTTAGCTACCTTACCTCAATTGCTTTTATTTCTCCAAGAGGGATTGGAGAAAGGTTTGGCGCTGGGTACTCTTAAGGTTCATTTAGCGGCGCTTAACTGTTTTAGAGGTTTGGTGCACAATCGTCGGCTTTCCATGCATCCAGATGTGCAACATTTTTTTCGAGCGGCTAGGCTTCTCCGTCCTCCGCGACGTCAAGTGGTGCCTGCGTGGGATTTGAATATTGTTTTGGAAGCATTTTCCACGTCCTCGTTGGCATCGGTATCTTCCCGATCTTTACGTGAGTGTTCTTGGAAGACTGCGTTTCTCGTGGCTTTATGTTCAGCAAGAAGAATTTCAGATTTACAGGCTTTGTCTTGTCAGGAACCTTATCTGCAATTTCTTCCGGAACAGATATTACTGCGGACGGTGCCTTCTTTTTTGCCTAAGGTGCTGTCGGTTTTTCATGTTAATCAGTCGGTGGCATTACCTGTGTTTTCAAATTTGTCAGATTCACCGGTAGACCGAGCGCTCAAGAAGTTGGATCTTGGTCGGGTTTTAAAAGCATACCTTAAGCTTTCCAGACCATTCCGGAAGACAGATAGATTGTTTGTCCAGCATGCAGGGCCCAATAAAGGTCAGGCAGCGTCAAAGTCCACAATTGCTCGCTGGGTACGCTCCGCTATTGTAGCAGCTTATCAAGCCAAAGGGCAATCACCCCCAGAGGGTGTGAAGGCTCATTCCACTCGAGCTCAGGCGGCTTCATGGGCAGAATTTGCCTTTGTTCCTCCAGTGGATATCTGTAAAGCAGCAACGTGGTCCTCATTGCATACGTTTACAAAGCATTACCGTTGGAACGTTCAGGCCAGAGAAGATGCGAAAGTAGGGACGGTGGCCCTTATCGCGGGGCTGGTGGGTCCCTCCCGAGTTTAGGTACTGCTTGGGTACTGCCCTATCGTTCCCTGGACTGGCCCGGAGAAGCGATAAGGAAGAAGAAATTAGATCTTACCTGCTAATTGTCTTTCCTTGAGCTGTCTCCGGGCCAGTCCAGGGTCCCACCCCTTTATAAGTTCAAGTGTAATTAAAGGTACAAATGTAATAAGAGATTGGATTAATCGGGTGAGTGGGGTATGTTGGGGCTCCCATGATCTTTCTCAGGGAAAGACATTAATGTTTTATTCTATAATATAAATGAAAAAAAAAAAAAGTTTGCATTGCTTTTAATGCGCTTACATTTTTCCAAGGGACTGTGGAGCATTTTCAGTTTTGACAGGTTAACGTTGTGTTTGTTTATCAGTTCTTTCATAGTAATCTGCTTTGTCAGGGGAAGACTGGCTGGTGACCTCAGGGGGAGTGGCTTCACCTCTCAAGAAAACTTGAAGTCATCAGTCCTCAGCTGCTAAGGGGGATTGACTACCCTATCGTTCCCTGGACTGGCCCAGAGACAGCTCAAGGAAAGACAATTAGCAGGTAAGACCTAATTTCTTCTTAAAGCAGACCCAGGAAATTCACTGCTTGTCCCAATACAAGCACTGTGGAATCTGTGTCTTCTGGGGAAATTGCTAGCAACTTGTGACCTAGATAGGCCACTGTTGGAAACAGGATACTGGGCTTAATGGACCTTGGTCTGACACAGTTTGGCATATCTTATGTTCTTATGTTATATTCTTATGTTCTTAGAATCACCTGTGTTTCTTATTTAGCTTATACACTGTGGGTCATTTTCTTATAGGACATACAGGGTGTTATTTTAAAAGCCTTATTTGTGACTTTATGTGTAAATACTAGTACTTACACATATAAATGACACCCACCTATAAATGACTATTTTAGAAGGGCTGAATTTGTACATGCATGTCCTTACTATATGTAGGTAGCAAGGGGCTGTGTTGGGGAGGTGGCTAGGGCATGACCATGATGGGTCAAATGTTGACACATGTATTTACCTTTTCACATAGGGCATACACATGTATGACCAAAAATGCTCACTTTGAGATTTACACCTGCTCCCTGATACATTTAGGTTTTTAAAAGCTACTGTTTACAGGGGGGCTTAAGGTGGTTATCTTTCTAAATCCCCCATTGCTAATTTTCCCCTCCATATTGAAATTAGAAAGAGAAGAGTGAAATCTGTAGTTAACTGGTGACATTTACATGAGAAGCTTGCAAAATGGCTCACATACACATGTAAGTGAGTGGAATTGTAAACGTCAGGACCTCAAGTCCGAATTACAATCTCCATGTCTTTTCTAAAATATGCCTTACAACAGAGGTACTCAAATCCATTCCTGGAGGGCCGCAAACCAGTCAGGTTTTCGGGATATCCCTAATGGATATGCATGAGATAGATTCAAATACAATGGAGGCAGTGCATGCAAATATATCTCATGCATATTCATTAGGGATATCCCAAAAACCTGACTGGTTTGCGGCCCTCCAAGACTGGATTTGAGTACCTCTGCTTTACAATCTCAATAATCTGCACTTGCTGAAGTAATTCGAAATCTCAGTAAGAAGAATCATACAATAACTGATGAGTCCATTGCCAAATGATACTAATTTCATTTCCAACTTCTATAAATAATAGTCATAGGGACAAAGCATTTTTCTCACTCTTCAGGACCATCTCAACTTAATTGTTCTATCAAGGTCATGTGCACTATAAACATTGATCCTGAATTGTAATACTGTCCCATGTTTACTTATTAAAATTTATAGACCACACATCCAGCATAGCTGATCTGAGTAGTGAACAATAAAAATCCACCCAGTAAAAAGCATTCTGTCCATTATACAAGGAAAATGCTTTTCCTTTTGAGCATCAAAACAAGCATATTTTCTGACACAATCCATGTTTCACTTTTGCTGCTTCAGGGAACTACTCTGGTTGTTTTTTTGCATCTCCCCTATTGTTCTCTGTTTCAGAATAGAATCAAGAGGATTTAAATATGTATATCTCTTCACACAGGATCAAATGTTCCATCATGCTATTTTATATCTGTTGAGTTGTAAAAAAAATGTCACGTTTATATCAGTGTTATGTTAATTAGCAAGCCTGCAATGGTCCCTTGGTTCACTGACATATTTGATGTTTTTCTGAATCAACAAACATCAGTACCACATGACTATAGCTTTTGATCATGTGTAAAGTGATGGGATATTTAAATCATTTCCACTTTGAAACAGAGTGCCAGACTTTGAAATGCAGAATGATTAAGTCTGAATTCCAAAACACTCTCTTGAGGCAGTAAACACAAAGCATGGGCTGTGTTGGGTGAGATGCTAATCTTGTTATAAGGAAAATATGTCTGTTTTATTATAACAAATCAGCACTCAAAGAGATAAATATTGGACTTGCATAAATGAAAATTTAGCATGAAACTATAAGGGAAAGCATTGACACTCAGGACCAACAATTAAAATGCAGAACTACATGTGACTGTAATAATGTGAGAGACTAGATGGTCCTAAGAAATTAAAGAAATGCTGTGTTCCTATGTTTACTTTTGATGCACACTGGAAATAAAATTAAATTGCAATTGGTAACTTAATCCTTGCTTTCTGAATCTTTTATGCAGTGTTTTTCTACATAGATACTTATTTCTACATAGATACTTATTCAAAAGCATTTATATGGTTAGTGATGATGCAAGCTTGTAAATGTTTTTAAAAAGTCTCTGGCTGACCTTTGTATAACATTGGTTGCTTTATATGCAAAAAATAGAAAGGAGAGTGTTTTTGGATGGAGTGAGCGTGGAGAAGAAACTTATATATTAGGTGGCAAAATGAAGGCACTATGGGGTATGTTTACTAAACCTTCTTAATGTGCTCCCGGCGTTAGTGTGCAGGCTGCCATAAAAGGAGTGGGCATTCCGGTCAAAAAGTAGCAAAACGGGATTAGCGCGCGATAACGTGCTCTGCTGCGCACATTATCGGGCAAAGCGCCGTTAAGCGCGTTACCGCACGGTAATCTTAAGTAGGCGCACAGACAACCAAACATAGAAACAGAAGTGTAGCACAATGGTTAATACACTGACTGACGATACAGGGGTCATGAGTTTGATCCCCCAGTATGCATAAGGCTGGCTGAGGCATCAGCTTTGACATGTAAGTATTGTTTCCTGAGGCATTTTATTTGTATTTTAATTATTGCTGCCAGCAAACACACCCTCACGTGCCGTAACCTAAGGTGCCGCATAAATAGGGTTGCCAACTGGCTCCAGATGCGCCTGACAGGCTAGATCCAGTCCTGCATTTACTCCATTGCATGCAGGGACATGTAGTTCTGATTTCCCCTTTTCACTACATAAGAAAAGCAAGACTACAAGTCCCTGCATGCAATGGGGTAAACACAGGACTGGATCAAGCCTGTCGGGCGCATCTGGAGCCAGTTGGCAACCCTACGCATAAGGCACCCTATAAGGCACTCCATAGGGCACATTATAAAGTGCACTGTCCGCCATGGCACCCTATAAAGTCCCCTATAGGGCACCCTATAAGGCACTCCATAGGACAACTTATAAGGCACCTTATATGGACTGTAACCATAAAGTGCCTCAGAAGGCGCTTTATAGGGTGCCCTATAAGGCGCCTTCTGAGGCACCTTATCGTTACAGTAACCTGAGGGTGTTTTGCTGGCAGCACTAATGTACATTAAAAACAGACAAGGGTTTGGACAGCCCTATCAAATAACCCCACTGGGGGTTTGAACCCATGACCTCTGGCTCAACAAGCAGTGAAGTAACCAGTGGGCTACAGCTCCATAGCTGCAAGCAAACCCCTGGCTGACTGCAGAAGGACTGCACGTCACCACACAAACAGTCTGCTGTGGTCACCAGGATAGGGTTAACCCACCCATACCCATGATGCACTGCACATGCAAATCAGCAGTCTACAGATGATCACAAGATGGGGTATGCACCCCTACAGCACCTCGGCCTGGTAGGGGGAACTGACCGTGTGTGGTACTGGCACAGAGTAGCTACACACCGTCACATTGTGCAGGTACTGTACTCACCCTGAGGGTGAGGTGGGGCGCCCAGCACCAGGTCCACAGCAGAAATAGGCCATGCTGCAGGACCCCAGCAGTGGTAATGTGTGAGATAGGTAGTGTCTGCAGACACACCTTGGATATATCTGTATTTCTCAGTCAAGGTTTAGCTCTTATGGATCCATAGGAGGACTATGTACCATCACCCCCCTCTCTCCCCTCTGGGGCTGAGAGTGGTAAACAGGGTCTCCCACTAACACAGAGCTACTCAATTCCAGTCCTGGTGGCCCGCAACCCTGCATGTTTTTGGGATATCCCTAATGATATGCATGAGATATATATGCATTAGAGATAGCCTGCCAACCTGACTGGTTTGTGGCCCTCCAGGGCTGGATTTGGAGACTCTTGACTTACACCTCTGTCATTTAAGATTGTGAGTGGGCAAGGTACAGATGTTCTAGACATCAAAAGGGTAGATAGAATGTGTCACATTCCTCCTAGATTCTCAACACCACCAAAAAGTTGTCTAATAGACAATATTTTGGTGGTGGTGAGAAGCAAGGAGGAATGTGACAAATTCTAAACTTTTTGATGTCTTGGACATCTGCACCTTGCCCACTTACAATCTTAAATGACAGAGGTGTAAGGCAGGGGTCTCCAAATCCAGCCCTGGAGGGCCAAACACCAGTCAGGTTGGCAGGCTATCTCTAATGCATATATATCTCATGCATATCATTAGGGATATCCCAAAAACCTGCAGGGTTGCGGGCCACCAGGACTGGAATTGAGTAGCTCTGCACTAACAGATCCACATTCTACCTCCCTGCAATGGTGACAGTAGAGGGGGACCATCAACCCCAGTCCTGCTGGGGAGCAGACACCCTACAGGGCAGTCAATGCAGCTCTGTACACATCCATAAAGCAATAGCAGACAGACATTAGGCCTGGATATGCTGAGCTGCACCCCACCAATATCTGATATTCTCCTGCAGCAAGCCTTCAGCCGCTGCACCCTGCAAGGTGTTCCAGCAAGACACATACCAGCTGCAGACAGTCTGCTAGCTAGTCCATAGTGCATGTTTCTGGTGGAAATGCATGCACCCAGACCTGGGATGTCAGAATACACACCAAACAGATAAGTCAGTGACTGGGCCCCAAAAGGGAACCCATATATAACACATAAAAAAAAAACCTACATAGCACTATGGGGGAACCTAGCCATGCCGTGGTCACTGCTCAGTCAGGGTGAGAGTGATCTCCCAGCAGAACATGCTGTGGCCACCCTGTCTGTGCAGGTGGTGGCCAGGCACTACAATGTCCCAGCCATTGCCCTATGCCCTGTGCAGATGCATCCTGGACAGGCCACCCTGTCCGGGCTATACCCATGGTACCTTGCTTCTCATTATGCACATTGGCAGGCCAATACTGGCAACAGTGCTGGCAGTGTGGGCTGTGGAGGGTGTTTGCAGCCACCACACACTTGATAGACGGACACACACTCCCGCACTTATGCCAGCATTGTGCTACTATAGAGGTGTTTGGCAGCCCTGGCCACCACACCAGTCCTGGGCACAGTGCAGGCATGGATATGGTACGCAATACTGTTGGGGGTCACTCCCCAGGGTGGTAAACACTGTCAGACACCAGACCTGAAGCACACTCCACAGACATCAGAAAGGTTGCTATCATGGAGCTCAATCAGCAAACCGTGCGTAATGTAGGAATGGCTATCTGCCAGTAATCATAGCTACCTTTTGATAGCTGTGTACCGTATTCCCAGGTTTAGGGTGGCATTGCTATGGTATGCAAGTGCTAGTATTGGGAGATGCACACAGGGCCCAATGTCCTGCCTCTCCAGGAGGTATTGGCTAATGGAGCCTGTGGGTGTGGGTGTGTCTGCTCCTGTTGGCTGCTGCTTTACAGCAGAGGTTCCCAACTCCAGTCCTGGTGTGCCAAACACTGTTCGGGTTTTCATGCTGTCCCTCATAAATATGCATGAATACATTTGCATACCATGGGGGCGGTGCATAGATATGCAGCACAGGCATCTTTATTAGAGGCAGCATGGAACCTGAATGGTGTTTGGCCCTCCAGGACTGCATTTGGGTGACTCTGCTCTAGGTAATGCGCCTGTTTATGGTGTCTGTGCTCTGTAGGGTAAAATGTAGGTGTTTTGGGCATGTTTACGTCATCTGCAATAAAGGTTCTGTCTGTATTAGCACGTTTTAGTAGTGGGTAAAAAATGGGGGCTGGGTTGGCAGGAACCACAGCTGGGACTTGAACCTGTGACCTTCTGCTCCTTAACACACTGGCTGTGTGCACTGCACCACCGTGTTGCCACAGAGACAGTAAATTCCCTGGGGATACCATGACTGTTCATCAGACGGAGCCTGTCTTTTGCAGTGCATGGCACCCACCTACACAGGGCTAGGCCGTGGTCTGCTCTGGGCAGCTATCACTGCCCCCTCCACCACCAGTGCCCCTCTGCCACCCTGCTGACATGCCCTTCTGTTGGTGGTGCTGGTGGAGCGCAGTCTCAGGCCATCCAGTGTGCAGGTAGGCGACTGCCTATGGTGCGGGTTCTGGGGTAGGGGTGCTTGCATAGGTGTCCACGCTTCCTCCCAGCACTGCCTGCCACTGTTCTGTGCCCTTGGGGGTCCCTACTGGGTACTATCCCCTGTGACACTGTGGGAAGCACACTCGTGCCCATGCTTGGCCCTCATCAGTTGCTGTCTGGCTGCTCTACTGTTTCAGCATTCCTATGGGCCACCTAGGCATCACCCTAGTCCGCACTGTGGCCCAGCTGCAGTACAGCATGTGCCGTCTGCAGCCCTCTCTGTCCCCTTTCCCAGCATCTGTCCAGTTGCCCATTCCGACATGCCAGCCCTGCTGTTGTGGAACATGTGCACCCCATAGGAAACCTGTCCAATCGAGAGGGAAACCCTGATGAGCGCAATTGCACTGTGGGATCATTCACCTTGTATCGGGACGGAGCGTAGACCCTTCCAAAATTCATATATTTTTTTGGGAGTTTTCTCAGGAGTGCTTTTTGATGTTTCCCATTAATATCACTATTGCCCAGCTTGGTTATGTTTTTTTAATATTTTGTTGGGGTCATTTTCAATGTTTCTTTGCACTTTTTGTTCCTTGCACATGTATCACACTTATCACTTTTTTTTAGGTTTCACTGGTTTTGCTGTACATTGCTGACAGAAATGGTTTCTCTGCCCTTTAAATCAGCTCTAACGCCAGGGTTTCACTGGCGTTAGTTTTGAGCCTCGGATTTCAAATCGTTAGTGTGCGGGGAGCCTCTCCCCTCCCACTCTCCACCCATTGACCCCTTCTCTCCGCCCCTGGGGAGCCTTCCTCCGCCATCTGGGAGCCTTTCCCCGCCTTCAGCGCTCATTTGCGCCACTGCTCGCGTTAATGCGCGCTAAGGTACCTGAGCACCTGATAAAGCACCATTAACGCGCGTTAAGGCACCTTAACACGCAGTAACATCACAGAGCGCACACTAAGAAGGTTTAGTAAACATACCCATAAGAGTGGAATGTTATAAATTCCCATGCAGTTAACATGCATTGCCACTTATGTCTTCGGGGCCTATTTTATAAAGTGAAGTACACAAACTGAAAGTATGCACAATAGGACTTATATGAGCACTTACAGAATGGTGACCACCTAAAGAGTATGCATGAATGTTCATTCACACACTTAAGTCCTTTAAAATAGACACTTATGTGCATAAGTACGTAACTGCTCACCCCTTATTGAGTCAGCTTTCTAAACAGTGATGAGTAAATAATAGGTTTAGCTATTCTTTTAAAATGATACGTGGATTTTCATAGCTGGCACTTTCATAGATAGTGCCACTAAATATGTCAATAACATGGAATGTCTTAGGAGGGTAATTTTATAACAGGTCGCCTGTGTGTGAAGATCATGTAGGCTGGGGACTCCATCCTGGGATGGAAATAGCAGTGATGGGAAAGATATAGTCAAAATGAATTCTCTTTCCAAGCAGAGCTCCTATCCTTTTCTGCCAGTCAGATGGCATGGTAGCAGGCACGATGAACATCAAAGCAAGCCATCATAGAAGACATGGGCGGGTGGGAGGGTGGTGTTCATTAATACTGTCATGGGGAAGGCAGCATCAAGGGTGGTGTCCCATGCACAGGGGAAATGATAGCCCTGGATGACTAATGCCTGAACATAGTTGAGAAGATAGGGTTTAAGCAGCTGCTGCATCTCTTAGCTCCTGCTTACTGAGTGCTCTGTGGGACAATTTTTTAGGGAATCCCCCTGAAATATTTCTTGCTGGATCCTGATGTTAGGAATGATGTACTGACCATCCTCATCATTCAAAAAGAGTGTAATTTGCCACAATGTCACAGCACTATCAAACCAGGATTTATTTTATACATTTCAAGGCAATTTATTATCCAAGATTGTGGGATGCTTTCATAAGCTTTCTTATAATCAACACATGCTATATTGAGATTTCTGCTTTTCTTATCACTGGCCATGATGGCCTTATTCAACATTAGCTGGTCTTTGGTGCCCTATGCTCCTCTCTTGTTGCCCTTTCGCTCTATTACCGTGATGTTATTGGACTCGATATGATCTTATATTCTGTCTGCATCTATTGCAGTGAACAGCTTATACAGTAGATTGTAGGTAGACAAGTTATTGGTCTATAATTGATAAGAGTGCTATTTAGGTCCCCTTTTAGAATGAGAAATGCCGTGGCCAGGTGGTGGTAGGGGGAGGAACCAAGATGGCGGTTTAAAGGGTGTCGCTGAGCGGCGGTGTTTTTTCCTGTGGGCAAACGGAAGGCTAAAGGGGTTAAGAAATCCTCCCTTACCCCAGCAGCTTTGTCCCCATTACCTCTTTGGGTGGTTGGTCCACTTGATTCTTTCTTTTCAACATCGCAGCGGCAGTCAGGAGAGCCAGAGGAGCAGTGCCCTATTGGCGTCCCGGCAGAGTTGAGCAGCTCGGCGGGAGGTTCGGGGCCAGACATCTCTCCTCCGGTGCAGTGGCGTCCTCCAAAAGATCCTCTCTTGGAGCAGAGCCCGGTGCAGTCAGTGGTTCTGCAGCCCTCCCAAGTGGTTGTATTTGCCGAGAGCGGAGGGTTGTCTGCGGGGCTGAGTAGTGGAGAGGTTCTTTTCTCTCTTCCTCACTGCCCAGGAGCTTTTCCATCGCGGAGATGGCTCGATGGGTTGGATATGATCCTTCCTGTTCCTGGGGGCCCAGCAATGGAGTGGGAGTCTTCAGAGTCCAGTGCAGGAGTGGCTGAAACACTGGTAACCTTTTCCTTTGAACGACTGGCTGTATTTACTTTGGAGACTATTTGGTCTGCTATTGTGACGCTTGGGGAACTGTTGGTTTCCTCAGTTGACTGCTCTGGCGGCCCAATCTCAGTCCCATACTAACTTACTGCAGCAACATACATTGGAAGTTTCTGCTTTACAATCTTCAGTTACTAAGTTACAACAAAAAGCTTCTCGGTATGAGGATGGATGTTCATCTTTTCAGAAGGATGCATTGGTTTTAAAACCAAGGATTGAGATGTTGGAGAACTTATCAAGATATCAAAATCTCCATCTTATAAATTTTCCAAAGTCTCCTTTAATTGGTGCCAAAGATATGTTTAAGAAGTATGTGGTTGATGTCTTGGGGGTTCCAAATGAATCCCATCCCCCAATGACTAAGGTGTATTATCTTCCTCCTGGTAAAAAGGGAGCTGTTGGTGGTGGAATGATTCCAGGGGTTGAACAAGTTGATTTTTTGGATGTTTTGGATATTTTGAAAACCTTGTTAGTTGATTCTGTCTCTCCATCTACTCTTTCCTCTGACCGAGATTGGTTCTTACGAATGTATTTTCGTAAATGTATTATGATGTTTCAGGGGTTATCTGTTTGGGTGTTTCCTGATTTGTCCAAAGAGACTCAGAGGAGAAGGAAAGAATTCCTGTTGCCTCATCCTGGAGTTTTGCTTATAGGTGCTCAATTCTTTTTGAAATTCCCATGTAAATGCATGGTTACGTTGCAGTCTGTTTCCTATATTTTTTTAAGCCCTCACAGTTGCTGGCTTTTCTGAATTCTCGTCGCTCGGCTGAGGCAGTCCAGATCCCACTGCAGTAAGGTTTTTGCTTGATTGCTTGACACTTGTTTACATTTTTCTTCACAGGTTTGTTTCATATAGATGTGTTTGGTTCTCTCCTTTATGGTGGGCTGTGGGAGAGGCAGACTAGGCTGTATTGCCTTTTCCTATGTTTTTCTTTCCCTGTGTTTCATTGTATGTATTTATGATGTTTCCAGTCTGTATCCTAATTTCTATGCAGGCGTGTTATGCTTGGATTTATTGTAAACTGATAAAGATTAAATTTAAAAAAATATAGGAGAAATGTTCTTCCTGTAGTAAGCCATTGAGGTGTTAAGTCTGTCTGCTTACACAATTCATTTTTGCAATTTACCAGGTCTGGGTTGAGAGATGTTAACTGTTTGAGCCAAAAGTTAGTTACTCCGTCTGGGCCAGAACTCTGCCAGTTTGGGGATCACTTTCAACTGCTTTCCAGCTTTTTTGTTATTACTGCAGGCCATTCCATAGGTTTGATGTTTGCTTTTACTAAATGTTCCTGTATGCAAGGTAACTATTCTGCTTCTTGATTGTGTTTTATAGGATCCTCATATAGCTTTCTCCAGAATCTTTCTGTTTCGGCTTTGGTTGGTGGCGCTTTTACCAACTTAATGTTCTTTCCCAATTCACAAAGATCTCAGGAAATCAAAGCAATGAAGAAGGATCAAAAGAAAATGGTGAGTATCCAAGCAATGTGAACTAAAAACAAGATTCATGCAAACTCTTGAACAATACTGTAACAGGGTGAACAACGCAAAAAAAGATCATCACACAAAAACCCTAATGAGTACTCTGAACCTCCCACGAGAGCTATTCAGCATCCTGAATGTCTCACTACATCACTCAGTCATGAGACACCGGAAGACTCATCCCACCCACAAACCCTGGCAGACTTCTTCCAAAACAGGATGGAACTCAAGAACAACATTCAATACACTCCAATAGACAACACACCCACCAAAAATAAATGGACAACTTTTGACTACATCTCTAATAAGAACATTGAACATATCATCAGCAACTTCAACACCATATTGCCCCTGGATCTATGCCCTGTCGGCTGGATCAAGATGACAAAGACCTAACTAATCCTCTTCATTGCCAAGCTGGAGCGGAATTCTCTTGAACAGGGTATCCTCCCTAAAGACCTCAAAATGGCATCAATCTGACCAATACTAAAAAAATCCACAGCCAACAAAGGAGACCCTGCTTTATACAGGCCATCAGCAGCCTACCCTTCATCTCTAAAATAATTGAAAAGATCGTATTTCAGCAACTACAGAACTATAAAGGCAAACACGCCCCACTAGATCAACATCAGCAAGGCTTCAGACCACATCACGGGGTTGAAACTCTCATAAGATCCCTAATTTATGCAATAACAAGAGGAATCAACAAGATTAACCATGCATATATCCTAATCTTCCTGGAAATAACCACAGCATTTGACTCCATTCCACACAACCCCCTACTTACCAGACTGCAATCCAGTGGAATCAGCAGCCCCCCCCCTTTAAATGGATGCAATCATACCTCTCAAACCATCATCAACAAGTATGCATAGGAACAAACAGATCAGCCCCATACACACAACATTAAGGAGTCCCACAAGACTTCACTCTATCCTCTCTACTCTTCAACATATTCATGCAACTAATATGTGCTATTTTTCACAAACATGGCATTCAATATAGGATCTACACAGATGATATCATGATATTCACACTATAAAAAATCGGCAATTCAAACCTACACAACATATCTACATGTTTCCAAGAAGTCTCACACTGGCTACATGAACATGCACTGCAAATCAACCACAAGAAAACGGACATACTCCATATATCCAGAAATAAATCACTCTCACCCCCCCAAAACTATCAAAATAAATAACATGGAACTAGAAACCAAGCAGGAAGTTAAATACCTGGGTATAACACTTGACCAACTATTCACCTTCACTCCTCACATCATCAAAACCACACAAGCAATATACTACAAGATAAAAAATACTACATAACCTTCAACCTCTTCTAGCAACTTTGAATTTCCACTCTATGGTCCAGGATCTCATATTCTCCCTACTAGATGTTGTAGTCCTTTTTAGGCTAGGCCCGCCTACTTGGATTCCAACCTGGATTCTTAAGTTTTACCTAACCCTTCTAACAGGAAGGAAAAAACAAGACACATACACAGAAAATCAATTATAATAATTCCCGAGCTCTAGAAGGAAGACCATGAAAGGGAGCAAATTGTGGCTCCTCTCCAACATTCTTCAAAAATCTTCTGCTAGAGATCTGCCTTTTATTAAGAAGTATCAGCTGACATAGTTAATTTTTGATTAACATCAGATGATATTATTCATGTTACAAAATCATAGGTCTGAAATACAATCTGCTTACAGGGTTAATTTTCTGCTGATGCTTTGCAAGATTACATTAGAAAAACAGAAGTTAAAAGCTGTGATTATAATTACCAGGTGACAGTAGGTGTCGCTGAGATTCTTTCATATTACAAAAGCTGATTAGTTACACTATAAATTCTCTCTAAATTTTAGGTAATTTCATAAGCTTTATTTGATTTCCAGTTATATGTTGACCTAAAGTCTCTTTCATGCTGACCTTAGTTAGCTTTCAGCCTATCATCTATCACAAAAAAGAGGTAGCCCCTGTCTAGAAAGCAGAAACTACCCTTTGCGCCAGTGACTATGTACACAACATATTTGCTAATCTCTGTTGTAACAAACTGTCAGAACTTTCTCACAAAGAGAGAGAACCAGGCCGAAGCTTCTATCTAAAAATGTATGTTTTCAGTTAAGCCAGTTTGATTATAATAGACATGTTTGTTTTTACCTAAGTAAAGGTATATGGCTATAGCATATTCACAGCCCTGTTTCTTCATTATTCTCTGCACTCAAATCACTATCTGTGTCTACATCCAGGGTCCCATAGGCAGATTCATCACTGTCTACTTCCATGTCCAAATTGCCATAAACAGGATGATCCATACGTGTATAGGTTACCTTATCACTCAGAAGCTCATCAGTTTCTGCTATAGTTTCCAATCTTGTTCTAGGGCCTGGGTCAGTTCTTCCTTTTCCACACTAGACTTCTGCAATAGTATATACCAAGGACTTCCCAAAGATTGTAAACCACACTGATGCCCTTCAGTCTGGGTGGTATATCAAGAAATTGCATGAATATAAACATAAACATAAACTTAAACATGTTCTTCACCAAGTACAGTTGGCCCAAAATGTTGCTGCACACACCCTAGCAAATCAAAAAGAGAGGGACCACATCACAGCAATCTTGTACACAGCAGAGTCAAATATAAATCAACCATAAACATCTTCAAAACGCTACATAAACAATCATCAACATATCTAGAATCCCTCCTCTGCACATCAACTAACAACAGAACAAGGCAAAAATGCAGCGCAAATCTCCTTGACTCGTGAAATAGTTTTAAATAGATGTTAAAGCCAAGTGACAGGCAAAGGGGCAATTTGAAAGGCTCCCTCTATCAAACCAAGGGCTATGTGAATCACCCAGGAAATCTTAAAGCACAGGTTAGGGCACCGAGTAGCAAGTCATCTATTACTAGGTGATACTTCCCTCCCACCCACCCCAGTCATAATCTTAGCTTTATAGGTTCTTAAACCTATTAAAGGGGAGGAGGTGGTCAAATTTACTTCAGGTTCAGTTGGTTATCCTCACCAGGAGTAGATTGATCAATCTTGAGGTAAACTAAATCTCTTAAACTTATTAGGTACAATTGTATCAGTACAAGTATCCCTAGCAACTTTAAATATGAAGTGTGATCAAAAAGTATTGAGACTTGTTGTGTAGCTATTTAACAATACGAGGTGTGACAAAAAAGAAATTAGACTGTCCCATATATGTTTTATTACAAAATCTACAGAGAAATTATGCACTGGCCCTTTCAAAGTAATTTCCCCCCAGAGTTAATGCACTTCTGCATTCGCTTCTGCCACGTATGGAAACACTCGGAAAAGTCCTCCTCCTTGAGGTCCCTCAGCTCCCTTGTCACAGTGGCCTTTATCTCTTCTACAGAGGCAAAATGAGTTCCTTTGAGCATAGTCTTCAGCCTGGGGAAGAGTCGCATGGTGCACAATCTGGGGAATAAGGAGGGTGGTCGAGAGCTGTGATCTGTTTGTTGGCCAATAACTGCCTCACACTGAGTGCAGTGCGTGTGGGCGCATTGTTGTGATGGAGCAGCCATGACTTGTCTCTCCACAAAGCCTGCCTGCTGCATCAAACCCAGTCATGAAGGCGATTTAGGACCTCCTGGTAGAAGTGCTGGTTGACTGTCTGACCCTCAGGCATAAACTCGTGATGGACCAGTCCCTTCTGGTCGAAGAATGCAATCAGCATGACCTTGATTCTTGATTTGGACATGCGCGCCTTCTTGGGTCTGAGTGACAGTCGAGTCTTCCACTGCAGGCTCTGTCTCTTGCTTTCAGGGTCGTACTGGAAGATCCAAGTCTCTTTTTCTGTGATGACTTGGCCAACAAACTCTGGATCTTCTCCAATCTTCTCTAGCAAGTCTCGACAAACATTGACCCGGTGCTCCTTCTGGTCATCCGATAAAAGCCTGGGCACCATCTTGCGCATACCTTCCACATCCCCAGCTCCTGCACCAAGATGGACCTCACTGACTCCCTGTTCAGGCTGAGCTCCTCAGCTATCATCTGCACCATCATTCTGTGATCACTCCACACCAGCTGGTTCACTCTGTCAATGTTCTCAGCCGTCTTTGTCATGGAAGGCCTTCCTGACTTGGGGTCATCCTACACCTCCTCGCGGCCAGTCTTGAAGCATTTGTGCCACTCGAAGACTCGTGGCCTTGACATTGCATCTTCTCCATAAGCCTTTTGGAGAACTTAGAGACACTCAGTTGGGCCCTTCTCCAACTTAACCAGAAATTTCAAGTTGATTCTTTGCTCCATATTTCTGCCACCTCCAGTTGCGTGACAAAGCGATGGAGCAGTATGCTACAAAAAAACCTGAAAAAGAAAACAGAGTGAGAGAGATGAAAAATATTATAGCAGAATAGTGGCAAGATGTTGCACAGCACAGTGACATAAGTGGTTAGTCAATTGGCATTGAGTCATGGGTGTGGTTGCCACAGTCTCGGGGTTTTTTTGTCACACCTTATACATTGCACCATGATGCTATTAAGCATACAGTTACCTAGTTATTTATTTATTTATTTAGTTATTTATTTACATTCTCTTATATACCGCGCTATTCTGCATCAGTGCGGTTTACATTGAACAAACTGAAATTACATTGAACAGGTCTTTATAACTTGGAGATAACTATTTTACAGGGAACATGGGCTATGGAGGGTTATCTGCTCTGCATGTGCAGAGTGTAGCCTTTCTCTTGAGAAACAAACCATCAAAGTATTCAACTTATAGAGATTTAATACAGCTGAAATGCCTAACAGAATGACATCTAATGTGTGAATTTAAAAGTCACAAAGCCCCAGATATCTGCCAAATTGTCATCCATCTGCTAAGATCTGTTTAAGCTATTAGAGCATGTTTTAGTATAATGTTTTTGGCACATAGGGGCATCAGAGTTTATGCACTGGTGTTTTGGGAATTAATAGTAACGGATGCTGACTTGATGTCTACAGAGAAATGGACAGTGAAATAGATGCTGTTCAAGATAGATTTTATATCAGCTACATACTCATGACAAAAATGATTGCAGATCTGTCATACTGAGTCACTTGAACACCCCTAACAAATGCTTGTGAGAAAACTGCATACTCCTAAGAGAAACTCACCTATTATTTTATCTCCTTTATGATGGGTGAAATATGGCAATGGCTTGATACTCTTTTAAGGTATTGGTAAAAACTACAGAAAACCCATTCTTCAGAAAGACTGAGTAGAAAGTATCATGTATATTCCAAAAAAGTGATAATTCATTTGAGGGGCAAAAAGAGTCCTTGACTCTGTCAGCACCATTTTTAATGACAGCACCAGTGCGAAATAACAACTTTTAGGATTCTGATGGGCCGCGAGAGGGAAATCACTCTTCTTTTCGCAGCTTGAAAAGCCCGCCGCTGATGGAGCTGACAGCTGAGGGCTCTGCCGGGCAGACGGGAAGGGGCCGCGGGACAGTTGATTCTGCCGCTGCCACGGCGGCAGTGGCAGCAGCAGAAGCCAGGGGTTTGTTTTGGGTTTTTTTTGTTTCCTCTCTGTCGCGGGCCGCACAAAGTTCTCTCGTGGGCCGCATGCGGCCCGCGGGCTGCGTGTTTGAGACCCCGGTGCTAGAACATCCTCAACTTCCTTCAGTATTCTTGGATGTATTCCATCAGGCCCCATCGCTTTGTCTACTTTTAGTTTAGCTAGTTGCTCATGAACACAGTCTTCTGAAAATCGTTCAAGATGCCCGTCGCTTCTGTTCCTATTTGTGGGTGTTTTCTGAGGTCCTGCTCCTGGCCCTTCATCTGTAAACACAGAACAGAAATATTTGTTAAGCAATTCTGCTTTATCCTCATCAGCTTCTACATATTCTTCCCCTTCACCCTTGAGTCTGATGATACCACTTTTGCCCTTCCTCCTCTCACTAAATATCTGAAAAATGTCTTATCCCCACATGTTATTGCCTTGTCTATTTCTTCTTCTTTTTGTACCTTTGCTTTCCTGACTACTTTGCTAGCTTCTCTAAGTTTTTTTCAAATATAGATGCCTATCTTCCTCTCTCTGTGATCTCCTATATTTCATGAAGGCCTCCCTCTTTTTCTTCACCTTTTCAGCTACTGCTTTTGAGATCCATGGTGGCCTCCTTTAGTTTTACCTTTATTTATCTTTCTAACAGAAATGTTGGTTGCACTTAAAATATCCCCTTTCAGTTTTTACAACTGTTTTTCCACATCCCCTAGCTGTTCCCATCTGGTAACGACTCCTTGAGGTATTGGACCATCTTGGCAATGTTAGTTTTCCTAAAATCTAAAGCTCTCACTTTTGAATGGATTTTATCAGCCCTAGTCCTAATACTGAATAACACCATCTGATAATCAATGGATGTGAGATGATCTCCCATTATAACATCAGAAACACTTTCACCATTGGTAAGCATCAAGTCCAGTATGGTCCCTTCACATGTGGGTTCTGTTACCAGTTGCCTGAATAGTTCTTTCTGTAAAAGATCCAGGATCTCCTTACTTCTAGATGACACCACAGCAAGGATGTGCCAATCAACATCTGGCATATTGAAATTCCCTATCAGTAGCACTTCCCCTTTCCTGGCAATGCTGTGTATATCTTCTATTAAATCTCCGTTCACTTCTTCTTCTTGTAAGGGGGGTCTGTATATAACTCCAGTACAAATGGTTTTCCCTTTCCCTCTTCCTAGTTTAACCCACAGTGCTTCCTCTCTCCCTTTTAAGCCCTGTAATCCCTGTAATTCTATAGCTTTGATATTATTTTTTACATATAGTGCCACTCCTTCTCCAGTTCTTCCTACCGTATCCTTCCTGAATAAAGTAGAGCCTGGTATTATTATATCCCAGTCATGGTTGTCCATGAACCATGTCTCCATGAACCACCACTAAATCCAAGTCAGCCTCTTCCATTAAATCCTCAACATCTGGGATCTTATTTCCCATGCTATGGACATTTATATACACCAATTTCCAGATGCTGCCCCTTTTACCCATTTCTATAGAGGTATTTAATGTTTCACTTACCTGGGGGCTTTCTTCACCAATCCCCAATGAATCTAGTTTAAAGCCCTCTTCAGTAGGTTAGCCAGTCTGCTACTGAAGACATGTTGACCCTTCCTGGACAGATGGATGCCATCTCTGTTCTGCAACCCTTGGAACATCATCTCATGGTACAGGTAAGCAAAATGCTCTCAATGACACCATCCATGCAGTCATGCATTTATCTCCAGGATACAAGCTTCTCTGCCTTGGCCTTTACCCTTAACAGGAAAGATTGAGGAGAACACCACCTGCAAACCTATCTGCTTCGCCCTCTGTCCCAGAGCCGTGGCGCTGTCCCAGAGCCATGATGTCACTTTTGATATGCCTCTGAAGGTATGAAAATAAACGTCTAGAATCTGTCTCTATCAAACTTGGACAAGTGTTCTGATGACTAGAAGAAACAAGGTGGAATCCACAAGAACACAAAGAGAAGGAAGCAACAGAGTTTTCAAAACAAGAGTAAAAAACTCCTCAAAGAAATAAATCAGCAAACAAGGAAAAAGGAGTCACAAATGCACAAATGCAGTGGGAAATACAGTGTATTACTCCAGGAACCCTTTGATGATCAATAACAGACACATGAATGGTTAAGGAGAGGTAAACTGAAATGAAAGGATGAAAGAGTGATAGTTACAGCCCAGGACAGTGGATTACGGGTGAAATGGTTAACAGTGAGCATTGAAAAAAGTAGCAAAACAGACATATGTTGATTCTGTAAGAAAGAGCTGGAAACGATGACTTACCTCATAGCTGGCCGTGAAGTTCTGATGGCAGAAAATTTCTATACAGAAAGGTGCAATAAAGTAGCACACCTCACCCTTTGGATACTCTGAAAAGCACTGGGATGATGACCCTAAGAGAATTATAGAGAATGAAGAGGTTATGATCACCTAGGATACCCCCATTCAGGGCCGGCCCGTCCATTGAGCGAGAATGTTTTTTGCACAGGGCCCCGCGTTTCAGGGGGCCCGCGCAAAAAACATTCTGATCCTAAAGTCAAATTTAAAAAAAAAAAAAAGCTGTCTTCTCCCGCTGCCGGGGCTGCCGCGGCAGAATCGAGTGTGCCGCAGGGCCCCCCCTGCCCAGCAGAGCCTGCCCTCCCCTGTATCCGCTCTCTCGTACAGCTGCCTGCAGTCTCACGCGCCGACTTTCAGAGCGCGAGCGGAGAGTTTCTCCCTCGCTGCTCTGTTAAGCCCGCAGGGGCTGATGGGACGGTCCCATCAGCCCCCGCGGGCTTAACAGAGCCGCGAACGGGAAACTAGTCCCTTCGCGCTCGGATAGCCGGCGCGTGAGACTGCTGGCAGCTGTATGAGAGTGTGGATACAGGGGCGGGCTGGCTCTGCTGGGCTGGGGGGCCCCGCGTCACACTCAATTCTGCCGTGGCGGCCCCGGCAGCGGGAGAAGACAGCTTTTTAAAAAAAAAATTTGGCTGGGCTGGGCTGGGCTGGGGGGGGGGGGGTTAGGAGTGCTGATGGGCTGGGGGGGTAGGAGTGCTGATGGGCTATGGGGGCTATGGGGGGCTGGGGGGGGTTAGGAGTGCTGGGGGGCTATGGGGGGCTATGGGGGGGCTGGGGGGGTTAGGAGTGCTGATGGGCTATGGAGGGCTGGGGGGGGGTTAGGAGTGCTGATGGGCTGTGGGGGTTAGGAGTGCTGATGGGCTATTGGGGGCTATGGGGGACTGGGGGGTTAGGAGTGCTGATGGGCTGGGGGGGTTAGGAGTGGTGATGGGCTATGGGGGGGCTGGGGGGTTAGGGGGGGTGATGGGATATGGGGAGGCTGGGGGGGTTAGGAGTGGTGATGGGCTATGGGGGGCTGGGGGGGTTAGGAGTGGTGATGGGCTATGGGGGGCTGGGGGGGTTAGGAGTGGTGATGGGCTATGGGGAAGCTAAGTCTTTATATGGGCTGATGGGATTAGGACTGGAAGTGGGTTGATGGGGGGTTAGGACTGCTAATGGGCTATGGGGGGCTTAAACTAAAAATTGGGTGATGGGGGATTAGGATTGGAAACGGGCTGGTGGGATTAGGACTGGGAGTGGGCTGATGGGGAGGTTAGGACTGGTAATGGGGTATGGGGGGCTTAAACTGAAAATTGGGTGATGGGGATTAGGACGAAATGGGCTGATGGGGGGGTTAACACTGGAGGTGGGCTGATGGGGTTAGGACTGGTATTGGGCTGTGGGCTGATGGGGGGTTAGGACTGGTAATGGGCTATGGGGGGGTTAGGACTGATAATGGGCTATGGGGGGCTAGGACAGGAAATGGGCTGTTGGGGGGGTTAGAACTGGTAATGGGCTATGGGGGGGTTAAGACTGGTAATGGGCTGTTGGCTGATGGGGGCTGTCTGGTAATGGGCTATGGGGGGGTTAGGACTGATAATGGGCTATGGGGGGCTAGGACAGGAAATGGGCTGATGGGGAGGGGTTAGGACTTGAGGTGGGCTGATGGGGTTAGGACTGGTAATGGGCTGTGGGCTGATGGGGGAGTTAGGACTGGCAATGGGCTATGGGGGCTGACTGGAAATGGGTTGATGGGGTTAGGACTGGAAGTGGGTTGATGGGGGGGCTAGGACTGGTATTGGGTTGGGGGGTTGCTAGGACTGGAAATGGGCTGATGGGGGGCTAGGACTGGAAATGGGCTGATGCAGGGACTAGAAGGGAATGGATGCTGGGTGAGGCTGGAACTAGAAGGGAGCTGATGTTGGGGGAGGATTAGAATGGGATGGGGCTGGGAGAGTAAAATGGAGAGGGGAAAAATATTTTGTGTGGGAGGGATAAAAAATCTACAATTGGCCGGGTATTGGGAGAGTAAGTGGGGATTGAGTATGGAGGGGTAAAATTTGAGTGGATGAAATAGGAATGAGGAAAGAGCAAAAGGAGAAAGATTAGTATGTTAAAACAGATGTAGAGAGAGAGAATGGAAAAAAAAAACTAGAAGAGAGAAGAAAGGACAAATGGACAGCAGACAATGGAGAGTTAGCAGTAAACATGAAGAAACCAGAAGAAAGTGGCTGGAGCAATTGCAACTGAAAAAAAAATGCACAAAAGGTAGAAAGATATCTCTTTATTTTCAATTTATTAACTGGAATATGAAAGCTCTGGGAAATGTGCATCATTAAAGTCTGCGCTTTGTTTGGTACAAGAGGAAATTAATTTATAGTTTTATTTCTACAGTGTTGTTGTACATTCCAAGTTTGGCTTTTGGGGTTCCCAGTTTAATTATTGCCTTCCTGTTTCTAAATTGTGATTCCTTGTTTGGTGATGGTCTATGTTCTGCATGTGTAACTGAGCTGAGGTATTCTGTTTATGTAATTCCTATTTGACATTGCCACTTGTTCTCTTTCCCCAGTAGGTCATGTATTGTTGTTCTCTGAAATGTATTGGTTTAATATTTGCAGTGTTGCCTTTTGATAGGGTATGGTGCTTTGTGAGTCCTGGTAGTGCTGTTAGGATACGGCGGGTTTGCTATTGGTTCTAAATGGGCAGTGTTTGTAGTAGTTCCTAATGTGCCTGGCGGTTGGCATTGGATTATAGTAATGTAGAAATCTTTTAGTCTGTCTTTATCCATACACTCATTAAGAGACATGTTTACTAAAAGTTAGTGTATGTTAGCATTATGCAAATATTTATGCAAATAAGGCCACTTATGCAAATGAGGCCCCGCACCGAGTCTCCGCACATGGCCCCGCATCCCCCTTGGGCCGCCCCTGCCCCCATTCCAACTGATAAAAAGCTGGATGCAAGGAAGCTGGGTTTAGTGGTAAAGGAGAAGAACACCAGAACAGAATTAATTATGGAGGTGTCATTCACAAGTGACTGTTCTGTGAACTGTATTGAGAAAGAGAAGATCTTCAAGTACCAGGAAAGGCAGTCAGAGACCAAGAAAATGTGGCAGAAAGATAAGAGGTGCTATTAGAAAGTTACTGAACTCATGCCACTGTACTGGAATGGAACACAATATAGCAGTGTGGTGCCATGTGGGACTACTGGGCAGCCTCGTGAGTCAGTATGCTAAGCAACATGATGCTGAATGGATGTGGGACTGCACTGCCCTTCTTTGTTTATTTTTTTAGCAATGCTTATATACCACTTTTCACCATGTTTCATAACTTTCTTGCCCCTGAAAATGAATGAGAAACTCGGGCAAAGTGTGTGCATCAAATTCTGTGTTAAAATTGGTAAAAACACGTTGGAAACACAACAATTGCTTCAGCAGGCATTTGGTGAATGTGCTTTAGGCAAAACATAAATCTGTAAGTGGCATGGATGCTTCAAATGCGGCCAAGAAACGCTTGATGACCATGACCATTCAGGATAGCCTTCAACAAGCAGAACGAAAATTGCAAGAAAGTTCACAAATTAATTTATGCAGATTGTCAGAGAACCATTCCAGACATTGCTGTAACACTTGGAATCAGTTATGGCTTAATTCAGGTGATTCTGAAGACATGTGTCGAATTGCCACCAAATTCATGCCGTGCCTCCTGACAGATGATCAAAAGGAACATTGAATGCAGATCTGCCATCAAAGTGCAGCAGTTTTTGGCCCGATTCAACATGGTTGCCATCCTTCACCCTCCCTATTCTCCTCACTTGGCCATCTGTGTCTTTTTCTCTTCCCAGGAATGAAAATGAAGCTCAAAGGGCACGGATTTGACACCATTGCAAAGATTGAGGAAGAGACAAGGACTGTGTTGAACAGTCTGAAGAAAGAGGACTTTCAGAAGAGGTTCCAACAATGGCAAGACCTGGAACCATTGCATCAACTCCCAAGGGGACTACTTTGAGGGAATGGTGGCCACTAAAATCTCAAGTTGTTCTATCATTTTTTATGGGGTCAGTTTGGGAACTTTTTGACAGCACCTCATACCTAGTTATTTCCCATCTTGTTGGTTGCCACAGGCTTGATTAAGAAGAATTTCCAAGCACACCTTGATAAATTACCCATACATGTTACATCATATGAACTTCAGAAGAAGGCTCTCTTTGGCTTGATGCAAGTATTGTGCCGAGCATTAGAAGTAAATTTGAGATACTGAGATCATACTCTACATATCCTGGCTTAGAATTGAGGTTTATGATTGTCATGGTATGTGCAAAACTAACCCATTTGGAGAGACTGACCTCATATTCAAAAATATTAGTCCACTGCCCACTTAGGCCACTTTTCTCTTAACAAATGAGATTTACAGGGTGATGCCCTATACCCAGTTCTCTCCCCTCCTGACTGGAGTGGCTGCAGTGGTGATGCATGCTATGAGCTGGTGTAAGGCCCCATCCATGCCATATATATATGCTCTCAATTTTTCCAGGTACATGGCTATATCTGGTGACTGCATTAAAGCCTTGCCGCAGCTCCCATTGCAGGAACATGTGGTGCAGCAGAACACTGGTGTCTAGCAAGGCCCTGGGGACTTCAGGGTGATGCACCTAGTTCAGCATGGAGGCAGACTGGACAGGCTGAGTAATCAGTTGCTGTACTGGTTCTCCATTTTTCCCACCTGTTCCCTCCCTCTCCCATTCTTGTACCACTCCTACCTCCCCTCTTCATCACCACCCTCCGTCTCTACCTCCTGCACAGCATGGGTCTCTCCAGCACTAAGCTTTTCCACTCTGCAGTAACTGTTGCTTTGTTTCTTCTTACCTGCTGAATTTTACCATCTACCTGTGCTGAAACGGGAGCCTGTATACAGGGGTTTTTCAGTGGTAAGGAGCTGAGCCGAAGTTGACAATGTCCTCTAGCACCAATGCAACGGTGTGACTAAGGACCTCTCATTTTTAAAAAAACAGACCCTCAGACCAGTACTATCAAGCTTTTCCACTCTGCAGTAACTGTTGCTGTGTTTCTGCTTACCTGCTGAACCTTATCATCTACTTCTGCTGAAATGAGAGCCTGTGTGCAGGGGGGTTTTGGTGGTAAGGAGCTGAGATGAAGCTGACGACACTCCCTACAACCGATGTCATCAATGGTGAGACTAAAAAAAAAAAAAAAAGCAGACTCTCAGGCTGGTCCCCGCCTGGCGGGTCCCAGCTAAGGGACACTGCTAAGGGGTGTGCCACTTAGCATGCCACTTGGCAAGCACTTAGTAGCATTAGGGAGGTGGATTGATGTAAGACGCTATAAATGTAATTTCTTTGATGTTGACAGTATATCAGGAGAAGACGGTTGGAGGGTGTTATCTGCTGAGTAGTTTAAAGATTGGAGTACTGGAGGATAGTATTTTTATAGATGAGGGTTCTAGGATGGCTTAGATTTGGTTGGGTTTAGAGAAGAGAGAGAGGAAGTTTTGTATAAGGTAATCAGGGTAGGGTAGGGTTGGGTTGTCCCGGCTTTTAAGATGGGTTGGATTTTATTTGTGTTATTTATTTTATATTATTTGGAAATTTGCCTGATCCATGGGAATTTTAATTCTTAGTATACTGTTCAGCCTCTTTTAGATGGTAGAACAGTGGCTTCTAAGAATAGTAAATGAATTTAATCAGATTAATGGAGTAAAGTATGAGTTTTATACATAGATTTTTTGACATGATGGGTCTCTGTGTCTCCTGCTTTTTACTGGGAGATGTTAATCTTCATTTAGAGGATCAACAGTATCCCAATGCTAAGGATTATATTATTTCTTTGCATGCTTTAGGTTTTAAGGTGACTCCTCTGATCTCTTCTCATACTTCAAGACATTATTTAGATCACACACTATTTTTCCACTTCATCCAGTAGTTTTATTTCAGATGTTGTTTCTTCCCCAGTGATATGGATGGATCATTATTTAATGGAGTTTATTTTTCATTTTCCCTTGGCTAAGTGGGCAACTCAACCTAAGTTTCAAAACATCTATGAGCGTAAGAAACTCTTGCCTGATAGGTATTGGAAAAGAGTGCAAGCTACTGATTGTTTAGGAACTGATTTATCCTGTATGTCTTTGGCCAATTGGATTAAGAGTTCATAGAAATTGTGGAAGAGAATGTCCCAGTAGTACGTAAGAGAAGACCTGTGCCTTGGTATACTCATGAACTGGCTACAATGATAAAGGAAACCATTTGGAGGAAATCCCAAGATATTAAGGATAAAGCAAAATGAAGGGTTAAATATCAAAAATATAAGGCCTCAATCTGGAAGGCTAGGAAACAATATTATGAGAGGGTGATTTCTTCAGCTTCTTCACAATCCCAGTCACTATTTCATTTGCTATCATCAGTTGCGGGACAAAGTTAAATTGTGTCCTGATCCTTCTTTGTCTGCATGACACATTATTGATTTTTGTCAAAGCAAAATAGGTGATATTCGTAATAGTTTATCTATTACAGAGTTAGATGTAGACAATTTGTGGTCCAAAATTCCACACAATGATCTGGTAGATTCCTATCCAGCAAACCTCTCTTGGTCAAGAAGCTGAGAATATTTTAAAGGAATCTTCTAAGAAATTTTCATCAGCAGATCCGTGTCCCACTTTTTTATACAGTCATGCACCTTTAGATTTTAAGGTTTGGTTTTATGGGATTATTGTAGATTCATTGGAATAAGGCACATATCCTTATGAATTGGATAATATTACTCTCATCCCAATTTCTAAGGACAAGAAGGCATCTTTCAAGGATTTGCCAAATTTTCATCCTATTGCCAATATTTGCTTGATAGCTAAAGTAATGGAAACACTTGTTGCTAGCCAATTGATACAGTATTTATTTTATTTATTTATTTAGCTGGTTTTTCATACCACCCTATCTTCCATTCAGGGTGGTTTATATTACAACTTCAACATCTTTACAATGAACAGGGGGATTAACTTGGAGGGGTATACATATAACATATATGAACTTGGGTGAACTATTATACAGTAGCATTTGTATAATAGTTCACCCAATTTGGTTTCCGTAAGGCTCACAATACAGAAATGCTCTTAAGTCTTTTAATTTTGGATATTAATGCCAGTCTTGCAAATGGTTGTTTAGCTATTTTACTCAGTTTTATTTAACTGTGGCTTTTGATTTAACCGATCACAACTTTCTTTTGGCCATTTTAGATTAATCTGGAGATTTCGGGACCTGTTTATAACTGGTCTGGGTTTTTTTTTAAAACATAGGTCATACCAAGTATGGGTTGCTGAGGAGCTCTCTGAGATATGGAAAGTAATCTGTGGTGTTCCATAAGGGTCTCCACTTTCCCCTATTATTTTTAATGTATTAATGATTTCTTTAGGGTGGTTCTTAGATATGGCAGAGTTCAAATAATATACATATGCAGATGATATTTTGATATTGTTAACAGTGTCCCCATAAGTTAGTGATTTTTATTTAGTTTGAAGGAAAGATGAGTGAATATGGAGCATTTACAATTAATGTATCAAAGATGAAGATTTTGTGTTTCAGTAATGGTAGACCTTTACCTAACTCTTTGATGGAAGCATCAGGTCGGTGAAGTATTCATACTGAACTAGTTTTGCGGGTGTTGGCAGTTTTGTTAGATGCAAATTTATCATTTGAGGCACAGGTTAGTTCTGTGGTGTCAAATCATTCTTTTCAAATGCTTCAGTTATGCCGCCTCGGCCCTTACTTTTGTTTTGAACATTTTAGATTATTAGTGCAAAGTACTGTGTTGGCATATCTGGATTATGGAAATCCGCTTTATATACACTTCAAAACACCAGGTGCAATGGCTTCAATTATGTCAAAATACTGCAGTTTGTTTAATATATAGAGTTCCTAGATACACCACAGTGACTCCTTTATTGTGTGAGCTTTATTGGCTTAAGATTTCTATTCAGTTTGTTTTTGTTTTATTTGATTTTGTATACATTTTTTTAATGATTTTGTGCCAATACGTTTTTCATCGCTGTTATTTCCATTTACAGCCATGAAGTAGAAACAACTGCAATCATTTTGTACTCTGTCTTTTCCATCATGTAAGGGTGTAAGTTCAAAAACAAGATTTGCCTTTACATTTTTGTGCAAAGTGGCTGAATAGTGGACTAAGTTGCCATTGAAGATTAAAGATTCCCAACCTATTCTTATTTTCCGAAAAATAATTGAAGTCTTGGCTTTTCGATTCCTAATTTACAATCTTGTTTTCATTTTATAATGGTTTCTATCTGTTGTAAACCACACTGAGCCACTTAGTTTGGGATAGCCGCCATATAAAAGTACTTATTAGTATTAGTCCCCTCCCTCTTCAGGAACTTGTGGGGGCCTGCCAATATCTCTGCAGCTCATGCTACTGCTCATCTTTACGGAAAGAGTAGTGGATCCGTGGAATAGTCTCCCAGTGGAGGTGGTAGAGATGAGGACAGTAACTGAATTAAAAAAAGCATGGGACCAACACAGAGGATCTCTAAAGGTAAAAAGGGGACTGTTGTAGTTGTTGATATGGAAGGACAGACTAGATAGGCCATGTGGTCTTTTTCTGTCATCATGTTTCTATGTTTCTATCTATCTCCACAAGGGTGACGGCCACATTGGGGGTCCTTTTTCTTCTTCCTCTGATGTGGCCTCTACCCATGCAGAGCAGCCATTGCTGCTGCTGTTGCTGCAGGCATCTACCTAGGTGTTAGTGGATGTGGTTGCAGGATTTCAGTCCCTTCCTGCTGCTGCAGCTCTAGCCAGAGTCATTCCAGCAAGAGAGCCTAGTGAGGTACATTGCCATCAAGCACATCTTGATGTGCTCCAAATCCCATAGAAAGTGAAACCTTATCTAATGGAAAGGTGGAATACAAAAGCTTTGAGAACCATTGTTTTCAACTGATCATCTCTGCCATCTTCCCAATGTAGCTCCCTCTAGAGGCTTGGGTTGACAGACCTTGGTCTTGGGGGTTCTGCTCTGCCCTAGTGTGTGGAAGCTGTGTCATGTGGACATTGATGGTGCCATGAATAGCCCATGGGCACATCTGCTGTCCATCATTTGTGACAACCTGGTGCCCAACACCCTGAATGCCCAGCTGGTGGAGGCCATCTATGGTTTTGTGCTATGCAAAGTATGGATGAGTTCACTCTGATATGGCTCTGTGTACCTGCACTTCCTGTGCCTATATAATCATTGTGATCTGCATGCCTCCTGTCTTAGGGGTGGGGCCTTGCAAAGCATACTGCATACTTGACAGTCTGTGGTCATGACTTATGGCATTTCTATACATGTCCATGTGCTATAATCTGGATATCCTTGCCATGTATCACCTATGTCCAGCTGGTGTCCCTTACTGATTAGCTGATCCTGCTATGGCATGGGCCACACCAATGGTGATATGTGTGTGTGTGTATGTGTGTTTGTGTGTGTGCATGTGTGCATGTGTGTGTGGGTATGCATGGGGTGGGAGCTGCTCTTTGGAAGGCTGTGCATGTGTTTATGGCAGTGCACTCATTTCTGGAGCCATGGAGTTGGGTGCCCTGGGCACACCTATTGCCTTTTTCTCCCCATCTATGACTACCTTTGTATACTCAATGGTTATAGCCATTCAGTCACTGCCCCTGCAACTCCCATCCTGCCTGTGGGCTTAAAAACATAAGAACATAAGACATGCCATACTGGGTCAGACCGAGGTCCATCAAGCCCAGTATCCTGTTTCCAACAGTGGCCAATCTAGGTCATACGTACCTAGCAATATCCCCAAAAGACACAGGTTCCACAATGCTTGTACTGGGTCAAGCATTGATATCCTGGGTCCCTTTTTAATAGTGGTTTATGGACCTTTCCTCCAGGAACTTGTCCAAACCTTTTTTAAAACCCAGCTATACTAACAGCCCTTACTACATCCTCCGGTAACAGATTCCAGAGTTTGATTACACGTTGAGTGAAAAAATATTTTCTCTTATTTGTCTTAAATAGTTTACCCTGTAGCTTCATTACATGTCCCCTAGTCTTTCTATACTCTGATAGCGTAAACAATTGATCCACGTTTATCTGTTCCACTCCATTCAAGGCACTATTTCTTTGCCATTCCTATGTTTGCTTTGTATATATTTGTGTGCTCACTCTCCCACCATGTTTTTGGATGTCTCTGTGTATGTGGCTTCAGAGATCTATTGCATTGCTTTGACTGCTCCTGCTCTTTACAGACCCTCAGAGGATGATGCTTTGGGTGTTTTCTGACATTTAGGCCAGGCATGCCTACTGTACTTTGCTGTCTGGACATTGTCTGCCAGCAGCTAATTGTTCCCCTCTGAGATATGCCTATGGGTGTGCAATGGTTAGCTCACCTTACTAGGGGCACATGGATGGTCTCCCAGAACCTCTGCAGTATGTGGTGGTCTGTGCCATCCTGCTGGGAACAGGATCTCCTTATTGATATCACCAGCCTGCAGAGAATGAGTATGTCTGTTCTCAAAAGGTCTGGCTGGTATGTGGCTAAGGTACTCTCTTCTATGCTGTTCTGCATAGGCCAAGACACATGTGTGTGTGTGTGTGGGTGCACGTGCTCTGAACAAAGTCACATATAGGTCCCTTGGACATGTGTATGCTGCTTGCGGAGACCGAATATGTGTAAGTCACGAAGAAGACTAAAAGAATGTGCACATGCATCTTTATTTTGGTATGCAAACTATGCACATGTGCAACAGCCAATTTTCTGTTGCATACACATGCAAATCATTGCATAATGGGTTTTTTAAAAAGTATATTCAGGGGCAGGGATTTGCCAATTTTAAAAGGCCCATGCACAGCACATACATGGTGCCTTTTCTAAAACTGATATTGATTTTCACACATTAAACATTATACATCTCTGCCACCATCTAAATGGCTTTTCTAAAATATGCCTACATGCAAATAGTTTCTAAAGAGAAAATGTGATTATTCAGTGTTTTATTATTTACTTACATTTCAAATTTACTACTTGGTTTATAAAAATCGTAAAATGTTTGTGCATAGAGTAAGTCACTAACCTAATAAATGTAAAAATAAAAAAGCAAATAATACATAGAGAAATAGATCTGACACACAAAAATACCTCAGGACACCAAATCAAGTATGCCATGATTTAATACCATAGATTACTATCTTAGAAAATATGATCTAAAAGAATCAGAAAACACAGTTATGTTTATGTTTATTAAAATTAGATATACCGCCCTTTAAACAAGTTTGCAGAGCAGTTCACAATAAAAACTTAAATAACAGAGCAGGTGAATGAAACTCCAGAATCATGGTCAGGAAAGGATCATAATCACACCGAGAAAAACAGGGGGGGGGGGGGAGATGAGGGGAAAGAGATAGCCATCAATAGGAAGAAGGGACAGAGATAATTATCATCCACATGGTCCAATAACTCAGGCGATGGGAATGTCAAAGACCTCGTGAAATAGTAGGATTTTCATCTGGGTCTTGAAGCTGCTGAGGGAGTGCTGTAGTTGAAGGGTGGGAGGAAGATTATTCCACAGGTAGGGGCAGAGAAAGCTATAGTATAAGAAAACTTCAAAACTTTGAGCTTGAATTCCAGACAAATCAGGGATGCTAAAAATGATTCAATAATTTGGTGGTTATTAATTCACAATTTCTGCACTGCTGCACGTAAGTTCATTGCACTTTTGTTCATTATGATTTTTTAATATTTGATTAGCACTAATTGGACACTAGCTTTATTGCCTAGATTCTTTTACATTGTACAAGTGGAAAATGAATTTCATATTTTCAAAATATTCTTTTAAGAGGACCCTTAGGGGGATGTTTACTAAAGTGCGGTAAACGTGACTACCGCGCGTTATACGACGTTAACGATCGTAAGTGCCGTATAACGCACGTACCGACGCGCTAACGACCGTTAACGTCATACTACGCGCGTTAACCGTAGTTAACGATCGTAAAGCTCCGCGGCACGTTAAAACAGCGCAGAAGATGGAGAGTGGGCGGAGAGAAGGGGTCAATGGGCGGAGAGTGGGCGGGGAGAGGCTCCCCTCATACTAACGCGCTGAATTTCAGAGCTCAATTCCAACGCGAATGAAAACCTGTAGTTAAAGGCATTTAAAGGAAAGAGAAACCATTTCCGTCAGCAATGTACAGAAAAACCGGGGAAACCCACAAAACGTGCGCAGTGTGATACATGTGCACAGAACAAAATTTCACATAAAACGTTAAAAATGACCACAAGAAACATTTTAAAAAGCATAATTCAGCTGGGCAACAGTGATAGCAATGGGCAACAAGGAACAACACTCCCTGGAAAGCACCAAAATAAAAAGAAATGATGTGTGGAAGGGTCTACGCTCCGCAGACCCTTTCAAAGAGCATTACATTGTAATGGAGCTGTCCTGGGCGTGTGGTGTAATGTTTCCCAATGATATCATTGTTGCCCAGCTTGGTTATGGGTGTGTGCCCCTTTTCTGAGGTCCTTTCTGAGGTTTATGTGCACCTTTGTCTGCATACAAGGTAAATGAGGCCACAGTAAACCTGTTCCAAAGCAGGGTTTCTGACTCGTCAGGCCGGTTTAACTAACTCCAGGGACTGAACTGTCTCTGTGACCACAATGTGGTGCAACAGACACAGCCAGTGCCTGTAAGACCAGAGGGTCACAGATTCAAAGCCCAGCTGGGGCTCCTGCCAACACAGTCCCCATAGATTTACCCACCACTAAACAGTGATAGTAAAGACACTCCTTTATTGCAGAGAACATACGCATGGCCTATATTTTACCACACCAGAAACAGGCACATTACCTAAAGCAGAGTCCCGCAAATGCAGTCCTGGAGGGCCCCACACCATTCCGGTTTCATGCTGCCTCTAATAAAGATGCCTGTGCTGCATAGCTATGCACCACCCCCATGGTATGCAGATGTAGCTCATGCATATTTATGAGGGACAGCATGAAAACCGAACAGTGTTTGGAACACCAGGACTGGAGTTGGGGAACTCTGTCATAAAGCAGCAGCCAACAGGGACACACACCCACCCACAGGCCCCATTGGCCAATGCCACCTGGAGAGGCAAGACATTGGGCCCTGCCTGTATCTCCCAACACTAGCAGTTGCATACCTTAGCACAGTGCTTCCCAACCCAGTCCTATGGGGCACACCGGCCAGTCAGGTTTTCGGGATATCCCTAATGACTATGCATGAGATATATATGCATTAGAGATATCCTGCCAACCTGACTGGTTTGTGGCCCTCCAGGGCTGGATTTGGAGACCCCTGCCTTACACCTCTGTCATTTAAGATTGTGAGTGGGCAAGGTGCAGATGTCCTAGACATCGAAAGGGTATATAGAATGTGACACATTCCTCCTCGATTCTCACCACCACCAAAAAGTTGTCTAATAGACAATATTTTGGTGGTGGTGAGAAGAGAGGAGGAATGTGACACATTCTATATACCTTTTTGATGTCTTGGACATCTGCACCTTGCCCACTCACAATCTTAGATGACAGAGGTGTTAGGCAGGGGTCTCCAAATCCAGCCCTGGAGGGCCACAAACCAGTCAGGTTGGCAGAATATCTCTAATGCATATATATCTCATGCATAGTCATTAGGGATATCCCGAAAACCTGACTGGCCGGTGTGCCCCATAGGACTGGGTTGGGAAACACTGCCTTAGCAATGCCACCCTACACCTGGGTATATGGTACACAGCTATCAAACGTTTCCTATGATAACTGTCAGATATCAATTCCTATGTTAAGCACATTTTGCTCATTGAGCTCCACCATAACAATCATTCTGATGTCTGCGGTGTGTGCTGCAGGTCTGGTCTCTGACAGTGTTCACCACCCTGGGGAGTGACCCCCCCCAACAGTCTTGTGTACCATATCCATGCCTGTACTATGCCCAGGACTGGTGTGGTGGGTATGGCTGCTGACCACCTCTATAGTAGCACAATGCTGGCATAGGTGTGGGGGTGGCTGTCTGTCTATCCAGTGTGTGGAGGCTGCAAACACCTTCCACAGCCCACACTGCCAGCAATGTTGCCAGTATTGGGCTGCCAATGTGCATAATGAGGAGCAAGGTACCATGGGTATAGGCCGGACAGGGTGGCCTGGCCAGGGTGCATCTGCACAGGGCATAGGGCAGTGCCCGGCCACCACCTACACAGACAAGGTGACCTCAGTATATCCTGCTGAGAGATCACTCTCACCCTGACTGTGCAGTGACCACAGCATGGCTAGGCACTCCCATAGTGCTATCTAGTATTTCTCTTATGTAATAAATATGGGTTTCCTTTTGGGGCCCAGTCACTGATGTATCTGCTTGCTGTGTATGCTGACATCCCAGTTCTGGGTGTAGGCATCTCCACTGGGCACCAGCAGACTGTTTGCAGCTGGTAGGTGTTGTGATGGAGTGGCTGAAGGCTTGCACCAGGTGCATATCAGATAGTGGTGGGGTGCAGCCTAATGTCTGTCTGCTATTGTGTTATGACTGTGTACAGAGCTGCATTGACTGCCCTGTGGGGTGTCTGTTCCTCAGCAGGACTAGGGTTAATGTTCCCCTCTACTGCCACCTTTGCAGGGAGGTAGACTGTGGATCCTTTGATGGGAGACCCTGCTTGCCACCCTCAGCCCTGGGGGAAGGGGGTGGTGGTGCATGGGGGGGCTACACCTGACTGAAACAGACAGAGATGTCCAAGGTGGTCCTGCAGAACCTACCTATCTCACACATTAACACTGCTTTGGACCTGGTGCTGGGCGCCTCACTGTACCCTCAGGGTGAGCACAGTACCCGCACAATGTGACGGTGTGTAGCTACTCTGTGCCAGTACAACACACGGTCAGTACCCCCTACCAGGCCGAGGTGCTGTGGGGGTGCACATGGTCAGTCCCCCCTACCAGGCCTAGGTGCCGTGGGGGTGCATTCCCCATGGTGTGTATCTGTGGACAGCTGATTTGCATGTGCAGTGCATCATGGGTGTGACTGGCACAATCCAACCCTGTGAAACCCCAGCACCTGCTCACAGGCTCTGATAAACCATAGGCCATCACACGTACATCTGCTAGCATAATGCATAGGTGCAAGACACCCTACAGAGTCTGTAAAATAAGATGCCCACACTGGTAAAAACACACGTACCCACACTGGTAAAAACACACGTACCCACGCACGTAAAATCACACGTACCCATGCACGTAAAATCACACGTACCCACGCACGATTGTACGCGCGCAGCTACGCATGGGGCTACGCACGTACCAATGCATGCAACCTCGCACGTGGTTAGGCACACTCCGAGGGTGTTTTTCTGACACCAATACTCAGCGTAACGAAAAACATGCCTCCTCTTTCCCTCTGTAATGTACAGGGTGATGCCTGGGACAGCCTTCTGCGTTAGGCACACTGGGGACTCGAACCCATGCTGCCTGTAACAGCAGTCAGTACCGTAACCATTGTGCTACAGCTCTGTTTCAGTGCTTTGTGTCTGTACGTCTTCTTACGATTAACGCGCAGTAATGCGGCACGGCGCGCGGTAACGCTCGTTAATTTTTCTAACGCGCGGTAGTGGTGACGATGTACCGCCCATGTCCTTATTTGGGGTTTCTTTCACTACCGCGGCTCCTAACGCGAATTGCACTAACGCAGTTTAGTAAACATACCCCTTAGTTTCTCTTATTAGTGCCTATCTTGCCTCCGAAATGAGCATACAAAATATATTGGAAAGAGATGCAACCCAGAGTTTAAAAAAAATAATTAAGGAAAAAATACTTTTAGGTGCCCAAGAGAGGGCTGCTGGAGCAGCTGATGGTAATCAAGCAGCTTTTGCTTTTGCGGAGCTGCGGGAGGAGCAGCTGAGCCAGCAGCAGTGTTTTTTTAAAGAAAAAAACTCAGGAACTGTGAGAGGGCAAGGGCAATGGACTGCAGGAAGCAGCTCTCTGGTGGAAATCAAGGGTCTTGGCCTGCCCGTTCCACACTGCAGGGGGATGGCGGGTGGCTTGATTGGGTGCATCTGACCACAGCTGTTCCTGATCCCGGCATTTGGGGGGCAATTCAGCATCAGGGAAAGCCATGGGCACCATGGCTGACCTGTTGCATGTTTGTAGTGCTATAGCTGCTGCCAGATGCTGGAGTGTGCCAAGGGAGTAATGGCGGCGACATCCAGGAGAACACAGGGCCATGTGCAAGAGGGAGCAGGAGCACTTTAGTTTGGGCCGGTTGGCCCATAGAGAAGTTGGGGACTGAATGGGAGCAAAGGTGGTGGAATTTGGGACGGTTGGCCCAGTAAAGGGGCTGGACCTGGAGGTATTGTCAAGTCAGAGGCATCAGTGTAGCTTGGAGCAGGCCATATTAATGTTTAGTCCTGGTTGGGGCCTTTCATAGAGGCAGAGCCGCCTTAAAGGGGCCATAGGCTCTTTTTCCTGTTTGGGATTGGCCGTTTTGGAGGAGGGGGGTGAGTATTGTCAAGGGTAATGAGGGGGCGTCAAACTAAAGGGCAAGGGCAATTGTTGCATATGATCATTTTTGCCGCAAATTATGGCTATTAACAGAGAAGGGGGTATCTTCCCAAGATGCTGGGTGGGCTCCAGTGCCTCGGTTTTTAATAACAATTGCAGAACTGAGTTAGAAAGGCTCTGGAGAGCTGAAATAAATGATTAAAATTAAAGTTTTAATTCCTGAGGGTATCCAGATGTAAGGGTACAAGGCTGCAGGTGATGAGGCAGAGTAGGGATCTCTCTAGGGAGCTCTGCTGAGGCTTGTTGCAGACGGAAAGACAGGGTTTCAGTGATGCAGTTTTGTAACTTGTATTTCTAATTCATTAGGATTTCAAGCGTTGGTACTGAAAATCCTCTAGAAGTGTGATAAGAGTGTTACTGGGGGGGGGGAGGGGTGATTTTTTTTTAAATTTGTAGGTAAGAGTGTGTTTGAAGGGTGCCTGGAAGTATTTATTTGGGAAGTGAGTAGAAGAATACTTTTCTGGGTGGCTTGGAATGCTTGTGTGTGTTTGAGTGAGTGTCAGTTGGGGTTCGTCTGTGAAGAGAGTAAAAGATGTGCTGGCTGTGGTCAGGGCTGATGCTTCCCAGTAAGCTGGGTAAGCATGACAGGGGGAGTGCCAGTGATAAGAAGTGCTGAAATCACAGAAAACAGTAGCAGATATGCCAAGTCATAGACATTAGGCGTGCAGCACACACTTTGCCTCCCTTCTCTCCCGCCTTTTTGCCAAGTTGCTTAGTGCTGCCATTGGGTCTTACAGCCTTCCAAAGATTCTTCATTTGGCATCTATCTTTGCTGCACCTAATTGATTGGACCTGCAGTAGTGGCAATAGAAAAGAAAAAAAGAGCGGCGCCTACAAGTTGGTGAGAGCTGATTGCTCTATGGTCTCGCCCCCCTCTGATGCAAACTTCCTGTTTCAGAGGAGCAGAGCCAGATCAGCAGAGCCGTCATCGGCACGCACTGACTTGCAGGCTCTGCTCTTGTTTTTTTTTTCTTTTCTATTCTATTTTCTATTGGGCAAGTTGCAGCGGTGGAGGTAGGCAGTGGCAGAGGGGAGAGAGATACTAACAGGGATATGGGGAAAAGGATTGGAGGGAGGGGATGGTGGACACAGGAGAAGATGATAAAGTGAATTAGAGATATTCTGGCTTGGATTAGGGGGCAAAGGAAGAATAAGGACACAAAGCAGGTGATGCTGGACATGAGGGAGAGAGGTGCTGGACAGAGGATAGTAGGGTGGCAGCAGAGATGTTGGGCATGGAGAAACACGGTGAAAGGGAGATGCTGCTGAGCATGGGGGGATTGGAGGAGTATGGACATAGAAAGGTGATATTGGACATATGGGGGGAATAATGTGACGAGAGATGCAGGACACAAGGGGGAGTACAAAGACAGAGGAGATATGCTGGGCATAATCGGGAGATAGGGACATAGAGGGGAGATGCTGAACATGAAGGGTGAGTAGGAAGACAGAAGAGTAATGCTGAACATTGGGAAAAGTAGGAAGACAGATGGGAGAAGCTAGATGAAGGGGGAATAGAGAGAAGGGATGCTGGATTAAGGGAAAGACAGAGAGAAGATGCTGAACAAAGGGGGAAGTAAGATAAGATGTTGGAAGAAGGAGGGAAAGAGAGAGAGAGAGGAGATGCTGGGAAGAGACTGGAGAATAAGGGGATGGGGATTGAGAGGGCCAGAGTGAGGGAAAGAGATGGAAAGCAGTAAAATGAGGGAGATCGAAGACTGGATAGTAAAAAGTAGTGAAATATAAGTGGATAGAGAAACAAAAAGCTGAAAAGAAAAGATCAATGTCAGTATTAGATGTAGGGGAGGAAGGGAAGAATACAGGAGAAAAGAATAATGTGGAAATGGTCTGGAGAGCCTGGAGAGAGAGAGTTGCGGAAACAGAGGAAAGCAGAAACCAGAGGCTGGGACCAATATGATCAGAAAAATAAATTGGTCAGAAAACAAAGGTAGAAAAGCAAATTGGGGGTTATTCTGAGACACAAATAACAGGGATGGACGTCCATCCCCGCTATTCGTGCTGGTGGCAGCCCCCAACTAACTTCTCCACCGGTTGTGCGGGAAAGTTAGTCGGGGGTGGGGAAGAGGCAGCCCGGGGGTGGAGAGTGGGTGGGCAGCGGCCAGTCGCCGACCCTCGACATAGAGGGTTGATTCTAATGTCGGCCTTGTACGTTCAGGGCCAGCAAAATGGCTGGGGACGTTATTCCACCTCTGAGGTGGAATAACGCCCCTGGTTGTGTTTTTTAAAAGCGGCCCAGGGCACAGAAGGGGCTGGGGGGCAGAGTTAATTTCCTGCAGCCCGATCCTGGCCTTAGGAGGCCGGATCGAGGGTCAGGCTGCGGGGAATTAACTCCGTTTGCAAGCGGCCGGCATCACAGCTTTTAAATGGAGCCATGGTGCCATGGCAATATGACACCATGGCACCATGGCTCCATTCAAAAGCCCTGGTTGAGTTAGCCAGGCTGTGGCTTTACATGTTGGCTGGGACTGAATCGTAGTCCCAGCCTGCACGTACATGCCTGTTCGCGATTCTGATCCCGCGGGATCAGAATCGCGATCTCCTTTGTCAGTCCAGACATACAAAAGAGATGTACGTGCGGGACAGAATCGGGTCCATTGTAGTTTTCATTTAGTGATTGAAATATGTCAGTTTTTGGAATTTATATTTGCTGTCTTAATATTTGGCACAACATGGGTGGAAATGCATCGCTGTTTCTCTTTCTCTGGTGTTGCATTGCATGCACAGTCTGGCTTCTTGTAGTTTCAGTTCAATTTTTGTCTACACATTTCTATTGTCAGTTTATGGTAATTTGCACTATACTTGGTGAGGGTCTGTTTATGTTTAGGAAGTGTGACTGATGCTAGGTATTCTGTCATCATTGAATGTTTATGTAGGGATCTGAAATAATCTGGCTTTTTCAATTTTCCCAATAGGTTGTATTGATTTTATCGGGCTCACTGCAGTATTTACAGTGCTGCCTTTTCCTAGGTAGGTCCTCGCTCGTGCTGTTATGGAATGGTAGGATTGTTCTGTCCTGAGGGACTTTTATAGAGTTTTGTATTATGTCACAATATCCTGGTACTGGAGAGGGTTTATGTTACTGAGATGAAACCAGAATCACATTTTTTTATTTGGTATGGTGAGTTCTACAGGGAAATGTCCTAGTTTCCTGGAATTTTTTACATCAAACCAAAGAAAGATAAATATCATTTTCAGATGCTCCTTTCATTTGCAAAGCAAACAACATGCAGATCTTCCCAAATTTACACCATGAATGCACTGTGAGAAAAACCTCACTCAATAGCTTTCACTCTCACTCATTGGGATAGTAAATCTCACTCTCTGTGATGTGCCACCCATTGCATCTCTGAGTATGCCCATGGGAGCAGCCTGTCCTGTGGCCGAAAAACAAAAGTGAGCCATGATCCCCTGCAGCACTGCCGTATGCACATGGGACAAGCTGCTCCAGCAAGCCAATGTTCGTGACCAGCAATAGTGCATGTGCCCATGGGAGCAGCCTGCTTTGTGGGTTGAAGAGCAAAACCAAGTTGTGATCCCCTGCAGCACTGCTGCATGCCCACAGGAAGGCTGCTCCCATGGGCCGAAGATCACGGCCAGGAGTAGTGCATGTGCCCACGGGAGCTGTCTGTTCCACAGGCTGAAAATTGTGGCCTGCAGTGCTACTCTATGCCCACAGGCCAGGCTGCTGCCACAGGCCGATGAGGAGAGAGACTCACAGCAAGAGTGTATTCCAGGTAGGCATTTGTCCCTTCATTGCAATTTTCTTGTTACATTTGTTCTGAAGGAGAAATATAAGCATTACGTGAACAGAGTTCATGAATGAGTTTTGGGAAAGAGGGGGTGCAACCTACCATTTATACTAATAAGGGAGGGGCGCCAATCTGTAGGTTGCAGGGAGGCGCTAGAGACCCTAGCACCAGCCCTGCCTGTGGTGGTGAAAAAGGGTTAATTGTAGGAATTTTGAAGACAGAGCAAGATAATATTACAGTTTTTGTAGAAGCTGAAGTGCTCTGTTTAGTCTTTGAGAGAAGAAAGCTTGAAAAAGTGGCATTTGCAGGAGAAGATCTCTGGGAGGGATTTACTTTACACAGCTTTGAAATACCTCCATTAGGTGTTGTTTTAGGATTATTTAAGCTGTCTATTATTTAAGGGCTAAAAACCTGTAAACTAATTTGAGAAAGGTTTAACTGGTCAAAGGAACTTGACTGCTGTAGTAGCTGTTAAAAGCTGACAAATTGGGTTTAAGCTACTTAAAAGTAATAAACCTTGAAAGGTTATACTAATTTCAAACTGGTTTATTCAGAGGTTTCTGTATTTGCTGAAAGAAATTAGTGAAAAGTGTCTCATATGGCTTTAGGAGACAAAGCTGTTATTTGAGGAGACAAATACTGAGGATCTGCCCTGTAACTGTATATTGGGTACATTGCTTTCCAGAAATGCTCAATTTTGAGAAAAATCCCTGGTTTTAAAAGTCTGTTTGCAGATTTGAGCCTGTTTTAGCAAAGAAAAGGACCGTGATCCTATTGCTGCTGTTAAAAGCTTACCCAAAGTTCAGCTACTGTTTTTGAGAGGAATTTGATTCTGATTCAAAAGCACTGCTTTTAAAAGCAGACAACTTTTATTTTTCTGACAGCTTGAAGTGACAGCAGAAGCAGAATTCTTGAGAGTGCCACAGCTTGTTTGCTGTATGTGCCTATATGTGTGGGAGGGGATAATCAGGGTTTATTAATTGTTTGTTTATTTATTTATAGGTAGTAAGGGTATATACCTTGAATAAGGTGAAAAGGCTATAACTTTTTCCAGGCACTGTCTTATCACCTGAGGCAATATAAAAGAAGGATAGGGCTTTGCTTTATTGATTTCTTAGTCAGAAAGTTGGGACAAGATCAGCTGAGGAATCATTTGAACAAGAGCCAACTGGGTGACCAGAGAAACAGATTGAGAGGACCAGATCCTGAAATGGACCAGAACCAGTGTGGACACAGGCCCCAACCCCAAGAAAGAATTTTTGGGCTGGAAGATAAGTATACATTTTTGTTTTTCTGAGTGAACTCATTTTTCTATTGTTATTAAGAGTCGTCGAGTCGGTTCGACTCATGGCAACCCTCTGATAGTTGTCTGATATTGTGTGTTCGGTCTTCAGTCAGGGGGCTCATTGTTGATAGAGTGGCACCCATAGCTACTGTTATTGTATCGATCTATCTCATTGCTGGCCTTCCTCTTTTGTGTTGACCTTCTACCTTGCCAAGCATGATGTCTTTCTCTAAGGATCTCTCTCTTCGCCTGATGTGTCCAAAATATGAGTTGAAATCTTGTCATCTGAGATTTTAAAGAAAGCTTAGGTTTAATCTCCTCTAGTACTGACTGGTTTGTTCTTCGGGCAGTCCATGGGATACACAACATTCATCACCAGCGCCATAATTCAAAGTCATTAATTTTCTTCCTGTCTACGTATCTTTTTCATTGTCCAACTTTCGCATCCATATGATGTTATTGAAAATACCATGGTTTGAACAAGTTGAATCTTTGTATGGAGAGAGACATCTCTGCTCTTGAGAATCTTGTCTAGGTCCTTTATAGCCATTCTGCCAAGAGCAATGTATCATCTGGTTTCTTGACTGCTTGTTGTTTCTTTATTGATAGTTGATCCAAGTAGGTTAAAGTTGTCCACTGTTTCAATTTCTTCTCCATCAATGATGAGCTTATTGATTTTGCCAATTGTCAGGATCTTTTTCTTCTTTACATTAATGTGCAGACCCATTTTAAGACTATGGGGGATGTTTACTAAAAACCGGAAATGTGCGCGCTGCAAAATAGCGCACGTAAACGCGGCACTTAAACGCTAATAAACGCGTTTAAACGCCCCGCACACGTGCGTGTCACCCCCGCAAAGGTGCGCGGCACACTAACGGGCCCCGTACAAGTGCGGGCCCGCAAATGTCCGATAGAGGCGTGGAACGGCTAAAGGAGTGCGGAGGAAGGCTCCGGAGGGGCGGAGGGACGGGGTCAATGGGTGGAGAGTGGGAGGGGAGAGGCTCCCCGCACAGTATCGGGCCCGAATTTGCATGTAAAAAGCATTTAAAGGGAAGAGAAACCATTTCCGTCAGCAATGTACAGGAAAACCGGGGAAACCAGCAAAACGTGAGCAGTGTGATACATGTACACAGCACAAAAGTGCAAATAAAAATAGAAAATGACCACAACAGAACTATTAAAAATAGTAATTCAGCTGGGGAACAGTTATAGTGATGGCCAAATACAGAAAACACACCCAGCAAAGCTCCAGAAAAAAGAAATGAATTTTGGAAGGGTTTACGGAGCGGAGACTCTTCCAAAAAACATTTCCTTTTGTGGAGCTTTCCTGGGAGTGTTTGCTATGGTTGCCCATTAATATCACTGTTGCCCAGCGTGGTGATATTTTGTCCCCCATTTCCCGTGGTCATTTCCGGGGTTTATGTGCACGTTTGTCACCAGACAGGGTGCATATGCCCACAGCCAAGTACCCCAAATGCAGTCCCGTACTGCCACATTCCAATCAGGTCACCTGCCTTTTATGGGAGAAGCTCATGCCAGCTTGTTGGCGGACGAGTACATGTGGTGCAGGGGGCAGTGGCTGCTAGCGACAGAAGACAGAGGCCTAGCCATGTGCAGGCTGGCACAGTCCACAGCAACAGACAGGCCCTGCCGGATCCACAGTCATGGACTATCCAGGGAATTCAGCCAAACTGTGGCTACACGGTGGTGCAATGCACACAGACAGTGCATACAAGAACAGAAGGTCACAGGTTTAAAGACCAGCTGGGGCTACCAGCAATCCTGCCCACATATTTTCCCCACAAATAAACAGTGACAGTAAGGACACACCTTTCGTGACGAGGACATATGCAATGGTAATACATCTATCTTTTACCCCACTGAGCACAGACACCATGAACAGGGGCAGAACCTACAGCAGAATCCCCCAAATGCAGTCCTGGTGGGCCACACACCAGTCAGGTTCCATGCTGCCACTCATACAAATGCCTGTGCTGTATATCTATGCACGGCATGTAGATGTAGCTCATGCATATTCGTGAGGGACAGCAGGAAGACCCGAACAGTGTGATGCAAAACTGGGCTGGAGTGGGGAAGCGCTGCCGTAAAGCAGCAGCCAACAGGGGCAGACACACCCACACCCACACCCACAGGCCCCATTGGCCAATGTCTCCTGTAGAGGCAGAACATTGGACCCTGCGTGCATCTCCCAATACCAGCACCTGCATACCTTAGCAATGTCACCCTACACCTGAGGTACACAGCTCTGAAACGTTTGCTAAGAGTACAGGCTGATAGATATCCCTACGTTACGCACATACTGCTAGTTGACCCCATCCGAACAATCTGTTTGGTGTCTGCGGTGGGTGCTCCAGGCCTGGCCTCTGATGGTGTTCACCACCCTGGGGAGTGACCCCCAGCAGTACTGCGTACCATATCCATGCCTGTGCCGTGCCCAGGACCGGTGTGGTGGCCAAGGCTAATCACCCCCTCAATAGTAGCACAATGCTGGCATAGGTGTGGGAGTGTGTGTCTGTCTATACAGTGTGTGTTGGCTGCAAACACCTTCCCCAACCCACACTGCCAGCACTACTGCCAGTATTGGCCTGCCAATGTGCATAATGAGCAGCAAGGTACCATGGGTATAGGTCAGACATGGTGGGCTGGCCAGGATGCATCTGCACAGGGCATAGGGCACTGGCTGTGACATTGTAGTGCCAGGCCACCACGTACACAGACAGGGTGACCTCTGTATGTGCTGCTGGGGGAGCACTCTCACCTTGAGTGTGCCGTGATGACAGCATGGCTAGGCACCCCCATAGTGCAGTATTGTGTTTCTCTCTTGTGATATATATGGGTTTCCTGTTGGGGCCTCCTCACAGAACTCTCTGCTTGTGTGTGCTGCTACCCCAGTTTTGGGTGCATGCATTTCCATCAGGGCTAACCAGCAGACTGTTCACAGCTGGTATGTGTCTTGATGGAGTGCCTTGCAGGATGCAGTGGTTGATGCTTGCTGCAGGTGAATATCAGATAGTGCTGGGGTGCATCTTTGGATATCCAGGCCTAAAGTCTGTCTGATATTGTGTTATGATGTGTGTGGAGCTGCTTGGACTGCCCTGTAGGGTGTCTGTTCCCCATCAGGACTGGGGTTTGATGGTCCACTCTGCTGCCATGGGGGGGGGGGGGGTGTAACTTTGACCACCTGGGGGGGGGGGGGGTGTCCATGGGGGTTTCCACTAACTGAGACAGACAGAGATATCCAACATGTTTCTGCAGCACCTTCCTATCTCACAGGTTAGTACTGTTTTGGAGCTCTGTCATGGCCTCATCCAGCCATGGCTGGTGTTGTGGACCTGGTCCTGGCCGCCATATCACACCCTCAGGGTGAGCACAGTACCCGCACAATGTGACGGTGTGTAGCTACTCTTTGCTGGTAGTCCACCCACTCAGGACCCCCTACCAGGCCGAGGTGCTGTGTGGGTGCACATGGACAATTCCCCCTACCAGGCCGGGTAGCTGTTGGGGTGCATTCCCCATCTTGTGAGCATCTGTGGACAGCTGATTTGCATGGGCAGTGCATCATGGGTATGGGTGGCCTAACCCTATCCTGTCTACAACAGCAGACTGTCTGTGGGGTGACGTGCAGGCTCTCTGCAGCCAGCCAGGGGCTTGCTATCAGCTATAGAGCTGTAGCCCAATGGTTATGTCACTCCCTGTACAGCCAGAGGTCATGGGTTCAAACCCACAGTGGGGTCCTTTGATAGGGCTGTCCACAGCTTTATTTTTATTTACTGTACATATGTCTATGCCGGCAAAACCACACACAGCTTACTATACCCATTAGGTGCCTCTGAGGGTGCTTTATAGGGCGCCCTATAGGCCATCTTATGGTTGCCATCCATATAGGGTGCACTATACATTATCCTGTGTCGCAACATACATGGTGCCCTATAGGGGACATTCTAGGGTGCCTTGGCGGACAGTGCACTGTAACATGTGCCTTACGGGCATCCGTATGTTAACACACTGTGAGAGCGGGTTTACTAGTGGTGGGAAATAAAATATAAATGGAAGGCCTCCTACAGCACTCCTCACCATGATACATACTGCCCCAGCCAGCCTTGTTCACTGGGCACTGTGAGGGGTTGAACCCCTGGCCCCTGCACCATTGGTCAGTGTCTTAACCATTGTGCTGTGGCTCCATTCCTGTTATTTGCACATCAGCGCGCCACTTATCCCTCCCACTATTGGACTGCCCCCTCACACATCAGCACGCCGCCTTCTGCCCACCGGCTCACCGCCTTCTGTTGCCCACATTTATCAGCGCACCGCCTTCTGCCGCCCAAACTTAACAATGCGCCGCCATCTGCCGCCCACACTAAACAGTGCGCCGCCTCATGCCGTAATAAAAATAACAGTGCGCCGCCTTCTGCTGCCCAAAATTAATATGCCTCCTAACCACTTTTGCCCATAAATGCTGGTGTCTCAGCTGGTCTTTTTTTTGAGTGCAATGGGGGTTTGAACCACTGACCCCTGCACCATTGGTCGGTGTCTTCACCATTGTACTACAGCTCTGTTGTTTGGCTTTGCAGCAGCGCCCCACTTAGCCTTCCCACGCGCTAATGTGGGCCCCGCACATTAGCGCGACGCACACACGTACGGTCCAGTTTTTTGCTTTTTTCTGCCTGGCCCGCCCACTCCTTATATGGCACCAGCACACTAACGGGAACCCGCACAGCAACGGTGTTTAGTAAACATGCCCCTATGTTCCTTGATCCTGAGAAGCAAATGTTTCTGACCATCTTCACTTTCAGCCAGTAATGTGGTATCATCAGCACAGTGAAGATTGTTGATGAGTCTCCCACCAGTCTTCATACCTTTGTTGTCTTCATACAGTCCTGCTTCTCTGATGATTTGTTCTGCAAATAAATTAAACAGGTAGGGGGAAAGTATGCAGCCTTGTCGTACACCTTTGTTGATTTTAAAACATTGTTTCTCCTTGTTCCATTTGAACTGTTGCTTCTTGGTCAATATAAAGGTTGTGCAAGAGAACAATCCAGGTGTTCTGGTATACCCATGCTTCTTAATGTGGCCCAGAGTTTCTCATGGTTTTCACAGTGAAAAGTCTTGCTGTAGTCAATAAAACACACATAAATATACTTTTGGTATTCTTTAGTCTTTTCAAGGATCCATCTCACATTCGCGATGATGTCTCTCGTTCCTCGCCCATTCCTGAACCCTGCTTGCACTTCAGGTAGTTCTCATTCCAGGTATGTTTGTAGTCTCTACTGAATAATCTTGTGTAGAATCTTACTGGCATATGGGATCAGAGCGATTGTGCGATAATTTCCACAGTCAGTTAGATCACCTTTCTTTAGCATTGATATAAACACAGATCTTTTCCAGTCAGTTGGCCAAGATGTTGTCTTCCAAATTTCCCAGCAGAGCCTTATAAGTATGGTAACAGCTGCATCAGATTGCTGTAATACTTCAGTGGGCATGCCATCATAGCCTAATGCTTTGTTCTTTGATAAGGCTTTCAATGCTGCTTCAAATTCTTCTTTCGTCACCAATGGTTCCTGATCTTAAGGTACAGGTTGAAATGGCTTTATCATATAATAATTATGCATAGTCTTTCCACCTTTGCTTGATCTTCTCAGCATCATTCAAAATGAATCCTTGAGCACTGTGTAACATTCCAATTTGAGGCTGGAATTTTTTCTTTTACTCTTGTAGCTTTAGGAAAGCCAATCTTGTTCTTCCTCTAATAGTTTCTGCATCTATGTCCTTGCATGCTTCATTGTAGTACTTCTCTTTGTCTTGTCTTGCTGCATGTTGAAAATTTCTGTTGAGCCTGTGATTGCCTCTCTTTCTCTTCTGGCTTTAGCTTCTCTGCATTTCTGGGCATATCTTCGGTCATCCATTTTGGCCATTTTTGCTTTTTTACCTTTTGTAGAGATTTCTCACTTTCTTCCAACACAACCTACATGATGTCATCCCATAACTTTTCTGGAGCTCTGTCATTTGTATATAAAGCAGCAAATTAATTTTTCAGGCAGTCTTTAAATTTGGATGGTATATTCTCAAAATCATATTTGCTACATTCATGAATGGCTTGCTCTTTTTCAACTTTAGCTTGGATTTGCATACTAGAATTTGGTGATCTGTTCCACAGCCAGTTCCAGGTTTTGTTTTTGTTGATATTATAGAACTTTTCCATCGTTGACTTCCACAGATGTAGTCAATTTAAATTTTTGTACAATCAATTGGGTGAAGTTCATATGTACAGTCGCCGCTTGTGTTGCTGGAAGAAGATGTTTGAGATGAATACATAATTGGTCTTGCAGAATTCTATCAGTCTTTCTCCAGCTTCATTTCTGTTGCTAAGTCCATATTTCCCAACCACTTTGCCTTCAACAGAAATGAAGCTGGAGAAAAACTGCTAGAATTCTGCAAGACCAATGGGTGAGGAGAAGCTCCTGCTATACTAACGCTGGAACATTAACGCAGGACATTACCATCAGTGAAAACCTGTCGGTAAATGCACCTTTGCAGGAAAGAGAGACCATTTCAGTGTCAGCAATGCGCAGCACAGACAGGGAGCACAAGATTGTAGTGCTCCATTTGCTGTAAAAACCTAGTGCCCAAGTATGAAAGGGCACTATGGAGATGGTGCAAATGGGGCAAAGGGGGCTGCAGGTGGGGCATGCAGTGGGGGCAGCTGGGGCACAGGGTGGACTAGACTGTCACCTAGGTGGCACATAGGAACACAGAAACTGGAAATCAGCAAGACAGCATCTGACCAAGGTCAAACATGCCCAGTAGTCTGTGTTTCACAGTGTCCCATACAGGGGACATGTACCCAGCAGGTACCCCAAAGGTCACACAGCTACCACTATGCCTGTAATGGGGCAAGCAGTGCACATCTGGGGACCACTCTAACAATGGTCTACAGACCTTCAACAGGATGCATCCCAAACTGTTTGTAAATCCATCTAAACAAACACCCTTTACTGCAGCCCCTGGTAAGGCAGTGCAGGGTGTGACCATACGTTGTCTGAAACATATATACACCCAGTAGTCCAAACTGGATACACTGTACCCGCATTGCATGCTCTAGCCTGTCCACAGTCTGCTGGCATAACACAATCTACCTACCAGATCCACCCTAGCCAATAGTTGCTAGATCAACAACCTGACACTCCCAAGCTGACTGTCCCCTATGTGGAAGGCACTGATGGGGGGATATGTGAATGTCTGTGTATACCTCCCCACCCTAGACCACATACCCTAGGCACCCACCTACCTGCACATTGTATGGCTTGGGACTGGACACCACCGGCACCAACAGCATATGGGCATGTCAGCATGGTGGGGGGGGGGGGGGGTTGGGTGGGGGCAGTGGCAACTGCCTACAGCGGGCCAAGGTCATCCCTGTTCCAGTGCATGAAAATCAAAGGTAGCCCCAGGGAGTGCTGTGCTTTTATGGTAGCAGTGTGGTGCAGTACACACAACCAGTGTGTCTTAGAGCAGAAATTCACAGGTTCACATCCCAGCTGTGGATTTGCAGATCATGTCCCTACATTGCAGATACAACATCAACATGTGCAATCCTCAAAGCATCAGCCAACAGGGGTACAAACACACACACACACAGGCTTCACTATCCAAAGCTTCATGAAGAGTCAGGCTGTTGGCTCTTGCACAAAGCAGCAGTTATCACCAGAGCACTACTAACTTCTGCACACTTTAGCAATGCCTGCACTGTAATCAGGACCAGTGTGGCGGGCAGGGTTGCCAACCACTCCTATCTTTGCACAATGCTGCAATAGGAGTGGATGTGTGTGTATGTCCATTGTTTTGTGGCTTCCTACTCCTCACTGGGCCCACAATGCTTACACTGTTTCCAGCATTAGCCTGCAAATGTGCATGCTGAGGAGCAAGGTATTGTGTGTATGGCCCAGACAGGGTGGATTGGGTAGGATACGTCTGCATAGGGGGTAGGGCAATGGCTGGGACATTGTAATGCCTGATCACCAGCTGCATGGACAGGGTGGCCACCACATGTCATGCTGGGAGGACACACACTCTGACAAAGCAGTGACCATGGCATGGCTATGTTCCCACATAGTGCTGTACAGCTTCTGTCTTCAGTGATATCTGTGTGCTCCCTGTTCTGGGGCTCAATCACTGAGGTACCTGCTTGGTGTCTGTGCTGTATATCCCAACTCTGGGTACACATAGTTCCTATGTGAACATGCAGTACGGACTGGCTAGTGGACTGTCCACAGTTAGTATGTGCATGGCTGGAACACCTTATGAGGTGCAGCAGGTGCAGTCTGACTGTGTCTTCTGCTGGGAAATGTCAGACCTTGGTGGTGGGGGGGGGAGCTGAGGTTTTCCAGGCCTACTCTCAGCATTACTGTTGGTCTGCCAGTACTCTAGTAACAGGTACAGGTCTGGACCAATTGCCCTGGGGGGCAGCTTTTTGCCAGCAGGACTGGGATTGTTGGTCCCACAGCCATTCTTCATGGCTGAACCACATGTCCCTCCACTGCCTCAATTATAAAAAGGCTGACTTCAGGCACTTTGGGGGCATATACTGTACACCATTTTGACCCAGAGAGGGCAATGCTACATAAACCTCATGCAAGTCTAGACACCCCTCTGCCCTGATAACAGGTGATCATGGTAGCCACACTGTGACACTGGGCATGCACTATTCTGGGTGGGTCCCGGTCCACCAGGTCTAGATGTGACTGGGGAATACAGATGGACATAGGATTACTTTAGCTTCTATTGCAAGAAACACTTGTCACACACTGATAGTGATGGAGATCTGTAGCAGACTCTATCTCGAACACCACAGGTACTGTGGACCTGGTGCTGTGTGCCCATCCTCACCCTCAGGTTGAACACAGAACATGCACAATGGCATGGTCTGTGGCTGCTCTGTGCCAGTATCACACACTGTCAGTTCTTCTTACCAAGCTGAGGTACTGGAGAGGTGCATTCTCCGTTTGGTGATCAGCTATAGACTGCTGTTCTGCATGTGCATTGCATCATGGGTACTGGTGGGGTTACCCTATCCTGGCATGAAGCAGACATTTTGTGCAGTGACCTGCAGTGTTTCTGTATCCAGCCATTGCTATGAAACTAACCATAGAGGTGTAGCCTACTGGTTAATACAATGGCTTTCTAGGTAGGGGTCATGGGTTCAATTCCTCTTTTTTTATGCCTATCCTACTCAAATAATTTTCATGCCTGTAACAGTCACATCTCTGCAGATATGTGCTGCCGGCCCATAACACACTCACCACAGTTGCCAACTATCCTTTAGTCCATGTATCTGCGTCTCTCAGCTGTATACAGTTCTGTCTTCTTATGCAGGCTGCTACCCCATGTCCTGCACTGGCACCCTTTTCTGCATTGTGCTATTCATGCCTGCCTATCCTGTGCCTGATCTGCATGGTACTACTACTCTTCTGTCCTCCTATCATTGCAAATATCTTGCCACCTCTGCCTCCACTGGGGGACATGTATTCCCATCCTCTGCCACCCACTGTTATTGCAGCACTTTACATTGCCAACACCCTGTGCATCGGTACAGCTGCTTCCAACATGTTTGTCTGCTTTACCGGCTGCCACATAGGATGCCCACAGATATGGAAGGTCCATCAGCTCCCACCTCTCCTTCCTTCTAGCACTTGTTCATTGCCTTTCCATGGTGCTCTATCCAGTGTTAGGGTTACAGCTGTTTTTATACCTTACAGTTCATGCTTGTCAACTAGAAGCACTCTACTGCCCTTAGGGCACCTTAACGTAAGGCACCTTAATGTCCTTAGGGCACCTTGACCCAAGGTGCCTTATGTTAAGGTGTCTAAAGGGCTTTAAGGTGCCTTAACTTAAGGTGCCTTAGGTTAATGCACCTTAAAGCCCTTAGGGTGCCTTAACTTAGGGCGCCTTAGAATCCTTAAGGTGTCTTGTCAGCTTTAACGTGCAACATCCTGTTAATGTGCACTAAATGGCCAAGGCGCCCTTTACCGCACGTTAAACAGCCAATGCTCCTTTTACACCAGAATGCCCCCTACCTGCCCACTTCCTTATATGGCGTCGGTAACATTAGCGCTGCACTTATCGCTGGTAACTTTACCGCTGCTTAGTAAACATACCCCTTAGTCTACAAGTACTGCAATGGAGGATGGTGAATGTGAAAGCAATGTGTCATCCCATGATAGCTAGTGTTCATTCAATTGTCAGGCTGGCTAGGTTGATGTCCCCTTCTCTTTCAGCACTTCATGCTCATCCCTCCTGGTAGAAATGCTGTTCTTTGCTCAAGATTGTGTTCCTATGCCTAGAACCTCCAAAGTAGTACAGTAATGAAAAGAACTCTGAAGAAAGGTCAAGAGTCATCACCGGTGATAGACTGGAAATGTCTCCCCATTTCACTGGGTTCAGTTTCTCTCAGACTTGGGTTGTTAGGAACTGCATGTCAAAGTGGGCAGCAGAACAGAGGCACACAATAACAAGTAAAAGGGACCCACAAAGATGTAAAGCAGGAGGAGGAGTCGGAGTCACCCAGGAAAAGCCAAAAAACACTCGTCACAGTGTCTGTCATACAGCTAGAAGGGTGGAGATCAACCAAAATGGCATTTAAGGAGGGTAAAAGTCATAATGACAAGATTAAGGCACCCACAGATGTGCAAAGTAGGAAGATGAGGAAGAGTGTCCCAGGAAAAGCCAAAGCACACTGGTTGCAGAGAAACGTAGCTAGACACATGGTGACGTACCAGTACATCATTTAAGGAGGAACAATCAGATTCCAGAATGCAAAGGGACCACTAATGAGCTCTATCTGCAGTTTGCTAGGGATGCTACCTTCACTTCCTCTGAATCTCTTAGACTGTAATAGTTATCTTTTCTTGATGTTTGATGTTATGGCAGTTATGGCATGGGGTGTTGGAAGATAGCCCATGGAAATAAGCACCATCCCACAGAGACTGCAGTGTCAACTTTCAAAAGCACAGCTAATAGAAACACGGAAGGCAGAGAGCGTTGGCCACTTCCTCTCAGTATAGCTGAACACTCCTTCCTTCTTCCAGTCTCATGACAATAGAGGGGTACAAAGCAAGAAGAGGGTTTTCTTCAGAAACACTAGCTTTTTTTGACCAAGTCTTATCCTCGTTGCTTCAAGAGAATCTGCACAGTTAAGTGGCAAAAACAGTGAGACAAGGCAGTGGCAAAAGCCAGGATTGCATACATAGAGGAATTACCAGCAGAAAGGAAGAGGTACTAATGCCACTGTATAAGTCACTGGTGAGACCTCACTTGGAATACTGTGTTCAGTTTTGGAGAACATATCTCGCAAAGGATGTAAAAAGACCGGAAACGGTTCAGAGGAAGGCGACCAAAATGATTTGGAGCCTGCGTCAGAAGCCTTATGAGAAGAGACTTGAAGACCTAAATATGTACACTCTGGAAGAGAGGAGGGATAGGGGAGATATGATTCAGACCTTTAAATACTTAAAGAGGGTTAATGAACAAATAAACCTCTTCCAAAGATGGGGAAGCTGTAAAACTAGAGGGCATAACATGAAGCTGCAAGGGGGTAAATTGAAAGGCAATGTCAGGAAATACTTTTTCACTGAAAGGGTGGTGGATGCTTGGAATGCCCTCCCGATGGAAGTGGTGGGGGCAAATACAGTGACAGAATTCAAAATGTCATGGGACAGACACAGTGGATCCCTTTATAGCAACAGGATAAAATCAAAATAAACTTAACTATCTAATTTCTCAACAGGGATGCTCTACACGGAGCAGTGGGTTCACCCCTAAACAAGACATGGGGAGGGGTGACCTGCACATAGTGGCAGGTGCACCTAATCTTGCCACCTTGCTGGGTAGACTAGATGGACCATATTAGTCTTTATCTGCCGTCATTTACTATGTTACTATGTTACTATAGTGTAGCCTTGAAAGACTGGGAACTACAATATCCCCTGCCATGGAGAATATATGTTCACAGGGCAAACTTGTTGGAGAACAGGACAAGATATGCTGCAAAATCCTTGGCCAGATCTGGCCAGACTATTGACTTGTGTGCCCAGTATGCCAAGGAATCTGTGTGCATGGCCTCTATGAGCTCTGCAATGTAGCTGTGCCATTGAAATACATGCAGGATTCTGACTTGTGGCAGACTGATCTTCCCTGCAGTTTGTATTGTAACTAGGACTAAAGATTGTCCCTCACTAGAGCTCATGAGCCATGAATATGTAAAGTCAAGGGTAGAGGCGTGGTAAGCAACAGGACGGTACTCCATGTTAGCAATACTGCTTGCTAGCATGCCTGATATTTCCCTTGTTGCATCCTCACCACTGCAACCACTCTCCCTTTCCTCCACCTCAATAACCAGCTTTTCCTTCCAGTAAAATGGTGAGCTGCAATGCAAAGCAAGTTCCTTTCATCCGTGAGTCATAGAGATCAGCTAGCATATAAATATCTTCCTTCATATGAGATTCCATACCTTTTCCCTCTTGATCATACACTAAAACCTCTGTTGTAAATTCCTGTCATTGATGAAAACCTTCTAACTTGGCCTTTAAAATATTCACTTCTGGGATAGAAAGCTCAAGGTAGCCCTTGTAGAACTCAGTTCATCCTTGACATCATGAAAGAGATTTAGGACTTCCACTGCCTATCTGATTTTGCCCTGTCCTGGTGGCCAGGTGCCTGTTAATTATGATCTCATTCTCTGATTCCATTTGATGCAGGGCTTCCCATTGTTCCAATAACCTCTCTAGCATGTCGTAAATGGAATTCCAGCTGGTGCTAACATCCCACTTGAGCTTGTGTGCAGGTGCCCTTGTTGCTTCATGCTTCTCAGGGAGCTCAGGCCCATCCTTCGCACTCCAGTGAAAATATCCACTTATTTTTCGGAACTTCTCAATCAGTTTCCTCAGGACAGAAGTGCCACTTGCCTATTTGCCCAGATCTAGGAAATCTCTGACAAGCAGGTGCATCAAGTGTACAAATCATCTGATCCCACAAAGTACCCCCCTTTACTAACTTGACCATGTTCATCCCACAAGAAACCTGGAGGCACCATGTTGGGTAAAATGGTAGAAACCATTATAAAGAACAAAATTACTGAACATATAGAACATCATGGTTTAATGGGAAGAAGTCATCATAGATTTAGCCAAAGGAAGTCTTTCTGTTATTTTTTTGAAGGTGTAAACAGTAGCATACCAAGGGTATGGCAGGGTGTGTGTCCCACCCCAAGTGCTGGCTGGGAGAGGGTGCACTCCCACTGGACCAACATTTTGGAGGCAGCATGGCAAACATACCTTAAAGATAAGTGACTTGCCACACTGCCTCCAGTAGAGGCTGGCTCTTCTGGCCGAACTTCAGATGAGAGATAAGAGCTGGCTTGGATTGGAGGCAGCACAACAAGCCAAAGTGTGGGCCCGGGGGTGCATGGCACCATACCGCAGAGCACACGCCATGGGAGGGCACCTGCTGCAAGGGCAGGTGCCAGCCCTGGGTACAAAGGGGGCTAGGAGCACTACTGAGTATGAATAAACAGGTAGAAAAAGATGAGCTGGTGGAAGCCCTTGACAAAGTCATTCATGAGAAACTCTTGAAGAAATAAAAAAAAATCAAGAAATTGGAGGTAGTGTACTATTTTGTATTAAGAACTGGTTAAAAGATAGAAAACAAAGAGTAGGGCTAAATGGATGGTTTTCTCAGTGGAGAAAGGTGAATAGTGAAGTACCCCAGGGATCTGTGCTGGGCCCACTGCTTTTTAACATATTCATAAATGAACTGGAAATGGGAACAAAGAGTGAGGTGATCAAATTTGTAGATGACACAAAAATATTCAAAGTTGTTAAATAACAAGAGGATTGTAAAAACAATTGCAAGAGGACCTTAGAAAGTGGAAGATTGGGCATGCAAATGGCAGATGGAATTTAATGTGGACAAGTGCAAAGTTGTCATTCTCAGGTCATTCTGTCCTGAGAATAGCGGGGATGGACATCCCTTTGGTATGTCTGTCCCCACTATTCACCCCCTGCTGGCCCTGGCAAAAGCCTCCCTGTATGAACAACGTGTTTATACAGGGAGGCTTAGATGGGGCAGGAGGGGGCAATACAGAGGTGGAGCGAGGGCAGGGCTTGGGCGTTCCCTGACCCCGGACGTCAGGGGATCCTGCTGGACACTGGCCATGGGAGGCTGGATCGGGGGGGGGGGGATACTGGCCAAAGGTAGGGGGGTACAGTAAGTTCCCTGGAGCTGGACACTGGCCATGGAAGGCCGGATCGGGGTCTGGCTGCAGGGAATGAAGAAAATCTGTGGCGGCCAGGATGTGCAGCTCCTGAATGGAACTGCAGTGCCATGGTGATGGGATGCCATGGCATTGTGGCTCCTTTCAGGAGCCTGACTGAGGTACCCAGGCAAGTGGCTGTACATGAAGGCCGATCAGAATCAGGGCCCGGCCTGCACGTTCAGGCCTTAGACCCGATTCTGATCCCACGGGCATGTCTAGCCCCCATGGGATTATATTCAGGTCTACCTCTGGGCATCCTGATTCCAATTAGATGCACAGGGGCCTGGATGGCCACATAGGAATGTGCCTCCATGAGAAGAACAACTGAAATTATACTTACACGGTGTAAGGTTCTACACTAGGAGAGTCTTTTACTAAAGGGCATTACCTGAAGATGCACTGGGACATGTTTTGCCAGATATTGAAGTGCCCTGACAGTACAGCATGATTCCTGCACTAACTGCACAACCCACGATAAGTTTGTGAGTGGACAGGATAGGGGCAGAGAGTGGGCATGGGGAGCTTGGCGCAGTTAGTGCTAGGTTCATACCGCGCACTAACTGCGTTAACCCAGGTGCACCTAATGTCACCTATTCATATAGCTAATGCAGCACGCGCTATGGGCCACGGCTCCATGTTAACTGCTAGAGATATGTCTCCCCAACAGTTAACGAGGGGGTGTTGCATGTAATGCATCATGGTTTTGGCGCTAATGGCTCAGGTGTAACAATGTAGCACCCTTTAGTAAAAGACTCTCTAGGAGTTAGCATCCAAGAAAAGGATCAAGGTGTCAGAAAGTAAATGCCATCTATCATTGCAATAGAGACTCTGAGGACCTGAAAAGAAAGTGGTGTGAGGTCAGGAGAACATCGAAGCAAAAGGCCAGTGATTTGATTCCCAGGATGCCAGATGAAACAGATTCACCATTCTCCAATCAAGTGCTATGTGGAGTCAAAATATCACTAATTATATTTATAGTCATCAGGTTCTGTCTAAGATTAACACCAGAAGTGATGTCTTCCTAACTTCTTTGTGGAAATGTTTGGTTGAATACATTTGACTAGAACCTAATCTGCTGCTCTGAAAATTAAATTGCTGATGCCCTGAGTTAATTGCTACTGACATGTTATTGCCTGAAGTTCTGATATTGAAAGATATGCCAGAACTGCTACAGAAAGCAAATTATTTTGCAAAAGAAAGATGTATAGAGATTCAGGTTTTGTCATGTATCATCTACTGGGAGTTGGCAGCATGGTTCTCAGAGATGGAGAGGCACTTTAAACTTTTCACTGTTCACTGAAATAAATTGTTTGCATACAAATGTTTTTGGCATCATCGTCTCAAAAAAAAAAAAAAAAGAAAATCTGGGTGTCTTCAACACTATACTTGTTACACATGCAGGCATTGTAATGCTTAGGTTTCTTTGTGCAGTCAAGGCAGTGTTGACTCCTAGCAAGGCAGCATTGCCAGGCCTTTTCTTCAAAGGCATTGGAGAGCAACACAACTTGCCCAAGCTCACAAGGAATGCCACTGGGCATAGAACCCTTGATCTTCTAGTTTCTCGGCAGTTGTTCTAACCACTAGGCTTCTCCTCCTTAGTAGTAAAGTGTTAATGCTAAAACTGAACACACTTTGCCAAAAATCTAATACTTGTCAAACCACATTAATGACTATTTAAAACCAATGGAAATTCATAGCTAACCCTTGGTCAAAATTAAACATCAACTTTGTTGGACTGCTCCCAGCATACAAAAATTTTATTGACTCATTTGAAAGATAATCATTAGTTTCTTTGATTAGAAGAATTTCTTCAACTGCAAGTGCCATTTTGGTGTGATATTCTTAGTTAATAAAAACATAATCAATATGGCCTTGTGTATTTTGCTTCAATCTTCCTTAAAATAAAGGGGGGGGGGTTACAATAATATTTGCAAGTGGAAAAGAAATTCTTCATATCTTTATGTAGAACAGTGGTTCCCAAGTCTATCCCCAAGATCCCATGCCAACTGGGCTTTCATAGAATCCACTTTACATAAGTCTTGGGGGTATTTATTTATTTATTTTATTTAGACAGTTTTGTATACTGCCTTATCCTTCAATCAAAGCGGTCACAACACAATTGGGGGATACGTTTAACATGCGGGAATATGAGACAGATACACTAATACTTACAAGGAACATGGGCAATGGAGGGTTAAGTGGCTTGCCCAAGACCACAAGGAGCATCTGTGGGACTAAAAACCCCAGTCCTTCTGGCCCAAAGTTGCTGTCCTCTAGTGGGATTTGAACCCCTGACCTTCTGGCCTGAAGTACCTTGCCCCAACCACTAGGCTACTCCTCCCTCCCTATGTTTAATAAAGGGCATTAAGGGAGCCTGGGTGCCATTAACACATGTTATCGGCACACTTGCATGCTTAACGCATCTAAAACGCTGCTTTAACGTGCGTTAAAGGTTCCAGCAGCATAAAGTGCCTTGTGGCCGGAGTGTGAAAGTTAATGGGGTGGAGAGAGGGCATTAACAATGTATGTACCCTTATTGTGCCTTGCGCATACATGTCCTAAAGTGCCATAATGCTGGGAAGCCTAACGCAAAGTGAAACCACTCGGAAAGGGTGTATTTTGAGGAGAGAAGCACAGAAAGGGGAGCCCAAGAGAGTGATGCACAGAAAGGGAAGCCCAAGAGAGTGATAGCAGTGCTCCATTAACAGTAACAGCATAGGGGTATGTTTATTAAAACCCCGGTAATGTGCGGGCCGCGCTAGTGTGCGGGTGCCATATAAGGAGTGGGCGTGTCTGGCTGAAAAAAGCAAAACCGGGATTATTCATGTGCTAAGGTGTGCGGCGCCCATGTGCGCCCCGCAAATTAGCACATGAGAAAGCTGCGTGGGAGGCATAAGTGGCGCACTGATATGCAAGCAGAGAAGCAGAGCCACAGCAAAATGGTTAAGACACTGACCAATGGTGCAAGGATCAGGGGTTCAATCCCCCATAGTGCCCAATGAAGATGGCTGGCTGAGGCATTACTTTAGAAGGTATTTAAATAATGGACAGCATAAGGCAGCATGCTATTGCTTTAGGAGGCATTTTAATATTGGGCGGCATAAGGCGGCGCGCTGATACACAAGCACTGGAGCAGAGCCACAGCACAATGGTTAAGACCCTGACCAATAGTACAGGGGTCATGGGTTCAGTCCCCCACTGTGCACAATGAAGAAAGCTGGCTGAGGCATTGCCTATTATGGGTGTTTGCTTTAGGAGGCATTTTATTTTTTATTTTAATTACTACTACTAGCAAACGCACTCTCAAAGTGCACTGTCCGCCAAGGCACCCTAGAATGTTGCTGATAGGGCGCTTTATAGGGTGCCGTATGAGTTACCGCAAGGTCACAGCAATGTTTTTGATGGCAGCACTGTGCAGTTTAAGGAATGCACAGCATAAGTAGGTGTGCTGACATGCAAGGAGAAGCAGCAGTGTAGCACAATGGGTAAGACACTGACTGCTGATACAGGGGTCATGAGTTTGCTCCCCAGTGTGGCTAATATGTAAGGCTGGCTGCAGCATCAGCTTTGCAATATACATATTTTTTCCTGCAGCACTTTAGTTGTATTTTATTAATTGCTGCCAGCAAACAGGCCCTCACGTACTGTAATTGAAGGTGCCGCATAAGGCACCCTATAAGGCACTCCATAGGGCACATTATAAAGTGCACTGTCCGCCACAGCACCCTAAAATGTCCCCTATAGTGCACCCTATAAGTTGCTCCACAGGATAACGTATAGTGTACCTTATATGGACAGTAACCATAAGGTAACCTATAGGGCGCCCTACAAAGCGCCCTGTGAGGCACCTTATGGGTACAGTACGATGAGGGTGTTTTTGCTGGCAGCAATAATGTACATTAAAAAGCAATAATGCTTTGGGTAGCCCTATCAAATAACCCCACTGTGGGTTTGAACCCACAACCTCTGGCTCCATAGGCAGTGAAGTAACCATTGTGTTACAGCTCTATAGCTGCTAGCAAGCCCCTGGCTGGCTGCAGAAGGAGTGCATGTCACCACACAGACAGTCTGCTGTGGTCACCAGGATAGGGTTAGCCCACCCATACCCATGATGCACTGCACATGCAAATCAGATGTCCACAGATAAACACAAGATGGGGGTATGCACCCCCACAGCACCTCGGCCTGGTAGGGGGTAGTGACCATGTGCATCCCCACAGCACCTCGGCTTGGTAGGGGGTACTGACCGTGTGTTTTACTGGCACAGAGTAGCTACACACTGTCACATTGTGCGGGTACTGTGCTCACCCTGAGGTTGTGCTGAGGCGCCCAGCACCAGGTCCACAGCACCTTCCTTCGCTGAAAGAGGTCATGCTGGAGGTCCAAAGCAGTGTTAATGTGTGAGATAGATAGTTTCTGCAGAAACACCTTGGATATCTCTGTCTGTTTCAGTCAGGTGTAGCCCCTATGGACCCCCCCAGGAGGATTATGTACCACCACCACCCTCCTTCCCCTCCAGGGCTGAGAGTGGCAAACAGGGTCTCCCATCAGCAGATCCACGTTCTACCTCCCTGCAATGGTGGCAATAGAGGGGACCATCAACCCCGATCCTGCTGGGGAACAGACACCCTACAGGGCAGTCAATACAGCTCTGTGCACACCCATAACACAATAGCAGACAGACATTAGGCCTGGATATGCTAAGCTGCACCCCACCACTATCTGATATTCTCCTGCAGCAAGCCTTCAGCCAGTGCACCCTGCAAGCCGCTCCATCAAGACACATACCAGCTGCAAACAGTCTGCTAGCTAGTCCATAGTGCATGTTCCTGGTGGAAATCCATGCACCCAGACCTGGGATGTCAGCATACACAACAAGCAGATAAATCAGTGACTGGACCCCAAAAGGAAACCCATACATATCACATGAGAAAAATACTATATAGCACTATGGGGGTGCCTAGCCATGCTGTCGTCACTGCACAGTCAGGGTGAGAGTGATCTCCCAGCAGGACATACTGATGTCACCCTGTCTGTGTAGGTGGTGGCCGGGCACTAAAATGTCCCAGCCAGTGCCCTATGCCCTGTGCAGATGCATCCTGGCCAGGTCACCCTGTCCGAGCTATACCCATGGTACCTTGCTCCTCATTATGCACATTGGCAGGCCAATACTGGCAACAGTGCTGGCAGTGTGGGCTGTGGAAGATGTTTGCAGCCACCACACACTGTATAGACAGACACACACTCCCACACCTATGCCAGCATTCTGCTACTATAGAGGAGTTTAGCAGACCTGCCCACCACACCAGTCCTGGGCACAGTACAGGCATGGATATGCTATGCAATACTGTTGGGGGTCACTCACCAGGGTGGTAAACACTGTCAGAGACCAGACCTGAGGCACACACCACAGACATCAGAAAGATTGTTATGATGGAGCTCAATGAGCAAACTGTGCTTAACGTACGACTTGCTATCTGCCAGTAATCATAGGAAACGTTTGATAGGTGTGTACCGTATACCCAGGTGTAGGGTGGCATTGCTAAGGTATGCAATTGCTAGTATTGGGAGATGCACGCAGGGCCCAATGTCCTGCCTCTCCAGGAGGCATTAGCCAATGGGGTCTGTGGGTGTGGGTGTGGGTGTGTCTGCCCCTGTTGGCTGCTGCTTTACGGCAGAGGTTCCCAACTCCAGTCCTGGTGTGCCATACACTGTTTGGGATTTCATGCTGTCCCTCATGAATATGCATGAGATACATCTGCATACCATGGGGGTTGTGCATAGATATGCAGCACATGCATCTTTATTAGAGGCAGCATGGAACCTGAATGGTGTGGGGCCCTCCAGGACTGCATTTGGGAGACTCTGCTCTAGGTAATGTGCCTGTTTATGGTGTCTGTGCTCAGTGGGGTAAAATATAGGCGTATTAACCATGCGTATGTTCTCTGCAATAAAGGTTTGTCCTTACTATCAGGGTTTAGTTGTGGGAAAAATATGTGGACTGGATTGGAAGTAGCCCCAGCTGGGCTTTGAACCTGTGACCTTCTGGTCCTAAAGGCACTGGCTGTGTCTGCTGCACCACCGTCTTAGCACAAAAGCAGTGCATTCCCTGGGGAGTCCATGACTGTTTGTCAGACAGGGCCTGTCTGTTGGTGTGCACTGCACCCACGTGAAGGGGGCTAGGCCACCGTCTGCTGTGGGCAGCAGCCACTGCCCCCTCCACCAACGGTACCCCTCCGCCACCATGCTGACATGGCCTTATATTGGTGACAGCATCACAGCTGAATGATATGTGGCCCTCCAGGACTGTATTGAGGGGACTGTGGTCTAGGTAATGTGCATGTTTCTGGTGTCTGTGCTCTGTAGGGTAAAATAGAGGTGTTTGGACCATGCTTATGTTATCTGCAAAAAAGGTTGGTCTGTACTATCATGGTTTAGTGGTGGGTAAAATATGGGGATTGGGTTTGCAGGAGCCCCAGCTGGGACTTGAACTGGTGATATCTGGCTCCTGAACACACTGTCTGTGTTCACTGCACCACAGAGACAGTGCAGTCCCTGGAGATAGGAAACCTGGCCAAAGGAGTCAGAAACCCTGCTCTGCACATTTTCACTGTGGGATCATTCACCTTGTATGGGGACGGAGCGTAAAAACTAATAATTATTATTTTTTACGCTCCATCCCCATACAAGGTGAATGATCCCACAGTGAAATTGTGCATAGCAGGGTTTATGACCCTGCTCTGCACAATTTCACTGTGGGATCATTCACCTTGTATGGGGACGGAGCGTAGACCCTTCTAAAATTCATATTTCTTTTTTGGGGCTTTCTTGGGAGTGATTTTTGATGTTTTCCATGACTATCACTGTTGCCCAGCTGGATTATAATTTTTTAGAATTTTGTTGTGGTCATTTTAAATGTTTATTTGCTATTTTGTTCTGTGCACATGTATCACACTGCTCACGTTTTGTAGGTTTCCCTGGTTTTGCTGTGCATTGCTGACAGAAATGGTTTCTCTTCCCTTTTCACTCGCAGTATTTTTTTGATCGTATTTCAGCCCCGCTCCTGTGCGAGGAGCCTCTCCCCTCCCACTCTCCTCCCATTGACCCCGTCTCTCCGCTCCTGGGGAGCCTTCCTCCGCCCTCCGGGAGCCTTTCCACGCCTCTATCGCTCATTTGCACGACGCGCACATGAGCGGGCCCGTTAGTGCGGCGCGCACGTGTGCGGGGCACAAAAACGCATCATTAGCGTGCGCTAAGGTACCTTAGCGCACGCTCGAGTGCGCCCCGCATAGTAGCGCGGTTTAGTAAACATACCCCATAGTGTCCAAGTATGAAAGGGCACTATGCTGATGGTGCAAATGGGGAAAAGAAGGTGGCACATGGGTCATGCAGTGGGGGGTTGCTGGTACACAGGGTAGACCAGGCAGCTTCCTAGGTGGCACATAAGAACATATGCTTAGAAAATATGCCAGTGTCAGACCAAGGACCATCATGCCCAGTATCCTGTGTCCAACAGTGGCCAATCTAGGGCAAAAGTACCTAGCAGTTTCCCCAAAAGACACACAGGATTCACAATGCGTATAACGGGGATAGCAGTTCATATCCCAGGTCCTCTTTAAGAATGATTTAAAGACTTTTCCCCAAGAGCCTGTCCAAATAATATTAAACCCAGCTACACTAACAGCTTTTACTACATTCTCTGGTAATGAATTGCAAGGTTTGAAAACATATTTTCACCTAGTAGTCTTAAATGGGTTACACTGTAGCCACATTGCATGTCCCCTAGTCTTTCTACATTCTGATGGCATAAACAATTGACCTACATTTACCCATTCCACTCCAGTCAATAATATATAGAACTCTATCATATCTCCCCTCAGCTGTCTCTTCCCCAGGTTGATGAGCCCCAAACTTTTTTAACCTCTCCACAAAGGGGTATCCTGCCATCCGCATTACCATCTGTGATGTCCATCATGATTCAACAGTCACAGTGGCGGCACACAGACATTCTACTGCTGCAGAAAGAGATGTGCCACATGGGGCGTTCCAGGGTCCTGGCACCCCTGACAGAGATCCCAGCTGGCCCCCCTGTTGCCGCTGAACCCAGCTGTGGGAGAAGAGGCAAATAGTGCCAGCAGCTATAGACCTCCAGGTAGCTGAAACATGCAGGCGCCCGAGGGACTACCACAAACGGTGGCTGTCATCCTCCCCCCGAGACATATCATTGGCAGGCAGTGATGGGGTCCCTGCAGAGGCAGATGGTTGGGGGGAGCTGTCCATGTATGCCTCTGCCCCCCACCCCCCATCCAGACCTTGCACCCTAGGCACCTGCCAACCTGGATGTTGTATGGGCTGAGACTACACACCACCAACACGGACAGCACATGGGCATGTCAGCATGGTGTGGGGGTGTTGGCAGATGGGGCAGTGACATCCACCTGCAGCAGACCAAAGGCATGCCCTGGCCCTGTGCACCATGAGCATTAAAACATGTGCCAAGGTCTGTCTGATGTGAAGCTTGTCAGCCCCAGGGAGTGCTGCAGCCACATGGCAGCACTATGGCTCAATGCATGAAATTGATGTGTATAGAAGTGGAAGGCCACAGGTTTGGGTCCTGGCTGTTGATTGTGCATTGCATGTTCCTATGGCTAAACTTTAGCTTAAGTGCAGATACAACACCAAAATGTGCAACCCCCAATGAATCGGCCAATAAGGGTACAAACACCCATCCGCCACACAGACAGGCTCCACTATCCACAGCTGGATGGAGAATCAGGCTGATAGAACTGGCACACTAAGCAGGCATTAACATCAGAGCATATTACTAGCTCCTACACAATGAGCACTCATTAACAATACACTAGCTGATATCAGGACTAAGGTGGCAGACAGGAATGCCAACCATCCCCATTTTTGCACAGCATGTCAATGTGTGTGTGTGTGTGTGTGCATCCATTGTTTTGTGGCTTTCTACACCTCACTGAGCCTCGCAGTGCCTAAGCTGTTTCCAGCGTTAGTCTGCAAATGTACATGATGAGGAGCAAAGTATTGTGGGTATGGCCTGAAACAAGTCGGAATGGTCAGGATGTGTCTGCATCAGAGGTAGAGTCAATGGCTGAGATGTTGTAGTTCCCATCTGCCAAGTTCATAGACTGGGTGGCTATGGCATGTTATGCTGGAAGGGCACTCTCTCTCTGACCAAGCATTGACCATGGCATGGCTATGTATCCACATAGTGCTGTATAGTATCTGGTTCCAGTGGTGTGGGTGTACTTCCTGTCCTGTTCACTGAACCAATTTCTGGATGCACCTGTGTTGCTCTGTGCAGTGGGCTGTCTGCAGTTGGTATGTATATGGCTGGATAGCCCAGTGGTGGACAGCAGTTGCAGTGTGTCTATGCTTGCTATGGGTGATTGTTAGACCTAGTCCTTGTAATAATGTTAGGGTCAGCAACCCAGCATGATGCTAGTAATAACCCCATACAAGCCTAGAATCATCTCTTCCCTGGTAGATGGCATCAGCAGTTTAACACTGGCTACTGATCCTTGTTAACCCTTTCCAGGCCGAGCCCAAAACTCTCGGGATCCAAAATTCTGACTAAATATTCCTATCAAATGGTATATAATACATGACCATGGCAGAAGGAAAATCACTATTAGAACATATTGAATAAGACTGGTACAATTTTCCTGAAATATGCAAAAATTAACCCGGCTGCAGAATGTGGATTAAAAATTTAAAGTAGGCCTTCAAAGGGTTAAACAGGGCGGATATGACTAGCATATCATACCGGCGATAGGAATCTGCAGCATGGACTGTAAAGACCACCTTTAGCACTGCAAGTTCTGGGAATAGGTGCTGGGTGCCCATCCTCACCCTCAGGATGACCACAGAACTGCTCAGTAGCAGAGTTTGTAGCTGCTCTGTGCTTGTATCATAAGAACATAAGATATGCTATACTGGGTCAGACCAAGTCCATCAAGCCCAGTATCCTGTTTCCAACAGTGGCCAATCTAGGTCATAAGTACCTTGCAGTCCCCCCAAAAGACACAGGTTCCTAAATGCTTGTATTGGGTCAAGCAGTGATATCCTTTGTGCCTTTTAATAATGGTTTATGGACCTTTCTTCCAGGAACTTGTCCAAACCTTTTTTAAACCCAGCTACACTAACAGCTTTTACTACATCCTCCGGTAACAAATTCCAGAGTTTGATTACACATTGAGTGAAAAATATTTTCTCTTATTAGTCTTAAATAGGTTACCCTGTAGCTTCATTGCATGTCCCCTAGTCTTTCTATATTCTGATAATGTAAACAATTGATCTATGTTTACCCGTTCCACTCCGTTCATTCATTTATCATATCTCCCCTCAGCCGTCTTTTTTCCAGGTTGAAGAGCCCTAACCTTTTTAGTCTTTCTTCATAGGAGTATCTTTCCATCCCCTTAACCATTTTGGTGGCTCTTCTCTGTACCTTTTCTAATAATGCTATATCATTTTTAAGATACGGTGACCTGAATTGCACATAATATTCAAGGTGTGGTCACACCATGGAATGATACAGAGGCATTATAATATCCTTTGTTTTATTTTCCATTCCTTTCTTTATGATACCTAGCAGTCTATTTGCTCTCTTGGCTGCCGCTGCACACTGGGCGGAGGGTTTTAACATGTTATCCACAATGACGCCTAAATCTTTTTCCTGAGTGGTGGTTCCCAATGTGGAACTTTGCATTGTGTAATCATAGTTTGGGTTGTTCTTTCCTAGGTGCATAACTTTGCACTTGTCCACATTAAATTTCATCTGCTATTTAGATGCTCAGTCTTCTATTTTATCAAGATCCTCTTGCAATTATCCATAATCCTCTTGGGTTTTAACAACTTTAAATAGTTTTGTGTCATATGCAAATTTGTTAACCTCACTCGTTATTCCCTTTTCCAGATCATTTATGAATATGTCAAAAAGCAGCGGACCCAGCACAGATCCCTGGGGTACTCCACTATTCATCTTTCTAAATTGGGAAAATTGGCCATTTAGCCCTACCCTCTGCTTTCTTTTAACCAGTTCCTGATCCACAATAGTACACTGCCTCCTATCCCATGACTTTTTAGTTTTGCCAAAAGTCTCTGATGAGGGACCTTGTCAAAGGCTTTCTGAAAGTCCAGATACACTATATCAACTGACTCACCTTTGTCTACCTGTTTATTCACACCTTCAAAAAAACGTAACAGATTAGTAAGACAAGATCTTCCTTGTCTAAAGTCATGTTGGCTGTCTCCCATTAGACCATGACTACATGTTGAGTAATTTTGTTCTTTATGATGGTTTCTACCATATTTCCCAGTACTGATGTCAGGCTCACCGGTCTATAGTTTCCTGGATCACCCCTGGAACCCTTTTAAAAACTGGTGTTACATTGGTGATCCTCCGATCTTCAGGTATTACAGATAATTTTAATGATAGTTCTCAGATTACTAATAGCAGGTCTGCAATCTCATATTTCATTTCTTTCAACACTCTTGGATGTATACCATCCGGTCCAGTTGATTTGCTACTCTTCAGTGTATCTCACATTGTCAGTGCATCTTACTGAGCTGAGGTGATGGATTTTGTGATCAGCTGTAGACTGCTGTTTACATGTGCACTGCTTCATGGGTACTGGTGGGGCTACCCTATACCAGCACAGACACCAGACATTTTAGGCAGTGAACTACAGACTCTTTGTATCCAGCCATTGCTGTACAGTGCCTTTGAAGGTGTAGCCTGCCGATTAGTGAGATTTTCTCTATAAGCAGGGACAGGGGTTTGCTTCCTACTTGTTCTTCTTTGTGACTGTGTGCTACTCAGATCAGACACCTGCGAACCAACCACCACAAACTGGTTTTACTCAGCAAGAAAAGATTCTATCCACAATGAGCCTGATCCTGGAAGGGGCAAGTCTGGGCTACCAAGACGTTCCTGGACAGGACAGGCTCCGTTGCCCCCGATTCTGCACCATGGGAGGTAAACACTCCCACAGCATACAGGATCAAGCAATAGGATGGCCCAGTGTGCCTCTTCCTCAGCTGTGAGGATATCCCCGGGTTAGCATGGCCAGCCTCCGGATCCCGCTTGTGCATGGATGGCCCGATTGCATCCTTCCTCATCCAGTTTCCCTGATGCTCAGCCCTTGGCGGGTCTGCCAGGGCTGGAATCAGGTGGTGGGACAGTGCCTACCATGTGTCTGCTGTGTTGGGGGGGATGCCAGTCTGGGGTGCACGGGGGACCAGTGCTTATTCCACCTCTGAGGTGGAAAAGCAGTGTGTCCCCCCTGGTGCTCCTCAGATGTACAGGACTGTGACCTGAATTGGCCCTGTATGTCTGAGTGACTGGCCCTCTCATGCTCTGCTCCCATGCCACCCCCATCTCCATCTCCCCAAACAGAGCCTCTGTGCGTGCAGGGAGACTGCGTCTTGGGATATGGGTAGGACAGCTGGTGGGGTTGCATGTCCCACCGGGATATACAGCCCCTCTAGTCTCCTTCCTGAATCAGGGTCAATATGTCTGTGCTCAACTGGACCTGAAACATGTGGCGGAAGATTCCATAACATGCACGTCCAGCCTGCGAACACATCTGTATTGAAAACGGGCTTCATTTGAACCTAATTCCACATTTGTGGGTCTAGACATGCATGCAGGTCCGGAATTGGGGAGGTACACGTGTCTGGTGCAGCACGGGCAAAGTACTATTCAGCCAAATGTTATCGAACATCTCCACATCCACCATATTTTGAAAAGTTGCA